>OZ018322.1:105469512-106069512 GCA_963969495.1 Ceratothoa steindachneri | reverse complement strand
ATTGATGAATTCGTCTGTTTTGATTTGATCAGGCGTGAAATACCCGATTCCCTCGGCTTCACAGCCATATTTGTTTCACGGAATATTACTTTGAAAATGTGGGAGTATTCTGTATTGTTTGCATGGTTGGTGAATTTAATTATTTGTTTTACCTTTACCCATGGTTGTGATCTCTCTATCTCCTCCTTAATCTAGTCCGCGTTATGGTCTCCTATCCAGGGGTCAATTTGATGGCAGCATGCAGTTTTTTGGGCCTCTATTTGGAAGGGGGGGGGGCACGTTAGCCTCCAATCCAATCCTTGTTAGTTCTTCTGTGGCTTTTTCCGAATGGATTTTGTCCACATCTCTATCATTTTGGCAAATCGCAATGTAGGAGTTTGTGTAGTCTAGTAGCCTAACTAGCACTACACCGAGTTCCCTGTAGATTATCCGAAATACATTGGTCCTGTAGGGTTTTCGCACGCCCTTCTGGGCGCGCAAAGGGACCCGTTTAGCAGTGTCCATCTTCTTACTATCCGATTCTTGTCTTTGTCTTCATCAACTAAGAGAATGAAAAGAGTAGGTATATATATTTGCTGTTCAATCCGTTTATACTGATCGGCTTATTCAGCTGACGAGTCGGTATTTCCTACCTACCTACCTAGACCTTAACCCTAGCAGTGTTTGATTAACTTGACTTGTGTCCGCCGCTCACGTGGGATCTAACCCGTCCCGGGCTAAGCTTGGGCCTGCGCCGAGTTAGCCACCCGGTTCTGATATGGCTCCTGCACAAGTAGGTATCTAAGGAGACTTCAAGCTTCCCTACCCGACTCGCCTTAAAGAGGGTGGATAGGAAAGTGAGAATGCGTCTTTGTGGAGAGTCCAGTAATCGTCTCGTCTGAGAGTTAAGGTCTCTTCTGTATCTTCTTTCTTGAATTAGCAACGATGCAAAAACGATAAATTTCGCCTTTCAAAGTTGAAGGTGTCAATTGCGTAAGGTTCTTCTTGAGTAAGGAAAATTTTTCCGCTATCCGGCTATGTTTAATATATTCTATCAGCTTTAAGACAAATTTTCCGTTTTAAACTAAAGCGCTACAAAAATTGGCCAATCAGCGTCACGATAGATATTTAGGAACAATTTACGTTCAATCAATTACAAATATAGTCGTCACTGAAATTGATTTTTGTTTATTGACTATTCTGGTTGTCGGAATTAAGTCGCATTCTCTTACGCTGGTGAAGAACTTGTACTTTTCATAAAGTCAGAAGCGAGTTAGTGTTTCTTTTACCCGCGGGTTCAGTGATTCCAATCGCTAAAGTTTTTAGGAAGTGATAAGTTAGATTTTTTCTGTCATGTACGAATTTGTGTTAATACGTGAATTTTTTCACCTGCTTTTCAAGCCCTGTGGCGGGGACTGAACCTGTTTACCCCCCCCCCCACCCCCCCACCCCACCCACCCCACACCTTCTTCAACGAGCCACCTTCGGACGGACTCTAGCCCTGGTGTAAAATATTACTGGATTGGGCTGGAGACATACTCTAGGAACCATTTTTTTTCAACCTTGGTGATAGATTCTCTTACATACACACACACCCATAGTCAACACACACAAAAACAAGCTCACTTTGTGGGGCTTCTCTTTCAATTTGTTTTTTTCTTTTTCTTCTCCATATGTTAAAATACGAACAGATGGAAAATAAATGAAAGAAACCCGGCGGGTTACACTAAAGACCCTCTCCGATGGCCCCAAGACTGATCGTGGGAGAGTCTTTACAAATATTTATGGGGATCTAAACGTCGCACTTGTGAGGCTCATCGATATACACAATGGCTATGCAGCCATCTGCTCAAAAGAGGCTGATTGCGAAGCACTCACCTTCATTAAAGCAGCAGAGTGCTTAAAAAGCATTAACCTAAAACCAACACACCACCTCAAATAAAAAGTCATCGCAGCGTAATCCTTCATGTTTTGATCCTTGGATTGGGCTGCACTCCGTGGAAGAAATTCACGCGGAGGTGGAGAAAAACCACACTTGGGCTAAGGTTACTGAAGTAATAAAATTCAAAGACTATAATCATGTCTTCAAGATTATCTTTTGCGACGCGGCAATAGCGAACAAGGCTGCGGAGGGAGGTATACTCCTCTTTAACATCAGAGTTTGCCCTAAGGAAGGTCGAACGTGAGGAGTTTATGGACCTCCAGATGTGCTTTAAGTGATATAAGTACGAGGAGCACACCATGGCCACCTGCCCCAGTGGTAACTTTCTTTTATGCTCCATTTGTTCTTCAGATACACATTCATAGAGGGGTTGCAATAGCACCTTCTTGAAGTGTCTGAAGTGTGCAGGGGCGCATAAGACCCTATCCATGACTTGCCCAGTCAAGAAAGAGATGCTTAAGAAAAGATCAAACGAGAAAAGACAGGCTGAAGAAGCTAAGACTAATAGCACCTATGCCAAGGTTGCTAAAGCTGCCGTTGCGGAATCTCGGGAAAATAAGACATACCTGCACGTCTAGAATGAAAACTCGACCAAAATTATGTGTTGCATATACTATGCTCACATCGCCTATCTCTCCTCCCAGAGGACCTTTGCGAAAGACTAAATAGATTGCTGACGCATAATAGCATGTGGTAAATGTGTTTCTCGAGAACCCACAATCTGAGGAGGTCCTAAAAATTAGTCTCCTTTCTCAGTGCAAGACTAGTTACCAGAAACTCCCGACCCCCGGCAGCGCCCCAGCTCCTTCCAAGGACCCCAGGATTCGGACACAGGCAGCGTGAGATGCGAACCCACGCACTGAAAAACAAAATAACACGCAAAACAAACAAACAGTCACATACAAGCACAAACGGCAATGGAAGTTTCAGTGATTGAGACTGCGAGACTCGAGGGAGGGGCGTATTCGTGCCGCTCCCGGAAAAGCTCACAGCCTCAAAGATGTTCAAGGTCATGCTCTTCTTGTAAGATGGAATCTAGGCACGTATACCACTCAAGAAAAATAAACTTCAAGGTCTACGCCGTCGAAAGGTCCCCTTTCTCAAAGGAGATGACTCCTCTTGATTTAACTGTAGGAGTAATATCCTGAAGGTACAAATGGGAATTTTCTTCGGACGACTGCACGGAAAAAAAATCGCGGAGGCTTTACTCCAAGGCTTAATTAAAATGTCTCTCGAAACCTTCACTACCTTTACAGACGGCGAATACAGAAAAAAACGCACTGGGAAACTGATTACGCCACCAAACACTCCACAAGTGCCTAAGCTCGTTAGAGAATAAGCCCTAACAACAACACATACACAGGAATATAACGAATAAGACAATGGACGAACCAAAAATACTATATTTTAATTCAAGAGGCTGGACCGAGAAAAGATTACTTTACGGTAACATAATACGAGAAAGTGACCGACGATGTATTTATCTCAGAAGACCGGGTAGATACAGACAGAAACCAAATAAAAAAATTTCCGTACGAAGCTATAACCAGAAATCATAACGGAAAACGATTTGACGATTGTGCAATTGCTGTGAAAAAAAGGTATTAACTACAGAAATATAAGTGGGCTCGATGAATCTTACTTAGCTTTGGAGGTACGTAGGGCAGTGGGGCCCCTGGTCCTAGGCAACAGAATACCAGACCCCAAGGAGAGGGTACTTACCCCTCCATAACTTCCTGCAGCTTTGTGGTCACGGCAGAACCGTTCTTTTTGCCGCCGACCTCAATGCGAGGCCGGCTGCCTCAAACTATACGTCGACCAACCGAGCATGCAGGAATCTCGATACACTTATTGACAGACAAATTATGACAAAAATTGGACCGAACTTCCACACATACATCACACACAAATTAGTCACAAAACCAGACATAGTACTCACCAGCACTTTGTTCCCCTATAATTACTTCATTAAACCGGGCCCTCCTGTCCCCAGCGACCACCAGGCTATCCGTATTAAAATCTCCACTGCCCCTATTCAGGTCCCCATCCTAGAACGCAAGACCTACGCTCGCGCAAACTGGGATACGTATAAACAACTTCTCGAAAATTACATTCCCGACCCCTTATTTGATTCAAATTTAGAAGAAATCGACGAGGAGTTGGATAAAATTACTAATCATTAATAAAAGCCGATAAGAAAGCCATTCCCCGATTTAATTATAAAACTCTCCTTGCCCCTTCTTTGACCCATAGAATAAGATCTCTCGTGAGGGAATACGGGAAACGGATCAATGAAGTGAACCTCACTGGCCCTAACATCATTACACACAGATGAACACGACAAATACGCGACGAACTAATGACACTCATTAGGGAACAGCAGAATGTACTTTGGGACAATTTAATATACAGACCTGACTTAGAAAACGACTCACGTACATTCTGGCGGACTGTAAAAAGACTAAAAGGAGGACAGACACAGACGTCAATAAAACTCACTCGAGACAACACGGAAATTACTGAGACTGATAAAATCGAGGAAGAATTCAGATTCTTCTAGGCATCTATTTTTAAGATATCTCAGGAAGAGAATGACAACTTTGATTTAGACTTCGAAGACAGAATCATTGACGAACTAAACGACTAGCTCCACAGAACCTATCCTCATCATTGCGTGACGAAAGAAAGAAATATGAAGGAATACGGCGGTAAAATTACTGCCGAGAAACTCTCAAAAACTTTAAAATCCTTTCGTCAATGAGCACCTGGACGTACAGGACTGACACGGGAAATTTTCTTAAGGGCCTCACCTAACATCCTAATGGGGCTTACCTTCCTTAGCACTGGAAGGTAGCAAAAATGATATTCATTCCCAAAGCCGGTAAGCCGCCGGACACCAACTAATTTCAGGCCTATATCTCTCTTAGAATTTGCAGGCAAAGTCTTTGAGAAGATAATGGCCAACAGGGTTAACTCCTTCCTCGAAAATAACGCATTGCACAATTACCAACAACATGGCTTCCGAAGAAAGCGAGAACGTACACAGCTCTAGCCGTGATAACCGAGAAGTTAGCAAAAGTAAAAGCTGAAAGACGCCGCGCAAATCTGGTATTCCGAGAATACAAAAAGGCCTTTGACAAAGTATGGAGGAGAGGCCTGCAATACAAAACTTTACAACTGGGCCTCGACCCCATACTTGAAAGGATACTCTGCGATTGCGTAATGGAGAGCAGAGCATATGTGCACGTAAAAGGCTTCAATGGCCCTGAGTTCAAACACGAGGCTGGGGTGCCACAATGCGAGTGTATAAGTCCCCTGCTTTATAATATACTCGTATATACCATCGACCTTCCCCAACCTCTGACAGAAGGCTCGTTATACGTCCAATTTGCGGACGACATACCGATGCTCTGCACGACACCTTATCGGAGTGTGAATTATATTGACACAGAGTACGGCGGTTGAAATCGAAAACATTAACTCTTTCGAAAGAAGATGGAAGATATTTATCAATGCCTAAAAGTTCCAGATAATTGCACTATTCCGACGGACCCTCGCAGACATCCGTGTGGGTGTGTACGCATCCCATACCACACGAAGGGCACGGTTCTGGTACTCTGGATTACGACTGGTGGGTATGGGAGTCATGTGAAATGGATCACGGCGAATGCACGGAGGGACTTAGGTGAATTCTACCGATTTATGGACCTACATTCCCCCAACAAACTCAAAATCTAGAATGCGAGCATCCGATCCAAACTCCTGTACCCACCGGTCCCTATAAGCGCGAGTCCCAAGACCCAGATCCTTAAACTGCAAAGGGTTCAAAATAAGGCTGTCTTACTTATAACGGGGGAACCCGAAGGAGAGAGAGGGGAGAAGGCAGAGTGAGCTCCATGGTGAACTCTGGTTAACCCCCATAAACGTGGAGCTTCACCAGAGAGCAATAAAGATCGGGGATACCCTGCACCGATACATCCCTCGAGCACATGAACTTTAATGACGCAAGACACGCAAAATCATTTAAAAGTAGCAGACTGCTCATCAACAATGACATAAACCCAACGTTCACGTAAAATTCCGAACACGAAACAAATGCAAATAAAGCCAACATTTAAAACCCATCTTCTTTTTTCTTTCTTTTTTCCATTGAATTAGTAAAAATATAATTCACGAAGGCGCGACCAGCTCGCTAAAAAACTTTTTTTTCCTCAAAAAAATAAATAAATAAATAAAACAAAAACAAAACAAGAACAAAATAAACAACGCAAAATCAGGGCCTAAAAAAAAAACAACATAAAAAATACTTCACCAGTAGTAGGGACCAAAAACTCCTCTGCTAGAATGGCTTGAACGCCTCTTTGTATATATATTTATACTATATATACTCAATAAAAAAAAAACGCAAAGAAAGCCAGAGATACCCTTTCACCAGAGATTTGTACTTTCATTCTACTTTCCTATTATTTTCACCAATTTTCCCCACTATTTTCTCCTACTAAAAACCTCTACTACTAATATTCCTCACTTATAATATGTCCAATGTCCAATTTTGCTTATTGACTGCTCAGACACCATTGAAGAAACAACGCCAATTCAGAGGAAAGTTGCCACTCGATAAAGGAAATCTTTTTCACTTTTCCGAACGGTGAATTAAAAGGAAAATAATACATTTGGAGCATGTGAATTGGCGACACATCAACATTATCGTTATTTATTATTCGACTCCTCGGGACTCTTTGACGAAGTACATAGATCGGCTCTCTTCATCCCGCTACTCGGTAAAAGAGGTAACGGTTTCGTAGTGTCCGAAAAACGCCTATGGCGGTGCCCGTTAAGAAAGAGAGAATAATACAATTTTTATCCCTTAAGTAAGAAAGAATAATATAATTTTATTTTGTTAAGAAAGAGAGAATACTACAATTTTTAGTTCATTAATAATTAAATCAAGTTTAATATTTCATTGCTACCTTCACCACACTTATTGATTTATCATTTTATCGAATGCTACCTTGGTTTACTATGAACCAATTATAGAATTGGTTCAAAATGCTCGTCTTTGAGGTGGTTTTGAGTCATATTCGATTTTACAATGTGGTTCCAACACTACACGACAAATATATACGAGTATTTACTTAGTTCTTAGAGTCTGGGTCATTTTCCTGTAGCTATTTTAATATTAATGCATATCCTTCTTCTTCGAATGCCCCTCGACATCTCTTGATACCTATATATTCCAATAACAACGTCCCCTCGTCATTTTAGCTTAGTCCCTTTCGAGGGCTTGGTTTTTAGTTGCTCGTCCTATAGTCATTTTGGGAGGTGGGAGGACACTAAGTCGTCCATTGACCCCATTCCCTCTTCAGAGGTTCTTAAAAAACAACATGATCGTGAAGAAATACATCGGGAATGAAAAAATATATGAAAGATAAATGTGGCTGTAAGAGGGTGAAATGGAATTATCAACTCTCATATAAGACCTCAAATCAATTTTACCATTTCGGAGTGTTTGAAAGAAGGAAAAAAATCTGTAGAAAGGCTTTTATTTCGAAATTGCCCAAGATCTTGTTATTCTTATCCCCATCGAGGCGTCTACATCAAAGAAACCATCCAAGATAAGAAATGGACAAAGGAAGTCACGCATTTAAGTCCGTTTCTTTATATTATAGAAGCCCTTTGAAATAAAATGCAAAAGCTTTCACGCAGGAGTCGTTATATATACATAGAGCTAGGTTATGAAATTATGCCAGGATGGGGTGTAAATTTATGGCACACCAAAGAAAATTTGGCGTAGTCTTGAACGTTTCTCAAAATTCGGAGGCTTGGCCTAGGCCAAGCCTCAGCCTATTTTTCATCTTTCAATCTCTCAGCAGAATAAAGGCAAAAGACGATTTAGTTTTTTTCAGGCAAATTTAATTTGCATTTCTAGCCTATTTAGAAGGACAAGATATACTGTATTAAGGTGGACGAATACCTTTGAGGCCAATAACCCTATCTGAATTTGTCATTTGTTTATTAAAAAAAATAAAGTTCAAACTAATGAGGGTCAATCGGCCTGAAAATCTTAGAATATTTGAAAAATGGTGTGGTTACAGGAAATAGAAATATATGTAAGGTAAATAACTCAATTAAACAATTTGATGTGTTCTAGAATGACATAGTAGCGCGACTCATTTGGAGAGATTTATGAAGGAGTTTCCTCGGACCTTTCTAGCAAGGGATGAAACCTGATTTGAGGAGATTCTGCAGCAAACAGCACCCCGCCGATATTAAGGACGAACGAGGTCTACCACAACAGAGGTATCTTCAATCGTGCTTTTCAACTCCTTTGCCGTCTATACATTGTGATTCTATGCGTGTCCTATCATACTTTCCCAAGTGCCAAGAGGGGTAATGTGCCTTCAATTGAGTATTTATTCCCCCATCTTTAGTTATTCAATAAACTCGGGGAGCCAGGAAAATAAAAATGAAGAAGGGAAAAAGAAGAAAAAAAATGGTTCGAAGGGCACTGTTGTGGAAGAAGTAAAAGCAAAAATGCTTCTTGGGATTAACTTCTCAACCAAGTGTGCCTTGAGGACTTTACCTTTTCCACTAAGGAGTTCTGCTTATATAGAAAATTTCTTTACTAGGAATCTAACCAGTGAACCCCTTATTTTTCTCCATGAATGTTCATGACTTTATCGCCAAATTTTACTTTTTCGGGGGATTAGTTAGCTCTGACCTGGTGCCATCGGGAAAACCGGGTATCGTGCCGCACCCTTGAAACTGGGTATCTTCGACATCCAATTGATGTCGAGAACCCCCTCGAGGAGAAATCGACGCCAAGATTATAGAGAAAACCTAGCACAAAAGAGAAGAAATAAGGCTAAAATGTACTGAAAGCTTATAAATAGGTCGAATATGACAAGGATTTGTTCCCTAGCGGTAGAAAAAGCAAAGACGTTGAACTTCCTGGTGTAATTAGGTCGTTAGGTTGAAGTAAAGCGAAGATGAGTGGAAGCCATCTGATTATGCTAGATGGTAGGCTTCATCCCACGATTAAATTCAGCTACATAATTACAGCACTTTCATCTAAAATTCAGAATACTTCTGCATCATTCTTTCTTAGAATTTCTATCACTCAAACACGCTTTTTTTTCTAAAATTACTAAAAGAGCAAAGTAGATAGGAAGACAAATAGTAAAGGTCAAAGGTTAGCCTTAAAGCTCAGTCACTCTTTCGCTCGACATCTTCCATTTCTATAAGTTAGCTATTCTCACGTTCTTATATAATAATAAGACATCCCTTAATTTATTTCTTTGTTAGTTGGGTCATAGGTGAGCAATATCTTCCAAAAACTTTTAGGAAAAATACTTGCGCCGTGATCAAATCTAACAAAATTCTCCGACGAACTTTCTATTTTGTGGAAATAGCTTAGGAACCTATACCAGGAAGTTTTCTTTATATTGAATTGTTTGTTTTTGTCGGTATTCCTAAGAACCTAAAGCAGAACAGGAGGAAAAATACCGCCAGAACACATCCAGTTCCTCTTTGCCCTGACCCATATCGTGCCCCGAGGAAGCATATATACAGTCAGAGGTGGGCAGTATTGAATACTTTATCTTTAAAATTGTATTTGTAAATACATTTGAAACCATGTATTTAAATACTTTTAAAAGTATTTAAATACTTTTTGAAAATACTTTACCGATAAATAATAGGTTTATATAGCTGTTAAGAACGTGTAATGCATGTTTTAGCTTGTTGCAACTTGTATGACACAAACGGTTGACTGCGTGAGCCGGTGAAGGAGGATTGCTTGCATCAGTTCAAATTCAGTTAACAGATGGTCACAGTTGTGTTCGGTTGTATAGTGAGATCGCTCAGCGTTATTTCGACTGCTGCATGGCAACTTCAGCTTCTTCGAAAGGGTGTGAAATGGAGAGATTAGACAAATAATAAAGACGAAGAAGATAAAGAATAATGTAATTATAGTCATCCTTACTAGATGGTAAATTCTTTAGAGTGAAATCTTCCGACTGAAAAAAAGTGAAGTGTGTAGGTATATCATGCAATGGCCAAATCTCTGCGGCGAGCAATGCTACTTCCAATTTACGCATTCATTTGAAAGTAAGAATTTATTTAAGCTAATTATATGATACTTAATTGAATTAACAAGTTTCACTATTTCTTATTTTTAGAAAATATGGCAAAATTGCTAGTAGCTAACGATAATGTTAAGTAGCGTAGGTTTACCATGTACGAACCTACCTGCTTCCTTTTGCAACACCTTTATTTATAATATATAAATAACCCATCGAGACACTGTTAAAAATATTATGTTTCAAGTGATTGAGAATTTAGCAGAGGGACCCGAAGCTGAATCATCCAGTGGTGTATCGGACAGTGACGATTATTTTGGATTTACAAAACCCACTCAAACACGATCAACCGCAGATTTAGAATGGTTCAGTTACCTTCAGGATTCAAATAAAACTCTTCAAGTTTAGATAGAAATCCAAACCTAAAAAAGTTATTTATTAAAAACAACACCACCCTTCCGTCGTCAGCTCCTACCGAACGGCTCTTTTCTTTAGGAGGAGAGTTGCTGAAACATTTCAGCAACTGATATTACTTAAATGTAATGCTGATATAAATAGCTAACTGAAATTTAATTCTACGTAACTTTCTATTTTTTTGTAGTACATAAGTCCAATTGTCATAAAATCCTACATTAGTAATTATAATATACAATTTCATCTTAATGGATATTTTTTTGTTGTGATGCCAATGGTCCTTATCGATTGTCATTATATATCATGTATTTGAAATGTATTTAAAAATGTATCTAAATACATTTAATCATCATCATCATCATCACTTACTTCATCATCATCACTAACTCTATAATTTAAGAAGGGGAATTTTTTTAGTATTTGAATAATAATTTCATCTTAGTTTGGTTATGACTTATGTTTTTTTTTATCAAGGTTATTTCTAATAATTCTTTTATAATATAAAAAAAAATGGTGAAGTTCAGAAATAAATATAAGTATCGAATTTTTTTTTAATTTTTTAAAAATATATTTTTATATATCTTCTTCTATAACTCTATATTTTAGAAACGTGATATTTTAAAAGGGGGGAAATTTAGTTTAGAGCTCCTTTTTAAAATTATTATAATTGGCAAAGGTCAGAAAATTTATAAAAATTTAACCATGGCTGCTTTTTTTAGTAGCGAAGCGCAACTCCCTCCGGGCAGAGTGGCGAAGCCATTGCCTGGTGTATTTAGTATTTAAATACTAAATAGATTTTCAAAATGTATTTAGTAGTAGTATCTAAATACATTTTTCTCATGTATTTAATATTTAGTATTTAAATACTTTAAATGTATTTAGTGTAATTGATTGTGATTGTCATATTTAAAGAGAGAAATTGGTGTGGAGATAGTTAAGAGAGAGAAAAATATATGCCAGGTCGTCTGGCAAACTCATTAGTTACGATTCTCTATGATATATTTGGGTTAAAACGCTTTAACGTTCAAGCCTTTGTTTTCTTAATTAAAGCAGTTGGATTATTTTTGGATAACTTGCCAATGCACTTATTCTTGTTTGGTTTCTTTCTTTACATTTTAATGCTTTAATAAATTTTAATATATGTGTCCACTTCAGATCTTTTTATATTAATTTATTTAATTATTTAATTTTCTCCACTTTGGGTTTTTTATTATACTGCATTTGTTTTATTTTAATCTCTCCACTTCGGACTTTTTTTATTATTTAGTTTTCTCCAATTCAGATCTTTTATTCGGTTGTTCTATTTTAATATGTTTACCTCGGATCTTTTTCCTAAGTTATACACGTCTTTTTTCGTGCTTTAGTTATATATCGGTATAATTTCACTTTGCGTCTTCAGCTGGCTGCTTTCAAACGCTTGTTTGAAGTATATATCAGGGTAGTCTTCGTTCGGTAGTCTCAGTTGATTTGTTATTTTTTCCGGCATATTTTGGTAATTTTTTTCCATATAGCCATTGCTCGCTTGTGAAGAGTCACGTTGATTGGATCTATTTCATTTGTAGCAATTTCGAGGGAAGATTGTCCAAAAGAGTCACAGTTGAGATTAACCTCTGTGCCATGTTTTGTACTCTCTGTGCTTTCCTTAGCGCTGTATTGCTTAAGGTGTGCGTGGGAATGATGGGATACAGGAGCAGTGATCTCACGAGGAGTAAGTATAATTTTCTCTTAAAGCGATCTTCTCTTTGAGGTGTGTTGTATATCCTCTAGTTGTCATATTTAAGCCAAGTACTTTGTCTTGTGTAGAGTAATGGTAATGCTCACGCTTCACCACTACTTCCACTGTTCGATTGCGTTCCATGGGAATTATCTTAAGCTTGCAGATGTTTGTATTTATTTTGTTTCTTTTTTTCGTAGGTGTTTATATTTGCGAGTTCTCCTGTTCTGTTGGCTATATCCCTTGGGTTACGGTAGTCGCTTGTCACGATTTGGGTGATGTCGTCAGCCAGTTGTATATATTGAGCAAAATCGAAGTTAGGTTGAGGGAGGTCGCTGGTATATATTGCATACAATGTCGGGCTCAACATCGCCCTTGTGGCAACCCTGCTTCCAGGTCGAAGAATTTCCCTTCGATACCGTTTATGTTAATCATGGCCTTTCGATTTTCAAGGTAATTGCATAAAATCCTCGTCATGCCATAATATTCCATGCCCTGGTCGTAGATCTTTCTTTTCGGGGCCTAGTACCCAGACCTTGTCAATGCCGATGCCACGTCTCTTAGCACTAAGTCTACTATATTGTCTTTGGCTTTAGCAATAGCAATCTTCTTAGTTATAAGGGCCAGTGCGGTTTCTGTGCCGAGTTTCCTTCGAAAACCGTGCTGTTGGTTGTTATATAAGTCTTCAGTTTCCAAGTAGTTCATAAATCTGGTGTTCAAGAGTTTTTCGAAGAGTTTGCCTATAAACTCCAATAGGGAGATTGGCCTGTAGCTACTGAATGATTTCTTTGGTTTTCCAGGCTTTATCAAAAATATGATTTTGGCTTTCTTTAATAACTCGGGAAAGTGGCCAACATTTATGCATGCATTGAAGATATTTAAAATTGCTTGATTAACATTTGGGGGTGCGTTGATAAGATGCTTTTTCGTTACTTCTGTCATTCCCGGTGCCTTCTGTGTAAAGCTTTTCAATGTGGTTTCGTACTCTTCACGAGCAAGTCGTGTTCTGTTAACCAGATGGTGAGGTGTGAGTTCATCACCCAGCTCTCTCAACCTTGTTTCTACTTCCTCCTTGTAATCCCCGTCGAATTCTGCATTTTCTGCTTCGCTTATACGAAATCTATTTATCCAGCAATTTGGGAAATGGCGCCTTACATCTCTATCTCTGTTAATTTCATCTCCGTTGAATAATAATCTTATTTTATCCCTTGGAGGGGTTCCTCTCAGTCTCTTAACGTTGGGCTGTGTTTCCATACAAGTTTATATCGTTAATAAGGACTTCCATGCGGTCCATCCTCTCGGTTATATCTCTATCCCACCTTGGGGCCGGGAGGGTTTTAAACCTCATCCGTGGGATAGCTAGACGGTCAGCCTCTTTAATTTTCTCCACTACATTGTGAAGATATTGATCGATCTCCTCAAGCGAGGGTCCTTCCAGTCGATTTCCTTGTATGGTGCTCAGATGTTCTTTATATTTGTCCCAATAAGCTCTGTTCAAGCACTTTCGTTTCGTTTGGGTATTGGGACCTGTATCGGGGAGGTTGATAGCGTTGTCACCAGACTGATATGGTCAGATGGTATATAAGGGCCCGGTACTGTCACTTGATTAAGAGCGAAATTTGCGTTAGTTAGTATAATATCAGGCGTGGTCGAGGACCTTTTGGTTAAAAAGCTGGCGAAATCTGCTTCTTTCCTTTGCATTATGTTCCTATTAATTAGGAAGCTCAGTGAGTTACCCGTTCCATTGAACGCCGTCGTGTAGCTCGCCTCTCTGCAGCGGGCATTGAGGTATCCGATTAGGATTGTAGAGGCGTTTCTACGGAATAAACGGATAAAGCTAGGAATTGGCAAATATGAGCGTCTTGGAGGTTGATAACCGACGGCCACCACAACGTCATCATAGGTCATCTTAATTTTTATTGCCAGGTAAGCCTCATCTAGTCCTTGAATTTCTTTGAATCTTATGCCTCTCCTGATTGCAATTGTAACACCATCAAATCTTTCGTTAGAGTGATTTGCCATTAGTACTTCATAATTGTAGATTGTAATGTAATCTGTCTTTATGTCAACGCCGTGCTCAGAAATAAGGATGATATCTGGGTATAGGTTCCTAATGATTTCGCTGTAAATCCTTTTCTTATTTGTCCAACCGTTAACATTAAGGGAGAAGTTTTTTAAGTTTCTAATATATCTTATTTGATTATCCATGATTAGTTCTTATGCAATTGTTTTGGTTTTGATCCGTTTTCTCTGGCTGGGGATCTAATCCTCCCGCTTCTCTCTTTTTTTAAATCTCATGTGCGAGGTTAGAGCAAGAATCCTTGGATATCTTAATTAAACCTTGTTTTAGAGCCGCTAGCAGGTCATCTTCGTTTATTTCGGCTTCGTAGTCGTATTTCCCCTTAATGATTCCTGATATGATGTCAGTTGATTTTGAAATATTCAGTATTCGTGCAGATAGTGAACCCTAAATCCTCATACCTAGTCTTTCTGTTGCTTTACAGGTTTTGGGGGGAACAGCACTATCCATTGGCTCGGTTTCTTCTTTGCTTCGCATTTGCGTGGCTGTAATGGTGACCTCATACCTGGTCATGGTGCGTGGTTCTGTCCGGGAGTCACTAGGTACCGACGTTCTTGGTTTATTCAGGCGGGAGGTCTCTAGACGTGAAGCGGGATCTTGTTAAAGTTTTCCTCATAACTTTGATTTGGGCCTGAAACAGCTCCCCCGATGGAGGATTGTCCGGAAATCACATCGGTTTGAGTCCGTTGTGAACTAGCATCTTATTCATTTCCGTTGCATAGCTTCCTGGTTTAATAATGTTGGCAAAGTGTGTATGAAGGATGCACATCACCAAATCTGGTCGCATTTCCAGGTCTATGTTGAACAATGTCTTTTTCTGGTTGTCTGCTTTTGCCGCCTGTGCGTACGTCGTGTTAGCCTTTTTGTTCTTATCCTCCATTATGTTTCTTCTTTTCAGCTATTATGTTTTTTTAAGCGGGCAGGCCATGGATAGGGTTCGATGTGGTTTCTGCAATTGATACATTTCTTCTGAGGGTTTTTACACTCTTTCCACACATGATCTGTGCCGGCGTATTCAGAGCACACGTTACCTTCGAACGAGCATTCTTTTGTGGAGTTCTTCTCCAGGGCATAACACGAGAAGCACACTTGAAGTTAGATAAACACCTCACGTTCAATGCAGGACGCTGATACTTTGTAGTTAAACATGACCATTCCATTTTCCTTAGCTTTGTTTGATATTTCAGGTTTGAAATGTCACTTTGAATACATGACTGTATTCCTCTGCTTTCCGGTTCTTGAATTTATATACTTCGTCTATCTTAGCCCAATTTTGCTTGGACTCTATTTTATGTTGTATTTCTTCGGCAAAGTGTGAGCCAACGTAAGGATCAATGCGTCAACAGACGATCGATCTCTGTGCACCAACTTGAGGGAGGCACCTTAGGAACGAGGTCGATCTTTTCAAATTCATTTCTCGATTTCGTGCTCAGAATACTATATATGTCCTGGGTCGTGTCGCATGTGGCTAGGTAGCTGTACTCTTGTTCCTTCACTCTGCAAAGAGCAATCCCAAGTTTCGAGAAAGCAACTTTGAATACTTTCTCCCTCCTCAGTTTCTGACAGCGCTTATCGCCATTGGGGTCGTCCATGACGGCCCCAGGGCGGTGGTTCCGGTTGCGAACCTAACAGGCTCTTATCGCAGGGCGTTTACCTATTACTATTTACGTGTTCTACTTTATCTGCCCTACCTAAGATCTTGTCTTACAGGGTCCACCTACCTGTCCTGACCACTCTTCCTCAGACTAGGGTCCCCTTCTTCGCGCTCCCTGCAGGGCTTCCTTCCGGGGTTCAGATACGTCAGTAATAGGCAGCTTCTACAGGCCTTAATTGGCAGAAAAAATTATCTGAACTTGGGATGTGCTGCTATGTTGAAAAAGAAAGAGTTCCAAAGCTTACGCTGGTTGTCAGAGACATAGGCTCACGGGCGCGCGTAATTTAGATCTTCTTTGGACTCAGTTGTGGGACTTTGGAGTAAAAAGACTTCTTCATTCACTATCCGTAGTGGTAAATCCGCCGGCTAACAGTAGCAGGGCTTACTTTGCAGTTTTCCTTCTTTTCCTATGCAGGGTCAGATATCCAACGATGAGAGCAGTCCAATAATTGATTAAGTTTTATATCTATCCAAGGCAGGTCTAACTAATATAAAGTACTCTAATAGTAGCCAAATATTTGCCTAACCTACTGGTTCGATGAATGACCGATAGATTTGAAATAAAATATTTCTTTGGAGGAAAATAGATTTTTATAAGAGAATAATAACAGGATTAAACCCTGTTTACAAAGGGGTTGAGTTAGAAGCACCACGCCCTTCCGACTCCACTGATCCAGGCTTCGTTCCTTCTAGACATTTTATTTTGCTTACGTAATGAACGCGTATTTGCGCATACTTCTCCTCGCCCTCCACGTAGATAAGAACTGGTACTTGGGTAATGCGCGTAGGAGAGGCATCGACCGTATTCAAGAGTTGCTACGCCGAGGGGGAAGAGATAGAGGCTTATAAATTCGATTTGATCTAGGTCGTTTTAGGTTCAAGCTAATGTACAGTGGCTTAAACCGATCTCGGTGCTTGAGTTGGAATCTCACCACCACCCTGCCAACTTTTCTGTCTTTACCCACCGATCATTATCGCCCTACATCCAGTGGCCAGTTGTGCTCCGTCAATGGCTTCTGTTGTGTAGGATGGGGCTGTGCAGCCCCCTCCCTCTGGGTGGCCCAGAATAATGATAGGGAGTTTTTATATGGGGGCTATACAATACCAGGGACCTTCACAGAGCCACTGTCGACTAAGGATAAATCTGAATTCGGTCTTCAAGTGACGCTTGAAAGTGCCAAGGTATCACGGCAAGCGACAGATCACTCCACACTCTAGAAGCAAATATAGACAAAGCACAATCTCCCGTGCAACACAGAAGGCTACGAGGAACATTCAGTATTGGAGTGGGTGGGGGTGAGCAGAGCCAGCAGTGTAGGGTTAAGGGGGACTTGGGTACAGTCAGTGAGGTTGAAATGTAGGAGGGGGAAGCGGTATTAAGGTCTTATGAAAGCAGAAGGAGCTTGACGCTGTAAGGAGGAAAGGGAGGACGTAATGAAGGACCGATGACGTATATTAAAGTGCAGACGTTTAGCATCACTTTGTAATATTTATCAAGTCCACAGAGTAAATACAAAAAGAATAGACAAATTAATTTAATGAAAAATATATGACAAAAAAGAGATGAGGAAAAGAATGAGCAGATCAAAAATAGTTTACAGAGTAAAGAGATAATAAAGAAAGGCGCTTTCAGTGGGGCCTCCTTGATTAAGTGAAGAGAGAGTCAAAGACAGATTATTGAATGTATCGTCGGTGAATAAGATGAAGGAGAATGGAAGAGTTGGGGGGAAGAGTTTCAATGCAAGCAGAAATTATGAAATATTAAGAGAAATAAAAGAAGAAAAGAAGTTTTAAAAAAAAGGACAAGAGGAGAGTGGATTATTTATGTTCTAAGGTTTACATTAGTTTTTACAGAGATGTACAGAAGAGTATATATATATATATATATATATATATATATATATATATATATATATATATATATATATATATATATATATATATATATATATATATATATATATCAGTGGTGACTCCGACACTCGGGCTATTCGGTCCGAATATACATTTAGTAAAGTGACGGTGCATTTGCAAGGTGATTTAATTTCCAACACTGACTTCAAGTAAGTAATTGCAGCCAATAACTCGGGCCTCCTTTTATTGAGCCTGGTCGCAGTTCATATATTTTCGTTCAGCGTCTGGCGGTCGTCTTAGAGGTACGCTGTGTCAAAAAATGTCATTCGTAACAGACGTTCTCTCGACATTGTTCACACGCGCTTGACTCGAGCTCAGAAGTTGCAGCCAGAGTTATCTATAATCGCAAAAATTAAAAATAAATAAAATTTAATGTTTTCTTGAAAGAATGGATTTCCATAGAGACTAGGATTTAAATTCCAATCTAGGAAAGGTTTCAGTTCTACAAATTTCTTAAAGCAACCCCCGTAAGGGAAGCGGCAATTTGCCATCCTAACCGCCGTGCTGACGGGATCCTCCGCTCCGTCCGGCCCCAGCTTGCCTCTTCTCCTTCCTTCAAAACACTTGTATTTCCTCACTTTTCATTCCATCTCTCCCACAACTTTCTCTGGTCAGCATCTACCATGCTGACCTCCTTCTCAAGCCAACTGTCCCGGATCGAGGCTGAGGGGGGAGGGGACAATGCTCCCTAACCCCTGAGCTCTGGTTCGGGATGGGGTTTTTTTAACAACCTGCTTTATCCCCACCCATACCTTCCTCACATCCCTTTTCCTCTCCTCTTCACATTCTATCCATTTTTACGCCGCGTCTAAGGTGGAGCCGCCATGCCGATGGACTGCCAGGCCACCAGGCGAGAGGGGTGGTCCCAAATGGCGGCGCCTGGCATTGCCAGGCCTGTAAGCACCTCTTGCAGTGCGGGCAACTGCGAGAGGTGATGAACGGTTGCATCCCGTAATAAAAAGAAGGTCGTCATGCCCAATGATGAGTCTAACAAAAAAAAACTTTAACTCCCCCTGTACAAACGACGGAGAGCTCTCGGGAAGCTCCACAGAAAAAAACGGAGGTTCCCCCATCCCCCGGAGAGGAGGCTTACTTCTCTCCTACGCCTACGGGTGAAGGGGACTCCCCCTCACCCCATTCTCTGGAGGTGCTTTCGGGCACCTCCCTATTTCCAGCGGCAGTCCCTCCTTTTCTTTGTAAGGGGACTGCCAAGAAAGCCAGCAGGCAACCCATTGCCGACCGCCCCTCGTGTAAGCGGCTCGGTAGGGCAAACCCTCTTAGGGGGGAGAGGGAAGCCAGGCCCCTTCGGTCGCTTCCCTCAAAAGACCTGCTGGCAAGAATATTAAACCTTGCCAGGGTCAAGGCCTGTGCCTCCCCACAAAAGACTGGTGACGCTGCCAAGGGGACCTGCGATGTCCTGGGAGGAGATGGCCAACTGGAGGCCCCTCCTGAGATAGACATAGTCCTTGAGAAGACCCAGCCTCAGACGGTAGGGCCTTCCATGGGGAAAAATCCGGGCTCGGCGCCAAGCACCTAACCCGAATCCGCTCCTATGCAAGGTCCTCCTCAAACGGCTGAGGGCTCTAGGCAGTACAAGGAGGGGAGGGATCTCCTCTGACCGGTGCCCCTGCGACCACCAGGATCTTTTCCATTTCGAAGAAGGACCTGGCTGAGGCTGGTCCATCTGGCGTAGGGGCTTCTGTCGGCGAAGGTGAGAAGCGCCTCCTCTCCTAAAATGAAGAAAAAGACAAGAAAGAATAAAAAGACTCGGAACTCCTCTCCATCCGCGGGGGCTACGGAGACGGATGGGTCTGCTGCCACTTTGGCAAGCGACCAAGCCGCCAAGATTGGCACATCCAGCCCCTCCCCCCAGGTTGCGGAGCCTCTGACTAAAACCAAAAGTGCACAGGGCGGAGCCTCGATGACATCGGGGCCCCTGATCCAGAGGTTAACTGGAATTTCAAGCCCACTAGCATCAAACGCTTCCTCGTTATTCGCTCCACTGATGGCACTGTGTTGGCCAAGGGCAACATGATCCATCAGAGGAGAGGATAAGCTAGTGCAATTGGTAGAGAGCCGAAGGTGACCCGTTTCTCGAACGGGAGCCTTCTGGCGAATGCGGCGAATCCCGCCGAGGAAGCCAAGATAAGTGCTCTTCGGACACTCCATGGCACCCCGGTGAGTGTCACTCCGCACTCTACCATAAACTTTGTGAAAGGAGTAGTATATGCGAGAAAACTCGTTGACTACTCCATTAAGGACATCACCCTAGAGCTGGCCGACCATGGGGCGTCCAAGGTCGAACGTGTGATGAGAAAACAGGGAGGGGCCTCGAGACCTACCCCTACACTCTTCGTCACGTTCGACTGTGACAAGCTCCCTGAGTCGGTGCGTGCCGGTTGGTACCGCTACCGCGTGAAGGCATTCGTGCCACTGCCGCGGCGGTGCTATTACTGTCACCGCTTCGGTCATACGAATCGCTCATGTAGACGTGCAAAGTCGGGGTCACCCGAAGTCTGTGTAAATTGCTCCAAGGTCGCACACTATAAGTCCAAATCGTGTGTGGCCAAGTGTGTCAATTGCGGAGAGCCGCACCCTGCTTCTTCGAAGCAATGTGGTGCATATCTTCTTGAGAAAGAAATCCTGGCCGTTCAGGCCCAGGATAGACTCTCATTCCGCGAGGCTAAGGACTTGGTCCTAGGCGCGTCCGGCTCTGCCTGGGACGTCATATGCCTCAATAGTTAGAAAGGCACCCTCTGCTCCTGGCCCATCCAGGTCAACGAGCACGGTTGTTTCCGCGCCCATTCGGAGCCGTTCTGCGGGCTCTACTCAACCCGGGCGCTCCCCTGGTAAAGCTGGCTAAAACCAGGGCTCCCTCCTCTTTCCCCAGCGTGACCGAGTCGTTAGACTCACAGGAGGCAACACTCCTGAAGATGGTAACTAGGCCATCTTCCGGGGTTCCTAAAGCTGTCCCCCGAAAGGAGGACAGCAACAAAGGAGCTTCGGCATCTTCGCCCACGCCCCGAGGTGGAGCGAGTGGCTCGGAGACAGTGGTTCCTGAAAAAAGTGCCCCCCACCTCCGTAGCCGCAACGCCCGCCTAAGGTTGCGAGGCGGAGGAAAGAAAAGACTTGCATGGCGAGCCCAACCTCCCCCAATAAGTCTTCGAAGGCGACAGCGCCTTCAGCGCTTTCTCCAGCTAACAGCGCCCGGGGTTCTGCCCCCGGGAAGCGTACGGCCATTCCCGTGAGGGTCTTCAGTTCGAGGAGGGCCTCCGCGTCTCCTCCGAGCTAGGCCTGGAGGGTATATTCCTTCAATGGAATTGCCGTGGACTCCCGGCCAACTGGCAGGAGCTGCGGAGGCTCGTCTCGTCCCGTTTCCCGTTAGCTATCCTTTTGCAGGAGACCATGCTAGGCGCGTGCCCCCTGCCTGCCCTCCTGGGGTATAAGGGTCTTGCGACCCCACTACCGCGGGATGCCCGGGCTGGGGGATGCGCAGTTTACACCCGGCATGATGTCTCCGTTCTTCCTTTTTCTTTAGATACCTCCTTTCAGGCAGTGGCTGTGCCGTTGCACCTTGATAGGAGGTATACTATGAATTCTGCGTAAATTCCACCGTCAGCTGACTTCGACGCGGGGGACTTCCGCCCCGTCGTGGTACGGTTGCCGAGGCCCTATCTCTTGCTTGGAGATCTGAACGGCAGGCATCCTCTCTGGGGAGATTACTCCATAAATCCCAGGGGACAAGTCCTTGCCTATTAGATCGAAGAGCTTGAGATGGGTGTCCTAAACGTGGATGAGTTTACGCATGTCTGTCCAGGAACCGCTTGATTTTCTTGCCTTTACCTATCTTTGTGCTCTCGGATGCACAGCTGAATTTGGGATGGGGGGGGGAGGTGGTCGATGACCTCCATGGTAGTGATCACTTTCACATTCAAATATTATTTTCAGGGCAACTGCCGCCTGAGAGCCCACCTCGGTGGTGCTTGGCGCGGGCACGGCGGCCTGCATTTCAGTATATGACTAAATTTTCTATCTCAGTCGAGGAGTTTAGGTCGGTAGATGAGGCCATTGAGTTTTTGTCCGGCAACCTCATCGCCACGGGCCTGACTACAATTCCTAGGACGTCTGGCCGTTTTGCACGCCGACCACTCCCATGGTGGTCTCCCAAGTGTGAGAAGTCCCTCAAACAGAAGCGTTATGCCTACATGCGCTATAAGCGTCGCCCGAACGATTTCACTGTCGGTGAATTTCGTCAGGCTAGGGCTAGGTTCCAGTATATTTCGAAGCACGCCCGCCGCTCTTCTTGGCGGGCATACGTGTCTTCATTTAACGGGAAGACCCCTTTAGCAGAGGTGTGGAAGCGAGTCAAAAGGATTCGGGGCAAGTTCTCGCAGGACCCCCCTCCTGTTCTTCAGGAGAATTAAACCTCAAACTCGGACCCTGCGTCCGTGGCAGAATCCTTCACGACCGCTTTTTCCGCATTCTCTAGCCGAAATGCTGCTCCGCCAGCATTCAATGCACGTCGTCATCTCGCGGAATGCCGCCGGCTAGACTTTACCTCCAGAAGCGGAAAACCCTTCAACGACAGGTTTACTGGGAACGAGTTGTGCTCCGCTATGGCTTCGTACGCGGACACCGCTCATGGCCTGGACGATGTCCCGTACGCCATGCTTCGACACCTAGGTGAGCGAGGCATGGCCTTTCTGTCAAATTTGTTCAACAGGATCTAGGTGGAGGGTCTTCTCCCAGATTCCTGGCAAATCGCTACTGTGCTCGCCTTTTGCAAACCGGGTAGAGATCACTCTACTCCGACCGGTTTCCGCCCAATCTCTCTAACCTCTTGCGTGTGCAAGTTGATGAAGAAATTGGTAAATGTTAGACTAGCACTTTTCCTGGACAGCAGAGGCAGTCTGTCTTCTGCACAGTGCGGCTTCCGCAAGTTCCACTCCACGTCGGATGCTCTGCTCCGACTGGAAAATGCCATCTACGACGCTTCCCTTCGTAGACCGCACTACGCCACGGTGTTTTTCGATCTGGAGAAGGTTTATGATACCGCATGGCGATACGATATCATGGAGACTCTCCACAAAGGAGCAGGAAGAGGGGGTCCCGCAGGGAAGTGTCTTCGGTGACACACTCTTTACCCTGAGCAACAACGGCATCAACTCGGTGCTGCCGGAAGATGTTCTTGCTACGCTCTACGTGGACCAGCTTTCGATCTCCTTTGGCGCGGCCCAGATGCCAACTCTGGAGCGTCGACTCCAACAAGCATTAAAGTGCAGTACTAAGGTGGTGCACTTCTGCCGCTATCCACGGCTTCACCTCAACCCAGATTTGTTTCTTAATGGGATGCGCCTGGATGTGGTGGAATCGCACCGTTTCCTTGGTCTTGTATTCGACCGACGCCTCACATGGGAGGCTCATATTCGCAGCCTTAGGGTCTCTTGTACACGTGCCATGGATATTCTCCGTTCCGTGACGTTCAGCGCTTGGGGCGGTGATAGATCTACTGCCTTACTTTTTTATCGATCCTTTGTTCGTTCGTTGCTCGACTACGGATGCGAGTTTTATGCATCTGCAGCTGAGCGTTAATTGCGGAAGGTGAATTCGATCCACCACACTGGCCTCCGCCTTGAGACCGGTGCCTTCCGCACTTCCCACATTGAGAGCCAGTTGGTCGATGCTGGGAAGATGCCACTCGCTCTGCAGCGCGTGCAGTACATCACTTACCTTTACGCACGAGCACGGCACCTCCCTCAGTCGCCAACAGCTTTCACTTCATCTGCAGCTGATTTTGACGGTGACGGTGCCTATGCCGCCGAGAGACGCCAGTCTTACCCTAAGCCCTTTGGGTTTAGGGCCAGGAAACTCCTTTGAGAGCTAGATATAGCTCTCGGGCCGATGGCGCCCCTGGTTCTGCTCAGGACGCCACCCTGGAGGGTACCACATTTGGCTATTTGTCGCCACGCCTCTGCTCCCAAAGCTTGTACGGCGCCGGGAGTATTGCGTTCGACCTTTTTGGCGCACACCTCGTGTCACACTGGAACCCTGCCAGTGTATACGGATGGCTCCAAGTCCAAAGAGGGGGTTGGCTTCCACGCCGTATCCCCTCTGTTTGAAGTCAGCGGGGCTCTGCGGGCACTGCGTCTGTCTTCACGGCCGAGCTGGTGGCAATACACCACTCGATACGGGAGATTACGCGACGTGCCCGGTTTATTGACCGGATTGTAATCTATTGCGACTCACAAAATGCTCTGAGTGCTCTCGGGGCATTGGAATCTCCGCATGCCCTGGTTCGCGATATGCGTGACGCCATGGTTTTGGCGAGCCGGGCAGATGTCGAAATAATCTTCTGCTGGGTTCCTGGACATGTAGGAATTGCGGGGAATGAGCGCGCCGATGAGGACGCCAAAGAGTCCGCGAGGACTCTGCGACCGGACCAGCGTTTCGCTCTTCCTCACACCGAGTACATGGCAGGAATACGGGCAGCTCTTCGGACTGCTTGGCAAAGAAGATGGGAGACACCTTGGCGACCCTTTTTGTCTACGCTAATGGAGGTGCGAAATTATGAGACGCCGCGATGACCTGAAATGCGGCCATCACAGAAAACTGCGACAAGTGTGAGAGCACAGAAGGTCCCATCTGAAGTCGGACAAAGTTCATCTCGCCGGCTTATGAACCTTCTCGCGCTCGCGCTAATAGGCCGAGTCTATTCTCGTCTGCCGATGCGTCTGACCCTAAAACCCTCGCCTTCGGACGGAGGGGAGAAACCCCATTCGACTCCTATGAATCTCCCGGTGCCAGAGTTGGAACGCAGTATCCGCTGTCCTCCCTGCCGCGTCAGTATCTTCATTCCGCCCCGCTGGTACCCGCTATTCGCGTCCGTCCCGTTGGACTCTGCACAATTCTCGCAGATCCTCAAGCTCCCGGCATTCTCGTTAATTCACGTGAGTCTACCTCGACCCGCTTCCCCCGCTCCTCAAACGCAGCGTGCTCCTCCCCCCCCCCCCCCAGTGTAAGCCTCATCATCGGCTTAGTTACGCTCAAGGTCGTTCGAGCGTCCCTCGGTCAATATTGTCAGTTTGTTTGTACAATGACCATCCTCATCATGTCTCTCCCCTCCTCTTCTCCTTAGCTGCGGAGACCCATGGAAATCTAGTGTGTATATAGCTCATTCTAAAACTCCTTTTAACCTTTTAAATAATATTGATTTGCTTATTAGTAAAGTTATTCTTGTACCCGTTTTTCTGTTATCCCGGAATTCCAGGATAGTCGATTATTGCCAACCTACTTTCAGTTAATTTGCACTCTGCTTATATTGAAAACTTCCCACGCACTCGTAAAGCAGAAAGGGTAAACTTGACCGTATTCTACGAAATCTATCTTAAACTGGTGTAAGGTGTGTAGGGTTAACCTATGACATCTATATTAATCTGGCGTTAGGTGTGGGGTTAATCATGGTCAATCAATTGATTGAAATTTGATCAATCTATTGGTTAACCTTGGTTAAAATTGGTAATTGTTGGCTAATCTTGGTTCAGGTTCTGGAGTTTAAAAGGTGAGAAACAATCTATTTGCGAAGTGTATTTGTTCCCGTTCGCATTTAATTTTTATTGTGTTAATTGATTGTCGAGTGACCGTACTTAACTATTAATTTTATTCCCCCACGAAATTAAATTGTTGTCCTTCGAGGCCTCATCTCGTGCCATAAGTTGAAGGTATAGAAAATAGTATTATTCTTCGTATTGCTGTGCTAGGAGTGCTGTAACTCTCGTCTCAATTACAGATTAGAGTGAAATCTCGACTACAAAAGCTCTCTCGCAAGTGTTACCCCTCTTCTTGTTAGTGTGTTTGTTGGTTAGCCATACCATTCGCATTCCCGTCCGTGCGTGAAGGAACTCATAATTCCGCCATACTCGTTGTCGTTCGTTAATTTAATTCTTATTGTTGTGCCCATCGCGTAAACCCTCAAGCATGTCGCCGTTTGAAATTTTTAAGTCCCAAGGTGAGTCACTCGGACTCAATGGAAAAGATTTGATGGCCTATATCGATTAGCTAATTGAAACCCTCCTCGGTTAGGCTCTTCCTTATTAATATGTTCAAGCGGTACCACGGTCGCGCGAGCATCAACCAGATAGTTGCAATAGACGAAGAATCTCCATGGAATCTGGCTACCCCCTGGACCCCTTTTGCGTAATCCAAGTCGCCTGTGTGGAGCAAGACAAGGAATACCCGTTGCATGTCTTGCCCGACTTTAATAATTCCCCGCCTGCGGAAATTAAGATATGCGACCAGTTACCATCTCGTCAAAAGGATCAACTGCAAGCGCTCCTGCGTCGTTTTGATGACGTCATCACCAAGATCCCCGGTTATGCTACCCACTTTGAGCACAATATACAGCTAACCCCCCTGGAATTCATTCGTTCCAAACACTACCCCCTGTATTTACACCTACAGGAAGCATTTAATAATGGAGAAGATAAACTTTTAAGGTTGCAGATTGTAAGGGAATCGTTCCCCTGCCCCCCCCCCCCCCTCAGTTAAGCCGCTGGTCGTTAATCACAACATCCTGGCAGTGGAGACGCCGTAGCTCGACCACTTAACCTTCTATAGTCTCGCCCCTCGTCTCGGGGAGAAGGTGAACTGTTGTCCGACCACATAAGGCAATAATTAGCTCAGGTCAGGACCCGAGACCTTAACATCGGTTAAAACAGCAATATTTTCCCTATTATGCGAAATTAGTGGAGCGTAGCTGTACGACGCCCTGAGAAAAACCGTGGAGGAACCTTCATGCGGCCTGTCCACAAATCCCTCCCTCCCTCCTACTCGTACCCCAGTGGGGTGAAGACGTATAAAAGCAAATATCTTTGGAAAAATGTGTTAGATTACGTTAGTCAGCAAGGCGACGAAGTCCCTGGAAGGAGGCCCGGGCTACCAACAGAAGGGACTAAGAAGAAGCTCATCTTCGAGCTAGTTCCTGGTGGTCACACCAAACTTTAGGTTAACTTGATTTATGAATCAAGTTCAACTTACTCTCGTCAGAGAAACCCCACTATCCTGGTGTATCCCGAAGCACAAAGATAGTCCTCGCCCTTGAGGATCACCCCAAGTGAACCCCCTCCAGCACTCCCCTAAGTCAAAGGATACAAGCATTGACTCATCGCTCACCAGTGCGAATTATTCCCCAGAGTAATCCTAAGAGAAGAAAGAAACATTCGTTCACTATCCCGTAGTGATACCATTTCCTACCCTAAGCGTGTTGCTCCCCATCTGCCACACACACCAAAGTCCTCTGTGGCTTTAAAGCTATTTCTCCCGTACGAACACATCTGGACAAGCGTCACGCGTCAGCCCGGCAAAAACATTCCTGGGGTGACGTAACCATTGAGTTTAAGGTCAGACTCAAACACGATTCTAGAGGAATCTGTAAAAGTATTTAAACCCCGGTATCCGTTTCAGTAAAGTGCGTTTGCATTTTTATATTAAAGTGAGCTGTGGGTCAACCATCAATATAATTTCAAGCATTTCATTTTAGAAAGCCTCACTTAAATTCGTTGAATTCATTTCTGTGTAATTAAGGGGTCAAATTTCGTTGGTTCATGTTTTTTGTTTTAATTAAAGTTTTAGTTTTTTTTTACATTTTATTCAATCCTCGAAACGCTAAGTAAGGCACTAGGAACATTCAAAGATTAAAGAACAAATAATCAGATAAAGATAATAATCAATAATAATCAAAAATATATAGCACTTAGAGATAAAACGTAATTCAGGAGTTTTGACGTACGAACTCCATCCATCATTCGGTCTTTCCTATACCACGACACAGATCATCGAACCTTCAGAGTCGAGCTACTGTTTCCCGGTCATCATGCTAAAGAAGGCCGATGGTTCTTATCGAATGTGCATCGATTTTAGAAAACTAAATTCGGTTATAGTATTCGATGCCGAACCAATCCCCACCATAGATCAGAACCTCCACCTTTTTGAGAAGGCCAAGTTCATCTCCGAGTTGGATTTATGCAAGGCCTATTATCAGATCCCCTTGAGGGAGGAAGTCAAGAAATTTACTGCTTTCCCCACCGAAAAAGGCCTTATGCAGTTCCAGATGCTTCCTTTTGGTCTGGTAACGGCTTGCAGCAATTATAACCGGGTGATAAGGAGGATTTTAGAAGGCCCACCCAACGTCACCTTTTATTTCAATGATGTTTATGTGGCCACCGAAGATTGGGATCAAGCCCTTCTGTATCGACTCCGGGAACACAACTTGACAAGTGCCACTTCGCTTTTGGCACTATCGATTACATCGGCTTCCATATCGGGAATAATAGATTAGTCCCCCCAGCGAGAAAAAATCTGGGCCATCGTGGACATGACGTTGCCCACTAATAAAAAGCAGCTACGATCCTTTATTGGCTCTGCATCGTTCTAACGTCGCTTCATAGACAACTTTGCGTCTGTTTTCGCTCCCCTCTGCGAGCTATTAAAGAAGGAGGCTCCTGAACGCTTCGAGTGGACGCCACTTTCAACTTAGCTTCAGGAAACTCAAAGAGAAGTTGGCATCCGCCCCTATCCTTCGCCTCCTTTACTCGGACAAGTGTTTGGTATTCGTACTGAAGCTTGTAATTGCGGTATAGGATGTGTCCTCCTCAAATAAGAGGATGACGGCGAAAGTTTCCCCATCGCTTACGCAAGCAGAAAATTACTCGCGCGTGAGAAAAATTACGCTGTAATTGAGAAAGAGGCTCTCGCTATCATTTGGAGGATTTGTAAATTTAGAATGTATTTAATAGGAAAAGAATTTGTAGTGGAAACGGACCACAAACCCCTATCATACCTACGTAACGTCAAGAACAAAAACTGTCGCTTGATGCGTATATATATATATATATATATATATATATATATATATATATATATATATATATATATATATATATATATATATATATATATATATATATATATATATGTATATATATATATATATATATATATATATATATATATATATATTTATTTATATATATATATTTATATATATATATATATATATATATATATATATATATATTTGTTTGTCTTTTGTTTATATGTGTACAATGAATTCCTTTTATGCCCTTAACTTTTTTCTTTCTTTTTTTGTATAATCGCAGGATAACTCACCCTCGGGCCAGTGAGCCCCACTTAATAGTATCATAGAGAAAAATATCCTTCGGCAACCATGACGTGGCATTGTATAAGCTTGTGTATGTTAATGGAATAAGCCCCCTCCCCACCTACTCCACTATTTTGTATTTTTGCTCCATTTTGAGAATGGATCCGCTATTGTCATGCGACTTTAAGTTATATTCCTCCCCAACTAGGTCCCAACTAGTGTCGGGTAAAGTTTGCCTCGCCCGCTCAAGAACCTTCTCGCGTTCGCGCTAAAAGGCCGAGTCTATTCTCGTCTGCCGATGCGTCTGAACCTAGAACCCTCTCCTTCGGACGGAGGAGGGGAAACCCCATTCGACCGCTATAAATCCTCCGGCACCAGAGTTGGAACGCATTATCCACCGTCCTCCCTACCCAGTCAGTATCTTCTGTCCGCCCCCGTCGGTACCCGCTATTCGCGTCCGTCCCGTTGGCCTCTGCACAATTCTCACAGAATCCCTCAAGTTTGCAGTATTCTCGTTAATTCACGTGAGTCTACCTCGACCCGCTCCCCCTACTCATCGAACGCAGCGCGCTCAATTTTGATTCGTGTTATTCGAAAGCAAGATTTAAGTTAACCCCCGTAATAGTAATTATCCAGAGACTATTGTTTGAACTTTGCGCCAAGGCAAGGATTACTCCCTCGGACCAAATCTTCGAGGTAACAGCAACGCGCAACTCTCTTATGCAAGTGCTCCTCCCCCCCTCCCTGTGTAAGCTTCATCATCGACTTAGTTACGCTAAAGGTCGTTCGAGCGCACCTCTGTCAATATTGTCCGTTTGTTCATAGGTTTACCCCGCACACCTACCTTACAGCAGATTAATATAGATGTCGTAGGTTAACCCTACAGACCTTAGACTAATTTAAGATAGATGTCGTAGAATAGGGTCAAGTTCACCATTTCTGATCTACGGGTTCGTGGGAAGTTTACAATATAAGCAGAGTGAAAATTAACTGAAAGTAGGTGCTTTTGATGGGTGACTATTATATTAGATATTTATATAGGAAGTTGAGTGCGATCAAATGGAAGGGAGCGAGAGTTTGTTTGCCGGATGCTGGTGCAAATGATGTGTCGATAGGTATGATAGTCTGGTGTCTGGGTGTGAGAGGGATGCAGTTGTGATTACGCATGTAGGAGTAAATGATGTAAAGAAGGTGGGTCCACGTGAGTTACGAGAGAAGTACAAAAGGTTAGTTGAAAGGATGAGTGAAAGTAGAGTGTAAGGCGTTGTTTCAGGTGTGCTTCCGAGATTGGATGTGGGAATGGAATGGTTGTCTCGTGCAATTGGACTGGATGAGTATGTGAAAGGCCTATGTGAGGAGTCGGGATTAGTGTTTGTAGGTGTTTGGAGTGGGTTTTAGGGGAATAAGGCATTGGATGCATTGGATGCACTCCATCTAAGCAGGGCTGTGGTTGACGTGTAGGGGTAGGAGTTAGTGTCATTGGTTCTTTGAGGGCGGGAAACTATTTAATGATAGTGGTCAGGGAAATATAAGACTACAGGAGGAGGGGCAGGGAAAGGAAATAGATACAGAGGAGATAGAGCGGAAGGTATACATTCTAAAATAGGTGCTTCAGGGATAGGAGGGCCGAGTTGTCTTCATACCAATGCTCGTAGTCTTAGAAATTAGAAAGATGAGTTATTTAGTTATATTATTGATGATGATATAGATATAATATGTGTAATAGAATCATGGGTTAATGAAAATATATTTAATGATAATGTGAGTGAATTTGAACTACAGGGTTATATGTACATTAGTCAAAGAAGAGATAGGACTGGTAGTGGGTTGGTTATTTATATCAGAAATAGCATTTCCTCAAATCTTAATAATTCTATAAATCAAGAAGCAGTTTATTCACTGTGTATAGATATTACAGTCGGTAAAAAATAGGATAATACACTTAAGAACCTTTTACAGACCACCCGGACAGACTGACAGTATTGATGAGCTAATGATCAAGGAAATAAGGAAAGGATGTGAAGTAGATACAATTATTATTGGTGAATTTAATTTAAATTCTGTGGACAGGAAAAATTTGATAGGAAGGGATAGAGCAAGTTGTAAGTTTATAGAATGCTTTCAGGATAATTTCTTGACTCAATTTGTTAATAAGCCAACGAAGGGTGCCAATATCTTAGATCTGGTTCTATCAAATGATGATCACTTGGTTCAGGAAGTGACTGTCGGGGAAGCATTGGGAAATACTGATCATCAGATAGTTCATTTTAACTTGAGAATAGTGAAAGGTAGAACATCAAAAAAACCCACAAAAACTCCAAATTTTTATAGGAAAGATTACGATAAATTACGAAACTTGCTAAATCAGATTAGGTGGGATATAGAATTCAGGGAGAAGAATACCTATGAGATGTGGGACACATTTAAGACTATACTAAACATAGTCCAGGAGCAGTGTATTCCAATGAAGGCTATTAGGAAGAAATGTAGGAACCCATTGTGGTGAAATCATGAGATAGCTTGGAAAATTTCTGAGAAGAAAAGGGCATACGAGAGATTACAGAGAGAAAGTACTTTTGACAATTTAAATCATTATAGGTCGACCAGAAATGAGCTAAATAAGATTATTAAGAAGAGAAAAATGGCAGCAGAAATTAATTAAGCTAAAAATAATAATAAAGATACGAGAAAATTTTGTAGATATTATAGAATTAATAACAAATCTAACAATGATAAAATAGGGCCTATTAGATATGAAGGGGTTTTAAAAGAATCTGATGATGAAATAGTAGAGGTTCTTAATGATCATTTTTCTTCAGTATTTACACAAGAGAATCAAGATAGATTAATTGATGATAATTCTAGGTCAAGGGAAGTAGTGTTGAAATATCATTAATGTGAACATGGAAATAATTAAAGGGCTTATATTGGAGTTAAATACTAGCAAGTCATCTGGCCCAGACAACATTCATTCTAGGTTACTCAAAGAAGGTGTAGATAGTATTGCAGTAGCTTTTGAGAAGATATATACTAGATCACTAGAGTTTGGAGAAATACCTAATGATTGGAAATTAGCGAATGTAGTGCCAATTTTTTAAAAGAGAAATAAAGAGAACCCGAATAATTTTAGGCTGGTACGCTTAACTTCTATTGTAAGTAAAATTCTTGAGAAGATAGTTAAGAATGGGATTTCTGACCATCTAGAGTGTGGTAGGTTAATAAATGATGCTCAGTATGGGTTTAGAATAGGTAGATAGTTTTTAACAAATTTACCCGATTTTATGTAGGGAAAGAATGTTAATGCAATTTACTTAGATTTTAACAAAGCTTTTGATAAGGTTCCATATGAGACTAATTTACAAATTAAAAATGCATGGGATATGTGGTAAGTTTTGAATTGGATAACTGAATGGCTGAAGGACAGGCAACAGAGTTATGCTAAATGGGGTGAGGTCACAGTGGAGGGACGTTATCAGTGGCGTACCTAAGGGATCCGTTCTAGGACCTTTATTATTCATAGTTTATATAAATGATCTTGGGAAGACTGTAAATAACAAAGTGTCAATTTTTGCTGATGACACTAAATTGGCAGCTGTAGTCAAAGAAGTTGAGGGGAGCTTTAAAGCGCAGAGTGATTTAAATAAGTTATTAGCTTGGGCTAAGAAGTGGCAGATTAGTTTTAACCTCAAAAATGAAAAGTTGTTAACATGGGAAGGGATAATAGGGAATTTAGCTATCAAATGGATGGCATTGGCTAAATTTAGTTTTTAGTTGATGAGAAGGACATAGGCGTAGTAGTAGATAGGTCACTGAAGTTTTTAAAGCAGTGCATTGAGGCAAAAAATAGAGCAAATAGGGTGCTAGGATACATTAAAAGGAATGTTAGCTACAAGAGTAAATATGTTATCCCTAAACTCTACAACTCGTATGTTAGGCCACATTTAGGGTACTGTATACAAGCATTGTCACCATATTTTAGACATTACAACAACATGCTAGAGTCAGTACAAAGAAGGGCAACAAAAATAATACCTTCCCTGAAGCACCTTGAATATGAAGATAGACTGAGGGTACTAAATATGTTCTCATTTCAGAGAAGATATGTGAGAGGAGATATGATTGAGCTTTTTAAAATCTGTTTTGGGGTGGATAAGTTGGATTTTAACAAGTTATTTGAGTTAGAAGGTAGTAATAGGACTAGGGGCACCACTTAAAAATTTAAAAAACAGAGGTGCAAGTTGGATGTTAGAAAATATTTTTCACCCAATAGAGTGGTAGATTATTGGAATAGTTTGCCATCTGAGACGGTAGACAGTCCAAACTTGAATGTATTCAAACGCAGATTAGATGATTATATGGGGAGGGAGGGTTAACTTTGGAGAGTATTCTGGACTTATTCTTGTGGAGGAAGTTTTTATTATTGTATATTACGATTGATTTGGATTTTGACGAGTCTTGATGATGATGCTTTTTGTTTTTGACACATTCCTGTGTATGGTTCTAATTGTATATTGTAGATGCATGATTTGACACTATCCTATGGATGCATTTTATGGGTGGGTTTTGACAGATGCGGATGACCTTTGATAGGATCTTGTGGCTTTTGTCATCCGTGAAATTGTTGTTATGTTATCTATAGTAATCTGGTGTCAGGTGCGGGGTTAACCCACGACAATATACATCTTTTGAATGTTTGTTTTTATTTTTAACGTATTTTTTCTCTTTAGGAGACCAATGGGGTGTTCAAACAAATAGTTAAAACCGTTGTGGAAGAGGGTTGAAAGGACAAAGAGTTCGCCGGCCAACAGCCCCAAGGGCTGGTAGCGAGCGTAGCGAAACGCATGCTCCTGAGGGGAATGGTGAAGCTATGGCTTATATATATATATATATATATATATATATATATATATATATATATATATATATATATATATATATATATATATATATATATATATATATCACGAGGGTAACACGTGATAAGTATAAATAATTGTATATACCACGATACCACGTAAGAAAAAAGAGATTGATTGGAGTTAGTACTTTCGTTATCTTAACTTTTTCAAACTCGCAATGGCTTACAAAATAGAGAGACACTGTATTTATACAAAGCAATGTTTTCCCTATAAGGTCAGAGTTTTTATGTCCTCGGATAAGTCTGATTTAAACAAGAAAGATAGGACTGAATATAAGGAAAACAAACAGGGGCTAATATTTACATTTCTCTCCTTTGTGCCCATGATAAGTAACTCTTAAAATATATTTCTGATAATAAAATCATTTATATGCATTATGGTATCTGCTTTTGACCAGTTAATCTGGTGACCCATCTTAAGCCTGTGGACGGCCAAAGCAATATTGAGATATCCCTTAGATACTTCATTTTGATGTTGCATATATATATATATATATATATATATATATATATATATATATATATATATATATATATATATATATATATACGCGTGGCATATATATATATATATATATATATATATATGCCACGCGTTTAACTCCATTTCTCTTTTCTCCTTTGAATTCTCTCTCTTTTATAGTCCTGATCGACCTAACGGAGCGTGCCTTAGAAATGGGTTTTCGAGAGAAATTTTGTTCTCCGCGTAGCCGGGTGGTCTAAAGGTTTGCTTTTAATGAGATTAAGGAGTTTTCTTTTATCTTCTCTTCCTTTGTAGTCTGACTAATATGCATATATATATATATATATATATATATATATATATATATATATATATATATATATATATATATATATATATATATATATATATATGTGTGTGTGTGTGTGTGTGTGTGTGTGTGTGTGCGTGTGTGTGCGCGCGCGTGTGTGTGTGTGCGTGTTTTTATGTGTAAGCATCTTTATGTATATGTGCATCAATGCTTAGGAATAATCACACGTATAATTGTATAAAATTTCCTATATTTTCCAAGTAAAATTAATCTGCGTTTATCGTAGATACGAGAAAATAAGATTTAACATGTTATGTTCGTGTATGAGCGGCCAATTACATATATATTATTATATATACACGAGTATATGGATAGATTATGTGAATGGTTGGAAGCTGTATTAAACAGTTTAAATGACTTCCAAACGCACCACTTTTGTATGCATGGCTGCGGAAAACTCGGCTTCAATTACCTGCCTTCTTCTCCACCTCCTTTCCCTGAAGTTATCATCGCCGTCGTCAAAAAGCAAACTCTTGGGTTCTTTTTTTTAATTAGTTCCAAGGAGTGAAAAAGATTGTAAATTCTTGTGCCATATCAAAACTCTTCCAACCTCGTTGTGATGTGAAAAATAAGCGATTAGCTGAATTAACTTGGCGGAAACAGCAGATGAACAATAACAAACACTTGAGGAACTTGACCTCCATGACATGGAAACAAGGACAAACAGAATTCGCGAAGGGGGTGTGATAGAAGAGTGGAATCAGCGATGCTTTGATGCATTGTCCCCATAAACCTTCCCTCAAATATTCATGATTCCATTCATAGTCCTCAAAAGCTCCACCACAAACTCGCTATTTCGGCCTGCACCTCCACTGCCAATTTTATGGTTGTTCTTGCTTCCTTTTAAACAGAGGTCACGTTTGTGCCTCACCTGGAGCTCTTATTAAATTCCCGCTTCTCCTTTGCTAATCTATCAAATCACTTCCTTGTATTACATACACATCACAACGTGGTCGGAAGGATTAAATTCCTGCTTCTTCCTTGCTAATCCATCAAATTACTTCATTGTATTACACATCACAACGTAGCTGGAAGGATTTGCCTCCCTAGCTCAAAAACTGAAGTTCAACGCTTAGTTGTTTTTTTTTGTTAATTCGTATTTTCCGCGAAGTTTTAGGCCCCCATCCTTCCACCATCCCTAGTTTATTTTTTTTCATTTTTCACCCGTAGTCTCGTCATTCTCCCGAAGGCAGGACCCGATCTCAAGTACTTTTTCGGATTCGTTCGGACGCAGCTCAGTACAACAACAACCATAGGCCTCATTTTCGGCCCTAAGGTAAGGCTAATCAAGCAAAATTCCCAGGATACAATCTTCGCACCACCTACTCCCATTAAATCATAGTAAATTACTGTAAATACCGCATCAGTATTTTACCATAAAATATTTTACAGTGCAGAGACTTACCTTTAGATATATTTTTCGTTACTAACTAAAAAGATCCAGGTAGTTCTGCATTCAGTCCCGTAGCAACCGCCCCCTCACCCACTTCCCGTTCGGAGGGGGAGGAGGCTCTTGAAGGGGCACCACTATGGCCCCCCAATTTTATTTTATTAATGAAAATATAAAATTTCTGAATACCCATTTTCTTTTTTGTATTCCGCAGCATTGGCACTGCTGACAATAGTATTTGTCGTGCCTGGCACTACTTGTAAATGTAGGATATATTGTTATGGGGGCCCCACAATCTTGATTTGGAGGGAAAGGGGCACTAGATATTGCTACGGCTGTGTCTGCATTATTATTAAGACATTTTTTTTTTCAAAGATAAAGAGAATGTGCAGTCGGCGTAAATTTGAATTTCCCTCATAAATCTTAGAAAATACATCCTTTGGATGACCCCTTTTGGCCCCACCCGAGTCTAAAAAGGTCAGGCATCCTTTTCCTAGGGGCAGTGAGTTTGTGTGACTTTAAACTCGATCCTGCGTTAGTCCTACCCCCTCCCCCTTCCGCGCATACTCTTAAATCTCCTTCTCCTCCATAGCCAAACAGCCAGTAGGCATCTACAGGGGCGACGAATAGCTTCGCACTGCAGTGTAGGATGCAGTCGTAATTAACTAAGCATGTAAAGGAGATTTGCGCATTTTTAGTCGTGTGTAAGTCTAGTCGCGGGCGACTAGACATCCTACTATGTCGATCAGACGGTCCCCATTTTGCTTTTTTTTTGTAATAACATTGTTACTACTCGATCGATTATTAAAAAAAAATGAAACCTTTTTGTTGTTTTACATTCTCTTTTGAATGATATAATTGCAAAAGTCCTCCCAAAGTTAGCCCTGGAATTATTTTGTTTTGGCAGTAAGATGATAACTATTCCGCCGATTCTAACGAAATTTGAAACCCTTATGTTGTTTTACATTCTCTTTCGAATGATAGAGAGCACGTGACTTTTTGGTCAGCAGACCTTGTTAATATAGGCTTGGCATCCCTACCCCGAGGGGAATAAAAATGAGAAGGAAATTTTATTTATTGATGCAAAATTGATAAAATCACGATCGAGAATAAGGAATATAAATATTAAAGAAAAAATAAGTGTGAAAACACGTTGTAGAAATCGGAAGATTAATAACTGAAGGGAATGAAACAACGTGAGAATATGTGTTAGGTCAATGTAAGATTGTAGCCGTCTAATCAAAAAATTTAAGGAATAACATTATAGTAGTAATAGAAATAGTGAAAGGGGAATAGAGAAAAGGGAAATCCCCTTTTCCACAATGGGATGTTGAGAGAGGATCCCCTCCACCGGTAGAAGGTGTGTCACTTGTAACTTCGTACTCTCCGACACCTAGTTAGGGTGAGGCCAGGCTTGGGGGCGGCTCTCCAGGCATTTCCAGTGGCCCTCAATTACTCTCTATTGTTGTCATGATTAGTATGAAAAAAAAGCGAAAATGCATGGAAAGTAGCTACTTTGACCTCCCAATGCCTTGGGAGGATAAGAGAAAATTCACCATAACATCAGAAAATTCCAGAATCTGATCATTTACATATACTCAGTCCACGTGTCCAGCTAAGGTGGCCTTTGATAACTCAGTCCAAATTCAGGCGACTTTGTCCTCGAGCTTTGACCATAAAGGATGGTGCCGACGTAGCCACCTTATATGTGTACAGGAAGAAGGTGAACAGTCAACGGCCCAGCACACCTCGTACCCAATCCTGCCCTCCGCCAGCGGGCTTTCTACCCTCGCAGCAGGTATGGACCTCACTTTATGCACTGACGCTTGACTAAGTGCTGGTAAGAGGACAAAAGTGCGCGGAGTAGCCAGAACCTCTGTGGGTAACAGAGCAAATTCGGAAGGTGGTAGGAAAGTATGTAATAAAGAGAAGTAGAGATAGGTGGGTCTACTAACGAGTGGTGTTTGTGATCACCTATTATAATCATACCCATGCGCTAGGTTATCCCGAGATGGCACGTAATCCACCCAGGCACCATGTATAGCGAACCGAACACTGCCCCCTGACCGACCTCACCCCTTCCCGGGTTGTGAGGATAGTCGTAAAGAAAAAGAAATGCCGAGGAGGAAGCGCACCAAAAACTTACCCTAGCCTGTCAAAGAGTTCTATTCAATCCAGTTGCGGGGCGTCCCTAATTTACACTATGTCCAGGTGAGAGCAGTTGCTTCTGGTACCACACGCAGGTGGACAAAATGTTGAGGGAAGAATCGCGGAGTAAAAAATAATCTAGCTCTGAGAGGGAGAGCGCACCAACAATTTTCCCAGGCTGTATCAGTGTGTTCCAATCAACCCAGTGACACCAGGGCCTCCCTAATTTGCAGTCAGGCATGGAGAACGAGCAGCTCTTACGGGTAGCAAGTGTAACAAATGTACGGAGTGTTGGATCTCTGGGAGAAGTCCAGTTTGGTGCAGTTCATAAGGGCCATCGGAAAACATGTAGCGGACGGTTTGTTGTAATGTATCCGTTCCCTGCGCCTGTGATTCCAGACAAACGGAGACATGGGATTGCATTCGTTGATCTTGGAATTCCGCTTGAGTTCTTTAATAGTTCTGGAGTGATGCAACTTTAGTCCACCTACTATTCCTCCTAGCTTTTAGGTGACTTCACATGGATGTATTTATACCAAATGAATATCCACGAATGTAAGGTTGAGACGTAGATCCACTTTATCTGAGAGGTTGGCATATGTGTGTGAATGTGTGTGTTGTAGGCGAGTCTCGTGCGTGCCGAAAATGACTGAAAGACAAAGATGATATTTGTATGCCGAGAAGATACAGAACATGGAGGCATTGTGAGACAGTCACACACACACACACACACACACACACACACACATACGACGATATAACTAGCTAAATGCAACAACATAACACGCAACAAAAAACAATTATTAAGAGGGCAAATTCCATAAATCATTAGAGATGTCTTCATTATTACTCCATAGCAGGGGTTTGGAGATGTAGAACACAAAGTGGTCCTCAAATGATTCGGGGGATTTTGTTACGATAGGGTGGAAGGGCTTGAAGCTGGGACGCATCAAAGATGGGATTGTGTATCAAAAGATGCCTGACCGCTTTTTCCCTCGCAGCTGTATCGCGTCTTCAAGGGAACTGGAGATCAGCTGGACATCAGAGCGCGGGTAAAAGGCGTCACTAATGGAATTGGAGGGAACGAGGACGGCGAACCACCAGATCCCGCGGAGGAAAATGAAGAGCTTAAGGTAAAATATGGGACACTTGTCATCCTCTGGACCTCTCGCTAGCCAAGTGGATACGGCGTTGGATTTCTAGCGTCAAGGCACGGGTTTGATCCCAGACTCCAAGGAAACAAAACTTCCAGTGGTGTCATGTTCTGGGCGCCCATTGGGAAGATACGCTGATACTACTACTCACCCCTGGGGCAAGTAGCTCACACGCATCATCACACACAGTCACTCACAACAGTGCTATCATTTCCCTTCCGCCTTCACATCACAACATAACCACTCTCTCCTATATTACTGAACCTTGCTCATGGAATACTGATATCCGCTCTGGGAGGCCTTATATCGACCTACCACAACGGGAAGTACTCGTTTCCGCTATGGGGAGTTCCAGGATCGCTGATTGGTGGCAAAAACACAATGCTACCCGCCACCCCCTCCCTCAAATGAGGAACTGCCCCTCGGTCTCGCTAGTGAATGTCATTTTGAACTTTATGTTCATGTCATTATCAGGTCGGGGGATCTCTTTCACGATGCGAGGGGCGGCTGGGATTTCTTCCTGCTATTACATAAAGATCCTAATTGGATCGGGGTTTTTTCAGATTTAAGTGCCCCCACCCCCCGTGTTTTAAAATCCTTTTTAATTTCAAATTATTCCAGGTAAATTGTTGAAATTCGAGTGCCACCGATTTTGGCTACAAAACTGTAGCAATTTATGGGATTTGGGATTCTAAAACTTTAGCACTTTATGAAAATTTGGATTTTAAAACTTTAGCAATTTATGAGATTTGGGATTCTAAAACTTTAGCAATTTATGAGATTTGGGATTCTAAAACTGCAGCAATCTATAGGATTTGGGATTCTAAAACTGTAGCAATTTATGAGATTTGGGATACGAAAACTGTAGCAATTCATGAGATTTGGGATACGAAAACTGTAGCAATTTATGGGATTTGGCATTCTAAAACTGTAGCAATTTATGGGATTTGGTATTTTAAAACTGTAGCAATTTATGGGATTCTAAAACTTTAGCAATTTATTGGATTTGGGATTCTAAAACTTTAGCACTTTATGAAAATTTGGGATTTTAAAACTTTAGCAATTTACGAGATTTGGGATTATAAAACTGCAGCAATTTATTGGATTTGGGATTCTAAAACTGTAGCAATTTATGAGATTTGGTATACGAAAACTGTAGCAATTTATAGGATTCGGGATACGAAAAATGTAGCAATTTATGCGATTTGGGATACAAAAAATGTCGCAATTAATCGGGTTTGAGATACGAAATATGTGGCAATTTATGGGATACGAAAAATATAGCAATTAATGGGATTTGGGGTACGAAAAATGTAACAATTTATGGGATTTGGGATACGAGAACTATCAATTTATGGGATTTGGGATTTTAAAACGGGGCCAAGTGGGCGAAGACCTCCCTGAATGACAATCACATCAGTTATGAAATGGGCTATACAGTGTCCAGGCCTAAATCCCAAAGAAAATGTTTGGAAGACACTCGGGGAGAGTTCTAAAGCGAAGGAATCTGAAAACAATTCAAAAACTGGAAAATTCGTAAAGATAATTAGAGATGGATTATTGCGCATGTGTCAATAGTGGATTCGTTCCTATGCTAGATGTCAAAGCGTCATCGAGAATAAAGGTATCCACAATAAATACCAATTACTTATACTTGTACACATGTTTTCCATTGATAATAGTAGCGTTATATTCCAATAGAACTTTGTTTCCGCTGTGGTTCAGATAATCTTTTATACCTACTTCAATTTGGGGGGTAAATTACTTATATGCTGATAACTTTCGTTTTATTCATCCAAATTTACATAACCTTTGCGCATACGAGGTTTGCACCTGTAAGTTATGTAACATCACTTTTGGAGACCTTGGATTTTCTCAGACATGTGTGTCTTCATATAGTTTAACAATCTTCGTTTCTCATCACATATCATTAAAAGCTTGGATTCTAGGCGAAATCCTGAATACCATCATGCTTTGCTAGGTTTTACCGCCCCCGGCACCACATCATGTTTTCACGTTACCGCGAAAAAAAACACAAAGTTTCCTGATGAAGTCACTCGAAGCGAATGCCTATGGCCAAACTGTAAGAAGCAAAATGACGTGTCGGGAAATAGCATTTACTGGGCTTATTGAACTTTTCTTTCCAAATATGTAAGGCCTAATTTTGGTAATACTTCAGATTTGGGGCGCACGGTAGGTGGCGCTGTTAGTAGGCTACAACTTTGGGCTACAATATATCTCTTATGACGTCAGACGGTAGCTTCAGATGTGACCAATTACGGCGTTATATTTTTTTGTTGTTTTGGGGATTTGTAATTTTTAGTCTGTATTATTTACTAGATATCTGCGCCTCTGCTCGTTTATAGTTTTTTTCTAAGTTAGGTAAGGTTTCTTGATGTCTTTTATTGTTTGGGGTTTTTTTCGTATTTTTTTGTTTCACAGTGAACGATAAGCTTCTTATTGGCAACGTCATAGCTATAAATAGAACCCGCTTAGCATTTGTTTCTCTTTCGTTATGGATTTTTCGTGCTCTAGTTGTGCTTCTTCGTTATTCGAAATCGGGTTTATTTTACATGACCGCGAAAAACTTTTAGATTATTTAGAGGCGCATAAACTAATCAAGAAACTTATTTAAGTAAGTATTGTTTGTCATTAGGTTAGGTTTTTCTGCCAGTAAAAAGCTGTTGGGGAAAAAAACCCCAGTAAATTCAAGAGGACTGCTCGTGGGGGAGATATCACTGCGGGGGAACACCCTGCGATGATCGTGAGTTTCAATCAATTGGGGGGTCTGGGGGCGCAGCCCCCCAATATATACTCGTATACAAAAAATATAACGCCGTAATTGTTCACATCTGACGCTACCGTCTCACGTCATAAGACATATATTGTAGCCCCAAAGCGTCATCGAGAATAAAGGTATCCACAATAAATAAACAGCGCCACCTACCGTGCGCCCCGAAACTGAAGTGTTACTCTAATTTTTAATTCCAATAAAGTTTTCGTTACTTTAAAATTTTATACCAATTCTAATTTTGTTTTCTCTAATGGCGTTACCGATCCTAAACTAATCTGAAGTATTACCAATGCAATGGTAGGTTTGATACGAAGTGACACTAAATTGCCCAATACGTTTATGATGGTTTATGATTTTTTTTTCTTATGACCTAACCTAACCTATCATAAACTAACTTAAAGTGGCCTAACCTAACTACACTAACGAATGTACCTGGCACTGAAGTGAGTAAATAGTAAGCTGGGCGATTTTAGTAAGAAGGCCTTCGACAGCGTGCCACACTTAGGACTTTTAAATAAACTTAAAGCGCATGGGATCGATAGAAGTATTTTTAGGTTAATTCAGTCGTGGTTTAGTGATAGACAGCAGTTAGTAAAAACGGGATTCAATCTGAGTGGGGGAATGTTACCAATGAGGTTCCTCAGAGGTCTGTAATAGGAGTGTTGATCTCATTCTGAAACTGTACCCGCCATTAGTTAGGCCTCATTTAGACTATGCGGTACAATTTTGGTCACCATAATATAAGATGGATATTGGTTTGCTTGTGTCTGTGCAGAGAAGGATGAATAAGATGATTCGTGGGTTGAGGAGCTTACCTTAGGGTGAAAGGCTTAGGAGACTAACTAAGTTTTCATACGTTAGAAAGGAAAAGAATTCGAGGAGACTTGCTTGAAGTCTTCAAGTGGTTAAAAGGTTATAATAGAGGAGACATAGGTAAGGTTCTTATTTTTATTGAACCGGATAGGACAAGGAGCAATGGGATTAAGCTGGCCAAGTTTAGGTTTATGAAAGTGATTGGTAGAAATTGCTTTACAAATCAAGTGGTAGATTAAATAGGCTCAGTAGTCATACGATAGAAGCTTCCTTCCTGCGGCGTTTGAAGAACATATTGGATAGATTTATAGATGGGGATGCTACGTGGAACCGAACTTGGTCATGAGAAAAGGAGCTGCCTTTTCTTAATTTATTATGAACCTAAGCTAATAAAACAGATGTTTGAAAATGGCCTTTCACCACATACCTAATATACGAGGGGTGGTCAATAAGTTTTGCAATTCGGATATAAGGAAACGAGATATGAGGAAAAGTGTTTTATTACTTTTCAATATAACTACCCTCGACTTCACTGCATTTGCGCCACTTGTCGCTGAGGCTTCGAATTCCCGACAACCAGAAATCTCCCGACTGCTGTTCAATCCACTGATGGGCGGCGAGCTGGACATCTTCATCGTACCCGAACCGGCGTCCACGCAGTGCAGCCTTGAGCTGGCGGAATAAAAAGAAGTCGCTAGCGGCCAGATCTGGACTGTAGGGGAGATGGTTGAGCTCCTTGAAGCTGCACTCGCGCAGGACAGATTGTGCAACTCTGGCCTCCGAACTTTGACGACGTTGAAGTCGATCATGGGGCGTGAGGTTTCTAGGGACCCAACGGGCAGAGACCTTGGTCATGGCCAAATTGTCGTGGATGATGGTGATAACACTTCCATGTGATATTCCAAGATCTCGCTCAATTTCTTCGACCTTCACCCGTCGATTTTCGAGGATCATCCTCTCCACACGGGCCACATTGTCCTCGTTAGTCACGTTTGACGGGCGTCCTGGACGGGGGTCATCTTCAAGGGACTCACGAGCATGGCGGAACTCCCTATTCATGAAGTCGATCATGGGGCGTGAGGTTTCTAGGGACCCAACGGGCAGAGACCTTGGTCATGGCCAAATTGTCGTGGATGATGGTGATAACACTTCCATGTGATATTCCAAGATCTCGCTCAATTTCTTCGACCTTCACCCGTCGATTTTCGAGGATTATCCTCTCCACACGGGCCACATTGTCCTCGTTAGTCACGTTTGACGGGCGTCCTGGACGGGGGTCATCTTCAAGGGACTCACGAGCATGGCGGAACTCCCTATTCATGAAGTCGATCATGGGGCGTGAGGTTTCTAGGGACCCAACGGGCAGAGACCTTGGTCATGGCCAAATTGTCGTGGATGATGGTGATAACACTTCCATGTGATATTCCAAGATCTCGCTCAATTTCTTCGACCTTCACCCGTCGATTTTCGAGGATCATCCTCTCCACACGGGCCACATTGTCCTCGTTAGTCACGTTTGACGGGCGTCCTGGACGGGGGTCATCTTCAAGGGACTCACGAGCATGGCGGAACTCCCTATTCCAGCGAGCAATAGTTGCATATGAAGGGGCGGTGTCGGTTTACACTACAACTATGCGTTCATGGATCTCTTTTGCATTCTTGCCTTCCTTGGTCAAAAATTTGATCACTGCGCGGTGCTCAACCTTCTCCATTGTTGACAAATTTGTGATTGACGATCTGATCAACGATCAACGATGAAAAAAGGTAGAAAATGTGTAAGAGTAGAAAAGATAGGTAGAAGAGGTGTATAATAGAGAGAGAGAGAGAGTAGTTGTGCCAGGTTGTCTGGCTACCTCAGTCGTTTTTATCTTTATTAGCTGTAGTTATTATCACTGGTTCCTTGTTGCAGCATTCAAGCCTTTGAATTCTTGTAGGCCTCTTGATGGTTGGTTGACTTTACATTTACTAATGTGTCCGCTTCGGATCTTTTGTTATATTTATTCATTTATTGTTAATTTGTTATATTCACCTATGTATTTGTCCACTTCGGATCTTTTTTTTTCATGTTGTCCACTTTGGACCTTTTAGTTACTATTATACTTATGTTTATTTTATTTATTCCTCTTATTTAACTGTCCACTTAGGATCATTTATGATCAATTTATTATCATCATTTGCGTGAAATAAATCAGTTTGGTTTTCTTTATCCATCGTTTAATATTGAATTGTCAATGTGAGTTGAAATAGGATTAATCTTCTGGTAGTTTCTCAATAAATCGGTTGGATTACTTGGCGAGCTATTATTTGGCTGCTTTTAAAAGGTTGCCTGAACCTTAGGTTCTGCATGTCTAAATCAGGTAGTCTAATCGGGTTCAGCACCTCTTCTGGCATATTATCATAGACTTTCTGCCAAATGTTTTGTGCTCGTCTATTTAGGGTAACGTTTAATGGCTCGATGTCCGTCGCTTCATGCAGTAATCTAGTAGGAATGTAGTCAAGCAGTGACACGTTGGCAATAAATCTTATTGCCTTATTTTGGATATTTTGAGCTTGCTTAATAACTGTTTTTCTCAGGGTATTAAGGGGTATAGCCGGGTACAAGAGAAGTGGTCTCACCAGCAACAGATAGAGTTTCCTTTTGTTGCTCACTGAGAGATGTCTAAAGCGATAGAGAGACTGTAGCGCTTTCGCAGCAACGGCGATCTTTTGTAGGCAATGGGTTCTGTACCCATTCGATGTTAATTCCAAGCCTAGAACTCGGCCTTTTCTTGAGTACCCATAGAGCTCATCCTGCACTAGCACGTCCGATGTTTTTCGACGGCCAACTGGTATCACTCTGAACTTTTGGACATTTGTTTTTATCTTATTTCTTCTTTCATAGTTGTTAACATTAACAATTTCCCTCCCTGTCTGGTTAGCGATATCATTAGGATTTTTGTAAACGCTGGTAACGATTTGAGTGATATCATCTGCTAGTTGCACGTACTGGGTAAGGTCTTGGACAGGATGTGGTAAATCCCCAGTATACACTGAATACAGGGTGGCACTGAGGCAACCCCCTTGAGGTACCCCAGCCTCGAGACTAAAGGGTATCCCTTCTGTACCATTTATCTTCATCACTGCTTCTCTTTCCTCCAGATAATCGCATAAAATCCTGGTTAAGTTTCCATCCATGGCTAGTTCACTAGGTTTGCTTTTAAGAACCGGTAGCCATACCTTGTCGAATGCTGAGGCCACGTCGCGAAGTACGACATCGACATTACCATTCGTCGCTTTTCCAATCGCTATTCTTTCCGTAATTAATGTCAGAGCCGTTTCCGTACCTAATTTCCTCCTGAACCCATGCTGTTGAGAGTTGTATAAGTTATGGGTTTCCAGGAAGGTCCTTAGTCTGGTGTTGAGAAGTTTTTCGAGTAATTTGCCCTTAAACTTTAAGAAGGAGATGGGCCTATAGCTGCCGATTTCCTTCTTCGGTTTGCCAGGCTTCAAAATAAAGATCATACGGGCTTTTTTGAATTGGTCCGGGAAGTATCCAACATTGAGGCAGGCATTACATATCTCCAGTAGACCTTCGGTGATGTTATTGGGGGCATACAGCATGTGCATCTTAGAGATGCCTGTTATGCCTGGCGCTTTTTGTTTAAAGCTTTTGAGGTCCACTCGTATTCTTCATGCGTGAACGGTCTACCTTCATCTTGTGCAACGCGGGATCTATCCACGAAGTGATGTGGAGTGAGGTCGGCACCTAGGTCCTGCAATCTAAGTAGAACATCTTCTTCATACCTCTCATCAAATAACTCATTGTCCTCATCGCTAATGCGAAAGCGGTTTTGCCAATATCGTCTAAATTCAACCAATATCACGGTCTTCAGTATATTCTACGCCGTTGACTCTAATGCTGATGTTGTTTCTAGGAGGAGTGTCTTTCAGTTTCTTTATTTGACACCAAAACTTTTGGGGATCTCCTTCTGCGTCGATTTTAGCAATGATTTCATCCCACTGGCCTCTCGTCTTCTCTAGTATGAGTTGCCTGATCTCGTTTCTCAACTCGCGCAGCTCTTGGTACCGTTGTGCCGTGTTACCATGTATATCTATGAAGTAGACGACTGCCTCTTTTCTATCATCTAATCCATGCTCAGAAATAAGCATGATATCGGGATCAGCGTTTCTGATGATTTCATTGTATACACCGCTTTTGTTCTTCCATCCGTTAACGTTCAGCTAGAAGATCTTAAGGTTCCTGATGAGTTTGGTAGAGATAGCCATGGTTAATTGATATTAGGATGCTTAACTTTAGTCCCTTTTTCTCTGGCTGGTGACCTTACCCTACCAGATCTTTTCTTCCTGTATTGTTCCTGGTTAAGGTTGACGCAGGACTCGGGGCATATTTCTACTTTTCCCTTTCTGAAGGCGTCCAGGAGCGATTCTTTGATAACGTCGGCATCATAGTCCCATTTGTATTTGCCTTTAGTGACTCCTCCTATGAGTTCATTGACATTAGCTTTCTTTGGAATGGGAGCAGATGGGAAGCCATAGATTTTCATGCACAGATCTTGGGTCGTCCGATAAATTGGTGCACCGGAGGCAGATGTCGAAGCCACTGGTACAACCTCCTCGTCTTCTGGCAGAGTCTCCTTCAGTCGGTCACTGATTTCCATCTGGGAGTCCTCTTTCACGGCACGTTCTTTCTTGCGCAAACGCGGATCGCGAGAAGCAGAGCGGGGTCTTGTCTCCGGTTGCTTTAGATTCGATAATTTGGCTTGAAATAGTTTTCCTGACGGTGGATTATCTGGGAACCACATTGGCTTTAGTCCATTCTCCACCAGCATCTTATTCAATTCAATTGCGTAACTGCCAGGTTTCGTTATGTTCACGAAATGCGCATGTAATATGCACATTATAAGGTCTGGTCTCATGTTCTGGTCTATCTGAATCGTCGTTTTCTGCTCGGAAACTTTCGTCGCCTGTGCATATGAAGTAGTCCTTCTCTGGTTCCTCTCCTCGATCATGGTTTTCTTCTTGTCCGTTATCAAGGCCTTCTTTATTGGGCAAGCCATTGATAGTGTACGATGTGAATTGCCACAGTTGATACATTTCTTATTGGAGCTATTACACTCTCTCCACGGGTGGCCCGATTCTGAGCACTCAGAACAGATCCTGACTGTAGCCTGACAGTCCTTAGTGGCATGCTTTTCGAGGGCATAGCAGGAGAAACAGATCTGCACCGGCACGAAAACCTCTCGCTCAATGCAGCCGGCGGAGATTTTTGTATTAAAAAGGACCAGTCCATTTTCGGCCGCCTTCGTTGCCATCTCAGTGGTTTGAAAAACTAATTTGAACACATGGGAGTTGTCTTCTCCTTCGCGGTTCTTGAATTTTATAGCGTCGTCGATCTTTGCCCAACTTTGTTTTGCCTCCACTTCTTGTTTTATTTTTTCAGCCGAGTGAGTACCGACGTAAGGGTCGATACGTCTGCAAACGATCGATCTCTTGGCTGATTCATGTGGGGGAACTCGTGGTGTGAGGCCGATTTCTTCTAGTTTCTCCCTTGAATTTGCACTCAAAAGGTTGTCTAGGTCTTGATTCGTGTCTCAAAAGGCCAGGTAACCATAATATTGGTCCTTGAGTCGGCAGAGAGCAATCCCAAGCAATGAGAAGACGGTTTCAAAGACAGTCTCGCGCGAAGGCTTCTGGCAGCGCTCTTTGACATGGAGCGGGACTCTCTTCTTGCCGTTAGGGTCGTCCATGACGGCCCCAACAGCAGGAGCTACTTTAACCTACCAGGCCCTTATCGCGGGGGCGAGTACCTAAATAGACTTTGGTTCACCCTTTATGCCCTACCTAACTAATATGTCTATCAGGGTCCTCCTATCTGTCCTGACCACTCCGCCCCAGAATGCGGCCCCCTTCTTCGCGCCCCCTGCAGGGCTTCCTTCCGGGATTCGGACACGTCAGAGGCAGACGGCTTCTACAGACCTTAGCGGCAGAAAAGTTATCAGAACCAAAGTTGTGCTGGTGTTAAGGGAACAGACAAGATGCAGGCGAGAAACTCCAGTTCGTCCAAAATCCCTCGTCGGCTGGGTTTACACCTTCGCGGGTGTGCACGCGCGCGCGCGTGCGCGTATGTCCTTCGTAAAACCAGACGGTTTCCGTTGAACCGAAGCGGGCGTTCTTCAACAAGTCGTAGAAATTTTTCACCTACTGGAGCAGCTGAGAATTCCGAGAATTGTAGAAGTAGGACTTTGTTTGTAAGAGGTAAAGTCTTCTTGTAGCGCAGCTGCGATCAGCCACTGCTTCTTAAATAGACGAGGCAGGAGCGTGCGGCTGCAGGTCCTGACCTGTCATAACTTGTCCTTACACCCCCACAAACAGCGATCCCCCTTCCTCTGTTTTGCTCTACCGATTAGCAAAACTTATTGACCGCCCCTCGTATGTTGGCGATTGCGTCGATGAAATCTGAGAATAAATACAGGCTGTGGTAATCCTTGCATAAATACGTGGGCGAGATTCCCTGCGAATTCAGGAGTTATCATCTAATCACCCACCAGGTATCTTCTCTTGTGTTCGCATATGCCCCCTTTACTGGGTCTTTAAAATGTTCAAGTGATGATAACCTTTACCGAGGCAGTCCTAAGCCTTCCAGCAATCACTAACAATTGCCCTATGAAGTCGAATACTTTCTTTAATTGTTCAATAAAGTTCCTTGATCTCTCTTTTCCAAGGAAACCAAAAATCATCCACGCTCTACACCCACAAACAGAAGCTGCCTTTTTCTTCTGCCGAATTACTCTTAGTCTGCTTCAATAACGCCCTCTGGCCCACCGATTTGAAAAACGACACAATTCTCCATGTTCAGTCGAAAAATTAAAACCATCACTGACTATTTGGAAATTCCCGTTACTTTTATGGATTGTGAGACCGTTTCCGCCACTCTTAAAAGTAAAAACGCAAGTGATTTCACGTAATATAGTTTACTTTCCCTGAAACACGGGGCTGCATTTACACTTTTACCGAAAGTACACCGTTTTCTACCCCTCTTTCGTTTCCAACAGGCAAACATTTATTTTTCGCCAATGAGTTCATATTCTTCACTGCAGGGATCTCACATTTCGGATTTTTTAATTAAATTTCAATACTGAAAAAAACGCCAACAATTCGCAGTCTTATAGTATATCTCCTACACGAACAAATACTGACTAATAGCTTCTGAATAAACATTAGCTAATAGTTTCTGGACAAACACTGACTAAAATCTACAATGTACGAAACAAATTCACCTAACAGTGAGTGACGTGGGCCGGGTGAAATTCCATGAACGAATAAACAACTGTTTGAACGAGTTCATCTCAACTTTCGGAGTTTAAGGCATGGGGAACTTTTCCTGTGTTGAAGGCCATATTCGTAACATTTTAATTAGATATAATGGAAGGTGATTTGTTTTATGTCGGACTTTTTTAAGTATCCTAGTACTAGGCTAAATTTTTAATAACGGCGACTTATGCCCGGGGGGAAAGTCGCCGGATGGGCAAAAAAAATCCCTGCTTTTAGTCACCCCCTTGTATCTCTGCCTAATTGTGGCCTACTCTTTCTCTCATACTATGACCTAATCTTTCTTTCATATTATAGCCTCCTCCCTCTCGCACCATGGCCTATTCTTTCTCATATTATGGCCTACTCTTTCTCATTATGGCCTATTATTTTGTAACATATTATGGCCTGCTTAAAACTTGTAGTTTAGCTTACCGGCCCCCAAACCAGTATTTACCATCCAAGCCACCCAACACCTGTAGTTACCAGTGGCGTGCAATCAATGGAAGAAAAGAAAAAGAAATTACACCCCAACAATTAATATGACAGCAGAATCAATTATTCTCACTCGTATACGCCATACGGCACCGTTGACTTTCCATCGAATTGGCGTTAGACTCTGATGAGCCCGACTGCAATTGCAATTGAAGAAATGCATCCTTTTCGTCGATATTTATACTCTTTTTTTTATTTCTTAATTTCAACAATAGTTCTGCTTTTTGGTGCTTTGGAATGAATAGTTTAAAAGATGTTTTGCTTTTCTTAGCAATAATATACAGTCATTAGAGTTTTATGATTTTCATCTAGATATTTCAACGCCGTGTTACAATTAAGAAAAAAATAACCTATTTGTATACGGAAAAGGAAGCAAACAGCTTTGCAGTCAGCGCCTTACATCTGGCAACTCTGCCGGATGCCAGAATCTAGGAAAAGCAACAAAATATCTACGACTTAAACATTTTTTAGGTTATATATAAATACTGGTTCTAGGAAAGAAAGCATCTAAATAGCAAAAACTCTAGTATGGTTAAGCTCTTATATATTAAGCATCTTGCTAATATTTGCGCGATTCTGCCGTGTTTACCATAGTCATTAGTCACCCTTCGTATCTTTGAGATCAGTAGCCGTAACATAACTTAGATAAGTGTGTCATATTGTTAATTAATTTTTTAAAGTGATAACCTCCTTTTAAACAAAATGGATGCAAATGAAGTTGGGAGAAAATGCGATTGCATTATTAAAAAAAATATTTAAAAGGAAGTTCAGTTCGATGACATAATAAAAAAGAAGCTATTATTAAAAGAGGTAGGCCTGTTGCAGTAGCAAATACAATGTAGGCCAATATGATAGAACATCTTGGCTAGCTGGTTGTGAATACTTACAGAAGTTATTTTAAAATTTAAATAAAGTTAAAAAATGCATTTAAATAGCTTAAAATTATATAGTTATTTTTAATGAACATATTTACTTCAAATTGACATATATTTTTGTAAAACTTGAATTGCTTCCTCATCTTCAAAAGTCGCCGCACGCCTGGTAGTTACCGTAGCGGCCCGCACCACCTGTAGTTTATCCTCTCGGTCCCCAACATCTGTAGTTTACCCTACTTACACCAACACCTGTAGTTTGCCCTATCAGCCAAACAACTGTAGTATACCCTACCGGCCCTCAACATCGGTAGTATACCCTCCTTTCCCCAACACCAGCCGGATGATGAGCTCCTTTCTCTCTTCCACCCGTTTTCGTCTCTTTATCTTCCATCACTTTTTTACAAATCTCGGATCGAGTAAAGATAAGGGAAAAGATGGCTTTTTGTTACTCGGTCAACTTAGATTATCTTGACTAGTAACCGGTTAATTGAGCCTTTTTTTTGTCTTTCATGACTATTATGAGATTTGAAACTGCTAGTAAAGAGAAGCCATCTTAAAAATGCTCCGGGAAAGATAAGCCATCTTTAACCTGATCGAGTAAAGATTTACGAGAGAATTAGGAAGGCGAAAAACTAAATTACCCTCCCTTAAAGATAATTTGTTTTATTTTTTTTCTAATTCACAGCTACATCTCCCCTAGGCTTACCTTCACTCGGCCACTTTAGGGATGGCTTATCTTCCCCCGGTCAATTTAGAGATTGCTTATCTTTACTAATCATCCCTGAAATATTATCTTTACTTAATCCTAGATATATCCTTCAAAGCTTTCTGTGAGAGCTGCCCTCGTTGCTCTAGTGGTTTAGATTTAAAGGGAAAACAATAATCTACTAGGCTCTTTCCGTTTTGTAGTTGTTGTTTTTTCCCCACGTCTTTAATTATTAGATGGAAATACATTTTCTTTCGATACATTATATCCATAAATTGTTTTGGTCCTAATTTTTATTTTTTCGTCCCTCAGGAAGAAATTCAAAAATTGGCCGCTCAAATTGAATTTATGAAAATTGTTCACATGGAAGTAAATAACCGCCATTTGAAACCCAAACCAAGCAGTTACTTCTTTGAGAAAAATCCGGTTCTTTCCAGTTTGGGTCACTCGCCAAGTGCCACCAAAAACTCCCTCTCCCGGATGGAAATCAGCGAGAACTCTTCCACTGGAATTAATCCCACTCAAGTCGATCTTAACCCTGAAAAGGTTTGACTAATTGAAGAGGGCGGAGAAACTTGGTTGTAAACATATAGACTCACGTTCAGTATTGTTCATTTTATTACTGTAGAGCGGCAAATGAAAGTGGCGATGTTTACCAGTCGCTCTAGAGTTCACTTCTTTGAAAAATGATTTAGAAATGGCTCATTTGTGTGGAAATGTATGATTGAGTCAAGGACTTTTCATTGTATAACGTTTAATAAGCATTGTTTACCCCAAACTTACCCAAATATTCCGTGTACTGTTTGTTCTAAAAGAGTGTGGACGATTTTCTCGAATTTCTACAAAAACACGTGAGTGGTGAATCTGCGAAAATAACGGACATCAGCTTCCATAATGAATTATGCGTCTTTTTTCAAGGTGAAATGTAAGGTCGATCGTGATGGGATGATTGGTATAATTTTAGGCTTTCACCCAATTTTTAAGACTGTGGCTCTCTCTTCCTCCCTATTCTCCCAATGGCGTAACGCCCGAACAAACTTTGGCCGTTATTTCTTTTTCAATGCATGTGCTTTGACCCTCCTTTTCTAATGCAGTCACTATTTCATAGATGTTTCTTAAATTTTCAGTGATTAAAGACAAGTAACATAAAGACATAAAGAAGTCTTTAATTTATTTAATCAAACTCGTATATACAAGTAACCAAAATAAAACAATAAAAAATGAATTATATTTCACGCACATCTTGTATTTATGATGTAAACTTTGTGGTCCAAACAGAAGTGAAGTACTTTCAGGCAAATTCATCATAAGAATTAGGCCCTACCATTTATCCTGGCACTAGCATTCAATTTTAAAGGAAGGGTTAATTTTACCAGATAAACTTTATGTTTGAGATCGGTAGAATTGGCTGAAAGTCATTTGAGTACATATCATTATACAGGACCGAAATTTATTTAATAATTTAAGGAACGTATGATAATATTTACAAGATATGGCATAAAGATAAATAAAATATTGAACTGAGTCATAGTCAATCCTAAAAAGAACTGTCTGCAAATAAGTTTTATTTGTGACTCTTTTTCAATCATATCCGAAATACTGCTCTCCACAATCACAGGAAGCATTGCTTGTATATCTTTAGGATGTCTCACCTCACGTTCTTTCTGTTCCTGAATTGAACAAATGCGATGGTCTCCCCCGCTCTACAAGACCTATGATAATTCCTATGAGTTGTTTATCCCATTCAGTTTGTACCATGTTTTTTTTAATTCGTTCACCCAAATGCAATGTGCTCCCTAAAGTTTCTGAAATGGGTCTTCAAGCGTTTGGTAAAAGGTACGTGAGGATGCTACTCACTGACTTAATTTCCCTTCTCCAACCAACATTTGTTGTGGCGAAAAGGATGGCAAAGAGAAATGATCGTTGTGAAAAATATCGCTTGGGGGATATCACTCTGAAAAGTTATTACCACATTGCCCTCATATGTTGATTTCATGGTAAAAAATGTACTTGGTTAGATCATTCTCTTGACAGTTCTTTACCAGTCTTTGCACTTCCATCGCTTGAGGTCCAATGACGTGTTGAACCCTTCCTTCAACTTCAGAGTTGTGTTTTAGTTGATATGACAGGCGGTTTTTTGCCCTATAACATCTATAAACACACCCAGTGTACTAAATATATAAAAATTGAAATCATTGAAGTTACTATTATATATGGTTGGCCAGAAAGTCCTCACTCACTTCGGGAGCGGAAAGAAAAAAATAAATTCTATCGAGCAACACCAACATTTATTCTTCAAAAAAACTCCATCATTTTCTACGATCTTCTTCCAGCGAGCATCCGAATCTGTCCCAGATACCAGTCATTTTGGCTTCGAATAAAAAAAAAAATGTAAACAAGCTTCTTTCAGTCCATCAAAAGTGTTGAAGTGCGCCATTGAGCGGAATGGGCCATAGTCACTCGGAACAGCATCATGAATGAATGGTGGATGTGGAAGAATCTTAACCTCGTTCATCTGTTTGAACTTCTCCATAGTCAGCCTAGCAGTGTGTGGCTTCGCTGTTTGAAAGTAATTTAATGTTTGTGACTTTCTGTTTGGAATGCAATTTAAAGTTTGTGACTTTCTGTTTGGAATACAATTTAAGGTTTGACTTTCTGTTTGGAATACAATTTAATGTTTGTGACTTTGGAATGAGATTGAATGTTTGTGACTGTTTGGAATGCAATTTAATGTTTGTGACTTTCTGTTTTGAATTCAATTTAATGTTTGTGACTTTCTGTTTGGAATGCAATTTAAAGTTTGTGACTTTTTATTTGGAATGCAATTTAATGTTTGTGACTGTTTGGAATGCAATTTAAAGTTTGTGACTTTCTATTTGGAATGCAATTTAATGTTTGTGACTTTCCGTTTGGAATGCAATTTAATGTTTGTAACTTTCTGTTTGGAATGCAATTTAATGTTTGTGACTTTCTGTTTGGAATGCAATTTAATATTTGTGACTTTCTAATTGGAGTGCAATTTAATGTTTGGGACTTTCTATTTGGAATGCAATTTAAAGTTTGTGACTTTCTGTTTGGAATGCAAATTTAATCGCATCATGACTAGTGGTCGAGAACATGCACTCTGGGATCACCTAGAGTCGTACAGTTGTAAATAAGTATTCAAAACATCATTGCATTATTTGCAGTATTCTAAATATGTACTCCAAATTTGCCCCTTATCGGTCTCACATTCGGGTAATAACTAGAAACAGAACTGTTGCATAGACCCATCCATAGCATCGGGGGTGCTATACAATACCCATAGCATGCAACAGCCTCCATCGGGACCCTCACACAGAAGGCGCGGCGCCACTTAATTGTGGTAACGGTGGGGGGCTACAGCTGTCTTCCTTAATCTGCTAAGAGGTCGGATGACACAGAGGTCATCCGCTTCTGGGGAGACATCTTCCAGCCACTTATAAGAAGCCGTTAGCTGTAAGCACCGGAGGCCTATTTAGTTCTATCACACTCCTGGGTTGACGACCATGGACACCACGAACCTTCAATCCATTTAAAATCTTATGTTCAGAATCTGCCTCATTGGTACTACCATCACTTACAATATTACCACACTACCAGCTAATAGTTACCTCCAAACATTATCGCCTTACACTGCATTTAATTTTAGCGCCCAGCATCACACATTCCTTGCCAAACGCTTCGATCAACGTGTTCAAATCCCTCTCACACCCAGCCCCTAACACCACTTTCTCAACATAGGCAGAACCCGTTCCTCACGCACATACCCACTTGCACTCATTCCGCTTTCCCCGGCGAACAGTAAACTTTCAGCGGGGTCACGAACTGGGGCGCCCAATGGGCGGGCTAGTTCGTGACGTCAGAAATCCAACACCATCCCCACTAGCGAGGACTCCGGTATGAATTAGAGCTGAAAAGGAACGAATTCCTTTGAGACCGGTCCCTTGATGAAGACGGTATGATTTTACCCCGAGATAATCGCTTTCCATTTCGCTCCTCTCAGAAAGAAAGACACTTTCCCGCTCATGGTCCTCATGGAATTTGCCATGCCCACTACTCAGGGCATATATATATATATATATATATATATATATATATATATATATATATATATATATATATATATATATATATATATATATATATATATATATATTGCATCCTGACAATCTATGTAAATAAAGACCCAGATCGTCTCACCTAAGATGATTCAATGGTGAACATCAACAAAGTGCCAGATTTTTAATAGTTTTAACTCCACATTTAAAATGAAACAAGTTTTTAATTTACCTCCTTTACTTTTAAGATATTCAATGTACTATCAGTGACCATCTTTTCTCTCAAAGGTTAGAATTTTTCTAATTAAAACTTTTTTGGTATTATGTGTACGAAATGCAAAAGAGTTGGTTAAAAAATAGAATAAAATAGAAGAATATTTCAGACCCCTCTCGAATAATTTTCGTGTCATCCTTCCAATTTTAGAAACTAAGTACTTAAGGAAATTCAAATTCAGATATATTTTAAGTGGCCACCCTGTTTTAACCACTTGTAAAGTACCCTTTGGTTGCCTATTACTTTTTCTTTCAATTCTAAGACTTTTCGGGCAATCGTAATGTTGCTCCTGACTGGATAGCGTCGCTGTCTTCGATTTTTTATCCCTTAATCAAAACCCAAATACTTGATAAGAGAATCCTGTAGATATCGGAATCCATTTCCATTTAAGGGAATTATTTGACTTAATTTGAGTTTTAAGTACAGGAGAAATTATCAAAGAGGTAATTTTGAATTACTTTGAGTCTCCATAAGGTCTGAGACTACTTTATTTTGATTCAGACAATATCTGCGTAATCTTTCCAAAGCTATATTTTCCTTAACTTAATTTTTATAGTAGAGGGTCTTTTTCACCTACCAAGCGCCCCTACACTATTCCACCATTTCAAAATGGCCCTGATTTTTAGTTTGTGGTATCAATATTGTATCTCAAATGTATACACCAAGATTCTATTATAAACTTTGGAATATCGACCGTCTTTGGAATATTTAGAAGTTCTTAGCAACTTTGTGGAAGATCATTGCTCAAATGATTCATCATTTTAACCAATATTTCTCTTCCAAACTCTGCACATTTCTTTCTGTTTTATAGTTCTTATAATAGTGTATAAAGTTGAGGTTAGTGCATTTTCTCGCACTGCTGAACATTTTTATATTGCCAAGGATTTCTTTCACCTTTTGTTCTTAAGCGCCTTTGCTGCATAATTATCAATTTGAAAAACGAATTACGATGGACGGTGGATAACGGTTTATAAACGTGCACCTTTTGGAAAACAGATTTAAAGAAAAACAAAACAAATTTAGTACTTTTTACAAAAGGGTTGATTTAGAGAACGCATAAAGTTAAGCGAAAATATTGTGTCAAAAATGCGTTCATGTTTGCGTCACTAGGAAGAATCACTCGGAGACAGGTTGTATTGATTCATGGGTAAGTTGATGTGCGTCTATACCGAAGTCAACATGTACTCGCGTATTGAGTCTCCCGAAACTTGCAATTGTTCCACTCTGCGGATGTAAGTCAACGGGGTCCTCAGGAGTTTCATTTGAGAGATGGGCGCAGGTGTTCAGGTTATCTGAGCACTATAAATAGATCCATCGCAAGCTCCTGCGAACACACAGAGCCCAGGAGTGATGCTACAAACTAACATCAGTACCTATATCGTCCTAGCTCAGGTGTTTTAATTAATTTCGTAGTATTCAATATTTACTATTTGAGATAATAATACCGAACCGTCTCTTTATCTTTCATTTATATTTGTTACAATTTTGTTTGAGAAAGAATTTCATCGGTATAAATTCTGATGATGGAATTATTGCTTCGAAACTCAATTGTGAAAATGAAAATATTTTCCTCGAGCGATGCTAGCTAGGCCTGACACTTTACTAGTAGTTCTCCTTCTTAGTAGTTCTCCTGAGTGAGACTTGTTCAAGAATTAGACATTGCCAAATTCTGCAGGAAACACCGTTTATGCAGGATGGAAAGACAATATGAGACATCTATATGTCTTCACATATTATGATCGTATACTACTTGAGGCTAGGGACGAGGTTAATTCAAGCGGTGCTAATCCCCCAACGTATCATTTTATGTGGAACCAGTAGCTAAATAACAATATAAAGACGAGTCTTCACATAATAAAAGGCATTCAAATATATAGGTTTAAAAACCTAAATAATAGAAATTAATGTTTGATATTTGGAAATCTATGTACACTAATGTAAATCTTTTTCTATATGTTAGAATCCTCTCCTTCTGAAAGTGTTTTTATTACCCCTACATAAAAATGACCAATATAAATATTTATAGAAGGACAAAGTATAGGTTTCTTTTAATTCCTTGATATATTTATATATATATATATATATATATATATATATATATATATATATATATATATATATATATATGATGTAAGAGACTCGAATACGTCATAAACAGAAAGCATAGCCTAAAGATCAAAGGCTCAGAAATCAGGAGAGGGACATAGACAGAACATGTCTAATTTCAAAGATGTATCGAACTATTAACACAATGAAACTAATCATAACAAATGTCGGAAAATATTTACTGCAATGTATTCCTACGAAGAACATATTATTTACACAAATAAGGTCTCTCTGATAATAGAGTACAGTTTAAAAAGTATAGTGCTGATATGGAAATTAAGGAAATGAAATGAGATTCAAGATTGTTTCTCTTATTAAAGTAATACGAATTCTAAAGGAACGTGGCCAAATTTTATTTCTATCAAAGGGACCGAGAAAACGCTAAGGTAGTAGTTGCCTTATTATGTTTATCCTGTGTCTAACAGAAAGTTAACGATTTTCTAGTCTGCCCATAGTAATGGGCAGACTAGATTTTTTTAAGGTGCCCATCTTGCGACTGCCGCAAGGGCATAATTTGCCGTAATTAAAAAAGCCTATTACTAGACTACATTAAAAAACAAAACAGAACAACAAGAAAAAAATCAAATCAAAACAACATAAGAGGAAGAAGAAGCAGGAGGTACGATCCGGCGTCAATGTGTAGGTCCGCCTCCCCCTGGCGCCGGAGTATTCGACCAACATCAAAGAAGGTCAAATAAGCTGGAGGTCGAAGAGTCTATAAATCTGAGTGCATAAAGTCTTCTCGAGTAGAAGGGTAAGGAGTAGCATCCCCGCTCGTCCCGATCCCGGGTTAGGTAACGTGCGCGAAGATCCCCCATACTGAGAAATTCAACAAGAATGTGCCGAACTATGTGGGGGTCAATGGAGTCGTCGCAGAGGGGGGGAAGGGGCACTCTACCAAATAGCAGTACATCCCGCGAGTGTGTGCAATTCGAAAATGACTGAAAACCACCTGAAACCGGCTAAGTATTGGAGAGTAGGTCCACAGGAACACAAGGAATGTGATGACACGCGAAATTTTAAGTTCCCATCGGCGTGTCCCATTTTCTCTGCCAAGCAGCTCGGAGGGGCAACCGGCTTCATGCGATGTAGAGCAAAACAGTGGTCTGGTCGCCGAGTCCTCGCGGAATCTTTGGTATCCTCATTGCCCATATGGCCAGGAACCCAGCAGAAGATAATCTCGACATCCACGGGCCTCCCGGCAACTGTGGCATAACGGATACCGCGAACCAGGAGCAAATGAGTTTCCAATGTCACATGCACTCAGGACAATTTGTATGTCGTTAACGTCACAATCCGGTCCCTGAACCTGTTACAATGCGTTATGTCCCGTACCAAACGGTATTTTCAACCAGTTTGGCCATGGAAACAGAGGCAACGCTTGGTAAAGCACTATTGACTTCAAATAGAGTAGATATGGCATGGAAGCCGACCCCTATTTCGGACTTGGACCCATCCATGTACACTGTCAAGAGTCCAGCATAACACGAAGTGTGCTCCAAAAATGTCAAAAGAAATACTTCCAGCGCTGTGAAGGTTTCTGGAGGAGAGACTTTGACGACAAATTGTTAAAGTTGTTATCCTCCAGGGTGGCGTCCTGGGCAAAACCAAAAGTGCCACCTCCCCGAGAGCTACAGCGAGCTTCTCTTGGCGTCATAGGCACCGTCAAAATCAGCCACGGATGAAATGAGAGCCGTTAGTGACGGAGAGAGACGCCAGGCTCGCGCATACAAGCGCATATTACACTAAGCAAGACAAGTGACATCTCCCCAACATCGAAAACGAGCTCTCATTATGGGACGTGCGGAAGAAACCAACGGAGACCGGTGTAGTGGATCGTATCTACATTTCCTAATTCACGCTCGGCTGCAGATGCCTAAAGCTCACATCTGCAGTGAAGCTTAGAACGAACAAGGAAACATGACGTTCATCACTTTGAGTGAATGTCCATTGCGCGGGTAAAGATGCATTAAGACTGAGAATATGGGCTGCTCTTTGGTGAGACGTCAATCAAAAACAATACCAAGAGGTAGAGTGATCTCTCCCCGTCTTGCGAAAAGGGAGCAGGGTAGCTATTCACCAGGAGTCTGGGGGGGGATACCTTCTGTCCAAATTCTGTTGAAAAAATCAGGCAAAAAGGTTATGCTTCACCTACCTAGGAGTCTAAGCATGCCGAACAGGAGATCGACCGGATCAAAGACGGTTCCCACGCATGAAGCCAGAGCGGAGTGCAACTGACTCAAGGTTAACCTCTCTGTGGAGGGCTCTCGGCCCATGGAGATAAAGTTCAGTCCCCAGCCTTCAGCGACATTACAACATGAATTAAATGCTGGCGGACCAACAGCCCGGCTAGAGAATGAGGAGAAATTGGTCATGAAATATTCCGCGGAGTCCAAGATTGCAGTCCCGTTCTCTTGCAGAATGGTAAGTGGTTCCTGCGAGAACCCTCCACGAATCCTTTTGACTAGCTTCCCACATGTGCAAAGGCTGTGGAAGCGTGAAAACGTGTATTCCCACCAAGAAGAGGGGGGGCGGGCTTCGAGACATACCAGAAACAAGACTGCGCTCGGTGAAATTCAGCGAGTATGGAATAGTTAGGATGGCGCATATAGGTAAATCGCTTTTATATGAATTTTTTAAAATTTTAGGAGCCTATATGGCGCCTGTCTACTAGGGCATAAGTCGCCATAATCACACAAGAGCCTACTACTAGGCTATATTAAAGAAAAACCGATAACAATATATAAATAAAAACGATAAAAAGTGCCAAGGCTAATTAAAACGACAACAAAAAGAAAACAAAGTAGAAAGGCAACAATAAGGAAGCTCTCGTCGGCATCAGGGGTAGCCTCGCCTCCCCCGGCGTAAGAACAAGCAACCTACCAAAAAATGTGTTAAATAAAGAAGAGGCGAGCCTCCTCCAAAAAGTCATATAATCCACAAGTATGTGCACAAACTAGTTCTGAGTACAAGGAACAGGCGGTAGCGATCACGTTCGTCGCGGTACCGGGACAGGTAACGTGCACAAAGATCACCCAAACTGGAACATTCAACAAGAATGTGACCAACAGTCTCGGGGACAACACAGGCGTCGATATAAGGCGCAGAGGAGCGCTCCATCAAATGGCGGTGTGTCTCGCGAGTGTGTCCAATTCGTAGACGACAGAAAGCAACCTGAAGCCGTCGCAGCATTGAGTCTAGGTCTATGATAACGGTCGCGGCGGAATGGCACGCAACTTTATGTTCACCTAGACCGTCTCCCATCTTCTTTGCCATGTAATTGGTGAGAGAAATATTCTAAACGCTGGTTGGTCGCCCAGTCCGCGCGCACTCTTCGGCGCCCTTATTCCCTGCAATTCCTACATGTCCAGGAACCCAACACAAGAAAATATAGAGATTCGCCAGGCTCACCAAAACTATGGCATCAAGGATATCGCGAACTCGGGGCGTTTGTGAGTCACTATAAATCACGATCCGGTCTCCTCTACCTAGCGATGTATTGCAACCAGCTCGGCCGCGAAGACAGACGCAGCGCCTGTCAGAGCCTCGCTGACTTTAAATGAAATGGATACAGCATGGAAACCGACCCCCTATTGGGACGTGAAGCCATCATTATACATTGGCACGGTTTCAGCGTGAAACAGAGTGCGCTCCAAAGAGGCTGAAAGCAATACTCCATGCACTGTAGAAGCTTTGGGAGCAGAGGCATGGCGACAAATGCTCAAATGTGGTACCTTCCAGGGTAGCGTCTTGGGCAGAACCAGAGGCGCCACCGGCCCGAGAGCTATACCGAGCTCTCGAAGGAGTTTTATATCCCTAAACGTAAAGTGCTTAAGGTATTACTGGCATCATTTAGCGGCATAGGCACCGTCGAGATCAACTGTGGATGCAGTGAAAACTGTTGGCGAGCCAGGAAGCCACCGAGCTCGCGTGTAAAGGCAAATGATGCACTGTGCACGGCGCAGAGCGAGTGGCATTTCTTAAACATCGTAAAGTAGTCTCTCAATGGGAGACGTGCGGAAGGCACCGTTGGCCAGGGGAAGGCGTTGTGTGGTTGATTGAGTCCACCTGTCATAATACACGCTCGGCTGCGGATGCATGAAACTCGCATCCGTAGTCGAGTTTTGAACGAACAAAGGACCGATAAAAAAGTAAGGCAATAGCCCTATCAGCGCCACAGGCGCTGAATTTTACAGTGTGAAGAATATCCATGGCGCAAGAACCAGACACCCTAAGGCTGCGAATATGAGTCTACCAATTGAGGTATCGGTCAAATACAAGACCAAGGAAGCGGTGCGAGTCCACCACTTCCAGGCAAACCCTAAGTAGAAACAAGTCTGGGTCAGGGTATAGCCGTGGATTGTAGCAGAATTGCACCATCTTAGTCTTGGCCAAAAAAAAACATAGCCTGTGTGCATCGGTATAGCAAGAGACACGGCTCAATGCCTGTTGGAGTCGACGCGCCAGAGTTGGCATCTGGGCCGTGCCTAAATATATCCAAAGGTCGTCCACGTAGAGAGTAGCGAGAGCATCTTCCAGCAGCACCAAAGTGATGCCGTTGATGCTCAGGACAAAGAGTGTAACACTAAAGACAATTACCTGTGGGACACCCTCTTCCTGCTCCATTGGCCAAGAGAGGGTTTCCACTCCCCCCCCCCTCCACCCGTACGCAGAATCGACGTTCCCGCAAAATTCTGATATAAAGATTGGAAGGAGTTCCCTCACCCCCTTCGTGTGGAGAGTATCCATGATACCGTAGCGCCATGCGGTGTCATAGGCCTTCTCCAGATCGAAAAAACACCGTGGCGTAGCGCTGTCTACGAAGGAATGCCTCGCAGAAAGCATTTTCCAGTCGGAGTAGAGCATCCAACGTGGAGTGGAACTTGTGGAAGCCGCACTGTGCAGAAGACAGATGGCCTCTGTTGTACGAAAAAATGCTAATCTTTGGCCAATTTCTTCATCAACCTGCACACGGAGGAGGTTAGATTAATCTCATTCTGGTTTGCAAAAAGCGAGCTGAGTAGCAATTCGAAAGGAGTCTGGGAGGATACCCTCTACCCATATCTTGCTGAACGAATCTAACAGAAAGGCCATGCCTCGCTCACTCAGTTGTCAAAGGATGGCATACGGGACATCATCGGGACCAGGGACAGTGTCCACGCACGAAGAGATAGCGGAATGACACTAACTCTATGTAAACGTATCGTTGAAGGGTTCTCCGCCTCTGGAGGAAAAGTCCAGTCGGCGGCCTTCCGCCACATCACTACGTGCATTGAATTTTAGCGGAGCAGCATCCCAACTAGAGAATGCGGAGAAAGCTGTCGCGAGAGAGCGAGATTGCGGTCCCATTCTCCTCGATAAGCGGAGGGGGGTCCTGCGAGAACTTGCCCCGAATCCTTTTGACTCGCTTCCACATCTCTGCTAGAGGCTTTCCTCCGTTAAGTGAAGACATGTATGCCCGCCTGGAAGAGGGGCGGGTGTGATTCGAAACATACCAGAACCTACCCCTAGTTCTACGAATTTCACCGACAGTGAAATCGTTCGGGAGGCGCTTATAGCGCATGTAGGCATAACGCTTCTATTTGAGGGCCATCACACACTGGTGACCACCACGGGAGTGGTCGACCTGCCGACCTGCAAAATGGCCAGACGTTCTAGGCATATTAGTTAGGCTTACAGCGATGAGGTTGCCGGAGAAGAACGCAATGGCTTCATCAACCAACATAAACTCCTCGACTAAGGGACAGAAATCAGTCATTTCCTGAAATGCGGACCACCGCGCACACGCCAAGCACCACCGGGGCGGGTTTTCAGGCGGCAGCAGCCCAGCAAATGATATTTGAATGGGAATGTGATCACTCTCATGGAGGTCATCGAATACCCTAACCCCAAATCAGGCTGTGCATCCGGAGAGTACAAAAATAGATCAAGACAGGAAAATGAAGCGGTCCTCGGGCAGTGATGTGTAGACTAATCCACATTTCGGACGCCTATCTCCAGCTCGTTGATCAGGTTGGTAAGGACCTGATCCCTAAAATTGTAAGATTGATTGAGTATCTCCCCAGATGGGTTTTCTCCCGTTAGGTTCCCCGAGTAAGAGAAAGTGCTTCAGGAACTATGCCAACGCGGCGGAAGTTCCTCGCGTCGAAGTCGGCTGACGGTGGAATGTACGCGGAAATAACAGTATACCTCCTATCAAGGTGCAGCTGCACAGCTCCTGCCTGAAAGGAGGTGTCTAAAGCGAAGAAAAGAACGGAGAAATCATGCCGGGTGAAAATGGTGCATCCTCTTGCCCGGCCCCCATTCCGTGGTTGTGGGGTTGCAAAACTCTTATACCCCGGCAGGGTGGGCAGGCGGCACGCGACCAGCATGGCCTCCAGCCAAAGACTCTTAAGGGAAAACCCGATATGACGAGCATCCATAATTTCTACCAGTTGGCTCGGAGTCTGCGGCAATTCCATTGAGGAAATATGTCCTCCAGGCCTAGCTCGGAGGAGATCTGGGGGCCCCCATTCAAAGACAAGACCCTCACGGGAATGTCCGTACGCTATCCAGAGTAAGAACTCCGGGCGCTGTTGACCGAACAATGCACTAAAGCCGCTTTCGCCTCAGAGGACTTATCGGGTGAGGTTGGGCTCTCCAAGCGAATATTTTCCTCCCTCTGCTTCTAAACCTTAGGAAGACGGGGTCTTCTTTTGGAGGATCTACCGCCTTCGAGTCACCCAACCTAGCACTTTGTGTGGGCGTAGGAGCCGAAGCTCCTTTAGTGTTGTCCTCCTTTCGGGAGGTAGCTTTAGAAACCCAGAAGATGGCCATACAGCCAACTTCAGGCCGTTTTGCCTTACTGGAAACAGTTACGCTAGGGGAAGAACAGGGAGCTCTGGTTTTAGCCGAGGCTGGCTGTGAACTTTCTATGACACAAACTCTACCAGGGGAGCGCCCGGAATCAACAGTGTTCGTAGGCCTGGAGGGGCCAGGATCAGAGGATGTCTTTCTTAACATTGAGGCATAGGACGTCCCAGGCAGCGACGGGCACGCCAGGTCCAAATCATTAGCCTCGCAAAATTAGAGACAATCCTGGGTCTGAACGGCCAGGATTTCCTTCTCAATTAGATATGCACGACATTGCTTCGAAGAAGCGTGGCGTGGCTCTCCGCAATTGACATACTTGGCCACACACGATTTGGATTTATCGTGTGCGGCCTTGGAGCAACTTACACAGACTTCGGGTAACCCCGACTTTGCAGTGGCACGAATGCCTTCACGCGGTAGCGATACCAACCAAAACACACCAAGTCAGGAGCTTGTCACAGTCGAACGTGACGAGGAGTGTAGGCGTGGGTCTCGAGGCCCCTCACTGTTTTTTCATCACACGTTAGACCTTGACCGCTCCATGGTCTGCCAGCTCTAAGGTGATGTCATCTATGGAGTAGTCCACGATTTCCTTCGCATAGACCACTTCTTTCACAGAGTTCATGGTAGAGTGAGGCGTGACACTCACCGGCTTGCCATCAAGTTTCCGAAGGTCACTAATCATGGCCGCCTCTGAGAGATTCGACGCATTCGCCAGAAGGCACTTGTCCGAGAAAGGGGTCAGCTTCGTCTCTCTACCAATCCCGCTAGCTAGAGCTCCCCTCTGATGGATCATGTGTCCCTTAACCAACATACTCCAATAGTCGAGTGAATAACAAGGAAGCGTTGGAAGCCACTGGTCTCGAAAACGCTTTGTAACCTCTGAATGAGGGGCTCCGACGTAATTGAGGCTCTGTTCTGCGCAGTTTCGTCTTTGTCAGGAACTCTCCACCCAGGGAAGCACAGAGGCAGGACGTGCCGTTCTTGGCTTGGTCGCATACTGAAACGGCAGCGGCCTTGTCCGTCCCCTCAGCTCCCGCGGACGGAGAGGAGCCATGAGTCTTTTTCCTGTTATTTTTATTCTTAGGAGAGGAGGGCGGGGAATGAGCTCGCTTCTTCTCTGTGCTAGTATGAGCCCCTAGGCCACAACGACCGTCCTCGGCAAGATCCTTCTTTGAAATGGAGGTATTGCCCATCACAGGAGCACCAGGAAGGGGAGGAGGCCGCTCCTCTCCTTGTGAGGCGTCGGGGACCCGAGCCGTCTGAGGAAGCTCTTGCATAGAAGCGGACTCTGGTTGTTCGGATCAGCGTCCCCGTTTAAACAAGAATAAGACAGTTTATCACAATTCAGTGGCCTAGAAATGATAGTTGAATTGGAAAGTTGTCACTACCATGAAGGTCATCGACCACCTCTCACTCAAAATCAGGTTGTGCATCAGGAGAAAAAATGGAAAGAATAAGGCAGGAACATGAAGCGCTACTCAGGTAGTGATGCATAAACTCATCCACATTCAGGACAGTTATCTCCAGCTCGTGGATCAGCTTGACAAATACTTAAACCCTCGAATTAATCATGCAGCGTTACCAAAGGGGAGAGGATGCCTACCGTTCACATCCCCGATTAGGATAATGGACCTCGGCAACCGTACTATGACGCGGGGAAGTCCCTTGCTTCGAAATCGACTGACGGTAGAATGTACGCAAAAATAACGGTATACATACTTTCCAGAGATAACTGCACTACCATTGCCTGAAAGAAGATATTTATAGCGAATAGAGGAAAGGATACATTATACCGGATGCAAATCGTGCATTCTCGTGCCAGATCCCCATCTTGTGGTGATAGGGTCGCAAACCCCTTATACCCAGAGAAAGGTAGGCAGGGGGCACGCGCCTAGCATGGTCTCCTGCAAAAAGATAGCTAATGGGGAATGTGAGAAGACGAGCCTCCGCAGCTCCCCTAGTTGGTGTGGAGTACACAGCAATGCCATTGAAGGGATTTTTCCTCCAGGCCTAGTTAGAGGAGATGCGGGGACCATCTTCGAAGAGAAGGCGCTTACGGTAATGGTTGTACGCTTTCCGGAGGCAGAATTCCAGGCGCTGTTGGGCGTGCAAGGCACTGTCGCCTTCAAGGACTTATCGGGGGAGGTTTGATTCGCTAGACGAGCCGTTCCCCCTCCACCCACTTCGAAACCTTTGACAAGCGAGACAATAACTCCCTTGGTGATGTTCTCCTTTCTGGGACAGCTTTAGGATTCCCCGAATGTGGTCTCACGACCACTTTTGAGAAGCTTGCTTCCTGTAAGTATAACTCAGTGGAGCCACGCTGCCGTTTTGCCTTACAGGAAACAGTCACACGGGGGAATGATGGGCTGGTTGATAGCCGAGGATGGATGTGAGCCATTTGTACCACTAGCTCTACCAGGGAAGCGTTTGGGTGGAAACCCACAGAAGGGTTCTGGTGGGCGCTGATGCGATCGTGCTCATATGCCGGATGGGGGCAGGGACAGAGGCTTCCTTTTAAACAATTGAGTCTTAGGGCATCCCAGTTAGGAATGGGTGTGACAGGACAATGTCTTTAGCCTCGCGAAAAGAGAGTTGGTCCCACCCCTTGGATAGGACTTACTCAAAAAAACGATCTCATTGCTTCGATGAGGAATTTTGGAAGAGGGATGTATATAGTGCAATTTTTTTAAGATTAATCCAACGGGCGCGAAATTCTGGAAGCGTGTGACCAATGAAAAATAAGAGGGATTGTTGGTTATATCCCGCGTCCAGCCGTTTCCGCCTATCCCATCTCGGGTTTGGATAGACGGAGCAGCCAGAGAGGCAGAACAACAGGGCGGATTTCCTTAATAGATCGTACTAATGGTCGACAGGACGGCGCAATATCTGAAGATGCCCGCCACAAACAGTACAGCCTTAGTCATCCGAGAATGGCCACAGGAAGGTGGTGAGCCAATTGCACGCAGAGAAGGGATTATTGGGGCAAAACCGATTCTCCCATTAATTTTTGGCCTATGGATCCAGCAATGACAACAGTTTTTCCTTCTCATATCAACCTTTTGAGTTACAGGATACTCTCGCTTAGTATAGAAAAAAAATCATAAAAATACCGCATTTAATAAAGTTGAACTTATTTTTAAAAATGTTTTAACAATTTACATTCACTGAATAATCTTTAAATATTGCTTGACTAAAATGTTCGTTGATACAAAAGATTTTGTTACTGTATGGTAAATTGTGTTCAAATAGTTAAGGCAAGAATTTACGCTTATAGATTTTCTTTTCCCGAATGTTCAATAGGTGGACAATTTCGTTTTATACTCCAACAGTAGTCAGTAAACATATTTACCTCCCATCTACCCTTATACTCTTCCTCCATGACCTTCAAATCTTGGTGGAATCGTTCACCTTGATCATCAAGGCTCTTCAGAAAATGCAACTTGATGCTCATGTTGCAATCGAGTGTTTTCTGGACAATTTCGGTGTAATTCTTTGCTCGTTCCAAGAAAGCTCTGGACAATGTCATTGAATGATAACTAAGCATTTTAGACAAATTATGACATTGTACCAATGAAATGTTAATTTTTGATGAGCTGCCAAATCTGTGCGCCACTAAACACACCGGACTTGATTTTTTTCAATTTACACACATCAAATTCCAAAAGAGTTACTTAAAACAGTCGCCTTCAGTTGGCACTGATTTAAAGAATTGCTTCGTGAGATCCAGTTTGATGTGCGGAGGAAGAAATAAAATTTTCTTACACTCAACAAGTTGTTCATGTATGTAAAATGTTGGGATCACCCTGTTTTAGGTCAAATCTTGTAGGTAAATTCCTCTCCATCCAATGATTCTCTCGAGCTCTGCTGTAAAATGTGCCATTTTACTGCGATGTTTTGTGATAAGATGATAAATGGTTATTGAATTGATGGTTTTCCATGGTTCAAATCACTTTAAAGTGTCTTTGAATGACTAAATGAGGCTTACACCACTAGATAGCGCCACTCAGCATCAAATCCGATGGCAGATTTGAAACTTCCCGGGTGAATAACCATGGTCATATGTGTCATTTGATGGCTCTAAATGGGTACAATCGAACTTTACTCCTTTTGAAAAAACAACAGACGCCTAGACCTGGTGCTTCGCCGAAGGTAAAAACAGAGATACTTCGTGTACCCGCATTGCTGACCAAGAAGGAAACATACCATTTTAAGGTCAACACAGATTATCCAACTACCATTGTGGAGGAGGACACTCTTTAAGTTCCGCTTCAAGCTATGAATTAACAGTGGCAATTCAGTTGAGTTGTAGATCGGATTTCCCAATTCTGGCAGTAAACACTGTCTGTTATGGCAACACACAAAGCTACTGTCACTTCTAAAGTACTGCAGAAAACTGGCACTGGGATTTCAGCTAAATGAGGCACAGGACCTATAGCTCATGGTAGCCTAGGATACTCGATTTTACATTTGGTTTTAGTCGCGATTTAATGTTACTATGTCGGTAAGATGATAACATTTTACTTTTAAATGAGTTTTTGAAAGTTTTGAAGGCCGTATGGTCAGATGATATGTTTTGTTAATTGATAATACGTTTGCTAATTAAATATTTTTTCTTCAAAATCATTGAAATAATTGAGAGCACACGACTTAGGTCTGTTGACCTTGTTATTGTTATAACTTGAAGTTTTCAATAAACAAAGGCAATAAATAATATGCGCAATGATCCTTTGACTCTCGCCAAATCATAGGTATACCACATGCCAACTTATCACATATTCCTTTGGTCCACATACGTAAACTCTCGACAAACTGCTTGCACACCTTATGAGGGGCACAAGGCTGTCTTGATCACCAATTTTTACTTTAAATATGCAGAGATATTTACGTGACAAATGTGCTGATATTTTCTTTTTGACTGAAAATGGTAAAAGTGCCAGAAACACAACAAAAAGAATGGGGCTGTTGTGGTACATACGAAGAGAAGTAGCTGAGCCAGACATGATATGAAAGAAAGGAAGTAACTATGTGAAACTGTCACAAGATTAGAAAAAAGGTCTGCTGACCGAAAAGTCGAGTACTCTCACTTATTCTGATTTAGGACCTTTGAACCTTCAAAACTTTCAATAATTCCCTGACTAACCATGACAGGACCTTGGCAATTTTATCATTCGAAAGAGGATGTAAAAAAAACATGAGAGTTTCAAATTTCGTTAGAATAGGCCGAATAGTTATGATGTTATTGCCAAAACAAAATAATTTCCGGGCTAACATTTGGAAGACTATGACAATTATATTATTGGAAAGAGAATGCAAAACAATACAAGGGTTTCAAATTTCGTTAGAATCGGCTGAGTAGTTATGATATTACTTCCAAAGCAAACTAATTCCCGGGCTAACCTTGGGAAGACTATGGCAATTATATTATTCGAAATATAATGTAAAACAACATAGGGGTTTCAAATTTAGTTAGAATCGGCCGAATAGTTAAGATGTTATTGCCAAAACAAAATAATTCCCAAGCTAACATCAGGAGGACTTTGGCAATTACATCATTCGAAAGAAAATGTAAAACAACATAATGGTTTCAAATTATGTTAGATTCAGTCCAATAGTTAAAATGTTATTACAAAAACAAAAAAAAAAGCCAAACAGGGACCGAACGACCGACATAGTGAGATGTAGAGTCGCCTGCGACTAGACTCGCACGCGACTAAAAAATCTTACATATAAGGCCCTTGTATACAGACTTTTATGTATTATTTGGAGAATACGATAGTAATCATATATGTATATATAGAGCGTCACACATTCTCATCGCACTCTCACGTATAACTAAATAGACGAGTTACAAGCTCTCACCGCTTGTTAATAGTACCTCTTATACAAGTCGTGGTCAAAGTGTTAGTAAAAGTAATTAATAAATAGCTAATTTGGCTATTTTCGTTACAATATTTATGATTCGCATTAAATAGATAATAAGATAAAAACAATCAGATGACCAGTCCTATTAATTTCGAACAAACAATATAATTGTGCTTTTCAGAAAGTAAGCTGTATAAAATAAACTTGACGTGATAAAAGAAAACTGTATGTAGTGAAAATCGAACTCAACAGATATGATGTTCAAGATTGTTCACCTGTGTAATCATTCTGAACTTCAATAATTTAATATAAAATTATGCAGAACGAAATACACGACTATATATTAGTAAGATAAAAATGCAGATCTAAAACAAGTGAGGGCCAAACTCATAACAAATTTAGCGTGCATATAGAAATTTGACGCCTCCCTCCCAATTAAGTGCCTTCTAAATTATGCTCGACAAAGACCGCGACAGCTGCTTCCAAGTAGATCTGGAAGGCATTTTTCGTCAATGAATTGCCCTGAACTGAAGGAGGTACGTAGGATCGCCTCATTCAGTTTCCATTTAGCTGGCTGCCTTACAACCATTTGGGTGCACCTCCGCCTAGAGTACTAGGGTTTGGCGACCCTACACCACGGATGAAAGACGAGCTGGATGGTGGGATTTACTCAACCGATTCGATGTCTCCATTCTTTCTTTTTCATTCTTTATCTCATTGTATAAAGTATCGGTCAAACTCCACCTGAATAAAGGTATTCTTTCGTTTAGTTGTAGTCTCCGCGGAAAATCTTGATCGATTGGGCCATAAAAATTCTTTAAAAACGTCGCACAAGCTTTTTCACGCTGTGCTTCTATCTCGATCTAAATATCCGTGTTCGTACGCCTGGCTCCTCCGTACAGTCTGCTCTTGCTCTCAGACCCAGTGGAGTGGTAGTATGAACCGAGACTTGATAAAGTGCGTCTGTTTAACGCGCTATGCGTCTACGTTTTCTCTCAGTTAAAGAAATTGCTGAGAGGAGTGGCAAGGGTTAGGCAACTGCGCAACGCATCAAACGCCAAGCGGCCGCTACATGCAGTTTCGATGTCTAGCCCCACAAAACCTCACTGGACGAGCCAGAAATACATAGAAGTTTATCAAGAGGGAAGTAAAGAAGGAGTCAAGCCTTAATATACATTTCACTACTTATTACATCATCATCTATTTGGAATCGGACTTGGCCTGCTCACTCGCTACTCATCTTGCCTCTTGGAAACAGGAAGCAACGAAAACGGCAAGTTAGGAGGAACGCCTACCAGAACCATACAATGCTGCTCGCTTTGAGGTGCACCGGCCCACGCATTCGCCGCCCTCAACCTCCACCCTCGTCACACCCCCAACACCACCAACAGAGAGATTTTAATACTATTTGAGCCTTCAATGTGGTTTAATGGATTCATTTCCATCATTCTCTCGTGCTATTTTGATATATATATATATATATATATATATATATATATATATATATATATTTTGTTTATTTCCTCATAACTTACGAAATATTTATTCCATTCATTTGAAAGTTTCACGAAAGATAGATATTAGATATCTCTAAATATGTGTATAATATTATAGTATATGGTTATTTATGTGATTTATCTTGTTAATAAATCAGCCTAGATAGCGTTTCGAAAACCATAAACATAAATTTGTTTGATCGAAGATGTCTGCCGTTAGTTTTTAGGACTAAGGCGACAGCGAAATAAATTTTGGAATAATGACTTGGGTTTTAAGAAAGACAATTACACAAATATACATATATTCATAAAATCAACTAATGTACACAATGTAACAACTAATGTACAATGTAAGATATTTTAACATGATTTATAGCAACAAGATGCGAAGAGAATTGAAGTATGTGAAATTAATATGGTGGAATAATATGGTGAAGAATAGTGAAATAATAATATAGTAATTAATAGTGTGACTAATAGAGTGACTATGATGGACTGTGAATCAGGGGCTGCAATGAGAAGTAAACATAATTAGGACCTAATCTCGTATGGTCGTTTGCAAAGAATGTGAAAGTGGAATTAACTAAGTATGATTTGTTTGGAGGTAAATGACTAATTGTAGAAAGTATGATTACGGACCTTTATAAGAAGAAAGCTGCGAGTCGACTGGGCAGAACAGTGTGCTATTTGGTCGATGGTGAAAGCGTGTGTTTATTTGTTTGTCTGTGAAATTTTAAGAGATGTTGTTTGGAACAGTATTACGTTAAATGAATTGACAAGTAAAATAAATGAATTAATTAATTATTGAGTTGTACATAAAATGATTTAATTTACAAAAGTTAAGTAAAATAATTGAAAGATTAAATTGACAAAGTTAAAGTAAAATAGTTGAATGATTAAATTGACTAAGTTAAAGTAAAATAATTGAATGATTAAATTAACAGTTAAAGTAAAATAATTGAATGAATTTTATACATAATAAATGATGATATATATATTTAAGTTTCCCAGGAGATTTTTATTATAGGAATGCCCAGAGGCATTGCTGTAATATATAGTCTCAACGTTTTTGTTAAACTTCTATAATAAATATTTAAATACACTTGTTCGTACTGACCCTTATATTATGGTCGCTAGTGTATACATATATATCCTCCAGGATTATACTTTCTATATTCAATTCCATAAAAAACGCTTTTCCAAATCATTTGTCTTATATTATATTTTTATTAATTTAGTATCAATCAAATTCAATATCCAAGCCATCAATCATTAAATTCATGTTATTTTCCCCTTTGTTATTTCGTGTTGTTTACTATATTTAAGGCCATATATGTATATATCAGGCACGTGTCGTGAATAAATTCATGGTAGACAGAAACTGTAAAGCTGCCACAATTGATTTTATAAAGAGCCCCTTTATAAAGTAAATGTCAGCAAAAGGTAGGAATTGTTAAAATTAGTTGCAGCAGCTTCACAGTTTCTGCCTACCCTGAATTTACCTACGGCAAGTGGTGGAAGCTCTTGAGTGTACCAATGATTCCAAGAGCGATTCCGTCAAGAGTTTCAAACTCCTGGCAGTGTCACCCAAGGCGGTATGGTCGTGGATGAGGTTCCAAACAAAACTAAACAAACATCAAAACCCCAACGGCGGGCCATATAAGATTCCTTTGGCTGGCTCCGGTGGAGGAGGGCAGCATCCAGCGTGCAGGCACGATAAATGCAGGCCTTGATAGATCAAGAACACGGCAGCCCGATTGAACCAACCTCGCCGAAACCGCATGTCTCAATATTTTGAGCCGCATTGGACGCGTTACTGGCCAAGTGCGCGCGCGTGGGCGATGAGCAGCCACGATAACCCCAAACAAATTCTTCCTCAGCGAATGGACTTCGTTTCTGTTTTCTTTCTGGCCTTCTTTGTCTCCTCAGTCATATGCATTGCAAATATCTTTCAAGGAGACCGGATAATCGAGGATGAAACCGATGCTCAGACACGAGCTGGATCCCTCACGTGATACTTTGTAAGCTTTTCATTTCATGTATTTATATATATATATATATATATATATATATATATATATATATATATATATATATATATATATATATATATATATATATAAGGGTTGGGCAAAATATTTTCATCGTAACAAGTTTTGTTGAAAGGGACGGCTAATTTCGCATTCATGATTTTCTTTTCACATCTTTCGATTTGCCTTATATTTGCTTTTATGTCTGGGTTGAGCTCGTGGATAAGTTCTCCAAAATTCATTAAAAGTCGGTTTTTAAACTTAGAAAGGGAATAAGAAAAGATCCCTTGAATAAAATACTATTAATCTTACACGTTTCGTACCACTTGTACTATCTTCAGAGATTAAAATAAAAATACAGGTAAAAAGAGAAACCAGTGGTTTATCGCTTTCAACAAAACTTGTTACTATATATATATATATAGAGAGAGAGAGAGAGAGAGAAGAAGGAGCAAATGGAAGTTCTGCGGGTGATAACAACCACTACAGGGCTTTCGCCATATTTATATTCTGCCTTTCAAAACAATTTTGCAAACAGAAATAAAGGTGCAGAAACCTTGCATTGCAGACTATATAACAATATAGTCTGCAATGCTCCTTCTTCTTTGTATGTGACTTGGGGATGAGCCTTTAAATTGTGAGCGGGTAAGAAGATGTGGTATAAAAATTCCTTGGAGGTTCCTAGATTAGAGAGATACTGGCTTTGATCGGGTAACGCTTTGGGCGAAGTAGACTCACTGTGCCTGGTAGCTCAGCGGTAAAGCATCTGACCGGCAATCAGCAGACCCGTGTTCGAGTCCCGGCCAGGAATTTCAAGCTTTTTTTTCCTGGCGTTATCTCTGTCTTCTCGGTAAAGGATTGCCTTCATTGTGCCGCCCTCTGCTCTCTTTGATTCTAGTTTTCTTCTAATGTCCCTTTCTCTTGCCTCTAAAAAAACACTCCTGTTTCTTGTCTCATTGCTCATTCGCGTCCAATTTCTCTTTCTTGTACTATATATATATATATGAATCCATTAAACCACATTGAAAGAGAAAACGGAATAATTTTTCCTTGCAGTAATATTTTTATTACCTTTTTTTCGAAAAAATCCGTGCAGGGAAGCGATTCGAACCAGGCACACTGAGGCAGCGAGCACCGCTTTGATCGCAGTTAAAAGTATGCCGTTAGTACACTACGCTCTTTCAATGTGGTTTAATGGGTTCATTTTCATCATTCTCTCGTGCTACTTTGAGATATATATATATATATATATATATATATATATATATATATATATATATATATATGTGTGTGTGTGTGTGTGTGTGTAAGTATGGCTGAGTATCATTAATTGAGTAGAGGTGTATTTAAAACGGTTTGAAACTTATAACACCTCATGATAAAATTTAGAAATAAGAAAATATGGGGATGAATTTTTATTATATATATACAGTGGTGAGCGCGATAACGATAAATGTAACACGTAACACGATAATCTTATCGGCGATAACCGATAATCGATAACTGCGATAAATTTATCGCTCGATAAGGTGATAACCAATAAATCGATAAATCCAAAATTTCGATACTAGCGTCAATAGACTCAGCTAAGTCTTTTTGGCTTGATGTGGGCACAGTCTCTTGCTACGCCATCACTAATTCAATACTATAAAATAGCAAAGCACTGCACTACTAAATTACAATAAAAATAGGATCAGTTTAGAAAGAGGCGTAACTTCGTAAGTGTTCAAAACGTTAATAAACAGATATTAAAGAATAGGACCGAATAGTACATGCATTCCTATACACGTGCACAAAAAAATAGAACGGAAGAAGAACGGGAACATAGGGAAAAATCATCAAAGAACGCGTAAAACCGGTAGCGCGTAGGAGCAACACCTCATGACCTCTCGCCCGACAGCTGGTGAGAGACTGAAACTGAGCGAACGTTTTGAGAAGACGTCAAGACCGGTCGTCCCGCACTCCGTTGAGTATACGTTCGGTTTCCAGCTCGGACTTACCTATTTCTGCCTCCAAGGCACGCGCGGCTCGCTCCTGTGCTAAACTGGAACCAAAAACTGAAATTATCGATTATCGCTAGTTTGGAACCAAAAGTATCGGCGATACCGATGAATATATATATATATTCATAATATATGATAGTGAAACCACTGTATAAGAGCCAAATAGCGTACATATCAGAAAAAAAACAAAAGGAAAAAAACACAAGGAACACAAAACTAATCATTAATCATGAGGTGGGAGTCTAAGATCGTTGACTAAGCTGTTTACGATGAGGTTACGGAAATGGGGGCTACATTTCAATTACCCATCTGACAAATTAAAATTGGGATTTTTTCCTATTAATATAGATTCTACTATTTTTCTTTTACGAAATCTTTACAATTATATATGATTTGTGCCTTTGGTGGTTGAAATTGCTAATATGATTAAAAATACTGGATGTGGTACTGTCTCGACTGACATCACCTTTATGTTCATAAATTCGTTTTGTTGAGGTTCTTCCAGTCTCTCCTATTGTAAATGAGGGACGGCTTGTAGAGCCACACTGACCGGGTCTCCCGGACCTTTGCCCCCTCGGGGTCAAAGGTGGTTTAAATGTGGTTAGGTATCGAGAAATATCTTTATTCACTCCTTTGAGGAGGGAAGAAAAGGGGAGGGATAGACACTTCGTATTACTAAATTTGTTTTTTATCCTTGGGACGGTAATGAGTAGATTTTGCTTTAGATAAATTTTCATTGATCACGTGGGAGGGATAATTTGATTCAATGAAACTGCAGGTTATATATGTAATCTCCTCTTCTAGGAAGCAACGGTCACATTTCCTAAGTACTCTCAAAACATACCTGATGCAATGGCTCGCTTAATGTTAATATTATGATGAGAAAAGAAATGGATATAAGAGTTAGAATGGGTTGGTTTTCGATACACAGTGAAGCTAATTTTGTCAATATCTCTAACAATTTTTACATCAAGAAAGGATATACAATTATCTTTTTCCCACTCTACTTTAAAGTTGATAGTGGGATGGAGGTTGTTAAGGAAATTGTCAAATAAGTTTAAACTATTTATAGACCAAATCGATATGACATGATCTACATATCTATACCATACAAAATTATGATGGGGAATCACAGAAGGGAGTAATGATACTTCGAAATACTCCATAAAAAGGTTACATAATATGGGTGATAAAGGATTACCCATGTTAAGACCATATTTTTGACGGAAAAAAACTCATATCAGTGATAAATACATTGCCAGTAACACAAAGTTTAACAAGATTTATAATTTTATTTTTGCCTAGGGAGAGGTTTAATTTTTGATTATCTAATACCTTAGATAGAACATCAAGAGCTTCTTTAACTGGGATATTAGTGAACAAGCTATCTACATCAAAGCTTATTAAGCGGCTTCCTTTTATGTTGATTTTCCTAAATTTTTCAAGGAAATCAGAGGAATGGATTATGTGTGAAGGAGAGGTCAATCCAACCGCGTCAGCAAGAAGGCGGGCTAACCACTTCGAGAGTTTGTATACATGAGAATCGATACACGATATAATAGGTCGGAGTGGCGTTCTTCTTTTGTAGGATTTTGGCAGACCATACATACGGGGAAATGATGGTTAGTAGGTGTCGTGGGTTGGCCAACATTCTAAATTCTTTTATTTATTATGATTAATAAAAATGAGTAGTACGTTTGTACTTCCAGTGATCGCTATATGATCGATCTCTAAGAGCGCTTTTCTTAATCTTTATTCTATTGAATAAATAAAAGGGGAGTTCTCTCTTTAATATACTAAATACTGCCAACGCAACTCGTTCAAGGATAATTTAAAAACTTCAACCAAAATAGACTTTTACTGAACACTAATCAAAGCAAACAAAATTACTATATACACGTACAAGCTAAAAAATAAAAAAATGTTTTTTAAGTCCCGCTATCAATGATCGGTTCTTGGTGGCTTTACGGGAGAGCAATTTACTTTAAACAACGTCTTATTTATGATATACAAATACTATACGTTAAAGGCACGGGGACATAACAATACAATTGATTACTTACATTAGGTAGTTGTTATGACCCAAAGCCTCCAACGGGAATACCTTCGTTAAATATGGCCCAGGGAAGCCTCGTGAGCGTAGTTTGCTGGTTTCTCACTAGATGGCGTTATTTCGAATGGAAGGTGGGTGAGTGACGTCACGCAGAATTTCGAGTTGGCGTAAGAAAATAAAAACAAAGACGCCGATGAGGCGTCTTTGTTTTGATTCTCTTCCGTTTATGACCTTGAAAAGGTTTTCTTCAGATGAGGTTGGAATATGTTTATATTCTTTTCTAGCGATTTGGATCTCGCTTATAGAGTTTCTCCTTTGGATGAGAAATCTATCTAGTTTGGAGTTGTCAAACTCAGATAGAGTAAGATCAATTGACGATCTTTTAGTTCTCGAACTGTGCTGAGAGTACGTGGAGCTAAGATCACTGGACGATCTTTGGTACTCGAACTGTGCCGAGGATACTTGGAACAATCTGGTCTTGCCCAAGAAAATGAAAGTCTTTCTTAACTTGTAGGGAAATTCTATCTCGGCAAGTTCTTCTCTATCTCTTCGACGGAAACGAAAAAGCCTCTTTTTCATCTGTCGACCCGTTTTATACGTGAATTACTCCCGCGAGGTAATGGGAGGTGTAGGGGACTCGCAAGGTGATACACAAGGGTGGTCTCCCTTGTGGGCGTCTGTTCCTTCTCTTCCTCGGCATTTTGAAATTAGGAAACCCAATCCATATTGATCCGATAGAAGTGTGGTATCAATTCTGCCGTACTTTCCGTCTTGGAGCTCTGGGGATAGTATAATACGAGATCGACAGTTGGCATTTTTGAATGGATTGTTTATAATACACCTTCGAAGGGCCTGCCTTTTGAGCTGACGTCTCGTTCTTGTATGTTCCCGCAGACCGGTTAGAGGGGCTCAGAGAAACCCAAGTGGGCTTTGTTTTACCTTCATTATTTCTCCTCGCCATAGGGAAGACCTCGATATATATATATATATATATATATATATATATATACTTGCAATATACTCGCAATTTCTTAACTGGTATATCTCTACAGTAGGTTTAAAACGAATGGTAAAGTACATCCTAATCATTTAAAACATTTATTTACAGACAAAGAAAATCCATGCAAGTTCTATCTAGGTGTCAAAATACATTATGTACAAATTGTATTTACAAAAGGCATTCGAAATCTATGTACATAATCAATTTATTTAGACTCTATATAACTAACGCTTAGCATCAAGAATTAATTTTAGTAATAAGTAATAGGCATAATCATATTAAATCAATATTATTTAATTAATCATCTCTTGATCATATTATTTAATTAATTCCCTCTATATCATGTTGAAGCTTAGTGTTCTTGTTGATTATTAACGCTTCTAGTTACCTTACATCTTATAAGGAAAATTGCATTTTCTATCCCCTTCCCTTATAACACGGTAATTATAGAAATTATCAAAACCAGAAGCTGCAAATTTTCACGTATTACAAGAAACTTAAGGATCTTCACCAGAACCCCCTCCCTCTCTGGGATCTTTTCTTCAGGGGTTGTTTTCAGAGAGGCTCTGGCCTTCGCGTTGCAAGGGTGGTCAGCCCTGGGCCCCTTAGGGAACCCATGGGGCTGCCAACAAGACTTTTAACATGCCCCTCTTTCTTTCCTCCTCTATTACGCTCTTCCGAATTGTTCTTTCATGAAGGTGAAAGAGGCTGGGCATCTCCACCGCCTTCGTCTACCGAATGCCCAAGGAGAAACCCATCGTTGGCCCCTTTTCTCCGTGCGTAGGAGAACTCGGGCAGCCTCTTAGGGTTATAAAGATGGTGTGGTGGATCCGTATCCATTCTCCAAGAGAACATACCGGACATAACTGATTGTAGAGTTTCAATAGTGCCGGGCCCTTGTAGGGCTCCATGGGGGAGAGCCCCGAGGGAGAATGCGAAGTTTTTTTTCTTTTTGCAATGGCTAGCCATAAACCAAAAACCTCCCCTTCTCGTAAGGGTTATCGTGCCAAACGTTCCTTAGCTCCCCTAGCAGCCTTCCCTCGTTCGTCGGACCCATATTCCAACGAAGTAGACCCAGATCTAGATTATCCTCACTTTCTTGTCATGAATTCATCATCTGACATCCCACTTGCAAAAGTCGATGTGTTTGACGTCAATGAATCTTTTGACTCCCGCTGTGGTGAACCCCACCGGATGGGGTCAAGAGGAAGTGGTGATGTCGTAGTCGAGGTGTCATCCCACTCTCAACATAACCTTGTGCGAAATCTATCTTCGATAGCTGAAATTCCAATAACTGTCTCGCCCCATCCGCGTCTGAATTTCGTCAAAGGTGTCGTCCGTTCAAACGAACTTAAAGGACTACGACCCCACCCGCCTTCAGAGTAAGCTCAGTACCCAGCGTGTCACACACGTACACAGGGTAACTAAAACATTAGTCTACATTTAATTCACAACGGCCACACTGATTTTAACATTTGAACGACAAGAACTGCCGCAGTATATTAAAGCTGGGTACCTTCGTGCCCCCGTAAGTCCCTACATCGAACTACCCAGACGCTGCTTCAATTGCAATCAATTTGGACATGTAGGCCATGCCTGTCGGCACCCTCGCTCCTGCGTGAATTGTAGCTCTGACTACCATGGCCCCGAATGAACCAAAACACCCCCACTGTGCCAACTGCGGAGGTACCCACAGTGCTGCGTCAAAACTCTGCTCTATATTTTTATATGAAAAGGAAGTTCTCGCTTTGCGCGACTCCCTAGTACTAGATATAAGAGAGGCCCGCCAGCGTGCCCGAGCACAAACCTCGCCATTCGGCTGGCTCTTCTCTGGCGTTTTACGTGACGCTGGACGAAATCGACCATCACGCGTGGGTTCCGACCAGCCTGAAGCATTTCACCCTAGATCTACTCGCAGCGTCGAAAACATTCAGAATATGCAGTCGAAGCATCGCTCTCACACGGAGATAATCAATGTAGCCCTCCTCTCTCCAGTAGCTCTAGCTGGGAGAGACGCTCAGGGTGAGACACTTGAAGACATCAGACGCTATTTGAAAGAATCCTCAACATCGACCAGTGAAGGTTCATTCACCCGGCCCTGAGACCCAAAGCCCAGTGGTAAGAGGAAGGATTCCTCACCTGGGTCATCGACCACCAATAAGCGGGCAGCTTCTGGAGCTGACTCGGCCGAATCCCGAAAATCATCAATGGACTCCTCCCCTACGTTTGAACATTCTATGCCCTTAAGTCTGTCTCGCTCTTCACAGGACTTAGGCCCCCTCCTGATCCGAACGATGGCAGATATACACCCAGCTCCATACAACTCGCTCAAATCACCTGTTCGTTCCGCTCACCCTTCAACCCAAGATCCGATGGAAGCAGTTGATACTTCAACATCACCAATTGCGGCAGTTGGACAAACTCCTCAGACACCGAAAATACCCTCGACCCATGAATTCGGATCTACCGGCCGAAAATCCCTTCTTGATCTTCCTTTTCCGCCAGGTTGTGAGCCTGAATTACAATCAAGGGCCTCGGTCGGTTCTCCAAAACCCACGAAAAAAAACAGTTACTGCTCCATCTAGGATCTCTCCCCCTGCAAAGACATGCTCCTCAAAATCAGCTCTCCGTCTCCCAAGCTCTTTGAGACGAACCTCAAATATAATATCGGCCTCAAAAGAGAAAAAGATATCCACGGTGGTATCTAATCGTCACACATAATATCTTCCACTTTACAATAGAATTGTCAAGGAGTTCTTCCAAAGTGGGAAGAACTCAAAATTCTTTTGTCGACTATCCACCCCGCTGTTATTTGTCTTCGGGAGAATAAACTAGGTATACGGCCCTTTCCGCCGGTACCTGGCGTTCTCACTTTATTCTCTATTGCTCTTGCTGGAAGCCCCTCTCATGGAGGGGTGTCAATCATGGTATCTTCATCCTACCATGTTTCTCCCACCTCCCTACATACTAACCTCTAAGCTGTTGACGTGATAGTTTATCTTACCAAGCTTTTTACCGTTTGCTCTATTTACCTACCATGTTGTTTATCACTGTCAAGACCCGACCTTTTAGAACTTATAGACCAGTTGTCCTCCCCCTTTTTATTACTAGAAGATTTTAATGCCCGTCATCCATACTGTCGTGACATCAATCGAAATGCAAAAGGCAGTGTTTTAGAGTCTCTTTTATTATCTGGCCTTCTTTGTGTCTTAAATACTGGCAATTTTACCTCTTATCATGTCTAGACGGACTCTTTTAGCTGTGTTGACCTGTTTGTTTGTTCCCCTAATTGCTTCACGGAATTTCGATGGTCAATTCTTGAGGATCTCCATGGGAGTCACCACTTCACTATTGTCTTGTCAGCCCTTCAAGTTAGCCCTCATACAACCATGCCCCTTAAGTGGGACTTAAGTCATGCAGATTGCGAAAGTTTCCTAAGAGCTAAGAGGCGTCCTTCACAAATGCATCCTTGGGGATCTTCAATGGAGTGGACGCGGCAGTAGAATACTTTACATCGACTATCTACAATGCAGCAACACAGACCATCCCACGGAAACGAACTGCCACGGGCCGCTCAACCGTGCCCTGGTGGACCTTGACGTGTGCAACAGCTATCAAAAATTACAAGTTAGCCCATGTCCGATTCCGAAAGAACCAAACTTTGTGCAACAAAGTCGACCGAAACCGAGCTCGTGCGCTTCGCCAAAGAACCCTTCGTCAGGTTCGCCGAAATTCATGGCGCTGTTACGTTTCATCAATTTCCTCTATGAAACCTACTGCTAAGATCTGGAAGAGGATTAATTAGATCATGGGCCATTATGCTAATCATCATACCCCCACACTCAACTTAGACGGTTCCTTGGAGAATGATGGCCTGGCGGTCAGCAATGCTTTTGCTGACCATTTCCGCGCCGGCAGCAGTGTCAGCCATTACGATAAGGCTTTTCAATCCTACAAATCAAAGGAAGAATCTCATTCTCTCAACTTCATAACAAAATCTAACCTTCCGTATAACGCTCTATTCAGCATCCATGAGCTGCAAAGCGCTTTGTCCCTTTGCAGATTTACTTCCCCTGGCCTTAAAGAGATCCATTTCGATATGATTCGGTACCTACATCCACATTCTACTCTCTTCCTGCTTGATTTGTACAACCTTATATAGGTGAAGGGGTTTTACCCCTCATCATGGCACATTGGTAAAATCCTTTCATTTGTCAAACCGGGCAGGGACGGGTTGGATGCAGATCACTACCGCCCTATAGCTCTCACCAGCAGTTTGAGTAAGTTGCTGGAAAAAATGATATTGGAGCGCCTAAACTAGTTCTTAGAAACCAATCACCTTCTCTCTCCATTTCAATGTGGCTTCCGCAAATGTCATAGTACCCTTGACCGACTAGTACGTTTCGAGGGATCGGTCCGGAAAGTTTTTTCATTAAAGCACCGAGTCCTGGCCATATTTTTTGATATTGAGAATGCCTACGACACAACATGGAGATACGGCATCTTGGAGCAGCTATACGTCTGGGGGATGAGAGGCCTTTTACCTTCACTTATTCAAAGTTTTTTAGCATCTCGATCCTTCAAGGTACGTGTTGAAGACGCATACTCTGACCTGTAACCCCAAGAGGAGGGAGTTCCTCAGGGCAGTGTTTTAAGTGTCTTATGTTTTATAATTGCCATAAATGATATTATTTCCTCTCTCCCAGAGGGTGTATCGGTAACTCTGTTTGTCGATGATTTAGCACTATACTGTTCCTCACCTCGCCTTCCATCAGCAGCGCGTCGGCTACAACTGGCGGTCGATGCTGTATCCAAAAGAGCACAACTTAAGGGATTCCGCTTTTCCACGAACAAAACCAAAGCAATGTATTTCTACCCAGGCAGAGGGGTTCTTTTTCCGCCATCTATCTCCCTACAATGCGAAGATATAGAGTTTGTCTCCGAGTTTCGATTCCTTGGCGTAACTGTCGATCCAAAGTTATCCTGGTTACCACACCTACGCCGACTTCGAACAGGCTGTCTGCAGGCTCTAGACATTTTGAAAGTCCTCTCACAAACTTCGTGGGACAGTGACCGACAAACATTGTGGACATTATACACAGCCCTCGTCTAATCCAAATTGGATTATGGCTGTCAAATTTACTCATCGGCTTCTCCTTCAGCCCTTAAAATGCTGAACCCCATTCGAAACCTCGGAGCTCGCCTTTCTAGTGGAGCCTTCCGTACTTCTCCTGTCAACAGTCTTTACTGAGAGAGTGGGGTACTCCCTTTGCCCTACCATAGCCTTCAAATCGTCATGCGATACCTCTGCCGAGTACAGCAAGCCCCTGTATCAGAGGTCTACAGTTGCCTGTATGCTGCCGAATCAACGGTGGCATATGATAAGTGACCATCTTTACCCCGCCCTTTGAACCTTCGCATATGAGATCATATCTCTAACCTGGGGGCTCCAAAGGGTCCTTACCCTCCTATCCTTACTAACCCCTAGTTGGCGTGTTCCTCTCCCCACAGTATGTACCAACATGTGGAGCCTGGAGAAGTCCTCCATGGACCCTCGCATCATTAAGAGCCTGTTCTTAGAGCATATAACCTCACATAAACAATGCTGCCCACTATACACGTATGGCTCTAAGTAGGACGGTGGCGTGGGTGCCGCAGCCATCTACACAGGAGAAGAATCCTAACTCTATCTTTTCCACCAGCAGCATCCATTTTTACCGCTGAACTTTCAGCAATCCTTTTACCCTTTACTCATCCATATTTTACCCTTAAGTGATTTTGTCATTTTTTTGCGACTCAAGGAGTGTCTTACGGTCAATTACATCTTTTAATGCGTCCCATCCCCTAGTCACAGAAATTTGCAACTGGCTGATCCAAAATGCATCCCGATATATAATTATTTTTTGCTGGGTCCCTGGGCTTGTGGGGGTCCTGGGCAACGAGAAGGCTGATTGGCTGGCCCGCTCAGCACATTCTGTGTCCCCTGAGAACTCGGCTCTGCCTTTTAGGGACTACTTTCCTTCAATAAGAGAGTATATTTTTCAACTGTGACAGAATGAATGGGATGACTGTTCAACATCCAAACTATACAAAATTAAAAATTCTATTCGCTCTTGGCCCTCGAGTCGTCATAGAATGCGGTCGTTGGAGGTGGCCCTTTGTCGAGTTCGCATTGGCCACACGAGACTTACTCACGGCCATCTTGTTTCGGGTGATGCTCATATCCGCCCTTGCTGTCGTTTTTGCGGTGGGGACCAATCGGTTGCTCACCTTTTATTGGATTGTAGCCATTTTCCCATTCTCTGGTTGTCCTGTTTCCCGACCCTTTTAACTATTCCTCAACACACCCGTCGTCGATTCATATTGGCGGAGGAATATTTTAACCCGTCGTTTTTTTAATTTTTTATCACAAAGTGGTCTACTCCACCTTTTATAGATAATTCGCCTCGTTTTATCCTAGCTGCCATATAGAATCCACCTGGATTGGGCAGCAACCCACTGGTAACTTACTTTAAACCTTAAACCTCTTCACCAGAATCTTACGCAAGCCCGCCTAAGTTGAAGTGCCCGATAAGGCAAGCGGGTTCTTAGAATAAATGTATAGACGATAGAACACGGGAGACAATCCACGAAGTTCGTTGCTTATCTAGATGTCATGATAATGAAGCATAATGAGCATTAGTATGCGTTTTTGTCTTATATTATTAGAGATATCTATAGTTCTATATTGTACTTCATATGCATACCTAGTTATTTCGCATGTGTTAAGTAAGGTTATAGGCAATTAAATGATTGTAGTACCACATTGCAAAGGAAAAGAGGAATGACAATGAAGCCTCACAGATGAGTGTCATATGAATCCTATGAAGGGTGGAAATGGGCACACACACAACTATGCACATTCCAGCAATCTAAAAATGTAACATTTTTCATGCAAATAATAATATATAACATTTTTTCATGTAAATAATAATATATAACTTTTTCATGTAAATAATAATATACAACATTTCGTCATATAAATAATAACATGTAACATTTGGTCATGTAAATAATTATATATACTGTTCTTGTAAGGGATATTGGCAAAATGAATTCGAGAATCTTTCACACGCTTACACACTCACGCGTTTATACACTTGCACGTGCATACATACTCATACGCTTATACAATACATGCGCACACTCGGTCACACGCAGAAAGGCACCTCTCGTGATATCTTTCCAAACCTTTTTTTCAGTCTAAACGAAGGTTCTGGGAGGCGCCCTAAACATATGTGTTAACATATTTATCAAAATGCACCGAACCGGAAAACTGGAAGACGCAGATTTTGTTTATTATCGCAGGGCCGTGAAACACGAAATCTTACTTTCGAAATTTGAAGTTTTTCTGGCGGGTACTTGACTTCCTACTTACCTTTTTTATATCCCCGAATACATTCGAATAAACATCTATCAAGTCGAGTAAGCTTCGCCCCAACCGCATCATGGCTAACAGTGGGCTACGCCCAAAATTTTTGACACATTAAATACCATCTTAAGTAAACTCCAAAGGTCAGTCAGACAAAGTAAAAAGAAGAGAGAACCGTAAGACAGGAGACAGTTTCGAGGAAGCGTAGGCCAAAGTAGACCCAAACATTAGAAGGCCTGCCTCAAATACTTGACATACGTTTAAACGAATTCATTGCGCCTAAGCTTACCGAGTTCTCCGCCCAATAAAGAGTGATTGAATCCGTCTTCCAAGATTTCCTTTTCCTACGGATAATAAACCGGACCTCTTACCAAGCCTACATCACTAAGATCAACCGAGAGGATAATCTTCCCCAAATTGGAGCCAACCCATAGTCAGCGCCAAGTAACTCAGTACCCCCAAAGCGCAACGACGAAGTTAAGCAACATTAGGACTCGTTAGTATTTAGATGGATGATGCCAAGTTGACCTCTACCGGTGAGCATTTAGCCAACAGTTTCCTGGCCCCCATAACACACCTCCATATGATTACAAGAGTTGCAATTCAATTTGTAAATGTGAAGTAAATATGTTAAATTTGGAAGTAGTTACTGGAACTTTATCCATATTGTGAGTGTAAAATTAAGTTAAATATTCCTTTAAGAGTAATAATTTCGGAAGAATAATTTCTTGAATCCTGATCCTTAGTAAAGGATGAGTGGATGGAAATTGAGTTATCTCTTTTTGTGATTTTTGTAATATAGGGGTGGGGGGCATTCCTCTTTTCTTTATTACTGAATCTATTACTTTCTTCTTGACTGAAGTTGCCCCTTGAAACATTTTTCTTCCATTTATCTTACTCTTGGTATTCTTCTTGGCTGAGATTCCTACTTCTTTAAGTTGGCTGGGTTAATTCTTGATCTTCGTATCCTTCCTTTCTTGATGCCTCTTCCAATTAACTTGCTTCTGATGATTTCTTCTTGATGATGGGATGAGTTCTTCTTGCTTCTTGATGAGTTCTTGGATTCTTGATGATTTCTTGGATTCTTGTTGAGTTAGCCCTTGAAGTCGTTTTCCTTGAGTTCCGTTTTCTTCGTAAAAATTGTGGACTTTGAGAGTTTCGAACGCGGTATCTTTAGATCTAAAGGTCAATACCCTAGCCATCACGCTATGGCGGAGTCCGTCTTGAGTTGCTAATTTAATGGGCTATTTATATTATCGACTTGGAAGGAATTTTTCTCTGATACATCTTCGCACACATACAGTAATGCCGTAAGGTTATTTTATATAATTTGTGAAGTTATATTTTTTTCAGGGCATCAAGGGTGTACTGGAAATAGAGCCAGAAGTTGTCTAACCGTCACTAGCTCTGGAAGTCATTTCTGCAGCATCACTACTCCTCTGTTTGAATTTTGAATCCGAAATGTGTACTTGGCCTGTTTTCTTTCCGTATTTATAATAGAATTTTATCCTCTGTATTTTTCTTCAATTGCTCACTGCCTCATGATTTAACTAAATTTTCTACATCCAATTGGCTCATAAATATGAATATTTTTACAGCTATTCACAATTCTTCACAATGAAATATAATTTTATTTCATTTAAAATAAAAGTATTTGCTTTCATATGTTCTAAAATACATTTTATAATCAGAATTTTTTTAATTGTTTTATTTAATTTGAAAAAGATGGTTTCATATATCTAGATTGAAAGAGAGAGGCCCCAATTTCGCTCTCAGTGATGCTACTAGTATGGAAAAGTTACGCATCAGTAGCAGTACTCAGAGCAGAAATTTGATTTGGACTATGTTTCTTATAAATATTTTAGAATGCATATATTATAATTATTTTATTGATATTAATATCATTAGGTCAGTCATTATTGATTAAGTTACCTCCTTTCTCCTTGCAGGAACGCCAATGTCAAAACGCAAAGGTGGTTGGGAGCGAGCAAAGGAATTGGAGAAGAAGAAGGAGCACAATGAAAAAAAGCAACTCAAAAAGATATCTAGATTAAATTCATATTTTCATGTCAGTGAAAGAGATGCTACTGGTTCTACTGATATTGGTGTTTCGCCGTCATCACAAGTGGACAAAAACCACGAGGAGCTTATTGTTGAAGCCGGACCATCTGAGGCTGCCGAAGGCAGGGCTAACACCGCTTCAGTAACAATTCCAACTGATGTTGGGGTTTTGGTGACATAGCAGACTATTTACGTGAAATTTTCATCAGACTGGGAGCAAACCATTTTCGAAACTTGGCAGAGAGCTATCCAGAAAGAAAGCGGGAATTTTCTGTTGTGAATCGTTTTGTTTAAAAATTCCAGTGTCTTCAAACGGATTTTACCGAAGGGTGAAACAGTTGATCGTGACTGACTTGTGCATTCTCCAGCCAAAGCCTATATTTTCTGTCTTATTGTATTCTGTTTTCGCCTGATCTTGTACAGCTTTCTGGGCAAGGATTTACAGATTGGAAGAATATGGCCTCTTACTCAAAGCTCATGAAACCAGTCTAAAGCACATCAAGTCAGTCCAGTCATTATGTCAGCGCAATGTTGATGTTGGGCGAGTCGATGAGCAGTTACATCAAAACATGCTTGAGCAGATCAACTACTGGAAAAACATTCTGTCATGCTGTGTTGAAACAATTATTTTTCTCTGTGAAAGAGGTCTGGCTCTTCTAGGTAGTAATAGAATCGTTGGATTTATAGACAACGGCATTTTTTTTTTTTGCATCTTAGAGGTTATTGCGCAGTTTGATCCTTTTTTGTCGCAACATACTCGTGCCCATGCCAATCGCGGACGTGCCCACAAATCTTGAAAAACAAGAAGAGTCTAGTTGATTATATTTCTTGCGCAGGCCACTCTCTAAATTTAATTGGAGAGTCAGCTGTGGATTGTTGCGTTGAAGCAGTTTTTTTTAATACCTGGGAAGCTTGTATCCATTCCTTGTTGCATCAACACATCATTTGCATGTCTTGTTAAGCCACGTTAAAAAGAACCCTGAATGCCTAGTTTCGAAAGACCGATCGGATACGCGGTGGTCTGCTCGTTCTGATACCACACAAACAGTTTTAATGGAGTACCATGTTATTTCAAAGTGCTGTGCATGAGATCTTAGAAGATGCTACTCAGAACGGGGACACAATAAATAAAGCTGGTTCACTGGCAAACTGCATGGACACCATTAAATTTGCCTTAATGTGTGAATTATGGAATGACATTTTGCTGCGTTTCAACTGACATAGTAAATTGCTGCAAGGTTCGACCATCAAATTAACACCCGCTATTTGTTTGATGAAGAGCTTGGATAAATTCTTAGGTAAATGCCGATAGAAGTTTGACTATTATAACCAAAGGGCAGGTAAACACAGTGGTTGCAGGACATACAAATCTGAACGTCGTCGAGTGCCTAAACGTAAGAATAATGTTAATGATGGAGATGCTACAGATGTTCTGGAAGGGATGTCTGGCCTGGAAAAGTTTAAAGTTAACACCCTTTGTCATCATCGATCAACTCAAGAGTGCACTTCAGAAACGTATTGAGGCATATTTTACAGTGCTAGAGAGATTTGGTGTTTTTACTCAGTATAAGTCTATGTATGATGAAGATATCGATGCTGCTATTGCAAGACTTGTCGTTGTTTATTCAAATGATTTTTCTTCAGAATTCCCTGCTAAATTTCATCAATTTATATACTGCTATGAAGTGCAGATATGCGATGACGATAAAATAGCATCAATTGGAAGTGCACAAAATATGTTTACAATGCTCCTTACTACTGGTGTCTCTTCTGCTTTTCTCAACACGAACGAACATTGAGAATTTACTTATTTATTAATAGCAAAAAATTGCTCAGGGGAACGTTCCTTTTCTTATCTTACAAGAATTAAAAACGGGAAACGATCAATGATGAGTCAACAACGACTTGGAATGCTAGCTAGCCCTTCTGTCCATTGAAAGTGATTTACTGCGTAATTTGACACCAAAAAAACTAATTGATGAATATGCATTTGCAAAATGCGCAAAGTTGTGATCTAATCTATGTAAAAGGTATTTGATAATCAAGTGTAATTAATTAATCTTCAAATAATTTTTTAACAGCAGTAATAATTTTACGAGCGATCATAACTTAAAATTGTACAAACCCCTCTGCCGAACTAGTATTCATAAGTGATTTTGGTCTATTCCACTCATTGATGTTTGAACTTTTGACATTGATAGTTTTATTTTAATTATCAATTCATTGGTTCCGTCAATTAAATTCACCTTAGAAAAGGAAGTAAATAAGAGCCTTGCCCTTTTGGATGTCCTAATAATTAGAGAACTACATATATTTAAATTTACTGTTTATAGGAAACCGACAAATAATTTATCTTATGTCCATTTTTATTCGTTATGCCCAAAATATAAAATCCGCTTTTTTTTTCCTCCATGTATCCTAGGGCTCTTCGAATATGTAGTCCCGACTATATAAATAAAGAATACACAAAAATTGAAGATATTGCTACCAATTTATGGTACCCAAAAGACTTTCTAGAAAAATGTATGAATATAGCCAAAAAACATTATATAATTGCAAATTAGAGACAATAGAACCTCGTAAAAACCTCTAAATTTTACTCTATCATGATAATTTTATGTCTGTAGTGCCCATTCTGAAAACAACTTAATATTAAGGTAGCCTTTAAATACAATCATACATTAAAAAATCTCTTAATAAAGCATAGCCCTAATAATGATAATAATGTAATTTACCGAATTCCATGTTTAGATTGTAATTTATTCTATGTAGGCCAAACTTCCAAAAATGTTTCCATAAGGACCCAACAACACAAAAATGCATTAATTAAGGGATACCTGAATAATGCCTTAGCTGTCCACAATTCCAAGATGGGACACGGAATTAACTGGTCAAAAACTGATACAATAATCCATAGTAATGATTTTATAAAGATAAATATCCTGGAATCATTTTTAATCTCCCACACAAAGGAGAGTAATCTCAGCATTAGACCAGGGCTGTTTTCGCTAGATCCAATTTTATCACTTTTTCTAAAATCTGACTTATCTGATAGCATTAAAAAGTTGACTTCATAGGGAAACGTGCTTAGTATAAATACTGTGTGTCTTATTTTTCTTACCATTGTGAGTTTGAAAATGTCGAATGAAGGAAAGTACTAGCTCCAATCCGTCTTTTATTCAGTTTATTTCCGTGGTAAAAATTCATGCGCTGACTTTCGTGATATTTCCCATATATATATATATATATATATATATATATATATATATATATATATATATATATATATATATATATATATATATATATATATATATATATATATATATATATAAATTGACAACCGAAACTGCTTAAGCTCCCTGAGGGCCAGACATCGTCCTTGCCAAAGAATATATGTTCAAAGTATCTTTCTAACCCTTCTCCCCCGAAAGGTTTACAATTTATTCTTTAATAGTCTACCTCCTGCTCTCACAAAACATGGAAATCTTTCCTAATTATTTAGATTATTGTCTTCGTAAATACCTTTTTAACGGATAGGAAAACTTCGAGAAACTCTTTCTATAGCTTACTTCTTCAACATATAAGCACGAGGGGCGGTCAATAAGTTTTGCAATTCGGATATAAGGAAACGAGATATGAGGAAAAGTGCTTTATTATTTTTCAATATAACTACCCTCGACTTCAATGCACTTGCGCCACTTGTCCCTGAGGATTCGAATTCCCGACAACCAGAAATCTCCCGACTGCTGTTCAATCCACTCCTGGACGGCGAGCTGGACATCTTCATTGTCCCCAAACCGGCGTCCACGCAGTGCAGCCTTGAACTGGCGAAATAAAAAGTAGTCGCTAGGGGATCCCAGTGGGACACACGTTTCATCACCTGTCACTATTCGTGACTCGAATCCCGCCGGGTCTTGGTTGTACAGGAGCAGCAGCTCCTCCGAACTTTGACGACGTTGAAGTCGACCATGGGGCGTGAGGTTTCTAGGGACATAACGGACAGAGACCTTGGTCATGGTCAAATTGTCGTGGATGATGTTGATAACAATAGTTGCACAGGAAGGGGCAGTGTCGGTGTACACTGCAACCATGCGTTCATGGATCTCTTTTGCATTCTTGCTTTCCTTGGTCAAAAATTTGATCACTGCGTGGTGCTCAACCTTCTCCATTGTTGAAAGAATTATGACTGACGATCTGCGACCAGCTACTGCTTCTTAAATAGACGAAGCAAGAGCATGCGGCTGCAGGTCCTGACTTGTCATAACTTGTCCTAACACCCCCACAAACAGCCATCCCCCTTCCTCTGTTTTGCCCTAACGATTCGCAAAACTTATTGACCGCCCCTCGTACTTACCTACACTGTTATGCTTATAAGCTGTCATGAAGCATCTATCTTCTGGGTAGGGAGGGGGGTTGATGTGGATAGTAGTCTTTGGTTAGCGCAGTATTCTATAAAGCGAAGAGCGCTTAATGGCATAGGTTCGAACCTCACCCATTTTTCACTTTCTTTAACGGGTAAAAGAGTGTATATATCTTTTTTTCGGTTGCCCTCTCCTTCTTCCTTCTTTCTTAATCTATTTTTTATTATTATTCGGTCTTATAAAAAAGAAGAAATCGCTTGCGTATCATTTGCCTTATTTCTCATGGGTTATTATCATATATCGTGTCACGTGTTACTTTGTCGTTCCAGAATAGATTTTGGGCACTCAAGAGCTTTATTGATCACAGATAAAGATGATTTAGAAGTTGGTAGAAGCACAGAGGATTAAAAAAAATTGTGATGACGGTAACTTAAAAAAATGAGAAAACAAATGTTCATAAACTTTATTGAAAAATATATATGTCGTGGTATGACATTATATTACATCAATACCATATTATATCTATGGGGGGTGGACCAATAACTTAAAGGCGAACCGACAAAGTGACGGAACACCACGAGTTTAACGGGCTGAATAACGAGAAAGATTGCAACGAGGTCAGGTAAATTATGGGCAATGGCAAAGCTCAAGGTTATTTAAAGAGGCATGTACAAAAATATAATTTAATTTACATAAAAATGAGAGAATTGATGGGCAAAATTACATTAGAGAATTTATGAGCACAATTATATCGGTAAACAAGGGGGGGAATTAACTAAAATGGGTTACTGAAGGGGGAGAGGGGTTGGCTTACGGAGGATTCCGGGTGAGACGTCGGGGTAAGGCTTCACGGATGTCTTCTGCACGTGAGGCGAGGGCGCTCAAAACTTCTGAGTGGGAACTTAAAGTGATGACGGTTCTCCAAAAAAAGGGGGGGGGGCGGTAACGTCCGGTCCAGGGGAGAGTATTTCGGCCACCCCAAAACGAGGGGCGAACGAGGAGGGCTTCGACAGGAGTTGATGAGAGAAGTCGGAAAAATCACTCGGTAGCGATCGTTAAATGGAATTACCTCACTGGCTGGGGCTAATTCCAATACACAAATAGTTCAGCTGTCACTTTGCTTAGTTGTTAGCACCTGACTTGGAACTAGGGGAATCTTCTTAGGTCCGGGCGAGACTTCTCAACTCTGTGTAAGTCTCATGGGAAACGAGCACTATATATGTCTGAGACTCTCCCCGCGGTGGGGGGGGGGGGGGGGAGACAGCTCTACTCTCGAATAGCCTCGAATCTTGTGGCCGAGGCTATTCTAACCCGTTTAAAGGTGGACCGTGGTGGACGCGGTTCGAGGCTACCGTTTGTGGAAGGGGTAGGGGCTAGGCTTACCAATTTAAGCCTAACAGAACCTTCTACAGCGCATGGAAGTTCCGTGCTGGAAAAGAAATTCCACGTGGGATTCCCCCACAAATACAATCACCTGTTTAGGATAATAACGATACAATTATAGATATAAATATAAATTTTAGTAATTATTTTTCCGAAAATAAATAGCAGATCACGTTGTACGAAAACTTGAATATGTTACGGAATGTAAAATTGAAAATTAAACAAGACTTATGCTCTTCTGGTAAAATTCTGTATTCTTTAAGAATCACAAAATAAGATCAATTATTACTCCCATAAAAAAGTTCAATCGAAATATTTCAGCAATTAAACTACGTCGCCGGAGTAAACGTCTGCGCAACAACAGAGTTGTAGCGTGCGTAAAAATGCAAGCGGGCGACTTATAGACGTCGATTGAATGAGTTTTCTATGACACTCAGGATGGAGCAGTCGATACATGGCTCGCCAACGGTGATTCAGCGCCTCAGGGAGCCGTTCGCGCATCTTCTTTCGCTACTTTCGTATTCTTTATTTATTCATATCCTCCCTTTTCCTACACCCATCTATCGACAGACTAATGAATAGGCTTAGTGCAGCTTACAGCAAATAGTGAATGACAGCGAATATATCTCTGATGATATATTATAATAGAGCAAAGAACTTATTTTAGGCTAAAAAGCATCAAAACTGGGCAACGGATGAGTGGTAAATGGTTCTTTGCATTGATGAGTCCAAGTTTGCTCTTTTGGGCCTCCAAACATAGAGTAAGGAGAAATAGAGAGCTAATGGCTACTGTGTAATGAGCCTACGGTGAAGCATGACGGCGGTAGAGAGATAGCTCAAATTAATTAATTAAAAATAACAGTAGATTGTAGCTAAGATTGCAAATATAGTTCTTATAACTTAGTATTTATTAATATTTTTTATGTTGTAGCGTGCCGTTTATAATAGATAGATTAACATAGATACAGATATAAATTATAACGGCGAAAAATAGAACATATGATAAGGTTCATCTTCAATTAAGAACACTACTATCTGCGGTTTAATTCAATTAGGTATATTGAAGGATGGGATAGGAAGGGGATAAGAGAGAAGGATATAAAATATTTATTATATTATAGAATTTAAATCATATTTGGCCTACCCTTGTAGCGTACCAAGCAGTGCAACTGAGCGGTTCCAAAGCTTCGCTTGAATGAGTTTTTTTCAGACTTAAGATGACCCAGTGGATTCGCCACTTGCTAACAGTGGTCGGGCGAAGCAAAAAGCTTTTCGCAAGTCTCCTACGCTACTCTCCTTTATTTTCCATCGCCTCTTCCTCTACATCCTCTATCTATAATGGTGCCCATACCCGGGTGGTGGAACGTTACTCCTATTACGTATTAATTAGTCTGCTATTTAGCCTAATAGCAAACCAAAAAAACAATACGCATGCATTTTTGAGAGAAATGATTCACTAATGACTTTAAGCCTAATGAGCGGCGTGGGTGGAAAGTTTGTAGGGGTGCGAAGATGTATCAGAGAAAAATTCCTTCTAAGTCGCTAATATAAATAGCCCATTAAATTACCAACTCAGTACGGACTGGCCGTAGCGTGACGGCAGAGTGCTGGCATTTGGATTCAAAGACCCGCGATCGAAAATCAGTCCGCAAAAATTTTAGGAAGAAATTTCCCAGAAGAAAACGGAAATCAAGGACTAACTCAAGAAATCGACTCAAGAGATAACCGATGTCAAGGAAACCGGAAAGAAAATGACTTCAAGGGCTAGCTCATCAAGAATCAAGAAGAAATCATCGCGTCATCAAGAATTAAGAAGAAATCATTCACGTGATCAAGATTGGAAGGAATCATCACATCAATATAAATGCAAGTTAATATGAAGATACATCAAGAAAAGAAAAATCGAAGATCAAGAACTAACCCAGCCAAATTAAAAAAGAAGGAATCCCAGCCAAGAAGGATACCAAGAGTCAGATAAATGGAAGACAAATGTTTCAAGGGGCCTCTTCATTCAAGAAGAAATAAATAGATTCGAATATAGAAAATCCAAGATGAAGAATGACATTGATAAATAAATAAAGTTATAAAATATCCCCCCCTCCAAAAAAGTTGACGCATTAGTCAACTCGACGGAATGGGCAAAATCAACGATAACCTAAATATAAGGTATTTAACAATTAACAAATGAATAATCCGAATTGATTAGGTAACAGGAAATTTACATGAAAATATGAAAGTGACGAGATTATAGGTAGTGAAAGGGTGACCGGACGGAGGATTGAGATGGCGGATACTTTATTTTTGATGGGGGAATTCGCCAGGCCTACTTCTTTTCCATTCTTCGACGGGTCACCGGTCTTAGAGGCTACCTCCTTGTGAGAGAAGCACCGTATAACCGGTGACAAGGCCTCCTTCATCGAATCTACTTAATGTTTAGGCTGGAGGCTAAGGATGGATAGAGTTAAGGACGAAGAACGGACTCGGGAAGCCAACGATGACGTATGAATAATCCTGGGGCTCTCTAGGTTTTAATGAGTGTAGACTGTTTCAACTCGTCCATTTTATATCCCCCTCCTCCTTAAGGGGGCGCTACTTCATTTTTCCAAATCTGGACGCTGGGCGGAGCTTATTGTGTGAGAAATGTATCTATGTGTATGTTTGTTAAGACTGCTGGGCGGAGTTAAAAGGCTCTATACGTGTTAATTACGGTCATGTGTGTGTTTAGTATTTTATTACCGGAACGTGTTTTATCAAAGTGGAATCCATTGTCAGTAATATAGCTGTTGATTTTGTCATTTCGCAGATTCATGACAATTTCATTTGGGCAAACACGACTTCGTTCCCGCTTCCTTGTTATCTCGAATTGGGACATTCCCGGCTCGCACCTGCTTTCTTGTGTGTGTATGCTCATGTGCTTGCGTCGGAACCACCAAAAATCCTTGCTTGCCTTTCTTGCCCTCATGTGTAGCGTTGTTACACACGTTTTCTTAACCACATGTACACTTGTATTATAAGTGTTTCGCTCTACTCTACATTGGTTGATTATTACTACATGATATATTATTTCTGTGATTAATACTTGTCCCTGCTTTCAGGATTGCATAGGTCCAAAAGGGTGCTCATTTATGAGTTTCCTCGCTGAGCCTACTTTCCTCTGCAATTCAGGCGTCGTTACAAGATAATTAGTTTACAAGATGACCGATTAAATGTGATATAGTCGGATAAATATTGGCGGTAAGCGCGAAAGTAATTTAAGATTTTTGGAATCACACTAAATGTAGGCAATTCACAATGCTTTAGGATTCACACTGATAAATGTAAATTGGTGTCTGTAATAAATAAAAATACATAAGACGAGTACTCACACGTTATGAAATGAATTTATAAACGACGTTGAAACACTTATTGAACAAACTTTGGGAAGAGCAAACTCGTTGGAAATGATTGTAAGCAAGGTGGTTCCAATATTGCTAACCAATTTAAGAGATTTTGCCGTAATTCTAGGAGAATTGTTTAATATAGGGGAATTCTAAATTGAGTTGTATAATATATGGTTGATCTCTCATCATTCAGCTCAAGTTGAATTAACAATACATATATAGAAATGATTAAATTTTTAAATATTTGGAGTACTGCAGAAATTCATGATATATAATGATTCTAATTACTATGGAGTAATTAAAATTATTTTAATTACTTTGGAGTACTGCAGAAATACATGATAAAAAATTATTTTAATTACTTTGTAGTACTACGCCATAGGGCAGTGCTACAAACACTCCTCACCTAAGAAAGTTACCCACTTCTTTAATATGATCTTGCTAGTTTTGATAACGCTGAGGTCTCCTTACGACGCGACCGGAGCGTGTCACAGTGCCAGTGGTTTGGCCTCGGCACGCGGACACTTATTCGCTGTGACAGTGCCAGTTGCGAGGCAGCGACAAGAGTGGAGGTTGACGGAGCGAAGGTGTTTCCCTTCTTGGTTCCTTCTTAGATGGCGTCCAGCCGCCGCACGTGGGAGTATTGAGTCTGGTTTTTCGCTGGCGGGGTGACCAGTAATGGAGAGATTTCTCCTGACCTTCTACCGCTGCCGACGATGGTTCCTGCATCACAAGAGGCGGAGGGAGCAAAACGGAAGATGAAGTTTGTGTAGCAGGGGTGATTGGAAGAGTGGTTTGGAGGTTATTTTGGGTACTTTCGGGACCATAAAGGGTTATAGTGGGGGGAGGGGGTAAAGGATGTTTATGATGAACATTTCTAATATAGACGGGTTTCATTCGGTCAATGGAAACAGTATCCTGTTTGGTGCCAAGCTTAGGACAAAAAACTTTGGTTTCCTAGAAATGACGAGAAAGGGTCTATCATAGACAGCTTGCAGGAAAGAGTCAGTTGAATCGCGATGGACAAAAACGTGGGAATATGTTGTCATCTCTTTGGCACAAAGGTTTTGTGATTGGCAGGCACTCTAAGGGCCGTTGGCTTAACTTCAGCAATGACCCGTACAAAATTGTACACATATGAAGCATGATCGAGGAGAAAAGGTAGGGATTAGTCAGAGAAAAAAAAATGACCAGGAAGACGAATTGAATACCTTACACGGCCTGAGCTGTAGAACAGGCCAAATCCTATTTCAAGGACGAGCGAATAACCAGGAGAATCAAAGGTAGATATCCACACACGTGATGTTTGGATTTGTGGGGCATAAGCTTGCTTTGACGGTCCTGTGTAGACGTTCCACTGCGGCGTTGCTCTGAGGATGGTATGCGGTGGTGCGCAGGCAAAAGGAGCGAAGCCCTGACAGGAGTGCACCACATTGATGGGATTCAAGTTGGTTACCACCATCAGTCATGGTAGTTGAGGGAACACCAAATCGAACAACCCACGCTGAGAGGAAGACTCGATTGACCGTGGAAGCTCTGATGTCCGAAATAGGAATCGCCTCTGGCCAACGGGTGAAACGATCGATCAATGTGAGAAGATAATTGCAACCACGTGAATAAGGCAGAGGACCTACTAGATCGACACGAACGGCGCCAAAACGTGACGAAGGAAGAGGAAAAGGGACCAGAGGAGTTTTCGGGTGGCGATGGGCTTTGGCATACTCACATGCCAGGCCTGATCGAGTCCATTTGGCTACGTTGGCATTTATAACTGGCCATACGAAGCGTCATGCGACGAGCTTGCGCGTTGCATTGATACCAGAATGTGAAAGACCGTGAATTTGGTCGCAAATATGCTGACGGTAAACGAGAGAAATAAGAGGACGAAGAGAGTCAGGCAATGAATAGTAAACCAGGATGCGTCTGGAAGGACTGTCGGGTAATTCGACCTCGCGAACGAGTTGAAAAGAATGACGCAGTGTTTTCGTGTCTTCATCATGTTCCTGGGCTAACGCTATTGCGGCATGATTACTAGGCGCAGTATGAGAGAGTTGCGTGCTCGAAATAGAGGAAATACGGGAAAGCGCGTCCGGTACGACGTTTGGAGAGTTAGGAACATAGCGAATATCGATCGTCATCTGCAGGATAAAGTCAAGGTGACGAGTATCAATTGCAGTGTGCCACGAGGACGTGGAACGAGACGAGCAAGGATTTATAAATTGAGTTATATAATATATGGTGAATCTCTCATCCCTCCGCTGAAGTTAAATTTACTGTAAATATATATAAATTATTAAATTTGTTTATATTTTGAGTACAGCTGATATACATGATATAAAATTATTTTAATTACTTTGGAGTACTGCAGAAATACATGATATAAAATGATTTTAATTACTTTGGAGTATGCGCCAGAGTGCAGTGCTGCACTCTTTGAATAAGTTTCTAAGCAGCGTTCGTCGTCTTCCTTTCATCATAATACAATCACCTCTGGGATGGGGCTGTCTAGGGTGCCGAGAAGTGCAAGCGAACAGTTTAAAAGCTTCGCTTGAATGAGTCTCCTTTTTAGACTCAGGATCTCGCAGTAGATTCGCCGCTCGCTAACAGTGGCCCGGCGACGCAGGAAGCTGTTCACAAATCACATACGTTACTTTGCTTTTTTATTTTTCCTTCGCCCCTTTCCCTACACCGCGGTGCTTTTACTCCATTCCTGGGTATTACAAAAGTTGCAATATCATTGACAACCGTTAGACAATAGAACACAATGAACTCTCGTTCATTTTGTTCTATTGTCTAACGGTTGTCAATGATATTCCAACTTTACAATGAACTCTCGTTCATTGTGTTCTATTGTCTAACGGTTGTCAATGATATTCCAACTTTTGTAATACCCAGGAATGGAGTAAAAGCACCGCGGTGTAGGGAAAGGGGCGAAGGAAAAATATGAAAAATAGCACTATGAATTTACTCATCTTATAATATTAATGTAAGTCAGTTGCCAAATAGTAAATATTGCACTTATGTATAGTCAATCTCTAAAAAACCCGGTAATACTTCAGTTTAGGGGCGCACAATAGGGGGCGCTGTTTCTGGGCTACAAATATGGGCTACAATTTGGGCCTTATAACGTCAGACGTCTAACGGTGAAGCCTCTCATTTCGAAAGTAACTAAAAATGTTATTTTTTTGCGAAAATAGCTTAAAGTAGGCGGCAAAATCGTCTTTATTATTTTGATAAACGTGTAGATAGAGCCGATAGCACGCTAATCAAAATAACAAAGACGATAAGGCCGTCTAATTTAGGCTATTGCCGCAAAAAATTAAAAAAATTTTAGTTACTTTGGAAATAGATTTCAACCGAAATATATCGGAACCAAGTTGCTTTTTATGTTTCGTTCAGACGCGCAGAAACGATTTGTTAAAAAAAACAACAAAACGTGATAACATTATTCTATAAACAATTACGATTATATACTGGGGGGCTGCGCCCTCAGAACCCCCAATTGATTGAAATCTCAGGGTCATCGCAGAACGATCTCCTTTACGAGCCGTAACTCGAAATTAGTCAAAAAAGGTGAAACATATTGGAACATGGACGAAATATTATGCACGTGACGCAGATGTTCAGGTTTACCCTATCTCCACCTTTCACTATTATAATTGAGCCGCGCTTCTTTTAAATGAGACCAAGATCTATAGAAAAGTCTATTAAATTGACCAAGGAATTAACACAAGTCGTATTGAAGTCGAAAAAACCGTATTCATAGTTATCGCGCTCTTTTAACTGCTCGGTTTCAGGATTACCAATGTTTGAAATAAGGTTGAATTAAGAGTTGCTAGTGTGTGAAATTAATGGTTTAGTTTCACAAAAATAGTTAAACAAAAAATACAAAGTTTAATACATAAGTAATTATAAAAAAATCGATTCACTACTAAATAATATAATTAAGTAGAAGTGCAGGCATTTTCTAAATGATAAAGAAGAAAGGAAAAAACAAAACAAATACAACGCCGTTATTGGCCCCCTTTGAAGCTACCGTCTGATGTCATAAGGCCTAGATTGTAGCCCAAAATTGTAGACCAGAAACAGCGCCCTCTATCGTGCGCCCCTAACATAATTTCACGGATGACAAAAGCCAGAAGGGCCTATCAAAGGTCATCCGTATCCATCAAATCCCACCCACATAATACATCCATAGGATTTTGTCAGATCATACATCTACAATATACAATTTAAACAATCCATAGGATTATGTCAGACCATGCATCTGAAATATATAATTTAAAGCCTCCATAGGAGTCTGTAAAAAAACAAAATCAAAGTCCCCCAAGATATACAATAAAAAGAAACTGCATCCACAGGAATGAGCCAAGAAACATACCCTCATACCAAAAAGTAAGAAATTAACCCTCCATCCCGATATAATCATCTAATCTGCGCTTGAAAACATTCCAGTTTGGGCTTTCTACATTCTCAGGTTGTAAACTATTCTAATAATCCACCACTGTTAGTGAAAAAATATTTTCTAACATCCAGTCTGCACCTGTGTTTTTTAATCTTTAAGTTGTGACCTCTAGTCCTATTACTACCTTCTAACTCAAATAACTTGCTGAAATCCAATTTATCCACCCCAGAAATTTTTTTTAAAAGCTCAATCATATCTCCCCTCACACATCTTTCAAATGAGAACATATTTAATACCCTCAGTCTATCTTTTCATATTCAAGGTGCTTCAGGGATGGTATTATTTTTGTTGCTCTCCTTTGTATTGACTCTAACAAGTTTATATCATGTCTAAAATGTGGTGACCACGCTTATATACAGTATTCTAAATGTGGCCTGACATTAGAATTATATAGTTTGATGATGATCCCCTTACTCTTGTAGCTAACATTCCTTTTAATGTAACCTAGCACCCTATTTGCTCTATTTTTTGCCTCAATACACTGCTTTGAAAACTTCAGTGACCTATCTAGTACTACTCCTAAGTCCGTCTCATCTTCAACTGAATTAAGCCAATACTCATCCATCTCATAGCTAAACTGAAGTATTACCAAAGAACCTCACAATAATATTTAATATTAAGTAGATAACCATCTAAGAGTATAATTATAATATAGTTATTTATTAACATTACCCTCGCAATTATGTGCTATCAATTACCCACTAAAACTCGTATTAATTAACTAAATGAACGTATAAACAAACATTTCAGACGTGTTCACTATATACCCCCACCCCAACAAATTACAAGTTGAGTAAATTTAATAGATGACTGTAGAGTAGGATCAGTCGGAGCACCAGAGATTTCTTGTGTGGTCGAGGAGAAGATAATCAATATTTCTTTCCACAGAAATAAACGTCAAATCCCGTTACAAAGTGTGGTTCCCCTTTGGTGAAATAGCTCCAGTTTGTTTACGTTTTAGTGCGGCCTAATTTTCTCCACGTTTTTGTTTACACTTTTCTTGATTGCTTAATTTAATTAAAAGGTTTCTCATTATGGCTGTTCCTTTAACATAACATAATTTCACGGATGACAAAAGCCACAAGGTCCTATCAAAGTCTGTAAAATTCTTGAGAAAATAGTTAAAAAAGGGATTTGCTAACATCGAGAGAGGGAGGGGTTTATCAGTGATGCTCAGCATAGGTTTATATCAGGTAGATCATGTTTGACTAATTTACTAGACTTTCTGGAGTTTGTAACAAATCAAGTAGATAAAGGTGAGAATGTAGATGTAATGGTAAATATGTAGATTATTGGCGCGAACGATGGGACGTACTATTTCGTGTGTTCCAAAATGTTTCACGTTTTTGGAGTACATTTGAGTTGACGGCTCGTGTGGGGGTAAACACAATGGGGCGACTACACTACGATGATCCCGAGTTTCATTAAATTGGGGGGGTCTGGGGGGCACAGCCCCCAGTATATAATCCTAATTGTTTATAGAATAATAATTTGAAAAGGACTCAAACGCCCATGAATATTCAGACACGAGTGAACGATAATATTTACACATAAATTTTTTTTCGGCCCGGGCCGCTAATCTACATATTTACCGATGTAATTTACTTGGGTTTTAGTAAAGCATTTTATAAGGTACCATATAGGAGACTAGTTTATAAATTAAAAATGATTGGGATATGTGGGGGTGTTTCAAATTGGATAGCTGAGTGGCTGAAAGACAGGAAGCAAAGGGTAGTGCTAAATGGTGTAAAGTCAGAGTGGAGGGATGTTATCAGTGGGGTTCCTCAGGGATCAGTTCTCGGTCCATTATTATTTGTCATCTATATAAACGATCTTGGGGAGGCAGTTAATAAATTATCAATTTTTACGGATGATAATAAATTAGCAGCTGTAGTTAAAGATATTGATGATAATTTTAAAGTGTTGGGGGATTTAAATAAATTGTTATCCTGGGCACATAAGTGGCAAATGACTTTCTACCTTGATAAGTGCAAACTTATTAACATAGGAAAAGATAATAGAGAATTTAACTATCAAATGGATGGGCATTGGCTGAGCTCAGTAGAGCATGAGAAAGATCTAGGAGTAGTAAAAGATAAGTCATTAAGGTTTTCTAAGCAAATAGAGTGCTGGGTTTTATTAAGAGAAATGTCAGTTACAAAAGTAAGGAGGTTATTCTTAAACTCTTATAACTCTTATGTTAGGCCACATCTAAAGTACTGTATACAGGCATGATCCCCACATTTTAGACACGATATTAACCTTCTCGAGTCAGTGCAACAGAGGGCAACAAAGATTATTCCTTCCCTAGGCACCTTGAATATATAGATAGACTGAAGGTATTAAATATGTTCTCGTTCGAAAGGAGGTGTGTGAGAGGGGATATGATTGAGCTCTTTAAAATTTTTTCTGGGATAGATAAATTGGATGTTAGCAAGTTTTGGGAGTTAGATGATGGAAATTGGACTAGAGGTCACCACTTGAAATTTAAAAAGCAAGGGTGTAGGTTGGATTTAAGAAAATATTTTTTCACCAATAGAGTGGTAGACTTCTGGAACAAATTGCCGCTGAGGGTAGTAGGTAGTCCAAATTTAAGTGTACTTAAGAGTAGGTTGGATGAGTTTATGGGGAGGGAAGGTTGTGATGGTTCCTATATACAATTTAAACAAGAGGATTATGTCCGATCATGCATCTACAATATAAGATTAGAACCATACATAGGAATGTGTCAAAAACAAAAAATATTTTGAATACTGGGTTCTTGTATGACCTTGCCCTGCTAGAAAAAGTTCAGGTAAATATGTAGGTTAGCGACTTGAATGATGCGACGTACTATTTTGTCTGTGTTCCAAAATGATTCACGTTTTTGGGTACATTTAAGGGGATGGCTTGTGTGAGGGTAAACACAATGGGGGGACCACACTATGATGATCCTGAGTTTCATTAAATTGGGGGGGCTGGGGGGCACAGCCACCCCAGTATATAATCCTAATTGTTTATAGACTAATGTGCTAATGTTTAGAGAGGTGAATGATTTGGTAACACTTCAGTTTTGGGGCGCACGGTAGGTGGCGTTGTTTATAGGCTGCAATTTTGGGCTACAATATATGTCTTATGATGTCAGACGGTAGCGTTAAATATGAATAATTACAGAGTTATATTTTTTTGTATATGAGTATATACTGGGGGGCTGCAGCCCCCCAGACCCTCTCCAATTGATTGAAACTGAGGATCATCCTAGGATATCTCCCCCACAAGCAGTCCCCTTGAATTTACTGGGGTTTCCCCCCCACCCAATAGCTTTTTACTGGCAGAAAAACCTAACCTAATAACAAACAATACTTTTATAGGTTTCTTTATTAGTTTATGCGCCTCTAAATAATCTAAAAGTTTTTCGCGATTATACAAAATAAAGCCGAATTTGAATTACAAAGAAGCACATGGAGAGCACAGAAACGCAATAACAAAACAAAAACATTTGTAAAACGGGTCCTATTTATAAGCTACAACGTTGCTAGTAAGAAGCTGTTATCGTTCAAGACAAACAAAAAATCTGAAAACAAAACAAAAAACAATAAAAGATATCAAGAAACCTTACCTAACTTAGAAAAATCTATATGTCAGCAGAGGCGCAGATATTTAGTAAATAATACAGACTAAAAGTTACAAATCCCCAAAACAAAACAAATATAACGCCATGATTAGTTACATCTGAAGCTACCGTCTGATGTCATAAGAAACATATTGTAGCCCCAAATTGTAGCCTATTAACAGCGCCACCTACCGTGCGCCCCGAAACTGAAGTGTTAGCAAGTCATTCATCTCTGTAAATGTTAGCAAATTAGTCTATAAACAATTAGGATTATTACCAATGATTTAACCAAATCATGTCAGCGCCTTTAATCATTTTGCAAATTATAATGGGCGTGGGGGTGGGGTCAGACGACCCAAATGCGCATGAGCATGAATATTCCTGTAGGGGTGAATGAAAATATTTTCCCAAAAAACACTTTTTTTGGCCGAGTCGCTAATCTACATATTTACCAAAGTTCAATGCTGCTGGATCAAGCAAATAACATAACATAACATAATTTCATGGATGACAAAAGCTAAAAGGGCCTATCAAAGGCAGGGTTGGCATTAAAAAACCCACCCCCAAAAACCCATCCATAAAACACCTAAAAAAACCACTACCCAGTGGGTTTATTGTTTTTTTTTATTATTTTACCTTTTCACACCATTGAACTCCAGTATTTTATAAAAAGAATAACTTATTATAAATTAATACTAATGGCATTATATTACCATTTATTTATGCATAAGTTTTGAAGTTTTCTTCCATATTATTTGAAATATTAAATAATAGCTCCTCTATAAGCAATTAAAACACCTGAAAATAAATTTTAATGTAAAATAAAAAAATGTGACTAGTTTTAATTGTAGGAGTCCTACTAGAAAGTTTGAGTACTGATTATGAAGCCAGCTCTCTGCCTCATTTTCTTGCTCAGCTAGCAGATGTATTCCTGTCAAAAGAGAAAAAAAGGACACATGTAATCAACTATCTGCTGATAAATATATTATAATTATTAATTACATGCATTTGAGTTTCAAATTAAAATTTCCTTCAACTCAGTTTCGTGTGCTTCCAAACTCCATTGGAAAGAACATTTCATTTTTGTATTACTATAGTAATTATTGCTTTTAATATATGGCCAGTATAAAATGTTAACTCTTTAGCAATTATTAGATAGAAATTGGTAGTCTTACCCATATAGCGAGGATCCATCATGTATGCCAGAAAATGAAAAGGTTCCAATGCATGATTTAGTCTTTGTTGAATGGCAGCTGAATGCATCTGCAAGTTTTCATTTTGAGTCAATGAAATCCATTCATGAACAGCATCAGAAAGATGGCAAGAATCACTCTGTATCTGTAGAAGAATTGTTGTTGATTACACTAGGTATTATATTTTTAGATATTGGTATTTACTAATATATAGATCTACTATGACTAGAATATTTGGAAAACACCTAAGAGACGGACCCACAGCCCCCCATAAGGGATGAGGCGATTTGCCTTCCTAGCCGCCATGCTGATGGGATTCAATGCCCTGTCCAGCCCCAGCTTAGCCTCTTCTCCTTTCAGACAGCCTGTATTTCTCCCCTACTTCCTCACTTCTCCTACAAGCTCTCCCATAACTTTCTCTGGTCAGCCTCTATTTTCACAGGGTAGATGCTGACCTTCTTCTCAGTCAACTATCCTAGACTGGGGCTGAGGAGGGAGGGGACAATGTTCCCTAACCCCTAAGCTCTGGTTTGGGATGGTGGGTTTTTAACAAACTGCTTCATCCCCACCCATACCTTCCTCACATCCCCTTTACTTCTCACTTCACACACTATAAATTTTATGCCGTGCTCAAGGTATAGCTGCCATGCTCAAAGTGAGGCAGGGAAAGGAAGCAAACACAGATTTGTAGAAGGTAGGCAGGCTAATGGAAGTGCTTTAGGGTTAAATTACTTGAGTAGTGATAGTGGTCAGGGAAACACAAGAGTACAGGATCGGGGAAGGAGAGAAAGGAGATGCAGAGGAGATAGGCCCTCAGGTGCTTCAGAGATAGGTGGGCTGAGTTGTCTTTACACTAATGCTTGTAGTCTTAGAAATAAGAGGGATGAATTATTTAGTTATATCATTCATGAAGATATAGATATAATATGTATAGTTGAATCATGGGTTAATGAAAATATATTTAAAAATAATGTCAGTGAATTTAAACTAGAAGGTTATACCATGTACATTAGTCAAAGGAGAGATAGGACTGGTGGTGGGTTGATTATTTATATCAGAAATAGCATTTCTTCAAATCTAAATAACTATAAAGCAAGGAGAAGGTGAATCATTATGGGTAAAAATAGGAAAATACACTTGGGAGCTTTTTATAGAGCACCAGGACAGACTAATTGTATCAATGAAGTAATGATTATGGAAATAAGTAAAGGATGCAAAGAAGATACAGTTATTCTTGGTGACTTTAATTTAACTTCTGTAGACTGGGAAAATATGATAGGAAGAGATAGAGCAAGTTGTAAGTTTATGGAGTGTTTTGAGGATAACTTTTTGACCCAATGTGTTAATAAGCCAACAAGGGGTGCCAATATATTAGATCTAATTCTTTCAAATGATGATCACTTAGTTCAAGGATTGAGTGTAGGGGAATCATTGGGAAACAGTGATCATCAGATGGTTCGGTTTAATTTGCAAATAGTTAAGGGTAGAACAACAACAAACTCCACAAAAATTCAAAATTTTTATAGGGGAGATTACGATAAATTACGCAGCATGCTAAATCATATTAGGTGGGATATAGAATTCCATGGAAAGAATACTTATGAGATGTCGGATATTTTTAAGACTATATTAAACATGGTTCAGGAACAGTGTATTCCAATGAAGTCTATTAGGAAGAAATTTAGGAAACCATTATGGTGGAATCAAGAAATAACTAATAAAGTTTCAGAGAAAAAATAGGCATACCGGAGATTACAAAGTGAGAGTAGTTTAGATAATTTAAACCATTATAGGTGAACCAGGAATGAACTAAATAAGATTATTAAGAAGACCAAAAGGACAGCAGAAATTAATTTAGCTAAAAATAATAATAAAGATCCTAAAAAATTCTTTAGCTATTATAGAATCAATAATAAATCTAACAGTGCTAAAATAGGGCCTATTAAATATGAAGGGGTTTTGAAAGAATCTGATGAGGAAATAGTAGAGGTCCTTAAGGATCATTTTGCTTCAGTGTTCACAGAAGAGAAACCAGTTAGACTAATTGATGAAGAGAAATTAAAGGATATATTGATCACAAAGGAGATAGTGACAAAGGAAATTGATAAAATCAAAAGTAGTAAAGCACCCGGTCCTGATGAGCTCTTTCCTAGAATTTTGAAAGAATGTAAGGATGTGTTAAGTGAGCCCCTAGCATGCATCTTTAGAAAATCATTGGAGAGTGGCATTGTGCCAGTGGCATGGAAGAAAGCCAATGTGATACCTATATTTAAGAAAGGGGATAAAACAAATATGTCTAATTACAGACCAGTAAGTTTGACATCAGTGGTAGGGAAAATGATGGAATCTATTATAGCAAGGAATATTAGAGATCACTTGGATAAGCATAAGTTGATAAAAGAATCACAGCATGGCTTTAGTAAGGGTAAATCCTGTCTGACTAATTTGCTGTCTTTTTATAGTAAGGTGTATGAAGCAGCAGATAATGATGAAAACTATGATATTTTATACTTGGACTTTAGTAAGGCTTTTGATCGAGTGCCACACTTACGACTTCTGAGCAAAGTTAAAGCACACGGGATCGATGGCAGTATATTTAGGTGGATTCAGTCATGGCTTGGTGACAGACAGCAAAGAGTTAGTATAGATGGAGTTAAATCTGAGTGGGGGTGTGTTAGCAGTGGAGTTCCTCAAGGATCTGTTTTGGGTCCCTTGCTATTCTTAATTTATATTAATGATCTTGACATAGGTATAAGTAGTGACCTGAGTAAATTTGCTGATGATACTAAGCTAGGTAGGGCCATTAGGGCTGATTCTGATGCTGTTGTAATGCAGGAGGAATTGACCATTCTGTCCAATTGGGCCGAGAAATGGCAAATGAAGTTTAACATAGACAAATGTAGTGTACTTAGTATAGGTAGAAATAATCCATTGAATAGTTATAAATTAAATGGCAGAATTTTAGGGAGGACTGATTGTGAGAGAGACTTGGGTATTTTGGTAAGTTCAGACCTTCGTCCTAGAAAGCAATGTCTAAATGCTAAGAATAAAGCTAATAGGATATTGGGATTCATTAGGAGGAGTGTAAGCAATAAGAGTGCTGAAGTCATTCTAAAACTGTATCTGGCGCTAGTTAGGCCTCATCTAGACTATGCAGTACAATTTTGGTCACCATATTATAGGAAGGATATTGATTTGCTTGAGTCTGTGCAGAGAAGGATGACAAAGATGATTGGTGGGCTAAGGAACTTACCCTATGGTGAAAGGCTCAGAAAACTAAATCTACATACATTGGAAAGGAGAAGAGTCAGAGGGGAATTGATTGAAGTCTTCAAATGGGTAAAAGGATATAATAAAGGGGATCTGGGTAAGGTTCTTATACTTAGTGAACATGACAGGACACGTAGCAATGGGTTTAAGCTTGATAAGTATAGGTTTAGGAAGGAGATTGGGAGGAATTGGTTTACAAATCGTGTGGTAGATGAATGGAATAGGCTCACTAGGCATGTGATAGAAGCCTCCTCTCTGGGTAGTTTTAAGAATAGATTAGATAAATATATGGATGAAGCTGCTAGATGGGACTGACTTTTTTTTATGTATATATTTTTCTAAGGAGTGGGAAGATTATATTTTGCGGTTGCATGAATGGACATAATCCTCTGGATGCATTTTATGTATATTGTAGATTAGATCTGACAAACTCCTGTTAAGGGTGACAATGTTGATGACTTTTCTCTGGTAAGAAATCTTTTGTGTGTTGAATGGAACAGGAGCTGCCAAGTGTAGGCCATGAATGGTCTTTTGCAGTCTCCTTCTTTTCTTATGTTCTTATGTTCTTATAATTCTAGGTCAAGGGAAGTAGTGATAAATTCTATTAATATAGACAGAGAAGAAATTAAAGGGCTTATAATGCAGTTAAATACTAGTAAGGCATCTGGCCCTGACAACATTCATTCTAGGATACTCAAAGAAGGTGTAGAAAGTATTGCAGTAACATAACATAATTTCACGGATGACAAAAGCCACATATGCCTATCAAAGGTCATCTGTATCCATCAAATCCCACCCACATAATGCATCCATAAGATTTTGTCAGATCATGCATCTACAATATACAATTTAACAATCCATAGGAATGTCCAACCATGCATCTACAATATATAATTTAAAGCCTCCATAGGAGTCTGTCAAAAACAAAATCAAAGTCCCCCAAAATATACAATGAAAAGAAACTGCATCCACAGGAATAAGTCAAGAAACATATCCACATAGCAAAAAGTAAGAAATTAACCCTCCATCCCCATATAATCATCCAATCTGCACTTGAAAACATTCAAGTTTGGGCTGTCTACAGTCTCAGGTGGCAAACTATTCCAATAATCCACCACTCTGTTAGTGAAAAAATATTTTCTAACATCCAGTCTGCACCCCTGTTTTTAATCTTTAAGTGGTGGCCTCTAGTTCTATTACTACCTTCTAACTCAAATAACTTGCTGAAATCCAATTTATCCATCCCAGAAAAGATTTTAAAAAGCTCAATCATATCTCCCCTCACACACCTTCTTTCAAATTAAAACATATTTAATACCCTCAGCCTATCTTCATATTCAAGGTGATTCAGGGCTGGTATTATTTTTGTTGCCCTCCTTTGTACTGACTCTAATAAGTTTATATCATGTCAAAAATGTGGTGACCATGCCTGTATACAGTACTCTAAATGTGGCCTGACATAAGAGTTGTATAGTTTAAGGATGACTTCCTTACTCCTGTAGCTAACATTTCTTTTAATGTAACCTAGCACCCTATTTGCTCTATTTTTTGCCTCAATACACTGCTTTGAAAATTTCAGTGACCTATCTACTACTACTCCTAAGTCCTTCTCATCTTCAACTGAATTAAGCCAATACTCATCCATCTCATAGCTAAATTCCCTATTATCTCTCCCCATGTTAATAACTTTGCATTTATTAAGGTTAAAAGTCATCTGCCACTTCTGAGCCCAAGCTAACAACTTATTTAAGTCACCCTGCACTTTAAAGCTACCCTCAACCTCTTTGACTACAGCTGCCAACTTAGTGTCATCAGCAAAAATTGACACTTTGCTATTTACACCTTGCCCAAGATCATTTACATAGATTATAAATAATAAAGGGCCTAAAACTGATCCCTGAGATACGCCACTAATAACATTCCTCCACTCTGACCTCACTCCATTCAGTACAACTCTCTGTTTCCTATTTTTCAGCCATTCAGTTATCCAATTTAAAACCTTCCCACATATCCCAAGCAGCTTTAATTTATGAACTAGTCTTCTATGTGGAACCTTATCAAAAGCTTTGCTGAAATCTAAGTAGATCACATCAACTTTCTCACCCCTATCTAATTCTTTAGTTACATAATCCATAAAATCCAGTAAATTAGTTAAACACGATCTACCTTTTCTAAAACCATGCTGAACATCATTAATTAACCTGCTACTCTCTAGATGATCAGAAATTCCCTTCTTAACCATCTTCTCAAGAATTTTACAGACTATAGAAGTTAAGCTTACCGGTCTAAAGTTATTTGGATCATCTTTGCTTCCCTTTTTAAAAATTGGCACTACATTTGCCAATTTCCAATCATTTGGTATTTCTCCAGACTCTAGTGATCTAATAAATATCTTCTCAAGAGCTACTGCAATACTTTCTACACCTTCTTTGAGTATCCTAGAATGAATGTTGTCAGGGCCAGATGCCTTACTAGTATTTAACTGCATTATAAGCCCTTTAATTTCTTCTCTGTCTATATTAAGTCATTAAGGTTTTCTAAGCAGTGTATTGAAGCAAGAAATAGGGCAAATAGAGTGCTGGGTTTTATTAAGAGAAATGTCAGTTACAAAAGTAAGGAGGTTATTCTTAAACTCTATAACTCTTATGTTAGGCCACATCTAGAGTACTGTATACAGGCATGGTCCCCACATTTTAGACACGATATTAACCTTCTCGAGTCAGTGCAACAGAGGGCAACAAAGATTATTCCTTTCCTGAGGCACCTTGAATATATAGATAGACTGAGGGTATTAAATATGTTCTCGTTTGAAAGGAGGTGTGTGAGAGGGGATATGATTGAGCTCTTTAAAATTTTTTTCTGGGATAGTTAGATGATGGAAATCGGACTAGAGGTCACCACTTTAAAATTAAAAAGCAAGGGTGTAGGTTGGATTTAAGAAAATATTTTTTCACCAATAGAGTGGTAGACTTCTGGAACAAATTGCCGCAGAGGGTAGTAGCTAGTCCACATCTAAATGTATTTAAGAGTAGGTTGGATGAGTTTATGGGAAGGGAAGGTTGTGATGGTTCCTAAGTTTTGTATATATTAATATTGTTTGTATATATCTATAGCTGCATGATTTAGTTCTTGACAAGCCTTGATTGGTGATACCCTTGTTTCTGGATGCAATCCTCTGGATGTAGTTTTCCTGGGAGTTTGGGTGCCTTAAAAAAGAGGCAGTTTGACTCAGATGACCTATGATGAGCCCTTGTGGCTTTTGTCATGTTATATTATATTGTGGGGGACTTTGATTTTGTCTTTCCCTGGTGATGGTGCTTTTTGTAGGTGGGTTTTGACGGAGGCGGATGACCTTTGATAGGCCCTTGTGGCTTTTGTCATCCGTGTAATTATGTTATGTTATGATGCAGTTTCTTTTTATTGTATATTTTGGGGACTTTGATTTTGTTTTTGACAGACTCCTATGAAGGCTTTAAATTATATATTGTAGATGCATGGTTGGACATTCCTATGGATTGTTAAATTGTATATTGTAGATTGTGGTACCTGGCTCTGCCAGCCCCGTATGCACTCCTTGCAGAGTGGGCTACTGCAACGGATGATGAGTGTCTCCATCCCGTAAAAAGATTAAGGTCACCATGCCTAATGATGACAAAACTAAAGGTGGATTCGATCCACCATACTGGCCTTCGCCTGGTGACCACTGCCTTCCTCACTTCCCCCATTGAGAGCCTACTAGTTGGTGCTGGGGAGATGCCACTCACTCTATGCTGTGCACAGTGCATTATCCGCCTGTACACGCAAACTCAGCACCTCCCTGAGTAGCCAACATCTCTCACTGCATTCACAGCTGATTTTGATGGTGCCTATGCCGCCGAGAGATCCCAATCATACCCTAAGCCCTTTGAGTTTAGGGTTTATAAAATATTCCATAACCTTTCTCCTATAAAACCATCTGACTTGTTCATACTAGCTCCCAGGGATAATAGAGGTCATCGATACAAGGTTTTTGTCCCTTATTCCTCAACTGAATCATGAAAGCGTTTCTTTACATGCCGTATCATATCTACTTGGAACTCTCTTGCTTCTGAATTTGTTGAACCAACTTCTTCAAGTCTAGGCTAATTTTCTTGGGCTTCGTCTTTTTTAACCTTAGACCTCCACCTACCTTGAATCATCCACTTGTACTTAATTGATTCTTTTTCATACAACAGAGCCCAACTCCTCAAATGTCACATAATACTGGCCCTCTAGCTTTTCTGCCTTCTATTTCCAATTCTGGTCTGGTGTGTCATTGCATGCAATACTCTGCTGCTCTGTCAGTGCCTCGTGTTATGGAGAGTGACCCTACCAGGTGAGTAATCATCAAGACTCATCGAAATCTAAATCAATCATAATATACAATAATAAAAAAACATCCATAGGATAGAGTCCAGAATACCCCTAAAGTTAACCCTCCCTCCCCATATAATCATCTAATCTGCATTTGAATACATTCAAGTTTGGACTGTCTACTGTCTCAGATGGCAAACTATTCTAGTAATCTACCACTCTATTGGGAAAAAATATATTTTCTAACATCCAACCTGCACCTCTGTTTTTTAATTTTTAAGTGGTGTCCCATAGTCCTATTACTACCTTCCAACTCAAATAACTTGTTAAAATCCAACTTATCCATCTCAGAACAGATTTTAAAAAGCTCAATCATATCTCCCCTCACACATCTTCTCTCAAATGAGAACAGATTTAGTACCTTCAGTCTATCTTCATATTCAAGGTGCTTCAGGGAAGGCATTATTTTTGTTACCTTCCTTTGTACTGTCTAGCAGGTTGATGTCATGTCTAAAATGTGGTGACAATGCTTGTATACAGTACTCTAAATGTAGCCTAACATACAAGTTGTAGAGTTTAAGGATAACATCTTTACTCTTGTAATTAACATTCCTTTGTTCTATTTTTGGACACTTCAAAGAAACTACTCCCTGTCCTCAAGATCTATGAGCAAGACCTCGCTGATTGAATCGATAATGCTAACTCCCAAATTCAAGACTGGTTGATAGAAATAAGTGGAGTGGAAGATCAAGAGGATTGGACTCTTGAAAAGTGCATCAAGGAAGCAACTCAAATGTTGCTGCCAGATGTGGCAACACTCCTTTGACTGTTCGGAACTGTACCATCGTCTACCGCTGTAGCTGGCCAAAAATCTACCCTAAATTCACAATCAATCTAACCCGCTTCCTATACTAAATTAGATGTGAAAACCCGAGGGAGAATGAAACGATTGGATATAGTCTTCTATTCACATAAAATTACAAAAATATGGGATAAATATATTTATATACAACACGTTATATAATATATATATAAAACAATTAATTTTACCTTATGAATACTACCAATCAAAATTTAATAAAAACCCCCCACTCACTTAGACTATATATACAAAAGAAAGAGATGGAAAATCAAACAACAAAAAATATCTGCCGGGGCAATAACAACCAATCGATAACACGGCAAACAAATTCATCAACAAGTGGACAAAAAAAGAAGAAAGGCCTCACATGTTACCCAGGTGGGTATTGACGTCTCAAGCGTTTTACCAAAAAACCCCCTGGCGCTTCTGAGCTTGTACAATATTGTGATCTGGTCGTGTCTTGAGGCTATCAAAGAAAAACCTCCTGTCCAGCCAGGACTCACAATACCTATTGCCACTCTTTACAAAAAAGAAAGATTAAATTTTGCAAATCTTTATCAAAGAGTGGCTTTTTGTTTTAAACATATTGCGTTATGTCAAAACTGCATACACTCTTCAAAATATATCTCCTTGAAAGAGAGAAAAAACCTTTTATAATACAACATGAAAGCAAATATAAAAAACAAAACATCTCCCACTTGCACACATTCTTACAGAGGGAGGGAGAGGGTATTGGGAAAGGGGTGGGAGAATGGCCCTTCACACAGACACTCACATTTGATCCACCAGACCCCTCCTTCCTTAGGCCATTTGACCACAGTCATTCACAATATGTGTAGAAATCTGTCAGGGTTGTTTGTCAGTTGTCCTGTTAGTCTCCTCATCACTATTGATCATGTTGTCCACCATATTCTTAGCCTTCATCATTAGTTCTCCCATCTCTCGACAGAACTCTTTCATACTCTTCCATTCAGAACCTTCACTCTTCATACCAACTTAAGGTACACTCTTGCAAAACAGGCAAATTACTCACATCCCCTCTACTCTCAGTGGCTACACCAGAAACCCCTTCAACTGGTTCCCACCATAAGCCAGAAAAGTCAGTCACCTCCTCATTCTCCACAGCAAACTCACCTCTACCCTTATCATTCATAAAAACAGAAAAATCAGCCACACTAGGTTCATTCTGTCCAAATACTCTATCATTCATACTGTTCCCAAAACTAGAAAAATCAGCCACAGGCAGCTCACTCACTTGTCTACTTACATCAGCCAAATCACTCACCTGCTTATGCAAACAATCAATCTCTCTCTCAAGCTTTCCCATACCAGAAAGACTTTGCTCAGACTTAATTTCATTCGTACTTGCATTCTTCCTTTCCTCCGCCGGGGTGAGGTGGCTCTATCCTCTGATGCCGGAGTGTTTCCTTTTTTTTGCTTTGTTTTTTTTTATTTGTTTTTATAGTTTGTGTCCTGCCTTTGTCCCCCATATATATATATATATATATATATAATAAATAACACCCACGAAAAATGGAAAAATGATTCCGAGCGCTTTCGTCTTTATTCTAAAAGACCTCTTCATGGAATAACATAGGTCAGGACAGACAATGTCCTAAATAGTAAGGAGTGGGGGGGTTAATACGGCTACCTGCATCAAAACCCTAACTAGGGGATACTAATTCTTTAAACACTTTAATTTGTGATTTAATATAATTAGATATGATAAGATCTAGGCTAAACAATCCAGGGCTAATATTTAAATTTGGGAAAGTATTAATAGAGATACAATCAAAAATATTTCTTGAAATGTAGTTTGTACATTTAATAATGGTTTAGCACTATTCCAATTAATAGTATGATCGTGTGTAAAAATAATGCACATTGTTGACAAAGATTACTAACATTAGTTTGGTGCAGTTTAATTCTAACATATTCTTTACCTGTCTGTCCATAATAGCATTTTTCACAATTATTGCAACCAATAGAATATATAATGCCTGGTTTAGGGGGGGGAATTTTTTATGAGAAGGCGATGGATAGTGTTTTCATATTTAAAAATAACATTTATGTTAAAAGGTTTTAATAAATTAGGTAATTTAATGAAAATTTGATTAAAAGGTCAAACTTATACATTCTTGGCATGAAATTTAGGGATGTTACAATTCAATTGATAAAATGAATGTTTAGCAGAATTCTAAAATTTTTTAAGTATGTAGAAAGGGTAATACAAATTTAAACTCATATTATATATCATATCAACCTCTTTTTCCAAATATTTGGGTGAAACAATTCTAAGGGCATGGAGAAACATGGAAGAGAAAACACTTTTTTTGATACTAATATGGTGATTGGAATAGAAATGGATGTATGAGTCAATGTCTATAGGTTTTCTATAAAGTTTATGTTTGAAACCTTGGTCTGTTCGGTGGATCAAAATATCTAAGAAAGGGATGGTGTTATCTTTTTTATTTTCTGAAGTAAATTTAATTCAGGGGATTAACGTGTTGATTTTTTCAAGAAAAGTATTGATATTAAGATCATTAGACCACAAACAAAGAATATCATCAACATAACGCATCCATAAAATAGGGTTTCAGTCATTCCGCATGACTCAGGCAATGCCAAACCAGTGACCATCTTGGATTTTCTTCATTTTTGGGTATGTTGATACATGTCATAAAAGAACTTCACATGCAAAATTATAGCTCTGTACCTCAAACGGTTCCGGAGATATGGCCCATGTAATTTTGGAGGCTTTTTAAGACATTCGATTTTTCAAAATCGCTGAATTTGAGGCCTCATAAAACATGCAGTTTGAAAGATATATGTCTGAAAAGTTCAGGTCCTACAGAATCAGGACCATAGATTCCAAAAAAGCAATCAAACCCAGTCTATTTCTAACCATCAAAGAGTTATAACCTAACCTGACAAAAACTGAAATATTCAACAAATCTGTCACATCTGAACCAACTTCCGATTCAAAATATTAATACTTAGAAACAATACTAAAAGTTATAACTGATAGGATATGTTGATATGTCTTTTATTGTATTTAAAACCATTTCTGACAGAGAAACATACATAACAGCTGAGCAATAGTGTTTCAAATACAGTAAACCCTCGATATAACAAACTATATTGCGGGGGGGGGGTCGTTCCTTAAAGCCGAAAGTTCGTTAAACCCGATGGGGTTAAAAGCAATGGAAATAACGAACCAAGTTCGTTATAATACATATGTAATTACTAATAAAGTTTAATGGACTACACAACATAGTATTGATACGAACCTTGCACTGTAGGAGACATGTGACACACCAACACTCACTCAGGCCGGTTATAACGCTTGCCTGTTAAACCCGATGGGGTTTGGCCAGGAAATTTGGTTTGTTATATCCGAAATTTGTTATATTGAGGACCCTGTGGAAACATGGGGACCCCCTTCAAATTTTTTGTGCTTGAAGGGGAAGGTCTATACACTATCTATACTAAATATCTTATTTGTTCCATCCTTTATTCGTGCATATTAGGACAGACCATTTCATCATTGATTTAGCTAATTTACTTATCGTATTTACACACCTCACTGTACAAACTAATGGAAAGTATGATATTGTATGTGCCACAAAATGTATCTATGTTATAACCATAAAATGAACGAAAACACTAACAGTATAACTATATCATCATGCTGGTAGTTCCTTTCTAAACAGACTGATCTGATCAATCAGATATCTATGATTTCTCACAGTATTGCTGGACTCTTTGCAAATTGGAATTCAACAAGAAATACTGCCTGCCACTTGCTCCTTGGGCACTAAGGACATCAACTGTGCGGATTACATCTTGGAAAGGAATCCAGCAGATGTCATGTTTTCATGGCCATGAAAGTGACTGTTCTGTTGAACCCTTCTGCATGAAGTTGACAAGCAAGTCATGCTGTTCGTCAGAGTGATCTTCTACAATCCCAATATACCAGTCTTCATCACACATGCAAGCTACATACTTTCCTACCTCAAAAGCACTATCATCTTGTGGCTTGATACCCTTCAAGCCTCCCATCTGAACTGTTTTAAAGATGGTGTGTACTGAAATTCGCCTAATCTTAAGTTTCATGTCCCCAACTGGCACAAAACTATGATGGGAACGTGTACCTGGGACTGTAGACACATGACTATACCTTTTCTCTAACTTGAACCGTTCACAACTATTGATGACATCTATCGCTGATACATAAAAGAATTTTATACCTTTCACATTAATGACACACCAATCATGCATTTCTAGAGGGGTTAGAATTTGTCTAGAGATAGTGGCCTACAAACTAGCATGTACAACTAGACATTTTACAGTGCCACCTATGCCATCACATGGACTGTTACCGTGACTTGTGGCAAAGAAATTCCACTGTGCAGGTATTCCAAAATCATCTTTGTGGCAGCAAAGATTCACAAGGTTTTTGTAATTCTTATACTGGGAAGCAGCACCATCGCTGAAGTACTGTATATCTGACAAAGTGGGCATCACCATTTTGATATGTTTGATAACAACCTCTAGAAAAGCATGAACAGTATTGGTTTCATGATTCCTCTAATCTGATATCACACACATATTCCAAACATTCAGATTGTCATCTACAATGTAGTAGAGGACAAATGGGTGCAGTGTGGCTTGACTGTTATCCCAGTGGTGGCCTTGAACTGCATCTTGAACAACAAAACTGTAATTTTTTTTCAGCAAAGTCTAACAACAAAAGCACAGTACTTTCAGAAATGGTTTCTTTCAGGTTCCTTAGATGCTGTGCTTGGGCTTTTGTGATGAACTGGTGAGAAAGCAGTGCTTCATACACTGAACAGAACTTGTCAATAAAATTCTCAACTGTACAAGACAATGTTTCCAGAGTTGTTTTACATGACCCATTCCTAACCCACTGTTTATATGATATGCTATTATCAAGCCCTTGCTCATTAACAGTAAACACAGACATCAAATGTTCTCTAATTTTCTGAACACCCAGACATTTTTCACAGATTCTCAACACACAGTGCCGCTTAGATATGTCACAAATAGCCATTGATAAAATGTCCTTGTAATCAGTACCATTGACGGCTGCGGTGGGTAACCCATTGAGTAACAACTTGGCATTCTGGTGTTTCTCACATATATAAACAGAGTGAGAGCTCTTACTCCTCACAGTAACACACCATTTGGGCTGAAGCTCAAAGAACTTTGATACACCAATCTTAAAATTGAGGAACTTTGCCTTGAAAATTGCATACAATTCTGCGATGTTTACCAAAAACAGTTTTTTCTGTTTGCAAACTTTTTCACCATTGATTCTGACAGAAACAAAGTCTTTCTTTCCTGGGCACATTCTGGAAGACTCATCATCTTGATAAAATAATTCAACAGCAGTAATAATATTTCTTGTGACAGTGTCTTATTCCCTATATAGGCGTCAGGTCATGCAAGGATTCCAGATTTCTTTTTTAAATCTCTAGCTTGGTTTATTGCATATTTTGAAACACCAAATTCATTCCACATTTTTTCAATAGTCCAGCTTTCTGGAACAAGTGTCAATATTTGAATTTTGTCCTGTTTGGATTTGCAATTTTTCAATCTCTCCTTCATCAAAGAAATCAGTCTAAGTCAGGACATTTTGTACAGGCTTCTTTGGTGGTATTGTAGTGGGCTGAAAAATCCCAATCATTCCAACCCGCTTCCTACACTAATTCGGACATAAGAAATTGAAGGAGAAGGAAATGGATTGTATATACAGTCCTTTCCTCCTAAAAATATGGGGTAAATATTTATAATAGAGAGGGGTGATTAAATTTGAGATCTCGTTACTTAATTATATACAATTAATCCTAGCTTATGAATACTATCAATCAATCTGAAAACACAATTCTATACAAAATCGAACAACCCCCCCAAAATTTGCGACTACAAAAGTCAATAAATAAACAAACAAAAGGAAAGGCCTCACATGGTACGAAGGGGGAAAGTCCTGCCAGTCGCCACTCGAGCGGGCAAGATGCCTAGGACTTATTAACAAAACTGGTGCCTCTGAGCTCGGTATTAGTGATCTGTTTGTGTCTTGAGGCTATATAGAAGCCCTCCTCCTTAGAAATAGTACACACAAATTCCAAATCTAGAACGCCAACCACTTTACAAAAGGCAGGCAATGTTTATCTATTTTTGGAATTTAATAGAGTGCCCTTTGAACAATAATAATCAACGCTGTTTGTTAAAATAATTTTAGCAAAGAAACTATCTTGTAAAATTTATTAGAGTAGCCTGGCAAATTACAAATTGTGAATAACTGGGGGAGAAAAAAAAAACATTTTAGACATATGAAAATGAATTTTATATTATATATAAAAAATGTATAAAAAACCCATTCCCATTCACACACACATCCTTACAGAGGGTATTGGGAAAAGGGGTGGGAGAATGGCCCTTCGCACACATTCACATTTGGTCCACCACACCCCTCTTTCCTTAGGCCATACACTCTCAATCCTTACTCACGGTACTTTTTATACTCAATCGCACCCTTTTGCACCCATTCACACTCGTCTACTGGTCCCTGACTACGCGTAGCAATCTGTCAGGGTTGTTTGTCAGTCTCCTCATCACTATTGGTCATATTATCCACCATACTTTTAGAGTTCACCACCAGTTCTCCCATCTCTTGGCAGAACTCTTTCATGCTCTTCCATTCAGAACCTTCACTCTTCATACCCCCATTCATCAGCTCCTCATTCACAGCTCTCATCCAAGTCAAAGTACACTCTTGTGAAACAGACAAATACCTCACATACCCTCTACTCTCAGCGGCTACACCAGAAATCCCTTCAACTGGTTCCCACCAGAAGCCAGAAAAGTCAGTCACTTCCTTATTCTCTACATCAAACTCACCTCTACCCTTACCATTTGCAAAACCAGAAAAATCAGCCACACTAGATTCATTCTGCCCAAACACATTATCATTCATACTGTTCTCAAAACCAGAAAAATCTGCCACAGGCAGCTCACTCAATCATCTACTTACACCGGCCAAATCATTCACATGCTTATGCAAACACGCAATCTCTCTCTCAAGCTTCCCGATACCAGAAAGACTCTGCGCAGACTTACTTTCATTCATACTTGCATTCTTCCTTTCACTTCTTTGTACGCTTTCTACTCCTCAAGACCAAGACAAGCTCTTTCCCAGACAGATCCATACTATCACACTCCATCTCATCATCATGCACCTTATCTCTCTCTCTGCACAGTTCATACACATGATTGCTCACCAGGTAGTCAGGAGGTTCTCTCCACCTCTTCAACTGATTCTGATATGCTGCCCGCACTCTCTCAGTTGCACCTCCATTCAAACTCTCCAAAACATACGTCACACCATTCTCCCAGACTCTCACAACTCTATACGGTCCTTCAAACTTTTCACTCATCTTTGACACATTCAATCTACCTTTTACTTCTTTTACCTTCAATACTTTTGCACCTATTTCAAATGAATGGAACCTTTCATGTGCCTCACGCCATACACTATGCTCACTTTCACTCAAACGAAACTTATCTTTCACTTGCCTTTCAAAATTCCTAACAAATTGACATGGGACCATCCCAGTTGCACTATGCACCATTAAATTATATGCCCATAACACTACTCAACCATCCATCCCAGTCATTCAAAGTCATATTCATCATTCTCAACATCTCACAAGGTCCTAATTGTTGGTTCAGCCATTCCATTCGAAGATGGTACATACGGAGTCATCCTCACATGCTCCACGCAAGGTAGCAAGTTGGATAGAGAGCTGGCTAAGTGACAGACGGCAACGCGTAGTGGCGAATGGTCGGGGCCTCTGAATGGGCGCCTGTATCTAGCGGTGTCCCTCAAGGTTCCGTCCTGGGACCACTACTGTTTATTATCTATGTCAACGACATGGACGCAGACATGGTTGCCAAAATCTCCAAATTTGCCGACGACACCAAGCTTGGTATCAATGTGGCAAAGGAGGGGAACACTGCCCGCCTACAAGAGGACCTTCAAAGGATTGGGGATTGGTCGGACACGTGGCAAATGCCTTTCAACGTGGGGAAATGCAAATTAATGCATATCGGCTACCGAAACCCCAAATCTCAGTACATCCTTAAGGGCATTGCTCTTGAATCGAGTGACAATGAGAAGGACTTGGGTGTAACTATCACTAGTGACCTCAAGTTCTCGAAACAGTGCATCGAGGCAGAGAAGAAAGCCCAAAGGATGTTAGGCTACATAAAGCGCCAGTTTGGATACCGTAACAAGGATATAGTACTTTGTCTGTACAACTCCCTTGTTCAGCCGCACCTGGAGTACGCCGTACAATTTTAGAGTCCTTCATTTTGAAAGGATATCGCAAGGTTGGAACGCGTACAAGCCAGGGTGACCAAGCTGATTCCCTCTATCCAACATAAAAGTTATGAGGATAGACTAAGGGAACTAGATCTGTTCTCGCTGGAAACCCGTAGACTGCGTGGTCAGCTCATCGAAGTTTTCAAAATACTTTGAGGGTTCAACAATGTTGACCTCTGGGATATTTTCACACTGAGTGAGAACAGAACGCGCAATCATGGCTTCAAACTTGAACTGAAGCGTTACAACCGCAATCTGTGTGGAAATTTTTTCACTTACAGTATCTGTGGTAAGTGGAACGCACTTCCAGTGGAAGTTGTCAACAGTGAATCTGTTGACCAGTTCAAACTAGACAAAGTCTTGAAAAGGGGCCGTTTAGGGACGCAAAACAATTGAGCAGCCATGTGCCTGCTCGATTGCTAGTCCAATGGTACCCTCTTTGAATGAACCGTAAGGTCTCCTAGGGTCCTTCTTTTCCTTGTTACTCCTCCTAGGGTACTTACTTTCCTTTCCTTGTTACCATTCTCTCTCAACATTCGCTCAGACACTTCACTCGCAAACTCAGGCCCATTATCACTCAGACATCTCCTAGGCTTCCATACACACATAGGAAAAACCAACTGCTCAACCATGCGTGCAACAGTCACCAGGGTGGGCAAATAAAAAAAACCAGGTTTTATTCCCAGTTTTTTGTTTTGCCTTTTCAAGTGAAATTTGAAAAAAATGGGTTCTTTGTTTTTTTTAAAAATTACATTTTATTTCAAGAAATAAATGCTACTTATCATTATTTTATTCAAAATTAATATTTATGTTCATAATTTCAACAAATATGTATCAAATTAAGGTTATTTCTCTGATACTGACACATAATAATTCATCTCTCCTTCTACAGGTTATGGCTATCATGGGTACCCATAATTCTCAATCAGTGATCTGTTCTTACCTTAATATAATTATTAAACAAATTAATTATTATTATAAAAATAGAGATAACTATTCTTTTTCTATGCTATTCTGCTAATGCTTGTAGCATTAGTTTTTGGAAAAAACCTGAGATTTGAAAACCCCCAGAATAAAACCCTGTTTTTGTTTTTTTTTCAAAATTACACTTTTCTTTTCAAGAAATTAATGCTACTTATTATTTTATTCAAAATTCATATTTATGTTTATAATTTCAACAAATACAAAGGGCGGTCAATAAGTTTTGCTAATTGGTAGGGTAAAACAGAGGAAGGGGGATGGCTGTTTGTAGAGGTGTTAGGACAAGTTATGACAAGTCAGGACCTGCAGCTGCACGCTCCTGCCTCGTCTATTTAAGAAGCAGTAGCTGATCGCAGATCGTGAGTCGCAATTTTTCAACATGGAGGAGGTTGAGCACTGCGCAGTGATCAAATTTTTGACCAAGGAAGGCAAGAATGCAAAAGAGATCCATGAACGCATGGTTGCAGTGTACACCGACACTGCCCCTTCCTGTGCAACCATTGCTCGCTGGAATAGGGAGTTCTGTCATGGTTGTGAGTTCCTTGAAGATGACCCCCATCCAGGACGCCCATCAGATGTGACCAATGAGGACAATGTGACCCATGTGGAGTAGAGGATCCTCGAAAATCGCCGGGTGAAGGTTGAAGAAATCGAGCGAGAACTTGGAATATCACATGGAAGTGTTATCAACATCATCCACAACAATTTGGCCATGGCCAAGGTCTCTGCCCATTGGGTCCCTAGAAACCTCATGAAACCTCAGGCCCCATGATCGACTCAACGTTGTCAAAGTTAAGGGGGAGCTGCTGCTCCTGTACAACCAAGACCCCGCGGGATTGGAGTCACGCATAGTGACAGGTGATGAAATGTGGGTCCATCACTGGGATCCTGAGAGCAAGCTTGAAAGCATGGCCTGGAAGCATAGGGGCTCTCCAACCCCCATCAAGTTCCGAACCCAACCCTCAGCCGGGAAGATCATGGCCACCATCTTCTGGGATTCTGAGGGAGTGTTGATGGTGGATTATGCGCCTCAGAAGGACCATCACAAACCAATATTACGCTGAGGAACTGGCTGGGTTGAAGAAGTGCATCCGTCAGAAGTGGCGCACAGCAAGTTGACACGCAGTGTCTTGCTCCTCCAGACAATGCCCCTGTCCACAAGGAGAGAGTTGCACAAGCTGCCCTGCGATAGTCCGGATTAGAGGAGCTCAACCACCCCCCTACAGTCCAGATCTGGCCCCTAGTGACTACTTTTTATTCCGCCAGCTCAAGGCTGCACTGTGCGGATGCCAGTTTGGGGATGATGAAGATGTCCAGCTCGCCAGCCAGGAATTCAAACCCTCAGGGACAAGTAGCGCAAGTGCATTGAAGTTGAGGGTAGTTACGCAGTACAGTCAATAAGTTTTGTGAATCAGTAGGGCAAAACGGAGGAAGGAGGATGGCTGTTTGTGGGGATGTTAGGACAAGTTATGACAAGTCAGGACCTGCACCCGCACCCGCACGCTCCCGCCTCGTCTATTTAAGAAGCAGTAGCTGATCGCAGATCGTGAGTCGCAAATTTTTAAACATGGAGGAGGTTGAGCACTGCGCAGTGATCAAATTTTTGACCAAGGAAGGTAAGAATGCAAAAGAGATCCATGAACGCATGGTTGCAGTGTACACCGACACTGCCCCTTCCTATGCAACCATTGCTCGCTGGAATAGGGAGTTCTGTCATGGTTGTGAGTTCCTTGAAGATGACCCCCCATCCAGGACGCCCATCAGATGTGACCTGTGTGGAGAGGAGGATCCTCGAAAATCGACGGGTGAGGGTCGAAGAAATTGAGTGATAACTTGGAATATCACATGGAAGTGTTATCAACATCATCCACAATAATTTTGCCATGAACAAGGTCTCTGCCCGTTGGGTCCCTAGAAACCTCACGCCCCATGATTGACTTCAACGTCGTCAAAGTCCACAAGGCCAGAGTTGTACAAGCTGCCCTGCGCAAGTGCAGATTCAAGGAGCTCAACCATCCCCCCTACAACCCAGATCTCGCCCCTAGTGACTACTTTTTGTTCCGCTAACTCAAGGCTGCACTGTGTGGACGCTGGTTTGGGAAAGATGAAGATGTCCAGCTTGCCGTCCAGGAGTGGATTGAACAGCAGTCGGGAGATTTCTGGTTGTCGGGAATTTGAAGCCTCAGGGACAAGTGGCGCAAGTTCATTGAAGTTGAGGGTAGTTATATTGGAAAATAATTGACACTTTTCCTCATATCTAGTTTCTTTATATCCGAATTGCAAAACTTATTGATCGACTCTCGTATATTAAAAAATAATAAAACACTTTTCCTTATATCTGAATTGCAAAACTTATTGACTGCTCTTCATATTTTAAGGACATAGAAAAATTAAATCATCAAAGCTATTGCTTTATTTCAAATGATTTAAAGCATTCCAATCTAATGGTGCATGCATTTATATCAAAATTGACTGAAGTCTTAAAATCTAAGTTTCCAACTTTAAAAAAATTACACTATTTTTCTGATGGCTATGCTGCTCAATACAAAAATAGGTACAATTTTCTAAACTTAGCCCACCATAAAAGTGATTTCAACATTGATGCAGAATGGAATTTGTTTGCTACATCCCATGGCAAAAATGCTTAGGAGGAAGTGTGAAATGTTCTTTATTTAATGCAAGTCCACAAAGAACGGAAAGAGATCACATTCGCTCTGCAGATGATGTATTTGAGTTTTGTAAGAAAAATTTGTCAAATAAGATCACATTTTACTGTTCAAGGTACTCAATGAATGCACAGTGTGATCCCTTTAAATGCAAATTCTTTAAAATTTTATGAACTGTCAACAGATTTAACATATCATTCATATCATATTTCAAAGGAGCTGCTTTGGTCAGGAAACATAAATATAAACATTAGTAATTATGTAGCTGCTGTTTATGATGACATAATATGGATTGGAATAGTAGAAGACCATGATGAAGAATTCAATGATTATTTAATAAACTTCCTATATCCCTCTGGAATAAATAGTGAATATACATTCCCATCTAGAAGTGATCAATGTAGAATTCTAAAGGAGCACATTATAGTGATTAAATCCCCTAGGCTTATTGGAGGATCCAGAGTAAAGTACTCTTTGATCATCAGGAATTAAAAGAAGCTAATGAAATTGTTCTCAAGTACTTTGTGAAACCAATTAGACCAAAAAGAACATAGCTCTACACAATTCAGCAGATATTATATGTATATACTTAGTCATAAATAGTCACACCATACAATGTAAGTTTTTTTTAATGATATTATTATGATGTTAATGGGTAGCTAATTATAGTAGTTTAGGATTATATTGGTATGTATTTTATTAATATTCATTAATATGAATATTAAGTGAAGGAATATGTGAAAAAAAATGTGATATTGCTTAAAAACAATTTTTTTGTAAAAAGGCCAAATTTTCAGATTTTGAGGTCAAAATGTTTGATTTCATGTGGCTTCAAGGTCATTTAAAGGTCATTTTTTATATCAAAATTTATTTAAATTCAAAAATAATGTGGTTTTTGTATTTTTCAACTCTTTCTGATTCCAATGATATATAATATGTCTATATTGGGTATATATTTGATGGTAAAAAGGAAGTTTTTAAAAAAGTCGAAATTTTGTTAACCTGAAAATGTTTGACCTCATATCTCAAAAACTATTGATCCGATTGAGCTGAAACTTGAAACTTTGGGCTTTTTTTTTGGTCAAAATTAACCTATGTAACAAATTTAATCAAAATTTGAGATGTAGCCATGTACACAATAGATCTCCATGGAGCCCAGCCAGTCTACACAATTCAGCCAACACGAAGGAGTACCACAAGGAAGTGTGCTCAGCACAACCTTGTTCATAATAGCAATCAACAATTTGACTATTCAAGTACCACCATTAAATGCTCATTATATGTGGATGACTTGGCAATTTGGTTCCCAGGCACCAGCGCAACAGAAGTATCAAATCGCCTACAAGAAGCAATAGACAAAATCAAGAACTACTCAGTACAACATAGCTTCACAATTTCAAGTGAAAAAACAACCGTCATAACCTTTACAAGAAAAAGACAAATTCTGCATATCCCATTCCTACTTGAACAACGCCCAATCAATTTTCAAAGTCACAAATATTCGGACTAAACTGTTGCATCATCACTGGCGGGCAGACAGAAGCACCCTCCTGTACCTTTACGAAACTCTCATCTTGTTCAGAATAAACTATGGATGCCATCAGTACGGAGCAGCATCAAAGTCGTAATTCAGGAATTAGATCCTGTACAAAACCAAGCCCTCCGTCTAGCCATCGGTGCCTTCAAATCACTCACTTTGTGCAGAGACCAGAATACTACCTTTGCATCACCAAAGACAAGTTGTGAACTCAAATACCTTGTGCGTGTTTACAGACATAACAACAAACTAAAAAGAATACTAAAAAATAGACTACCAGCAGACAACCCAATGACCCGCAGCTACATCACATACAGTAAGGGTTAAAAAACTTACAAAGTTTAAACTTGCCAGAACCAAACATCCTCATTGACAACTATTACACTATTCCCCCGTGGATTATTCAACCTTCAGTAATATGTCAAATTACCCTCCCATCTTCAAAATCGACAATGATACCTGTAGTGCTATCCAACATTTTCCAGGACTACCAAAGGTCCCATCAACCATGTCAGTCCATATTCACAGATGGATCGAAGTCGGTGGATGGCGTGGCATGTGCAGCAATTTTCCCGCACCACATACGAGCAGCCCGACTTCCGGATTGCGCTTCCATCCTCTCGGCAGAACTCACTGCCATCTACATGGGTCTCAAGTCCGTGAAAATGGGTACCAATAATACCACAATATTTTCTGACTCAAACAGTGCGCTGACAATGATAAAATCACACAACCAAACTCATCCCCTAGCAATTGAAGTTCAAAGAAAGATAACCGCTTTCAGGTAATGTAACCCTATGCTGGTGTCCTTCCCATGTAGGGATAAAAGGCAATAAAGACACTGATAGAGCTGCAAAATCAGCAGTCGCAGATAACTCACTGCCCACTGAACCAACATACCACAAAGATTATTACAACCTCTCTGTCGAGGCAGTTAAAAACCATTGAAAGTCTGAATGGTATGTACATGGCCATCAACATCTACGACAAATAAAAGATGATGTCGACAAATGGAAGAGTTCTTGCAGAATCTCTCAAAGAGATGGTCATCTTAAGATGCTTACGACTAAGGACACACAAAGCTTACCCACAGCTATCGCTTTGCAAATTCTTCCCCACCACAATGCACTACCTGCAATGCCCAGTTATCTATCCCACATATACTACTAGCCTGCGCTAGATTTCACCGATATTGGAAAAAATACTTGGGTACAGCCCGACACTGAAGAAAGTCCTCGGTGATGAAACCCAAACAAATACGGCGCTGATAGAATACTTGAAGGGAAGTAAATTATATGCTAAAATCTAGAAAAAGAAAAGAAGCAAAACCCAATAAATTATGAAGCTTTGCTTCTTGCAATTTAAAAAACCTTTTAATTAAGCTTTGCTTCTTGCAATTTTAAAAACCTTTTTAATTCAGTCACCATTTCATTACTACCACCCATTCATTTCAATTTACTTCATCTATCACATCACCATTCAGACACTCGACTATTATTCACACTTTTAAATTTTAATCACTATAAAATACCGTGCCTGTTTAGACCCATAAAGGGGTGAAAGAGGGCATAAACGCAAAACAAAACGACCCCCTCCCCATTAATGTGAACAGGGAAATAATTAATGGGCTTCTATTGGAGTTAAAAGACAACATTCATTCTAGGTTACTCAAAGAAGGTGTAGATAGTATTGCAGTAGCTCTTGAGAAGATATGTACTAGATCACTAGAGTCTGGAGAAATACCTAATAATTTGAAATTAGTGAATGTAGTGCCAATTTTTAAAAAGGGGAGTAAAGAAGACCTGAATAACTTTTGGCTGGTAAGCTTAATTTCTATTGTTTGTAAAATTCTTGAAGATAGTTAAGAAGGGGATTTCTGACCATCTAGAGCCTGGGTGGGCAACATTTTTAAGTGGGTGTGCCAAAATTGGCAAAATCTTTGATACAAAATTTCCTCACGTGCCAATAATTGACCAAAACACAATAAAAGGATATAAAATTAAAGATATTCTTTTATTCATTCTTAAACACGTATGATGCCTAAAGATTACAAGGAAAAGATAGTTATTTTACCTGAAAAATTACATATTATATTAAACAGAATTAAATCTTTACGATTTTAAGAGGAAAAGAACAAATCCAAACTAGAGAAAGAAAAATTGTGGAGTTTTTATTTATTTACCATCAATGAGACTTCTGCTTCTTCATCAATGATAACATAATTTTTAAGAGATTGTACCCCCTCCCTCTCTGGGATCTTTTCTTCAGGGGTTGTTCCCAGAGAGGCTCTGGCCTTCTCGTGGCGAGGGGGGTCAGCCCTGGGCCCTCTAGGGGACCCATGGTGCTGCCAACAAGACTTTTAACATACCCCTCTTTCTTTCCTCCTCTATTACGCTCTTCCACTGCCCTTTATTTTCCCCTCTTCCTTCACCTATCTAGTGGTCCATATCAATAACCGACCTCTGCTCGTTTAATGGATTGATTCTGAATTGTTCTTTCATGAAGGTGAAAGAGGCTGGGCATCTCCACCGCCTTCGTCTACCGAATGCCCAAGGAGAAACCCATCGTTGGCCCCTTTTCTCCGTGCGTAGAACTCGGGCAGCCTCTTAGGGTTATAAAGATGGTGTGGTGGATCTGTATCCATTCTCCAAGAGGACATACCGGACGTAACTGATTGTATAGTTGCAGTAGTGCCGGGCCCTTGTAGGCCTCCATGGTGGAGAGCCCCGAGGAAGAATGCAAAGTTTTTTTTCTTTTTGCAATGGCTAGCCATAAACCAAAAACCTCCCCTTCTCATAAGGGTTCTCGTGCCAAACGTTCCTTAGCTTCCCTTTCAGCCTTTCCTCGCTCGTTGGACCCCTATTCCAACGAAGTAGACCCAGATCTTGATTATCCTCGCTTTCTTGTCATGAATTCATCATCTGACATCCCACTTGCAAAAGTCGATGTGTTTGACGTCAATAAATCTTTTGAGTCCCGCTGTGGTGAACCCTGCCGGATGTGGTCAAGAGGAAGTGGTGATGTCGTAGTCGAGGTGTCATCCCACTCTCAACACAACCTTGTGCGAAATCTATCTTCGATAGCTGAAATTCCAATAACTGTCTCGCCCCATCCGCGTCTGAATTTTGTCAAAGGTGTCGTCCGTTCAAACAAACTAAAGGACTACAACCCCACCCGCCTTCAGAGTAAGCTCAGAACCCAACGTGTCACACATGTACACAGGGTAACTAAAACATTAGGCTCTACTAAAGTTCCAACCGCCGCACTGATTTTAACATTTGAACGACAAGAACTGCAGCAGCATATTAAAGCTGGGTACCTTCGTGTCCCAGTAAGTCCCTACATCAAACTACCCAGACGCTGCTTCAATTGCAATCAATTTGGACATGTTGGCCGAGCTTGTCGGCACCCTCGCTCCTGCGTGAATTGTAGCTCTGACTACCATGGCCCTGAATGCACCAAAATGCCCCACTGTGCCAACTGAGGAGGTACCCACAGTGCTGCGTCGAAACTTTGCTCTATATTTTTATATGAAAAGGAAGTTCTCGCTTTGCACGACTCCCTACGTCTAGATATAAGAGAGGCCCGCCAGCGTGCCCGAGCACAAACCTCGCCACTCAGCCGGCTCTTCTCTGACGTTTTACGTGATGCTGGACGAAAACGACCATCACGCACGAGTTCCAACCAGCCTGAAGCACTTCACCCTAGATCTACTCGCAGCGTCGAAAATATTCAGAATATGCAGTCGAAGCATCGCTCTCATACCAAGATAATTAATGTAGCCCCCCTCTCTCCAGCAGCTCTAGCTGGGAGACGCTCAGGGTGAGACGCTTGAAGACATCAGGCGCTATTTGAAAGAAACCTCAACATTGACCAGTGAAGGTTCATCCACCCGACCACGAGACTCAAAGCCCAGTGGTAAGAGAAAGGATTCCTCACCTGGGTCATCGACCACCAATAAGCGGGCAGCCTCTGGAGCCGACTCGGCCGAACCCCGAGAATCTCCAATGGACTCCTCTCCTATGGTTGAACATTCTCTGCCCTTAAGTCAGTCTCGCCCTTCACAGGACGTAGGCCCCATCCTGATCCAAATGATGGCAGAAATACACCCAGCTCCACACACCGCGCTCAGATCACCTGTTTGTCCCGCTCACCCCCCAAACCAAGATCCGATGGAAGCAGTTGATACTCCAACATCACCAACTCCTCAGACACTGAAAATACCCTCGACCCATGAATCCGGATCTACCGGCCAAAAATCCCTTCTGGATCTTCCTTTTCCGCCAGGTTGCGAGTCCGAATTACAATCAAGGGCCTCGGTCGGTTCTCCAAAACCCACGGAAAAAACCTCAGTTACTACTCCATCTAGGATCTCACCCCCTGCAAAAGCAGGATCCTCAAAATCAGCTCTCCGTCTCCCAAGCTCTTTGGGAAGAACCTCAAATACATTATCGGCCTCAAAAGAGAAAAAGATATCCACAGTGGTATCTAATCGTCACACATAATATCTTCCATTTTACAATGGAATTGTCAAGGAGTTCTTCCAAAGTGGGAAGAACTCAAAGTTCTTTTGATGACTATCCACCCCGCTGTTATTTGTCTCCAGGAGAATAAGCTGGGTATACGGCCCTTTCCGCTGGTACCTGGTTTTTTCACTTTCAACTCTATTGCTCCTGCTGGAAGCCCCTCTCATGGAGGGGTGTCAATCATGCTATCTTCATCCTACCATGTTTCTCTCATCTCCCTACATACTACCCTCCAAGCTGTTGCTGTGAGGGTTTTTCTTACTAAGCTTTTTACCGTTTGCTCTATTTACCTACCCCCTTGTTTATCATTGTCAAGATCCGACCTTTTAGAACTTATAGACCAGTTGCCCTCCCCATTCTTATTACTAGGAGATTTTAACGCCCGTCATCCATACTGTCGTGACATCAATCGAAATGCAAAAGGCAGTGTTTTAGAGTCTCTTTTATTATCTGGCCTTCTTTGTGTCTTAAATACTGGCAATTTTACCTCTTATCATGTCTAGACGGACTCTTTTAGCTGTGTTGACCTGTTTGTTTGTTCCCCTAATTGCTTCACGGAATTTCGATGGTCAATTCTTGAGGATCTCCATGGGAGTCACCACTTCCCTATTGTCTTGTCAGCCCTTCAAGTTAGCCCTCATACAACCATGCCCCTTAAGTGGGACTTAGGTCATGCAGATTGGGAAGGTTTCCAAGAGGCGTCCTTCACAAACGCATCTTTGGGGACCTTCAATGGAGTGGATGCGGCAGTAAAATACTTTACATCGACTATCTACAATGCAGCAACACAGACCATCCCACAGAGGCGACCTGTCACAGGCCGCTCAACCGTGCCCTGGTGGACTTCGACGTGGGCAACAGCTATCAAAAATTACAAGTTAGCCCATGCCCGATTCCAAAAGAACCCAACTTTGTGCAACAAGGTCGACCGAAACTGAGCTTGTGCGCTTCGCCAAAGAACCCTTCGTCAAGCTCGCCGAAATTCATGGCGCAGATACGTTTCATCGATCTCCTCTATGACACCTACTGCTAAAATCTGGAAGAGGATTAATAAGATCAGGGGCCATTATGCTAATCATCATACCCCCACACTCAACTTAGACGGTTCCTTGGAGAATGACGGCCTGGCGGTCAGCAATGCTTTTGCTGACCATTTCCGCGCCGTCAGCAGTGTCAGCCGCTACGATAAGGCTTTTCAATCCTACAAATCAAAGGAAGAATCTCATTCTCTCAACTTTACAACAAAATCTAACCTTCCGTATAACGCTCTATTCAGCATCTATGAGCTGCAAAGCGCTTTGTCCCTTTGCAGATCTACTTCCCCTGGCCTTGATGAGATCCATTTCGACATGATTCGGCACCTACATCCACACTCTACTCTCTTCCTGCTTGATTTGTACAACCTTATATGGGTGAAGGGTTTTTACCCGTCATCATGGCGCATTGGGATCATCCTTCCCTTTGTCAAACCGGGCAGGGACGGGTTGAATGCAGATCACTATTGCCCTATAGCTCTCACCAGCTGTTTGAGTAAGTTGCTAGAAAAAATTATATTGGAGCGCCTAAACTGGTTCCTAGAAGCCAATCACCTTCTCTCCCCATTTCAATGTGGCTTCCGCAAAGGTCATAGTACCCTTGACCTACTAGTACGTTTCGAGGGATCAGTCCGGAAAGCTTTCTCATTAAAGCACCGAGTCCTAGCCATATTTTTCGATATTGAGAAAGCCTACGACACAACATGGAGATACGGCATCTTGAAGCAGTTATACGTCTGGGGGATGAGAGGCCTTTTACCTTCACTTATTCAAAGTTTTTTAGCATCTCGATCCTTCAAGGTACGTGTTGGAGACGCATACTCTGACCTGTAATCCCAAGAGGAGGGAGTTCCTCAGGGCAGTGTTTTAAGTGTCTTATGTTTTATAATTGCCATAAATGATATTATTTCGTCTCTCCCAGAATGTGTATCGGCAACTCTGTTTGTCGATGATTTAGCACTATACTGTAACCTCACCTCGCCTTTCATCAGCAGCGCGTCGGCTACAACTGGCGGTCGATGCTGTATCCAAAAGAGCACAACTTAAGGGATTCCGCTTTTCCATGACCAAAACCAAAGCAATGTATTTTCACCGAGGCAGAGGGTTTTTTGTTCCGCCATCTATATCCCTACAAGGCGAAGATATAGAGTTTGTCTCCGAGTTTCGGTTCCTTGGCGTAACTCTCGATCCAAAGTTATCCTGGTTACCACACCTACGCCGACTTCGAACAGGCTGTCTGCGGGCTCTAGACATTTTGAAAGTCCTCTCACACACTTCATGGGACAGTGACCGACAAACATTGTGGACATTATACACAGCCCTCGTTCAATCCAAATTGGATTATGGCTGTCAAATTTACTCATCGGCTTTCCCTTCAGCCCTTAAAATGCTGAACCCCATTCAAAACCTTGGAGTTCGCCTTTCTAGTGGAGCCTTCCGTACTTCTCCTGTCAACAGCCTTTACTGCGAGAGTGGGGTACTCCCTTTGCCCTACCATAGACTTCAAATCTGCATGCGATACCTCTGCTGAGTACAGCAAGCCCCTGTATCAGAGGTCTACAGATGCCTGTATGCTGCCGAATCAACGGCGGCATATGATAAGTTGCCATCTTTACCCCGCCCTTTGAACCTTCGCATATGAGATCATCTCTCTAACCTGGGGGTCCAAGGGTCCTTACCCTTCCATCCTTACTGAACCCTAGGTGGCGTGTTCCTCTCCCCACAGTATGTATCAACATGTGGAGCCTGGAGAAGTCCTCCATTGACCATCGCATCATTAAAAGCCTGTTCTTAGAGCATTCGATCTCCCACAAACAATGCTGCCCACTATACACGGATGGCTCTAAGTCGGACGGTGGCATGGGCGCCGCAGCCATCTACCCAGGAGGAGAATTCCTAACTCTATCTTTGCCACCAGCAGCATCCATTTTTGTACCGCTGAACTTTCAGCAATCCTTTTAGCCTTTAGACTCATCCAAATTTTACCTTTTAGTGATTTTGTCATTTTTTCCGACTCAAGGAGTGTCTTACAGTCAATTAGATCTTTTAATGCGTCCCATCCCCTGGTCACAGAAATTTGCAACTGGCTGATCCAAAATGCATCCTGATATAGAATTATTTTTTGCTGGGTCCCTGGGCATGTGGGGGTCCTGGGCAATGAGAAGGCTGATCGGGTGGCCCGCTCAGCACATTCTGTGTCCCCTGAGAACTCGGCTCTGCCTTTTAGGGACTACTTTCCTTCAATAAGAGAGTATATTTTTCAACTGTGGCAGAATGAATGGGATGACTGTTCATCATCCAAACTATAAAAAATAAAAAATTCTATTCGCTCTTGGCCCTCGAGTCGTCATAGAATGCGGTCGTTGGAGGTGGCCCTTTGCCGAGTTCGCATTGGCCACCCGAGACTTACTCACGGCCCTCTTGTTTCGGGTGATGCCCATATCAGCCCTTGCTGTCGTTTTTGCGTTGGGGACCAATCGGTTGCCCACCTTTTATTGGATTGTAGCCATTTTACCATTCTCCGGTTGTCCTGTTCCCCGACCCTTTTAACTATCCCTCAACACACCTGTCTTCGATTCATATTGGCGGAGGAATCTTTTAACCCGTCATTTTTAAAATTTTTGTCACAAAGTGGTCTCCTCCACCTTTTATAGATGATATTTCTTGTTTCACCCTAGCAGCCATATAGAATCCACTTGGATTGGGCAGCAACCCACTGGTAACTTATCTTAAATCTCTAAAGAGATTGTACACCATGCGGTTGCTATATAAAAGAAGTTAGAGACACATTTACTTAGTTTTTTTAAGTTAAGCATTTGGCTTCATGTGCTGGTAAGAAGCCGTTGGCATGCCATGTTTGGCACATGTGCAAAGGGTTGCCTGGGCCTGATCTAGAGTGTGGTAGGTTAATAAATGATGCTCAGCATAAGTTTAGAATAGGTAGAGCATATTTAACAAATTTACTAGATTTTATGGATTATGTTACTAAAGAATTAGATAAGGGAGAGAATGTTGATGTAATTTATTTAGATTTTAGCAAAGCTTTTGATAAGGTTCCACATTGGAAACTAGTTCACAAATTAAAAATGCATGGGGTATGTGGTAGAGTTTTGAATTGGATAGCCGGATTGCTGAAAGACAGGAAACAGAGAGTTGTGCTGAATGGGGTGAGGTCACAGTGGGAGGGACATTATCAGTGGCGTACCTCAGGGATCCATTCTAAGACCTTTATTATTTATAGTTTATATAAATGATCTTGGGGAGGCTGTAAATAGCAAAGTGTCAATTTTTGTTGATGACACTAAATTTGAAGCTGTAGTCAAAGAAGTTGAGGGTAGATTTAAAGTGCAGAGTGACTTAAATAAGTTATTAGCTTGGGCTAAGAAATTGCAGCACCTTGGATATGAAGATAGACTCAGGGTACTAAATATGTTCTTATTCAAGAGATGTGTGAGGGGAGATATGTTTGAGCTTTTTAAAATCAGTTCTGGGATGGATAAGTTGGATTTTAGCAAGTTATTTGAGTTGGAAGGTAGTAATAGTGTTAAATATTTTTTTTGAAAGACCACTCCAGTAAATTTAATCGCCACCATTTGTAAGGAGTGGCAGAGACTATAGGGTTGAAATAACCAATGAGAGATTGTAAATCCCACAGGACAGAGGGGGCTTTGATAGCCTCAAGGCATGACCAGATCGCAATATTGTATGAGCTCGGAAGCGGCAGTTTTTTTTTTTTGTAAAACGCTTGAGACACTGTAGCGGGCCGAAAATAGATCTCTAATCCCAATCGATAATCGATCCAACCCGCTTCCTACACTGTCCGGACGTGAGAAATCGAGGGAGAATAAAACGGATTGTATATACAGTCCCTTTACTTACAAAAAAAATACAATGATAGCTACAGTTTATATTTACAAAAAATTTTATATTTTACTAGGGAAGTGTGCACATTTCAAAATGAGGCTAAATTCCCAAATAAAAATAATGATACCAAACGAGAATCTTATAACGGGCGGATACAACAATTTACGTAAATTCTAGACAAAACAAAGAAACACAACCACAACCGAACGAAAAGGGGACACACGCTATGTCTTGCTGGAGGTGGGTGGTAGTTGGTTAACTAGAAGGAGGCAGGATTGTCAACGAAGGCAGGTATGGCGGTTCAGGTGGATAGAGACACGAAAGCCCTCCTCTCAGGGCTGGGTGGAGCACTCTTCTACAGAACCCCTCTTTCTTCCAGTCCACACTTCCACTCTCTCTGAAGAAGAGATATATCCTCCTTCAGTGACCCATTTATTTATACATGGATGGCGAAACTAATAAGTGGGCATTACCCGAAAATACATTGACTAGCTTACCTCTTTCCAGAATAACGCTTCGTTAAATTTTCTTAATACAAAGTAATATCTTATTAGAGTGATATCTTAAAATTAGCTATTATCTTTCCAGAATAACGCCTGGAAAGAAAGAAAAACATGGTAATCATTTTATACATGAATTAAACAAAAATAAAACAAACCCATTCCCATTCACACACATTCTTACAGAGGGAGGGAGAGGGTACTGAGAAAAGGGGTGGGAGAATGGCCCTTTTACACACACTCACATTCGCCCCACCACACCCCTCCTTCCTTAAGCCATTCGACCAGCCACTCACTAAACCCTTTCAATCACTCTTCACGGTACCACTTGTGCTCAATCGCACCCTTCTGCACCCATTCACACTCGTCTACTGGTCCCTGGCTACGCGTAGCAATTAGTCGGGGTTGTTCGTCAGTCGTCCTGTCAGTCTCATCGTCACTATTTATCATCTCATCAACCATACTCTTAGCCCTCATTACCAGTTCTCCCATCTCACGACAGAATTCTTTCATACTCTTCCGTTCAGAACCCTCACTCTTCATACCCCCATTCATCAGCTCCTCACTCACAGCTCTCATCCAACTCAAGGTACATTCTTGCGAAACAGACAGGTCATTCACATCCCCTGTATTCTCAACTGGCATACCAGAAACCCCTTCGACTGGTTCCCACCAGAAACCTGAAAAATCAGCCACTTCATCATTCACTACATCAAACTCACCCCTACTATTACCATTCATAAAACCCGAAAAATCAGCCACACTAGGTTCATTCTGCCCAAACACACTATCATTCATACTGTTCCCAAAACCAGAAAAATCAGGCACAGGCAGCTCACTCACTCGTCTACTTATACCAGCCAAATCACTCACCTGTTTACGCAAAAACTCAATCTCCCTTTCAAGATCCCCCATACCAGAAACACTCTGCTCAGACTTACTTTCATTCGTACTTGCATTCTTCCTTTCACCCTTCTTTGTACGCTTTCTACTCCTCGAGACTAAGACTAGCTCTTTCCCAGACAGATCCATACTATCACATTCAATCTCATCATCATGCACTTTACCTCTCTCTCTACACAGTCCATACACTGGATGGCTCACCAGGTAGTCAGGAGGTTCTCTCCATCTCCTTAACTGACTCTGATGAGCCCGCACTCTCTCAGTCATGCCGTCATTCAAACCCTCCAAAACATACGTCACTCCATTTTCCCAAACCCTCACAACTCTATAAGGTCCATCAAACTTCTCACTCATCTTTGATACATTCAACCTACCCTTCACTTCTTTCACCTTCAATACTTTTGTACCAAATTCAAATGAACGGAACCTTTCATGCGCCTCACGCCATACACTCTGCTCACTTTCACTCAAATGAAACCTATCTTTCACTCGCCTTTCAAAATTCATCACAAACTGACATGGGGACATTCCAGTTGCACTATGCACAGTTGAATTATACGCCCACAACACTCTCCCCAGACACACATCCCAGTCATTCACTGTCGTACTCATCATTCTCAACATCTCACACAAGGTTCTTATAGTCCGTTCAGCCAATCCATTTGAAGACGGTACATACGGAGTTGTTCTCACATGCTCCACACCATTCTCTCTCAACATTTGCTCAAACACTTCCCCTACAAATTCAGGCCCATTATCACTCAGACATCTTCTAGGCTTCCATACACACATAGGAAAAAACAACTGCTCAACCACACGCGCAACAGTCACACTCCTTTTATCTCTCACAGGCGCTGCATACACAAACTTACTTTTATGGTCAACCATCACAACCATACCAACATTCCCAGCACTCGTACGCGGCAAAGACACACAATCAATCACTACCAATTCAAACGGTTCTTTCGCATCAACTTTCAACATCGGTGGTTTCACTTGCACACCTTGCACCTTTCGCTTCTGACACCTTTCACACGTAGTTGCAACATCATTCACAACAGTTCTCAGAAACGGGTGGAACACATGCTCCTTCATACACTCCCACAGCTTAAACTTACCCATATGCCCATAATTATCATGCACAACCTTCACCAGACCAATCATACCAACTAAGGACATCACAGGTACATACATATCATCACCACCCTTCACATGCCTCACAAAATATACAACATCCATACAAACAACAAAATCCTTAGCATACCTTTTAAAATCACTTAAACACTCTGGCCATTCATTCAAATCAACACGCATCATTACACACCTCTTCAACTCACTAACAAAAGGACACATCTCTTGCATCTCTAGAATATCATCATCACTTAAAATCTCATTCTCATCATCCATGACCAACTCAATCATACCGCAAAACTTGACAACATTCTTTGCACACTCATTCAACTTCATCACCTCACATTCACCTTTCATAAGACAATCCTTATCAGCATCCAAAGACAAATCATTTAATCTCATAAAGTCTACACCAAGCAAGAAACAACAAGGCATTTGCTCACCTTTCAGAATCACAAAGTCATGCTTCACATTCACACCATTACCCAAACTCACTTTCAGACTAACCTGTTCCCATGCCACTATCAAGCCATTCCCTAATCCACTTATCCGTAACTTCACAGGTTTATGCTTGCAACATCTAAACTCTTCATACTTACTCAGAATATTCTCATTCACTAAAGACACTTGCGCTCCAGTATCAATCAAACCACAGAACAACCTTTCACCAACTTTCACTCTCGCTTCCATCATATCAGGTCCACCATGTTCGCAATACACAGAAGGAACAAGCACACCAACATCAGCACTGATATCCACACTGTCATCAACTCCCATATCATCACTCAACACACACTCATCTTCATCCAGACAATCATTCTTCTCTCTTATATATAAACACTTTTCAATTACCCAATTGTAGTGCACACCGCTCAAACATTGCAGATGTACCACATTAGGATTCAAACCATTCATCTTTTCATCCTTGTACACAATCGGCCTCTCACCACCAAAGTGCACATAAACAATCACTCCATACAAACGACTCACTACAATCAACACTTCCTGAAATGGCGGGACCCCTTGCATACACATCGCTCTCAATTCTTTCATGAAGTTCCGCACCTTTGCCATACCAATGCTTTCAGGCTTACTACACACTTCATTCATTACCTCCTTCCTTAAATCATCTACACTATCGGGCACTCTCACATCTACTCCATCACTCTTCAAATCTTGCAAACCATTCCATACACTCTCAAACAAGGAATCACCACCACCCTTACTCTCTTTTCCATTCATAATTCCTTTCGGCAAATACTCAGGATCACTCACTCCACACACATTTTCATCATTCGTACCAGGATACCTTGACATCAAATCAGCCACTCCATTCCGTTCACCAGGCACATACTCAATCACATAGTCAAAGTCACTCAAATCTTCCAAAGTCCTTGCAATCCTACTATCAGCCCACTTCATACGCTGCAGATACACAAGAGGTTGATGATCGGTTTTTATCACAAACCTCACACCATACAAAAATGGACGCAACACTTTCAAACAATATCTTATCGCAGCCAGCTCTCGTTCCACAGTCGAATACTTTCGTTCTGCAGCATTCATAGCCTTGGATACATACCCAATTATTCGCCTGACATTCTCTCCATTCAAACGCTGCTCTTGCATCAGAAAACCTCCCATACAATACCCACTCGCATCTGTATACAATTCAAGCATTTTAGCATTTACACTATAATCTGGGTAAGCTAATTCAACATCTTCAGCCGCTGCCTCCTTCAGTCTCTCATACGCCTCATTCATCTTATCATTCCACTTGACAACCGTACTACCTTTCTTGCCCATCCACTCAGTCAGAGGCTTACTCACACCAGAACAATCACGTATAAACTTTCGCTGGAACTCAATCAAACCCAAAAATGACTTCAGTTGCTTCACAGTCACCGGTTTAGGAAACATTCGCACCTTCTCAACATACTTCGATGATTTACGCAATCCATTCTCACTCACCATATGCCCAAGGAATTCCACTTCTTTCGCAAACCATTCACACTTTGCCACTTTCACCTTCACACCAACACTCTCCAACGTTCTCAACACATCATTCACCAATCTCATATGCTCCTCAAAAGTCTCAGTCATAATCAAAATATCATCTATAAACGCAATCACATTCTTACTCGCAAACTTACTCAACACAACATTCATTGCCCGCTGGAAGGCTCCGGGAGCATTAGCCAACCCAAAGCTGAGGTTCCGGAACTGGTAATGCCTCTTTGAGGAAGAGAAGGCAGTTACTGGCCGGCTCTCCTCAGCAATGGGCATCTGGTAATACCCCCGTACCAGATCCAGCTTCGTAAACCACTCCATCCCATGCATACTATACACACACTCAGATACCACACACATCGGAAACCTTTCTTTCACAGTCCTTTCATTCACCTTTCGATAATCCACACACAGACGCAATCTTCCATCCGGCTTACGTACAGGTACAATTGGACTATTCCATGCACTCTCACTCTCCTCAATCACCCCCAATTGCTCCAATTCCAAACACTGCTCCTCAATCTCTTCAGCAACCGGATGTGGGAAATGCCTCGGCCGCTGATAGATTGGGGAGTCCTCCTGCAGGACAATCTTGAATTACGGAAGTCTTGCAACCCAGAAATCCAGATCACCCTTACTGAGGGCTCCCTTTCGCTCAAATATCATTCGATACACATCCTCCCTTTCATACTCAGTCAAACATCCATCCAATTTCACCATGTCCTTCACCTCATTATACATCCATTCACATGTCTTTTCATTCGCAACATTCACCCTGATATCCGTACTATCATCCATACGTACCTCATTGACAGTGGAGAGGTGGCCCAGTACATCTCCGACTTGGATTCCCCTCACCTGCCCTTTCACACTGGGGTCTGCCTGCACACATACAAAAGGATCATTCATTCTCATCAAGCCATCAAACACACAAGCAACACGCCTTACCTTATAACACGCATCCTTTCCATCCAATATCACAGTGTTCTCACTCACATTCAAACTAACATCCTTACTCCAACTCACTCTAACAGACACCCTTTCACCCTTCACAAGCCTTACACTCTCCATAGCAGTCACCTCAATACCAGTAAACACACTCCTCAAAACGCTACCATCTTTCCCTACATACAACTTATACACCCCATTTTTACCAATCTTTCTCTCAATCTGATCACTCGCAGGATGCACAACCATACGATTCATTTTCATAAAATCATAGCCCAAAATCACACCATACTCACTACTCACCTTATCAATCACAGATAATTCACATTCATTCATCATCATACCATGCATTCGAACAGGTGACCTTATCATTCCAATCACAGGCACTCTCCTATTACCAATACCTACTAAACTACCCTTGCACTCAGACAGGAGGGCTTTCTCGCTAAACTTGTCATACACATCTTTATACACCAAGCTCGCCTTGCATCCAGAATCTATTAAAGCCAAACACTCAATTCCATTCAACTCCACCCTCACACTCAGACACTCATACTTCCTACCAGACAGCACTTTCACACTAGACAGACTTACCAACACATTACTCACACTCATGCACCCAGAGGATACTTCAGCAGGTACCCTCTTACCATTCAGTTTCCCGCTTCCGACTTTCCATTCACACCTTGCGCTCTCAGTCTAATCCAACACTTTTCACTTGAATGTCCTTCCATCGCACAATAGCTACATACATTCCTCTGGTCACGACACATCCTTGCATAATGACCAGCCTTTCCACAATTACCACATGCATATTTCATACTTTCCCCAGCAGTTGCTCCACCATTCAACCTCGGACAATCTTTCTTCAAATGGCCTATTTCTTTACACTCGAAGCACTCTTTCACACTTTCCTGGCAATCCTTTATCATATGCCCTTTCTTACCACACCCAAAACACGCACCAGATGTCCACCTACATTCTGCCAACATATGACCTTTCCTTCCACACCGACGACATTCCACAATCTTTCTCACACCATTCGGTCTCTCATTTGCTGGGACATACCTCGGTTTCTCTCTCATATATCCGTTCCCACGCTTGAAATTCATCTGCCCCCTTCCATTCGACCACCCTCCATTTGCCCATCCATTCTGCCGGCCCAGGAAGTTTGACATCACTCCAGCTGGTGCAGCCTTCAGGGCATCCCTGTAGCTGACAAACTGCTGGGGTGGATGAAAGCTCCTGGGCTTCTTACCCCCAACATTCACACTGTACCATCCATCCTCTTCTAGATCGCTTTCATCATCAAATCGTCCATCTTCTAACAGTTCCAACACATCCTCCCACATCAACCGTTCACCTGTCAGTCTCACTCTCTCCTTTCTCTTTCCACCCAGCCATTCACTCACCTTTCGTGGGATCGTGTCTAAAAACTTCCTCATGAGTGGTTTACATTCATTTACATCATCATCACCATACCTTGTTCTTGCCATACTCTCAAGCCTATGTGCATACATATTCACACTTTCACTCTTCCCAATTCGAGCCTTCTCAAATTCATTCACCCTCTTATACTTCACACTCTCTTTCATTCGTTTCACCTGCCCAATCAATCTCTTCTTCACTACATCGTACTTTGGCTCTCCCACACTCGTTATCACTCGCAAGAACTCCAACACTTTCCCATCCAAACAATCTCCCAGAACACTCACCCAGTGACCCTTGTTCTGCGGGTACTTGAGCTTGCAGTACCGCTCAAAATCCCCGAAGAACTCATCCATACTCTTTCCCCCATGCAATCTAAACTTATCAATCCTTGGCACTTCCCTAATCAAAATACCCTTTCCCACATTCACTTCACTCTCACTTGAGCTGCCTTCACTCTCACTCATATCAATCATACCATCACTCTCTCCTTCATCCGAGTACAATGAGTCCACACTCTTGCCTCTTACCTTCCTATCCTTCCCCTTTGCACCACTCTTCCTTCTTCTCTTGCATTCAACTCTCTTCCATTCTCCGTCCTTCCTATCACTCATAATCACCCTATCCTCTCTAGACTCGCACACACTCCCATTGATCCCATTAGTCTTATCCCCTTCAGTCGGAGCAGGGGTCAAGGTCGAGGGTCCTAGGGCCGGTCCTGACCCCTTCATCATGTCATACAGGTCCTGCATCCGTCGGTCCGTCTGATCCTGTCGGTCTCCCATTTCCTTCTTCATCCTATCAGTCTTTTCATTCATCCCTTTTATTTTATTCTCCATTCCCTCCATCATTCCCCGTAACATTTCACATTCCTCTTCTTTCTTTCTCAACTCCAGTCTCAATCGCACTACTTCTTCATTCAATGTTTCCGCTACAGCCATTGTTCCCAAGTTAGTAAAGAGATAGGAGGAGGGAAAAATCAATCAAACTACTTGTCACACTAATTGGGTATGGACTGCAATCCAATCCAGTCACGCTCCCAGTTTCGAAGTCTCACGTCCCTATTCGGGCGCCAAATGTAGCGGGCCGAAAATAGATCTCTAATCCCAATCGATAATCAATCCAACCCGCTTCCTACACTGTCCGGACGTGAGAAATCGAGGGAGAATAAAACGGATTGTATATACAGTCCCTTTACTTACAAAAAAAATACAATGATAGCTACAGTTTATATTTACAAAAATTTTTATATTTTACTAGGGAAGTGTGCACACTTCAAAATGAGGCTAAATTCCCAAATAAAAATAATGATACCAAACGAGAATCTTATAACGGGCGGATACAACAATTTACGTAAATTCTAGACAAAACAAAAAAACACAACCACAACCGAACGAAAAGGGGACACACGCTATGTCTTGCTGGAGGTGGGTGGTAGTTGGTTAACTAGAAGGAGGCAGGATTGTCAACGAAGGCAGGTATGGCGGTTCAGGTGGATAGAGACACGAAAGCCCTCCTCTCAGGGCTGGGTGGAGCACTCTTCTACAGAACCCCTCTTTCTTCCAGTCCACACTTCCACTCTCTCTGAAGAAGAGATATATCCTCCTTCAGTGACCCATTTATTTATACATGGATGGCGAAACTAATAAGTGGGCATTACCCGAAAATACATTGACTAGCTTACCTCTTTCCAGAATAACGCTTCGTTAAATTTTCTTAATACAAAGTAATATCTTATTAGAGTGATATCTTAAAATTAGCTATTATCTTTCCAGAATAACGCCTGGAAAGAAAGAAAAACATGGTAATCATTTTATACATGAATTAAACAAAAATAAAACAAACCCATTCCCATTCACACACATTCTTACAGAGGGAGGGAGAGGGTACTGAGAAAAGGGGTGGGAGAATGGCCCTTTCACACACACTCACATTCGCCCCACCACAACACCAATACCTACCTGGGTAACACGTGAGCCCTTTCCATTTTTTTTGGTCCTCTTGTTTGCTTTAGGCCTCCTGTTAGTGACTTCTTGTCTACTGTGTGATTGGTTGGTTAATATTGCCCTGGTAGATATTTTTTTTGTTCTTTGACTTAGCGTATCTTCCTTTGTATATATAGTCTAATTAAATGTTGTTTTTTATGTATAAGTTTTGATTGGTATTCATCAGATATTAATTGTGTATATAGGAAAATTAGCTATCTATATTTTTGTGTGCATATTTACCCCATATTTTTTATAAGTAAAGGACTATACATACAATCCATTTAATTTCTCCCTCGATTTCTCACGTTCGAATTATTGTAGGAAGTGGGTTGGATCGATTGGGGTTAGAGTCTAGATTTTCGGCCTGCAATAATAAGACTTGGGATCACCACTTAAACATTAAAAAACAGGTGCAAGTTGGATGTTAGAGGAGGTTTACTCCTCTCCTTCACCTACGGGTGTAGGGGACTCCCCCTCACCCCCTTGTCTGGAGGTCCTTTCGAGCACCTCCCTCTTCCTAGCGACAGCACCCCCTTTACTTTCCAAGAGGACTGCCAAGAAAGCCATCAAGCAGCCCATAGCCGACTGCTCCCCAATGAAGCGGCCCCAATGAGGGAAGCCAGGCCCCATCGGTCACTTCCCTCAAAAGACCTGCTGGCAAGAATATTGAACCTTGCTGGGGTCAAGGACTGTGCCTGCCCAGACTCGACTTGTGACAGCGCTGCCAATCGGACCTGTGATGTCCTGGGGAGGGGGAGGGGGATGGCCAACTGGATGCCCCCTCTGAGATAGACATGGTCCTTGAGGCAACTCAGCCTTAGACGGTAGGGCCTTCTATGAGAGTGAATCCATGCTCGGCGCCAAGCCAAGGGTTTCTCTTTGCTTTAGATACCTCCTTTCTGGCAGTAGCTGTGCATCTGCACCTTGATAGGAGGTATACTGTTATTTCTGCCTACATTCCACCATCAGCCGACTTCTGCCGCATCGTGGCACGGTTGCCGAGGGCCTATCTCTTGCTCAGAGATCAAACCAGTAGACACCCCATCCGGGGAGACTACTCTATCAATTCCCGGGGTCAAGTCCTTGTCGACCTGATTGACGAGCTTGAGATGGGTGTCCTAAATGTGGATTATTTTACCCATCATTGCCCGAGAACTGCTTCATTTTCCTGCCTCGATCTATCGTTTGCTCTCCGGATACACATGCCGATTTTGATTGGGGAGTGGTCGATGACCTCCATTGTAATGATCACTTTCCCATTCAAATATTTTCTGGGCCGCTGCCGCCCGAGAACCCCCCAGGTGGTGCTTTGCGCGGGTGTGGTAGTCTGCATTTCAGAAAATTACATAAATTCCCGATCTCAGTCGAGGAGTTTAGATTGATAGATGAGGCCATTGAGTTCTTGTCCGGCAACTTCATCACCGCGGACCTAACTACTATTCCTAAATGGTATGGCCGTTTTGCACGCCGAACACTCCCATGGTGGTCACCCGAGTGCGAGACAGCCTTCAAGCAGAAGCGTTATGCCTACATGCGCAATAAGTTCCGCCCGAACGATTTCACTGTTGGTGAATTTCGTTGGGCTAGGGCTAGGGCTAGGGCTAGGTTCCGGTATATTTCGAAGCACGCCTGCGATCTTCTTGGTGGGCATATGTTTCTTCGCTTAACAGGAAGACCCTTTTAGCAGAGGTGTGGAAGCAAGTCAAAGGATTCGGGGCAAGTTCTCGCACAGGTTTCTGTTTTCCTTGGCGAAGACTAAGGTGGTGCACTTCTGCTGCCATCCACGGCTCCACCCTGACCCAGACTTGTTTCTTAATGTGGTACACCTGGAAGTGGTGGAATCGCACCGTTTCTTTGGTCTTGTATTTGACTGAAGCCTCACCTGGGAGGCTCATATTCGTAGCCTTAGGGTCTCTTGTACCCGCGCCATGGATATTCTCCGTTCTGTGACCCTCAGCGCTTTGGGCGATGATAGGGCTACTGCCCTAATTTTTTTTCGATCCTTTGTTCGTTCGAAGCTCGATTACGGATGCGAGTTTTATGCATCCGCAGCCGAGCGTGTATTGTGAAAGGTGGATTCGATTCACTATACCGACCTTCGCCTGGCGACCGGTGCCTTCCACACTTCCCCTATTGAGAGCGTACTAGTTGATGCTGAGAAGATGCCACTCGCTCTATGCCATGTACAGTGCATTATTTGCGTGTACGCGCGAGCCCGGCGCCTCTCTGTTGCCAACAGCTCTCACTGCATTGTCAGCTGATTTCGACAGTGCCTATGCTGCAGAGAGACGCCAGTCATACCCTAAGACCTTTGGGTTTAGGGCCAGGAAACACTTTTGAGAGCTAGGTATAGCTCTCAGGCCGGTGATGCTCTGTGTTCTGCCCATGACACCACCCTAGAGGGTACCACATTTGGCTATTTTTTGCCATGCCTCTGTCCCAAAGCTTCTACAGCACTGGGAGTATTGCATTTGACCTTTTTGGAGCATACCTCTTATCATGCCAGAACCATGCCGTGTATACAGATGGCTCCAAGTCCGAAGAGGGGGTCGGCTTCCATGCCGTGTTCCCTCTGTTTGAAGTCAGTGAGGCTCTGTCAGGAACTGCGTTTGTCTTCACGGCTGAGCTGGTGGCAATACACCATTCATTACAGGAGAGTACGCAATGTGCCCAGTTCGGAGACCTGATTTTGATATATAGTGACTCACAAAGCGCTTTTAGTGCTCACAGGGCATTGGAATCTACACATCCCTGCTTTGCAAATACTGTGATGCCACAGTTTTGGCAACCCGGGCGGATGTCGAGATTATCTTCTGTTGGGTTCCTGGACATGTAGGAATTGCGGGGAATTTGTGTGGCGATGAGGACTCCAAAGAGTCTGTAGGGACTCTGCGACCGGACCATCATGTCACTCTTCCTCACACCCACTACATTGCAGGAATATGGGCAGCTCTTCGGGCTACTTGGCAAAGAAGATGGGAGACGGTCAAAGGGAACTTAAAGTTGCGTGCCATTGCGCTGCGACTGTTCCCATGGACCTACCCCATAATGCCACGAAGGCTTCTGGTTGCTTTCTGTCATTTCTGAATTGGACACACTCATGGGACGCACTGCCATTTGATGGAGCGCTCGCTAGCACCCTATTACAAAAGACTGCATTGTCCCCCAGACTGTTTGGCACATTCATGTTGAATGTCCCTATCTGGGGATGAGTTCATCCACATTGACTGGGGGAATATAGACTTTTTGGGGGAGGCCGACCTTCTCCTCTTTATTTAACCATGTTTTTTTTCTTCTTTGTAGGTTGTTTTTTCATATTCTCATTTTAATGTAGCCTAGGCTGTTGTCATTGTGACAACTTATGCCCAAGTGGGTATTCGCCAGATAGGCTCCTAAATTTTTTTTTAAAAAAGAGAAGACTTTTAACCTTAAAAAATGCAAAGTTCTTAACATGAGAAGGGATAATAGGGAATTTAGCTATCAAATGGATGGGCATTGGCTGAATTCAGTTGAAGATGAGAAGGACTTGGGCATAGTAGTAGATAGGTTACTGAACTTTTCAAAGCAGTGTATTGAGGCAAAAAATAGAGCAAATAGGGTGCTAGGATACATTAAGAGGAATTTTATCTACAAGAGTAAAGAGGTTATCCTTAAACTCTACAACTCGTATGTTAAGCCACATTTAGAGTACTGTATACAAGCATGGTCACCACATTCTAGACATAATATAAACTTGTTAGAGTCAATACAAAGGAGGGCAACAAAAATAGTACCTTCCCTGAAGCACCTTGAATATGAAGATAGACTGAGGGTACTAAATCTGTTCTGATTTGAGAAAAGATGTATGAGGGGAGATATGATTGAGCTTTTTAAAATCTGTTCTGGGATGGATAAGTCAGATTTTAGCAAGTTATTTGAGTTGGAAGGTAGTAATAGGACTAGGGGCACCACTTAAAAATTAAAAAATCAGAGGTGCAGGTTGGATGTTAGAAAATATTTTCTCCCCAATAGAGTGGTAGATTACTGGAATAGTTTGCCATCTGAGATGGTAGACAGTCCAAACTTGAATGTTTTCAATCACAGATTAGATGATTATATTGGGAGGGAGGGTTAACTTTTGGGGGGGTTATTCTGGACTCATTCCTGTGGATGCAGTTTTTTATTGTATATTATGATTGATTTAGATTTTGATGAGTCTTGATGATGCTTTTTGTTTTTGCCACATTCCTGTTGATGGTTCTAATTGTATATTGTAGATGCATGATCTGACACAATCCTTTTATATTGTAGTTAAATTAGTATCATCATTGGTAATATGCACTTCTTGAATCTGTACCTACAATGAAACTTTTATTCCTGAGGCTTATGTCATACCAGCAACAAATAATATCTTTATGTATTGGAAAATACTACTTTCAATTGCAAATAATTAACAATTCAGACAGGAGTATAGAATAGATTGAAATTTATTCATCTGTAGAATTACCCTTGAAAGTAGTAGTTTCCGAGGCATAATTTATTATTTACCACTGCTATGACATCATAAACCTATGTCAGATTTTTGTGAAGCAATCTATATATAATTTATTGAGTGGTGGATGTTAATATTATTGTAATAATGGTTTGAATTTCAATATTTTCTTTAATTGTGATTAAGTCATAGAGGAAAAGTATTTTTGTAAAAAAATGGTATAGTAGCATCACAACATTTATATAATTTCCCTCAAGTTTATTTCATGACCCTTTTCTCCCATTTACCTCTGTTTTGGATTTGACTGCTTTGCATCATAACTGAAATATATTTTGAAGAGCTCATAAAAGAGTGACCCTAATTCTGCTTGAATTATTTTGCGGGGAACACTGTATTATTTGTAATGTTTGTCCCTGTTCTAAGTGTAGGCAGGTTGTGTAAGGCATTTTTGCTAGGTCGCTATTTTTGCTGCCCAATTTGCAGGTCATAAGCCAAGTATTTTTGTAAAAAAATGGTATAGTAGCATCACAACATTTATATAATTTCCCTCAAGTTTATTTCATGACCCTTTTCTCCCATTTACCTCTGTTTTGGATTTGACAGCTTTGCATCATAACTGAAATATATTTTGAAGAGCTCATAAAAGAGTGACCCTAATTCTGCTTGAATTATTTTGCGGGGAACACTGTATTATTTGTAATGTTTGCCTCTGTTCTAAGTGTAGGCCGGTTGTGTAAGACATTTTTGCTAGGTCGCTATTTTTGCTGCCCAATTTGCAGGTCATAAGCCAAAATCATGGCTTTTTTTTAGTTGCTTACATTGCAAATTGATTAAAAAACATTGGGGGGTGTAGAAAGGTAAAATCCCCACCAAAGGGGATATGGGAGCTTTGCCCCCTCATTGTTAGATAGGTACAAAAGGTATGTATAGTTTCACTAAATGGAAATTTAAAAATTGAGAGGTTATTTTGGAACTATTTTAAGTTAATTATCAAAATCTGTTCTTCATTTTTGACAATCATAAGGTGAAATGAGTCAAAATTGAGGCTTACTCTAATTTCAACAGAATCAAACTCAATTCTTCTACATTTCACCTTCCAACTACCAAAAAAAGAACAGATTTGAACATGGGGAAAAAATGCCCAAGAAAAAGTAATAAAATGTAAAAAAAAAGTGATTAAAAGCTATCAATGATAAGAAGGCTACCAATCAATTTTTTATTATACATAATTTGAAATTTTCACACTTAATATGTGAATGTGTTATATAGTGTATATCTATGACATGTACTATATAGCATTTTTATCTTTTTAAAATATAAATATTTCTAACACTGCATAATTCCATGGATGCCAAAAGCCACAAGGGCCTATCAGAGATCATCCAAGTCAATACTCACAAGATTGAATCTCAACTGCTGAAAAGGCATCACCCTCATAAAAGCAAGAAAAGAGTTTGCACAAAAAAGCTAATCAATAGTTATACAAGGCAGCTCCTGTCATGTCTTGTCAAAAACTAAATCATGAAGCTACTGCTTAACCCATTTGCCACTCAAGGGTTGTGGCGACTTATGCCCAAGTGGGCAGTCGCCAGATAGCCCCTTAAAAAAAAAATGCCACTCAAGGGCCTTTTGAGGTCTCCAACTCAGTGCTACATAATTGCCGGACAGCCTTTTGTAGCCTTTGAAATTAGAATCATGTTCACGCTTTTTATCTTTATTCCTCCATTTATTTGTTTCAATGGTTATGTTATTGATTGATCATTCAATTAAAATATAGAAATGCCTTAGGGCAGTCTTTCTTTGTTAACAGAGATTTAAGAATGAGAGTAACTTGACCCAGTTTTGACCGATTTCTTTTGACATTGACCACAGGCTTGATTTATGTCTTTTCTTCAGACTTGGATAGTTGTATCCACATACCCCTGTTTCAGAAGGGGTCCCCTCTCCCCTGGGGTTATGAAGGGTCCTTCTATGATCTCTGGTTGTTAAAAAAAGACATTTCCTAACACCTCTCCAATGATGATTAGCCCCTGGTGCCTTTGGGTTATCATGCTTATCTTTGTGTAGAGTTCATTATCAGAAGGAGAAGGGATCTCATGCATGATTGGATGATGTAGTATAGTAGTCATAGTTATTTTTTTAAGAAGCAGATATTTATATTATATATTAATCAATGTATCCTATTACTAATCAGTTTTACATTTCAGAACTATTTAATAAGATTTTATAAATTATAATATTCAATTAGATTAACTAAATTATATTCTCCAAATTGTAGTTGCTCTGTTTTACTTGTCAAAAGTTGAAAATTCATTGATGTGGATATTTTGTTTTGGTATTCTTACCTGCGAGATCTACAATTGTTCACATTGATTTTGAATAATCTATATTTGTGAATCCATATGGCAGAGTAAGTAATCTCAGTATTATATATTAAATTCTAGTTCTTTTTCAGTCTTAGATAAAAGAAAACTCTTATGTGCACTTTCCTTGCATAAAGGTTTTACTTGTTTTCTTTTATCTCTTTGTGGGACCTAAGAATACTCTACTTCTACCATATGGCACCTTTGGTGACAGCCAAGATTAAGTTCCGAGAGTCTTGGAAACCACCTCTTCTAAACCTCTCTTCTATCATAGGTCATCCGAGTCAACAACACAACCCATAGACTGCACTCATAAAATTGCGCCCCGTAAGGGGCGCAGCGATTTGCCATCCTGGCCGCCATGCTGACGGGATCCAGTGCTCTGTCTGGCCCCAGCTTAGCCTCTCTTCCGTCCTTCAGATAGCCTGTATTTCTCCCCTACTTCATCGCTTTTCATACAACCTCTCCCACAACTTTCAATGGTCAGCCTCTAATTTCACAGGGTAGATGCTGACCTTCTTCTCAAGCCAACTGTCCCAGATCGGGGCTGAGGGGGGATGGGATAACATTCCCTAACCCCTGAGCTCCGGTTTGGAATGTTTTTTTTAACAACCTGCTTAATCCCCACACATACCTTCCTCACATCCCTTTTCTTTTCTTCTTCACACTCAGTTTTACGCCCCGTCTAAGATGGAGCCGCCATGCCGATGGACTGCCAGGCCACCAGGCGGGAGGGGTGGTCTCAAATGGCGGCGCCTGGCTCTGCCAGACCTGTAAGCACCTCTTGCAGTGCGGGCAAATGCGAGAGGTGATGGGCGATTGCATTTTGTGAAACAAATAGGGTCACCATGCCCAATGATGAGAAACAAAAATCTCCCCTTAATTTCCCCTGTGTCACCAATGGAGCCGCCCTCGGGCAGCTCCACTGAAAAAATGGAGGTCCCTTTCCCTGTGCTTGCGCAGGGGACCCTCCATATCTCTCTAACAGAGAGGAGGCTTACTCCTCTCCTTCGCTCATGGGTGTAGGGGACTCCCCCTCACCCCCTTCCCTGGAGGTGCTTTCGGGCACCTCCTTTCTTCCAGCGGCAGTCCCCTCTGTTATTTCCAAGGGGACTGCCAAGAAAGCCAGCAGGCAGCCCTTAGCCAGCTGCTCCACATCGAAGCGGCTCGGTAGGGCAAACCCCCTTAAGGGGGAGAGGGAAGACAGGCCCCTTCGGTCGCTTCCCTCAAAAGACCTGCTGGCAAGAATATTGAACCTTGCCGGGGTCAAGGCCTGTGCCTCCCCACACAAGACTAGTGACTATACTGCCAACGGGACCTGCAATGTCTTGGAGGGGGATGGCCAACTGGAGGCCCCTCCTGAGATAGAAATGGTCCTTGAGGAGACCCAGCCTCAGATGGTAGGGCCTTCCATGGAGGGGAATCCAGGCTCGGTTCCAAGCACCAAACCCAAATCCGCCCCTATGCAAGGTCCTCCTCAAATGGCTAGAGTTTCCCAAGCAGTACAAGGAGGGAAGGGATCTCCTCCGACCGGTGTCCACATGGCTAGCAGGACCTTCTCCATTTTGGAGAAGGATCTGGCTGAGGCCGGTCCATCTGGCCTGAGGGCTCCTTCTGGCGGAGGTAAGAAGCGGGTTCATTCCCCGCCCTCCTCTCCAAAAAGAAGACTAAAAAGACAAAAAAGACTCGGGGCTCCTCTCCATCCGCGGGGGCTACAGGGACGGATGGGTCTGCTGCCACTTTGGCAAGTGACCAAGCCAAGATCGGCACATCCGGCCCCTCTGCCCCCCCCGGTTGCGGAGCCCCTGACTAAGACGAAAAGTGCACAGGGCGGAGCCTCAATGACATCGGGGCCCCTGATTCAGAGATTACCTGGCGTTTTCGAGCCCGCTGGCTTCAAACGCTTCCTCCTTATTCGATCCACTGATGGCACCATGTTAGCCAAGGGCAACATGATCCATCAGAGGAGAGGATTAGCTAGGGCAATTGGTAGAGAGCCGAAGTGACCCATTTCTCGGATGGGAGCCTTCTTGTGAATTCGGCGAATCTCGCTGAGACGGCCAAGATAAGTGCTCTTTGGACACTTCATGTCACCCCGGTGAGTGTGACATCACCTTGGGGCAGTCAAGGTTGAATGTGCGATGAGAAAACAGGGAGGGGCCTTGAGACCCACCCCTACACTCTTTATCACAGTCGACTGTGACAAGCTCCCTGAGTCGGTGCATGCTGGTTGGTACCGCTACCGCGTGAAGTCATTCGTGCCACTGCCGCGGCGGTGCTATTACTTTCACCGCTTCAGCCATACAAATTGATCTTGTAGATGTGCAAAGTCGGGGTCACTCGAAGTCTGTGTAAATTGCTCCAAGGCTGCGTAAATTGCTCCAAGGCTGCACACGATAAGTCTAAATCATGTGTGGCCAAGTGTGTCAATTGCGGAGAGCCCACCCCGCTTCTTCGAAGCAATGTGGTGCATATCTCCTCGAGAAAGAAATCCTGGCTGTTCAGGCCCAGGATCGAATCGTATTCCGCGAGGCTAAGGACTTGGTCCTGGCGCGCCCGGCTCTGACTGGGACATCATATTCCTTGATAGTTAGAAAGGCACTCTCTGCTCCTGGCCCATCCAGGCCAACGAGCACGGTTGTTTCTGCGTCCATTCGGAGCCCTCCTGCGGGCTCTACTCAACCCGGGCGTTCCCCTGGTAAAGCTGGCGGCAAAAAAGGTTTACACCCAGCCCCGGCTAAAACCAAGGCTCCTCCCTCTTCCCCCAGCGTGACCGTTTCCCGTAAGGCTAAACGGCCACGCGCCTCCACCGAGTCGTTAGACTCACAGAAGGCAACACCCCTGAAGTTGGTCGCTAGGCCATCTTCCGGGGTTCCTAAAGCTGTCCCCCGAAAGGAGAACAACAACAAAGGAGCTTTGGCTCCTTCGCCCACGCCTAGTGGTGCAGCGAGTGGCTCGGAGACGGTGGTTCCTCGAAAAGAGGGCCCCCCCCGCCTTCGAAGCCGCAACTCCCGCCTCCGAAGCCGCAACTCCCGCCTAAGGTTTTGAGGCGGGGGGAGGAAAAAGACTCGCATGGCGAGCCCAACCTCCCCCAATAAGTCCTCGAAGGCGACAGCGCCCGGGGTTCTTCCTCCGGGAAGCGTATGGCCATTTCCATGAGGGTCTTCTGTTCGAGGAGGGTCCCCGCGTCTCCTCCTAGCTAGGCCTGGAGGGCATATTCCTTCAATGGAATTGCCGTGGACTCCGGGCCAACTGGGAGGAGCTGCGGGGGCTCGTCTCGTCCCGTTCCCCGTTAGCTATCTTTTTGATTTGGAGGTGGTCGGCTTCCGCAAGTTCCACTCCACTTCGGATGCTCTGCTCCGACTGGAAAATGCTGTCTGCGAGGCTTTCCTTCATAAACAGCACTACGCCACGGTGTTTTTCGATCTGGAGAAGGCCTATGATACCGCATGGCGATACGGTATCATGGAGACTCTCCACACGATGGGGGGGGGGGGCGAGGGGACTCCTCCCAGTCTTTATATCTGAATTTTTGCGAGATCGTCGATTCCGCGTATGGGTGGGGGGAGCCCTCTCCGGCCCAAAGGAGCAGGAAGAGGGTGTCCCGCAGGGAAGTGTCCTCAGTGTCACACTCTTTGTCCTGAGCGTCAACGGAATCACCTCGGTGCTGCCAGAACATGTTCTCGCTATGCTCTACGTGGACGACCTTTCGATCTCTTTTGGCGCGGCCCAAATGCCAACTCTGGAGCGTCGACTCCAACAGGCATTGAACCGCGTCTCTCGCTATGCCGAAGCGCACAGGTTTCGGTTTTCTTTGGCCAAGACTAAGGTGGTGCACTTCTGCCGACATCCACGGCTCCACCCCGACCCAGATTTGTTTCTTAATGGGGTGCGCCTGGATGTGGTTGAGCGCACCGTTTTCTTGGTCTTGTATTCGACCGACGCCTCACCTGGGATGCTCATATTCGCCGCCTTAGGGTCTCTTCTACCCGCGCCATGGATATTCGCCGTTCCGATACGTTCAGCGCTTGAAGCTCTGATAGGGCTATTGCTCTACTCTTTTATCGATCCTTTGTTCGTTCGAAGCTCGACTACGGATGCGAGTTTTATGCATCAGCAGACGAGCGTTTATTGCGGAAGGTGGATTCGATTCACCACACCGGCCTTCGCCTTGCGACCGGTGCTTTCCGCACTTTCCCCATTGAGAGAGTGTCGGTCGATGCTGGGGATATGCCACTCGCTCTGCGCCGCGTGCAGTGCATCACTCGCCTGTACGCGCGAGCCCGGCGCCTCCCTCAGTCGCCAACAGCTTTCACTGCATCCGCAGCTGATTTTGACGGTGCCTATGCCGCCGAGAGACGCCACTCATACCCTAAGCACTTTTGGTTTAGGGCAAGGAAACTCATTCGAGAGGTAGATATAGCTCTCGGGCCGGTGGCGCCCCTGGTTCTGCCCAGGACGCCACCCTGGAGGGTACCACATTTGGCTATTTGTCGCCATGCCTCTGCTCCCAAAGCTTGTACGGCGCCGGGAATATTGCGTTCGACCTTTTTGGAGCACACCTCGTGTCACGCTAGAACCCTGCCAGTGTATCTGGATGGCTCCAAGTCCGAAGAGGGGGTCGGCTTCCACGCCGTATCCCCTCTGTTTGAAGTCAGCGGGCTGCGCTGCGTCTGTCTTCACGGCCGAGCTGGTGGCAATACACCACTCGGTACGGGAGATTACGCGATGTGCTCGGTTCAGAAGCCGGATTGTGATCTATAGCCACTCACAAAGCGCCCTGAATGCTCTCGGGGCATTGGAATCTCCGCATCCCCTGGTTCGAGATATTCGTGACGCCACGGTTTTGGCGAGCCGGGCAGATGTCGAGATTATCTTCTGCTTGGTTCCTGGACATGTAGGAATTGCGGGGAATGAGCTTGCTGATGAGGGCACCAAAGAGTCCGCGAGGACTCTGCGACCGGACCAGCGTTTCGCTCTTCCTCACACCGACTATATGGCAGGAATATGGGCAGCTCTTCGGTTTGCTTGGCAAAGAAGATGGGAGACGGTCGAAGGGAACTTAAAGTTGCGTGCCATTGCGCCGCGACTGTTCCCATGGACCTATCCCCCAATGCCGGGATGGCTTCAGGTCGCTTTCTGTCGTCTCCGAATCGGGCACACTCGTGTGACGCATCGGTATCTGATGGAGCGCTCGCCTGCGCCCTATTGTGACGACTGTGTCGTCCCCCAGACTGTTCGGCACATTCTTGTCGAATGTCCCAGTCTGGGTGATCTTCGCGCACGTTACCTGTCCCGGTACCGGGATGGGCGGGGTCGCTACCGCCTGTCCCTTGTACTTGGAACGAGTTCGTGCACATTGACTTCTGGACTTGTTGACTTTTTTGGGGAGGCTGGGCTTCTTCCCTTTATTTAAGTAAGTTCTGTTTTTTGTTTTTCTTTCTAGGTTGCATGCTCCTGCACCGGGGTGAGGGGGACCTCTCCCCGATGCCGGAGATTGCTTCATAATTATGTTTTTCCTTATATTTATCATTGTTATTTTTTCATTATTTTATTTTAAAGTAGTCTATTTCTAGGCTGTCGTATTTCCGACGACTTATACCCGTGTGGGCAGTCGCCAGATGGGCTCTAAAAAAAAAAAAAAAATCATAAAATTGCATCCAAACTGCTTCAAAAGGCATCACCATCATGGCTTGTTGAAGACTAAATGATGCAGCTACAATCCCCATATCAATAATATATACCCAAATTGATATTACAATATTTAATTTGCACCAATGCAACTTAAAAACAATGATTACCTACCCTTCACATATAGTTAACCTGCGCTTGAAAACATTTAAATTTGGTTTGCTTACTATCTACTGTGGTAAACCATTCCTGTAATCTACCACTCTGCTAGCGAAAAAAATATTACCTTCCTATTCAGGCAGTCTAACTCCCCATTTATTTTGGAGAAAAATAATGATAATGATTATCTGTTGCTTTTCTGATGTAAAATTGTTCCTTGTGGTTTTGAAATGTGCTATAGAACCTTGTAGGTTTGCTTATGGAGTTGATCACTCGTATTGTTATCCCCTAATTGACTATTCTTATTAGTCTCCCTATTATATTCTTAAGTGAATGCAATGCCACTGATGGGTTACACCCACTAGATCAGCTCACAGATATTCCACTCCTGAGGTGCTTAGTGTGGAGAATTCTGTGTCTCCTCAAACTGGGGTAGAATATTTTAAGCTGCTTCCCAATGGAAAAGTTTCCAAATCATGAAAATTTTCTTGCTGCGATTCAACTGAATCAACCAGGGTAGCCAGGTATGGAAATACAATGCTTTATTTACTGGGCTGAAAGAGCTCCTGGTTAACTGGTTGCAACTTAAAATGCATTACACTAACAAAATTGAAAAGGTCACTCATAACTAGGGATTAGTCAGGTTTGGTTAGGATTTACAAACAGGAACTTTCTAGATATTAAATATACACTTCTGTTTCCCCCCAAATATTTGCTCTGCAAAACTTTTTATATCAACCAAATTTGCACATTATTTTTACAACTTTAAAATTTCTTACAAATACCAATGTACATATTTAAAAAAAGAAATGTAAAATTGAGTATTTGAATTAATTTCCCAGAAAAAGGAAACTCCCAAAGAAAAACAAACAAAGCTACATTACAAATATTTTGTATATAATATATATATAAATAATGCATACAATCAAATATAAGATTGATCCAGGGTTGCATAGAATAAAATCAGAACTGGTTAAACTATTTGGGACTATTAACCTATTTGTCTTGTTGCTCGGTTATATCAAATTTCTCTTCACATGTATTATATAAATATATATATATATTAAATAAAAGTTCAATGCCTACATTTTTAGTCATTCATGACAAACACAACTGGGACATCTGTGTGGATATTAAAATGATTGAACTTTTATATGGTCCGCAAAGGCTCATATTACCATGTTTCTTATGTATTGTTCTCAGAAAAATTGGCCAATGAGAAAACGATTAAAGATCAAAGAAAGAAATATAATTTAACATATGTGGATGATATCATCTTCCCTCCTCTCCACATCAAGCTGGGTCTAATAATGCAGTATATTAAAGCACACTGTAGAAATAAGGTGACTTTTTCACTACATATACACAAATCCCAGTAATGATATCAATTGCCTTACTCTCACAAGTTTCAGAAATAATCCTACCTTTTCAACAAACCCTCAGACTTTTGCATCCCAGTCCACCCCTATGCAAGATCCTCCTCAAATGGCTAGAGTTTCCAAGGCAGTACAAGGAGGGAAGGGATCTCCGACCGGTGCCCCTAAGACTGCCAGGACCTTCTCCATCTTGAAGAAGGACCTGGCTGAGGCTAGTCCATCTGGCCTGGGGGCTCCTGCAGGCGGAGGGGAGAAGCGGGTTCATTCCCCACCCTCCTCACCTAAAAAGAAAAATATACTTGGGGCTCCTCTCCATCCAGGGAAGCTGTGGGGACTGATAGTTTGACTGCCACTTCGGTAAGTGACCAAGCCAAGATCGGCACATCTGGTCCCTCTGCTTTCCCGGGTGCAGAGCCCCTGACTACGACCAAAAGTGCTAGTGCGCAGAGCGGAGTCTCGGTTACATCCGGGCCCCTCGTTCAGAGATTACCCGCCGTTTTTGAGCCTGCTGGCTTAAAATGCTTCCTCGTTATTCTCTCCACTGATGGCACCATGTTGGCTAAGGCCAACATGATCCATTAGAGGAGAGCTTTAGCTAGTGTGATTGGCAGAGAGCCGAAGGTGACCCATTTCTCGGATGGGAGCCTTTTGGTGATTGCGTCAAATCCCTCCGAGGCGGTCATGATTAGTGCCCTTCAGACATTTGATGGCACGCCTGTGAGTGTGATGCAGCGCTCTACCATGAACTTTGTTAAAAGGAGTTGTTTATGTGCGGGAACTCCTGGACTACGCCATAGGAGGATATCACCTTAGAGCTGGCCCACCATGGGGAGGTCAAGGTCGAACGTATGATGAGAAAACCAGGGGGGCTAGAGACTCACCCCTACACTCTTCATCACGTTCGATTATGACAAGCTTCCTAAGTTGGTGCATGCCGGTTGGTATCGCTACTGTGTGAAGGCATTCGTGCCACTGCCACAAAGGTGCTATTACTGTCACCACTTCAGCCATGCGAATCGTTCATGTAGACGTGCAAAATCGGGGTCACCCGAAGTCTGTGTAAATTGCTTCAAGGTCGCACACAATAAGTCTAAAACGTGTGTGGCCAAGTGTGTCAATTGCGGGGAGCCGCACCCTGCTTCTTCGAAGCAATGTGGTGCATATCTCCTTGAGAAAGAAATCCTGGCCATTTAGGCCCAGGATTGTCTCTCATTCTGCTAGGCTAAGGACTTGGTACGGGCGTGCCTGGCTCTGCCTGGGACATCTAATGCCTCAATGCTAAGAAAGACACCCACTGCTCCTGGCCCATTCCCCTGTAAGGGGCGTGGCGATTTACCATCCTGGCCGCCGTGCTGACAGGACTCAGCACCCCATCCGACCCCAGCTTAGCCTCTCCTTCCTTCATTACACTTGTTTCCTCGCTTTTCATACAACCTCTCCCACAACTTTCTCTGGTCAGCCTCTAATTTCACAGGGTAGATGCTGACCTTCTTCTCAAGCCAACCATCACGGATCAGGGCTGAGGTTAGAGGGGACAACTTTCCCTAACCCCTGAGCTCCGGTTTGGGATTTTTTTTTTAACAACCTGCTTCATCCCCACCCATACCTTCCTCACATCCATTTTCCTCTCTTCTTCACCATTTATCCTTTTACGCCGTGTTCAAGGTGGAGCCGCCATGCCGATGGACTGCCAGGCCACCCGGTGATAGGGGTGGTCCCAAATGGTGGCGCTTGGCTCTGCCAGGCCTGTAAGCACCTCTTGCAGTGCGGGCAACTGCGAGAGGTGATGAGTGGTTGCATCCCATAATAAAAAGAGGGTCACCATGCCCAATGATGAGTCTAAAAAAACCCTATCCTTCAATTCCCCCTGAACAAACGGCCGAGCCGCCCTCGGGCAGCTCCAGTGAAAAACTGGAGCCCCCCCCTATGCTTGCGCAGGGGACCCTCCATATTTCTCTAACCGGACAGGAGGCTTACTCCTCTCCTTCGCCTGCGGGTGCAGGGGACTCTCCCTCACCCCCTTCTCTGGAGGTGCTTTTGGGCACCTCCCTTTTTCCAGCGGCAGGTTCCTCTTTCCTTTCCAAGGGGACTGCCAAGAAAGCCAGCAGGCAGCGCATAGCCAGCCACTCAACATCAAAGCGGCTTGGTAGGGAAAACCCCATTAGGTGGGAGAGGGAAGCCAGGCCCCTTCGGTCGCTTCCCTCAAAAGACCTGCCGGCAAGAATATTAAACCATGCCGGGGTCAAGGCCTGTGCCTTCCCACACAAGACTGGTGATGATGCCAAGGTGACGTGCGATGTCCTGGGAGGGGATGGCCAACTGGAGGCTCCTCCTGTGATAGACATGGTGCTTTAGGAAACCCAGCCTCAGATGGTAGGACCTTCCATGGGTGGGAATCCGGGCTGGGCGCCAAACACCAGACCCAAATCCGCCCCTATGCAAGGACCTCCCCAAATGGAAAGGGTTTCTGAGGCATTACAAGGAGGGGGAGGGATCTCCTCCAACAGGTGTCCCTATGACAACCAGGACCTCCATTTCGGAGAAGGTCCTGGCTGAGGCCGGTCCATCTGGCCAGGGGACTTCTGCTGGCAGAGGTGAGAAGCAAGTTCATTCCCCGCCCTCCTCTCCAAAAAAGAAAAGGACGAAAAAGACCAAAAAGAAAAAGAAGACTCAGGGCTCCTCTCCATCCTCGGGGACGGATGGGTCTGCTGCCACTTTGGCAAGTGACCAAGCCAAGATCGGCACATCCGGCCCCTCTGCCGCCTCAGGTGCAGAGCCCCCGAATATGACAAAGACCAAAAGTACGCAGGGTGCAGCCTTGATAACATCGGGGCCCCTGATTCAGAGGTTACCTGGCATTTTCGAGCCTGCTGGCTTCAAACGTTTCCTCGTCATTCGCTCCACGGATGGCACCATGTTGGCCAAGGGCAACATGATCCATCAGAGGAGAGGATTAGCTAGCTTAATTGGTAGAGAGCCGAAGGTGACCCGTTTCTCGGACGGGAGCCATGTGGCGAATCCCGCCGAGGCGGCCAAGATAAATGCTCTTCGGACACTTCATGGCACCCCATTGAGTGTGATGCCGCACTCTACCATGAACTTTGTGAAAGGAGGAGTTTATGCGAGGGAACTCGTTGACTACTCCATAGAGGACATCACTTTAGAACTGGCTGCCCATGGGTCGGTCAAGGTCGAACGTGTGATGAGAAAACAGGGAGGGGCCTCGAGACCCACCCCTACACTCTTCGTCACGTCCGACTGTGACAAGCTCCCCGAGTCGGTGCATGCCGGTTGGTACCGCTACCGCGTGAAGGCATTCGTGCCACTGCCGCGGCGGTGCTATTACTGTCACCGCTTCGGCCATACGAATCGTTCTTGTATACATGCAAATTCGGGTTCACCCGAAGTCTGTGTAAATTGCTCCAAGGCTGCACACGATAAGTCTAACTCATGTGTGGCCAAGTGTGTCAATTGCGGAGAGCCGCACCCCGCTTCTTCGAAGCAATGTGGTGCTTATCTCCTTGAGAAAGAAATCCTGGCCGTTCAGGCCCAGGATCAACTCTCATTCTGCGAGGCTAAGGACTTGGTCCTGGCACGCCCGGCTCTGCCTGGGACGTCTTATGCCTCAATATTTAGAAAGGCACCCTCTGCTCCTGGCCCATCCAGGCCAACGAGCACGGTTGTTTCGCGCCCATTCGGAGCCCTTCTGCGGCTCTACTCAACCCGGGTGCTCCCCTGGTAAAGCTGGTGGCAAAAAGTGTTTACATCTAGCCCTGGCTAAAACTAGGGCTCCCCCCTCTTCCACCAGCGTGACCGTTTCCCGTAAGGCTAAACGGCCACGCGCCTCCACCGTGTCGTTAGACTCACAGGAGGCAACACCCCTGAAGATGGTCGCTAGGCCATCTTCGGGGGTTCCTAAAGCTGTCCCCCGAAAGGAGGACAGTAACAAAGGAGCTTCGGCTTCTTCGCCCACGACCCGAGGTGGAGCGAGTGGCTCGGAGACGGTGATTCCTTGAAAATAGGGCCCCCGGCCTCCAAAGCCGCAACGCCCGCCTAAGGTTTCGAGGCGGAGGGAGGAAAAGACTCGCATGGCGAGCCCAACCTCCCCCAATAAGTCCTCGAAGGCGACAGCGCCTCCAGCGCTTTGTCAGGCCAACAGCGCCCGGGGTTCTTCCCCCGGGAAGCGTACGGCCATTCCCGTGAGGGTGTTCAATTCGAGGAGGGCCCCTGCGTCTCCTCCGAGCTAGGCCTGGAGGGCATATTCCTTCAATGGAATTGCCGTGGACTCCGGGCCAACTGGGAGGAGCTGCGGAGGCTCGTCTCGTCCCGTTCCCTGTTAGCTATTTTTTTGCAGGAGACCATGCTAGGCGCGTGCCCCCTGTCTGCCCGCCCGGGGTATAAGGGTCTTGCGACCCCACCACCGCGGGATGGCCGGGCTGGGGGATGCGCGGTTTACACCCGGCATGATGTCTCCGTTCTTCCTTTCTCTTTAGATACCTCCTTTCAGGCAGTGGCTGGGCAGCTGCACCTGGATAGGAGGTATACTATCATTTCTGCGTACATTCCACCGTCAGCTGACTTCGACGCAGGGGACTTCCGCCGCGTCGTGGCACGGTTGCCGAGGCCCTATCTCTTGCTTGGAGATCTGAACGGCAGGCATCCCTTTCTGGGGAGATTACTCCATAAATCCCAGGGGACAAGTCCTTGCCGATCTGATCGAAGAGCTTGAGATGGGTGTCCTAAACGTGGATAAGTTTACGCATCACTGTCCGAGAACCGCTTCATTTTCTTGCCTTGACCTATCTTTGTGCTCTTCGGATGCACAGCCTGATTATGATTGGGGGGTGGTCGATGACCTCCATGGTAGTGATCACTTTCCCATTCAAATACCATTTTCAGGGCAACTGCCGCCTGAGAGACCACCTCGGGGGTGGGTGGCCTGCATTTCAGGAAATGACTGAATTCTCTATCTCAGTCAAGGAGTTTAGGTCGGTAGATGAGGCCGTTGAGTTCTTCTCCGGCAACCTCATCGCCGTGGGCCTGACTACTATTCCTAGGACGTCTGGCCGTTTTGCACGCCGACCACTCCCATGGTGGTCAGCCGAGTGTGAGACGGCTCTCAAACAGAAGCGTTATGCCTACATGCGCTATAAGCGCCGCCCGAACGATTTCACTGTCGCTGAATTTCGTCGGGCTAGGTTCCGGTATATTTCGAAGCACGCCTGCCGCTCTTCTTGGCGGGCATACGTGTCTTCACTTAACGGGAAGACCCCTTTAGCTGAGGTGTGGAAGCGAGTCAAAAGGATTTGGGGCAAGTTCTCGCAGGACCCCCTCCCGTTCTCCAGGAGAATGGGACCGTAATCTCGGATCCCGCGTCCGTGGCGGAATCCTTAGCGACCGCTTTTTCCGCATTCTCTAGCCGTGATGCTGCTCCACCAGCATTCAATGCACGTCGTGATGTCGCGGAAGGCCGCCGGCTGGACTTTACCTCCAGAGGCGGAGAACCCTTCAACGACAAGTTTACTGTGAGTGAGTTGCGTTCCGCTCTCGCTTCGTGCGCGGACACCGCCCATGGTCCGGACGATGTCCCGTACGCCATGCTTCGACACCTGGGTGAGCGAGGCATGGCCTTTCTGTTAGATTTGTTCAACAGGATCTGGGTGGAAGGTCTTCTCCCAGACTCCTGGCGAATCGCTACTGTGCTCGCCTTTCGCAAGCCGGGGAGAGATCACTCTACTCCGCCCGGTTTCCGCCCAATCTCTCTAACCTCTTGCGTGTGCAAGTTGATGGAGAAATTGGTAAATGTTAGATTAGCCTATTTCCTGGACAGCGGAGGCCATCTGTCTTCGGCACAGTGCGGCTCCGGTAAGTTCCACTCCACGTCGGAGGCTCTGCTCCGACTGGAAAATGCCGTCTGCGAGGCTTTCCTTCGTATACAGCACTACGCCACGGTGTTTTTTGATCTGGAGAAGGCCTATGATACCGCATGGCGATACGGTATCATGGAGACTCTCCACACGATTGGGGCGAGGGGATGCCTCTCAATGTTTATATCTGAATTTTTGCGAGATCTTCGATTCCGCGTACGGGTGGGGGGAGCCCTCTCCGGCCCAAAGGAGCAGGAAGAGGGTGTCCCGCAGGCAAGTGTCCTCAGTGTCACACTCTTTGCCCTGAGCATCAACGGCATCACCTCAGTGCTGCCGGAAGATGTTCTCGCTACGCTCTACGTGGACGACTTTTCGATCTCTTTTGGCGCGGCCCAGATGCCAACTCTGGAGCGTCGACTCCAACAGGCATTGAACCGCGTCTCTCGCTATGCCGAAGCGCACAGGTTTCGGTTTTCTTTGGCCAAGACTAAGGTGGTGCACTTCTGCTGCCATCCACGGCTCCACCCCGACCCAGATTTGTTTCTTAATGGGGTGCGCCTGGATGTGGTTGAGTCGCACCGTATCCTTGGTCTTGTATTCGACCGACGCCTCACCTGGGAAGCTCATATTCGCAGCCTTGGGGTCTCTTGTACCCGCGCCATGGACATTCTCCGTTGCGTGACGTTCAGCGTTTGGGGCGCTGATAGGGCTCCCGCTTTACTTTTTTATCGATCCTTTGTTCGCTCGAAGCTCGACTACGAATGCGAGTTTTATGCATGCGCAGCCGAGCGTTTATTGCGGAAGGTGGATTCGATCCACCACACCGGCCTTCGCCTTGCGACCGGTGCCTTCCGCACTTCCCCCATTGAGAGCCTTATGGTCGATGCTGTGGAGATGCCACTCGCTCTGCGCCGCGTGCAGTGCATCACTCGCCTGTACGCGCGAGCCCGGCGCCTCCCTCAGTCGCCAACAGCTCTCACTGCATCCGCAGCTGATCTCGATGGTGCCTCTGCCGCCGAGAGACGCCAGTCATACCCTAAGCCCTTTGGGTTTAGGGCCAGGAAACTCCTTCGAGAGGTAGATATAGCTCTCGGGCCGGTGGCGCCCCTGGTTCTGCCCAGGACGCCACCCTAGAGGGTACCACATTTGGCTATTTGTCGCCACGCCTCTGCTCCCAAAGCTTGTACTGCGCCGGGAGTATTGCGTTCGACCTTTTTGGAGCACACCTCGTGTCACGCTGGAACCGTGCCAGTGTATACAGATGGCTCCAAGTCCCAAGAGGGGGTCGGCTTCCACGCCGTATCCCCTCTGCTTGAAGTCAGCGGGGCTCTACCAGGCGCTGTGTCTGTCTTCACGGCCGAGCTGGTGGCAATACACCACTCCGTACGGGAGATTATGCGACGTGCCCGGTTCGGAGACCGGATTGTGATCTATAGCGACTCACAAAGTGCCCTGAGTGCTCTCGTGGCATTGGAATCTCCGCATACCCTGGTTCGCCAAATCCGTGACGCCACGGTTTTGGCGAGCCGGGTAGATGTCGAGATTATCTTCTGCTGGGTTCCCGGTACCGGGATGGGCGGGTCGCTACCGCCTGTCCCTTGTACTCGGGATGAGTGCGTGCACATCGACTGGTGGACTTATTGAATTTTGGGGGGAGGCTGGCCTTCTCCCTATTATTTAAGCAGGGTTTGTTTATTTGTTTTGGTTTTTTTTCTTTCCCCCATTTAGGGTGTTTTTTTTCTTTGTTTAATTTTATTTTAAAGTAGCCTAGAACTAGGCCAGTTTTAATACGGCGACTAATGCCCATGTAGGCATTCGCCAGAAGAGCTCTAATAATAATAAAAAAAAAAATCACAGGTTTACGCTCGCAACATCTAAACTCATCATACTTACTCAGAATTCTCTCATTCACTAAAGACACTTGTGCTCCAGTATCAATCAAACCACAGAAGAACCTTTCACCAACTTTCACTCTGTCTTCCATCATATCAGGTCCACCATGTTCGCAATACACAGAAGGAATGAGCACACCAACATCAGCACTGATATCCACACAGTCATCAACTCCCCTATCATCACTCACCACACACTCATCTTCATCCAGACAATCATTGTTCTCTCTCATATATGAATGGAACAGGAGCTGCCAAGTGTAGGCCATGAATGGTCTTTTGCAGTCTCCTTCTTTTCTTATGTTCTTATGTTCTTAACACTTTTTAATCACCCAATTGTAGTGCACACTGCTCAAATACTGCAGATGTACCACATTAGCATTCAAACCCTTCATCTTTTCATCTTTGTACACAATCGGCCTCTCACCACCAAAGTGCACATAAACAATCACTCAATACAAACGACTCACTACAATCAACACTTCATGAAATGATGGCACCCCTTGCATACACATCGCTTTCAATTCTTTCATGAAGTTCCGCACCCTCGCCATACCAATACTTTCAGGCTTCCTACATACTTGACTCGTTACCTCCTTCCTTAAGTCATCCACACTATCGGGCATTCTCACATCTACTCCATCACTCTTCATATCTTGCAAACCATTCCATACAGTCTCAAACAGCGAATCCCCACTACCCTTACTCTCCTTTCCATTCATAATCCCTTTCGGCAAATACTCAGGATCACTCACTCCACACACATTTTCATCATTCATACCAGGATACCTTGATATCAAATCAGCCACTCCATTCCATTCACCAGGTACATATTCAATCACATAGTCAAAATTACTCAAATCTTCCAAAGTCCTCACAATCCTACTATCAGCCCATTTCATGCGTTGTAAATACACAAGAGGTTGATGATCTGATTTGATCATAAACCTCACACCATACAAAAATGGACGCAACACTTTCAAACAATACCTTATCCCAGCCAACTCTCGCTCCACAGTTGAATACTTTCATTCTGCCGCATTCATAGCCTTGGATACATACCCAATTATTCGCCTGACATTCTCTCCATTCAAACGCTGCTCTTGCATCAGAACCCCCCATACAATACCCATTCGCATCTGTATACAATTCAAGCATTTTAGCATTCACACTATAATCCGAGTACGCCAATTCAACATCTTCAGCTGCTGCCTCTTTCAGTTTCTCATACCCCTCATTCATCTTATCATTCCACCTGACAACCGTACTACCTTTCTTGCCCATCCACTCCGTCAGAGGCTTACTCACACCAGAACAATCACGTATAAACTTTCGCTGAAACTTAATCCTACCCAGAAACAACTTCAGCTGCTTCACAGTCACAGGTTTCGCAAGAATTCACACCTTCTCAACATAATTCGGCGGCTTTTGCAACCCATTCTCACTCACCATATGTCCAAGGAATTCCACTTCTTTTGCAAACCATTCACACTTTGCTACTTCCACCCTTACACCAAAACTCTCCAACGTTCTCAACACATCATTCACCAGTCTCATATGCTCCTCAAAATTCTCAGTCATAATCAAAATATCGATAAATGCAATCACATTCTTACTCGCAAACTTACTCAACACAACATTCATTGCCCGCTGGAAGGCTCCGGGAGCATTAGCCAACCCAAAGCTGAGGTTCCGGAACTGATAATGCCTCTTTGTGGAAGAGAAGACAGTTACCAGCCGGCTCTCCTCAGCAATGGGCATCTGGTAATACCCCCGTACCAGATCCAGCTTCGTAAACCACTCCATCCCATGCATACTATATACACACTCAGTTACCACACACATTGGAAACCTTTCTTTCACAGTCCTTTCATTCACCTTTTGATAATCCACAGACAGACGCAATCTTCCATCCGGCTTACGTACAGGCACTATTGGACTATTCCATGCACTCTCGCTTTCTTCAATCACCCCCAATTGTTCTAATTCCAAACACTGCTCCTCAATCTCATCAGCAACCGGATGTGGGAAATGCCTCAGCTGCTGATAGATTGGGGGCATCCTCCTTCAAGACAATCTTGAATTCTGGGAGTTTTGCAACTCCCAAATCTAGATCACCCTTACTGAGAGCTCCCTTTCGTTCAAATATCATTCGATACACATCCTCCCATTCATACTCAGTCAAACATCCATCCAATTTCACCATGCTCTTTACTTCCATTATACGTCCATTCACAAGTCTTTTCACTTGCAACATTCACCCTGACAGTGGAGATGTGACCCAGTACATCTCCGACCTGGATCCCCCTCACCTGTCCTTTCACACTGGGGTCCGCCTGCACACATAACAAAAGGATTATTCATTCTCATCAAGCCATCAAACACACAAGCAACACGCATCCTTTCCATCCAATATCACAGTGTTCTCATCCATATCCAAACTAACATCCTTATTCCAACTCACTCCAATTCACCCTGACATCTGTGCTATCATCCATACCTACCTCATTGACAGTGGAGATGTGACCCAGTACATCTCCGACTTGGATCCCCCCTCACCTGTCCTTTCACACTGGGGTCCGCCTGCACACATAACAAAAGGATCATTCATTCTCATCAAGCCATCAAACACACAAGCAACACACATCCTTTCCATCCAATATCACAGTGTTCTCATCCATATTCAAACTAACATCCTTATTCCAACTCACTCTAACAGACACCCTTTCACCCTTCACAAGCCTTACACTCTCCATAGCAGTCACCTCAATACCAGTAAACACACTCCTCAAAACACTACTATCTTTTCCTACATACAAATATACACCCCATTTTTACCAATCTTTCTCTCAATCTGATCACTCGTAGGATGCACAACCATATGGTTCACTTTCATAAAATCATAGCCCAAAATCACACCATACTCACTACTCACCTTATCAATCACAGAGAATTCACATTCCTTCATCAACATACAATTCATTCGAACAGTTGACCTTATCATTCCAATCACAGGCACTCTCCTACTACCAATACCTTACACTCAGACAGGAGGGCTCTATCACTCACCTTTTCATATACCAAGCTCGCCTTGCACCCAGAATCTATCAAAGCCAAACACTCCTTCCCATTCACTTTAATCTTTACACTCAGACACTCATACTTCCTACCAGACAGCACTTTCACACTAGACAGACTTACCAACACATTACTCACACTCATGCCACCCAGAGGATACTTCAGCAGGCACCCTCTTACAATTCAGTTTCCTGCTTCAGACTTTCAATTCACACCTTGGTGCTCTCAGTCTAATCCAACACTTTTCACTTGAATGTCCTTCCATCTCACAATAGCTACATACATTCCTCTAGTCATGACCCATCTTCGCATAATGACCAGCCTTTCCACAATTACCACAAGCATACTTCATACTTCCCACAGCAGTGGCTCCACCATTCAACCTCGGACAATCTTTCTTCAAATGGCCTATTTCTTTACACTCGCAGCACTCTTTCTCACTTTCCTGGCAACATATGACCTTTCCTTCGACACCGATGACATTCCACAATCACCATATGGTGTCTGTGGTGGTAAAATACCTAATATAATAATAATAATAATAATAATAATAATAATGGCTCTACGTGCCAAGAGGGGGTCAGTTTCTACTCCATTTACCCTCTGTTCGAAGCCAGCGGTGCTCTGCCAGGCACTCTGTCTTCATGGCAGAGCTGGTTTCAATACAACGCTAGGTATGGCAGATAATATGATGTCCCTGGTTTGGAGACTAGATTGTGATTTATAGAGACTCACAAAGCAGCCTGATTGTTCTCAGGGCATTGGAATCTCTGCCTTCCCTGGTTTGCAATATCCATGATGCCACAGTCTTTGCAAGCCAGCAGATGTCAAGATTATCTTCTGTTGGGAATTGCGGGGAATCAGTGCACCGATGAGGGTGCCAAAGAGTCCCATGAGGACTGGGCAACTAGACCGATGTTTTACTCTTCCTCACTGATTACATGGCAGGAATATGGGCAGCTCTCCAGGCTACTTAGCAAAGAAGATGGGAGACAGTCGAGGGGAACTTAAAGTTGCATGCCATTGCCCTGCGACTGTTCCCTTAGACTTACCCCCCAATGCCATGATGGCTTCAGGTTGCTTTCTGTCCTCTCCAAATTGGACACACTTGGAAGAGACACCACCATTTGATTGAGCAATTGCCTGTGCTTTATTGTGATCTTCTCACACATTACCTGTCCTGGTACTGGGATGAGTGGGTCACTACAGCTTGTCCCTTGTACTTAGGACTGGTTCGTGCCTATATACTTGCAGACTATATGATTTTTTGGAGGAGGCTGGCCTCCTTCACTTCATCTGGTTGTTTGCTGTAGGTCACATATTCCTGCACTGGGGAGAGGTGGGCCTACCCTCTACACCAGAGTGCTTCCTTTTTGTTTTGTTTTCTTTTTTTTAGCCTTGGTGCTCTTTTTATCTTTATTTCTTATTTATATATTGTTTTTTAATCTAGCATAATATAAGGTTAGGTTGTGAGTATGGTGACTTTTGCCCTAGTAGTCATTTGCCTGATGGGCTCTCAAAATAATAATAATAAAAAAATCATGTAATGCTTTCTCTTCTTTATTGATTAGTCTCGCAACAAAATATCACAATTCATGATAAAATGAATTGTGATATATCTGGAATCTTTGTATGATGAATGAGTCTATCTTGTTCCAAGACTATCATAATTATATGCTCGAAAAAGAATTAAAAATACTTTAATCTGGTGTCTATTTCATTGTTTATTTTGTGTAGATACAAAATTATAGTATAAAACATGATTCAGCTGGTGCTTTTGCCCAATTTCTATGCAGAAAATTTAAAGCTCCATGCAACAATGCTTCCCAACACCCTAGGTCAAAATAGTTGTGATTTTCAGCTTCATCAGGTCAAAAAACATGGAAAAATGTACAAAAACCTATGAAAATATATTAATTTTTGAACAGGTTTATTGATGGGAATCTAAAGTTGCATCATGATTTTTCTCCTGAACATACCCGCAAAGGTTTGATAGCTTCATGTCATTCTTTTTTTCCACCTCTTAATTGGCACACTTGCAGGATGCAGTGCCATTGAATGGACTCCTCTCGTGAACTTTACTGTGATGACTGCTTGGTCTCCTGGACTATTCAGCAAATTCTTGTAGAATGTCCCAGTCTAAGGGAGCTTTGCATGCACTCACTACCTGTCCCACTACCAGGATAAGTGAAGTTGCTGCCACTTGGGATGGGTTTATGCACTCCTGAATGTGTAGTAGCTGAGTCTCTGGGAGAGGCTGGCCTCCTCCTTAATGCTTAATTATTTTGGTTGTTGGTTACATAGTCAGACCTTGGAGGGAAGCCAGCCTCCATCCAGTGCTTGAGCATGCCATTTTTCCTATTCCTCTGTAGTATGTCTTTTTTTTTCTTGTTTTGTTTTCTTGGTAATTTCTGTGCCTCTGCCCTTTTTGGGAGCTGCTAGAACAGACTAAAAGGAGAAAAAGGCACCTGAGCATTCCTTGTAGTTATTTGTTGATTGTGACTATTTGATTTTTTAGTTTGTTTTGATTTACTTGGCCTAAAGTTAGGCTGTAAGAAGAGTAAGGAAAAATTATAAGCAATTTCAATGACCTTTGTCTCCTCTATTTAATCCTAATAGGAAAAAACCTCTGTGTTGGTGCAACTCCATCTGCTCTTCAACTCTAGGAACAACAACAAGCCCTGTAACATTTCTGAATGAATAACTTAATGTATAGGTCCAAAAGCCTAGAATAAATTTTATTCATCATACTTCTCACTTTTCCTCTAATATGTATACAGAACTACAAGTCTTTCCCTTCCTCTCTCACTATTTCTATTCAATTCACACCAGAAAAAGGAATAGTTAAATAATAGCCTGGAGGCAAAGTGGGGAATACTCAAACAAAAATAGCTCCTACATCCAAAACATTTAGTACATTTAACAATATTGTACATGATTTAAAAATTTATATCACATTGATTTTATTTTACTTTATTGTATCTAATTTGTTGATATCAAACCTTGGGTATTATTTAGATGATCTGAAATATTTCCTCCTAGCAGTATCATGTTAAAATATTTTTGAAGGTTTATGAAGCAATTATGATCCAACAGTTTGTAATGCTGTCACTTTTAGCTCATTAATAAATCTTTTCACTAAGAATTTCATTCTGATCCATATTTTATTGTTTTTTTAATTTATACCATAGCTCATGGTAATTGCAAAATGCAGTTCCTAATGACATTTTAGAGGGTATGATGTTCTATATTGATTTGTACATGCTTAAATATACTCTTAGAAAGCACAAAAGTTTCTATTTGTTCCCCAAATGGACAGTATAAACAAATTGTGAAAGTGAATGTGACAATCTATTAAGGGGTTAATAGTTTTTTTGTTTTTTTTCAGAGTGGAAGAGGAATTAGTTGGGGATGACCTTGACTATGAAGAGTACGATTTAAATGAAGAACAAGAAGAAGCTCTACTTGCTGAAGAACAAGTGAGTACATTTTAAGTTTTATATATAAAATATAAGTTAACTAAAAAAGTTTATATTTTTTAAAGCAACAAAAGAGAAAAGAATATCAGAATTTTGGGGTTACCTGATACAAAATATTAGTTCTTAGTAGTTTCAGAGATAACTTCCAAATCAAATAAATGTTTAGATTATCTATGGCTCTTGAATAAATCTCCTTAGAGTTTGAATAAAAAGACAGAACTTGTTAAATGCATCTTTATCAAAACATTGAGAATCTAATTATATAAAAACAAAAAAAGTGAGATATATGCTGCAAAACAAGGAAAAGTTCAAGATAAACTTATTCAAAGGCATCCAGTGCTGGCCAACCCCAAAGAGTTGATTCTTCAAGACACTGCATGACCACTCATTGCATGTGTAATGCGAGATACACTGAATGATATAAGTTGAGAAGTATTGCTAAGTCCACCCTTCTCACCTGACTTTTCTCCTTTTGATTTCCACCCTTTTTATGCTTAGATTCAGATTTGCAATGATAGATTCTTTTATAAGGATACACTTAACGAGAGACTTTGACATTTTTTGCTTCTAATCCTAAGTAGTTATATTCAAGAGCTGGAGGTAAACTTTTATTTTGTTCGGAAAGGATCCCTGAAACTACTGGAAACTGTTCTGTAACAGGTAACCAAATGAACTGTGCCTGCAGGAGGATCTGTGGCCCTATATCTTCAACACATTTTCACTTTCTTTCCAGATCTCCTTGCAAACTTTCTCTGATATTTGTTGCTTTCATGCATTAAGTTCAAGAATAAAAAGCAAACTCATTTTGGCATATTTAAAAAAAAAGCAATTAGTAGTAGTCTGTGTGATACTTAGCAGTCAGGTACAATGTTACTGCCAAATTAGGGGTTTTAATCAAGCTCAAATTACTCTTACCCCTACCCATATGAAGTCAGCGAATTAGTACATTTTTTTCTTCATTTTTCATCATGCATTTTACCTACTATGATTAATAAAGAAAAAAAAATAATCATACACAGATATTTTAACCCTCTGCCAAAAGAAGTGAAAATGATATGTTCTTGCATGATCAAGAAGAAAATTAAAAATGATTAAAGGTGATAGATCACTTTTTGATAGAGCAAAAACCAATGGCAAAATCTTTAAAAAAATGATCTTTATTACCGAGTTGTAGCTTTGATGTTCATTGCAATAAAACTACATATAAATGCTATTAAAGCTATTCCTGTTTAGGTTACCGGACATGAGAAAATATACAGAATTTCTGACTTCTCGCAGAACTATAAACAAACACACTCACTATCTCTTGATTGTCATGCCCAGACAATTCACCAAATAAAAATGGTATCCGAGGCAAATTGCTCCATTGACTCTCAATCAACCTGAAAATGTCATCTCCCATAACTCTCTTCCAGAAATCTGCTCACATCATCCTCATGGTAAACAAGCCACCCACCGACCCCCATGGATCATAATGCCCAATATCTCTACTCTGTTCTTTCTCCCTCCAAAATCAGGGAACCTCTAAACCCACTACACTAAATCCACACATTTCACTAGTTCCTTCCCAACACACTTTCTGAACATTACACTCAACAACAACTGTACTTTCAGTTATTATAGCAATAAGTAGCCAGTGCAACAGAACTGGGGGATGCTTATTCACTTGCTTGCTGTAGATGAGGAGCATCCCCCCAGCTGTGTGAAAGTGGCCCAGCTTAGCCTCTCTTCCTTCCTTCAAAACACTTGTTTCCTCTCTTTTCACACAACCTCTCCCACAACTTTCTGTGGTCAGCCTCTAATTTCACAGGGTAGATGCTGACCTTCCTTTCAGCCAACCGTCCCGCATCGGGGCTAAGGGGGTGGGGGACAATGTTCCCTAACCCCTGAGCTCCGGTCTGGGGTGGCTGGTTTTTAACAACCTGCTTCATCCCCACCCATACCTTCCTCACATCCCTTTTCCTCTCCTCTTCACAATCTATATATTTTACGCCGTGTTCAAGGTGGAGCCGCCATGCCGATGGACTGCCAGGCCACCAGGTGGGAGGGGTGGTCCCAAATGGTGGCGCCTGGCTCTGCCGGGCTTGTAAGCACCTCTCGCAGTGCGGGCCTCTGCGAGAGGTGTGCGCTATTGCATCCCGTGTTAAAAAAAAGGTCACCATGCCCAATGATGAAGACCAAAAAAAAAAAAAAAACTCAACCCCCAACTTTCCCTGAAACATCAACGGAGCAGCCCTCGGGCAGCTCCAGCAAAAAGATGGAGGTCTTCCCCCCTGTGCTTGCACAGGGTACCCTCCTCCATATTTCTCTAACCGGAGAGGAGGCTTACTCCTCTCCTTCGCCTACGGGTGCAGGGGACTCCCCCTCACCCCCTTCTCTGGAGGTGCTTTCGGGCACCTCCCTTTTCCCAGCGGCAGTTCCCTCTTTTCTTTCCAAGGGGACTGCCAAGAAAGCCAGCAGGCAGCCCTTAGCCAGCCGCTCCCCATCGAAGCGGCTCGGTAGGGCAAACCCCCTTAGGGGGGAGAGGGAAGCCAGGCCCCTTCGGTCACTTCCCTCAAAAGACCTGCTGGCAAGAATTTTATACCTTGCCGGGGTCAAGGCCTGTGCCTCCCCAAACAAGACTGGCGACACTGCCAAGGGGACCTGCGATGTCCTGGGAGGGGATGGCCAACTGGAGGCCCCTCCTGTGATAGACATGGTCTTTGAGGAGACCCAGCCTCAGATGGTAGGGCCTTCCATGTGGGGGAATTCGGGCTCGGCGCCAAGCACCGAACCCGAATCCGCCCCTATGCAAGGTCCTCCTCAAATGGCTGAGGGCTCCGAGGCAGTAGAAGGAGGGGAGGGATCTCCTCCGACAGGTGCCCCTACGACAACCAGGACCTTCTCCATTTCAAAGAGGGACCTGGCTGAGGCCTTTCCATTTGGCCTGGGGGCTTCTGCCGGCGGAGGTGAGAAGCGGGTTCATTCCCCGCCCTCCTCTCCAAAAAAGAAAAAGACTAAAAAGACGAAAAAGACTCGGGGCTCCTCTCCATCCGCGGGGGCTGCGGGGACGGATGGGTCTGCTACCACTTTGGTAAGCGACCAAGCCAAGATCGGCACATCCGGCCCCTCTACCCCCTCGTGTGCGGAGCCCCTGACCAAGACTAACACCAGGAGTGCACAGGGCGGAGCCTCGATGACATCGGGGCCCCTCATTCAGAGGTTACCTGGCGTTTTCGAGCCCGCTGGCTTCAAACGCTTCCTCGTTATTCGCTCCACTGATGGCAGCATGTTGTCCAAGGGCAACATGATCCATCAGAGAAGAGGATTAGCTAGTGCAATTGGTAGAGAGCCGAAGGTGACCCGTTTCTTGGACGGCAGCCTTCTGGCGAATGCGGCGAATCCCGCCGAGGCGGATAAGATAAGTGCTCTTCGGACACTCCATGGCACCCCGGTGAGTGTCATGCCGCACTCTACCATAAACTTTGTGAAAGGAGTAGTTTATGCGAGGGAACTCGTTGACTACTCCATTGAGGACATCACCCTAGAGCTGGCCGACCATGGGGCGGTCAAGGTCGAACGTGTGATGAGAAAACAGGGAGGGGCCTCGAGACCCACCCCTACACTCTTCGTCACGTTCGACTGTGACAAGCTCCCAGAGTCGGTGCGTGCCGGTTGGTACCGCTACCGCGTGAAGGCATTCGTGCCACTGCCGCGGCGGTGCTATTACTGTCACCGCTTCGGCCATACGAATCGCTCATGTAGACGTGCAAAGTCGGGGTCACCCGAAGTCTGTGTAAATTGCTCCAAGGTCGCACATGATAAGTCCAAATCGTGTGTGGCCAAGTGTGTCAATTGCGGAGAGCCGCACCCTGCTTCTTCGAAGCAATGTGGTGCATATCTCCTGGCGAAAGAAATCCTGGCCATTCAGGCCCAGGATAGACTCTCATTCTGCGAGGCTAAGGACTTGGTCCTGGCGCGCCCAGCTCTGCTTGGGACGTCATATTCCTCAGTAGTTAGAAAGGCACCCTCTGCTCCTGGCCCATCCAGGCCAACGAGCACGGTTGTTTCCACGCTCATTCGGAGCCCTTCTGCGGGCTCTACCCAACCCGGGCGCTCCCCTGGTAAAGCTGGCGGCAAAAAGGGTTCATACCCAGCCCCGGCTAAAACCAGGGCTCCCCCCTCTTCCCCCAGCGTGACCGTTTCCCGCAAGGCGAAACGGCCACGCGCCTCCACCGAGTCGTTAGACTCACAGGAGGCAACACCCCTGAAGATGGTCGCTAGGCCATCTTCGGGGGTTCCTAATGCTGTCCCCCGAAAGGAGGACAGCAACAAAGGAGCTTCGGCTCCTTCGCCCACGCCCTTAGGTGGAGCGAGTGGCTCGGAGACGGTGGTTCCTCGAAAAGAGGGCCCCCCGCCTCCGAAGCCGCAACGCCCGCCTAAGGTTTCGAGGCGGAGGGAGGAAAAGACTCGCATGGCGAGCCCAACCTCCCCCAATAAGTCCTCGAAGGCGACAGCGCCTCCAGCGCTTTGTCCGGCCAACAGCGCCCGGGGTTCTGCCCCCGGGAAGCGTACGGCCATTCCCGTGAGGGTCTTCAGTTCGAGGAGGGCCTCCGCGTCTCCGAGCTAGGCCTGGAGGGCATATTCCTTCAATGGAATTGCCGTGGACTCCGGGCTAACTGGGAGGAGCTGCGGAGGCTCGTCTCGTCCCGCTCCCCGTTAGCTTTCTTTTTGCAGGAGACCATGCTAGGCGTGTGACCCCTGCCCGCCCTCCCGGAGTACAAGGGTCTTGCGACCCCACCAACGCGGGATGGCCGAGCTGGGGGATGCGCGGTTTACACCCGGCATGATGTCTCCGTTCTTCCTTTCTCTTTAGATACCTCCTTTCAGGCAGTGGCTGTGCAGCTGCACCTGGATAGGAAGTATACTATCATTTCTGCGTACATTCCACCGTGAGCTGACTTCGACGCAGGGGACTTCCGCCGCGTCGTGGCACGGTTGCCGAGGCTCTATCTCTTGCTTGGAGATCTGAACGGCAGGCATCCTCTCTGGGGAGATTACTCCATAAATCCCAGGGGACAAGTCCTTGCCGATCTGATCGAAGAGCTTGAGATGGGTGTCCTAAACGTGGATGAGTTTACGCATCACTGTCCGAGAACCGCTTCATTTTCGTGCCTTGATCTATCTTTGTGCTCTTCGGCCCCGTAAGGGGCGCGGCGATTTGCCACTCTGGCCGCCGTGCTGACGGGATCCAGCGCTCCGTCTGGCCCCAGCTTAGCCTCTTTTCCTTCCTTCAAAACACTTGTTTCCTCTCTTTTCACACAACCTCTCCCACAACTTTCTCTGGTAAGCCTCTAATTTCACAGGGTAGATGCTGACCTTCCTTTCAGCCAACCGTCCCGCATCGGGGCTGAGGGGGTGGGGGACAATGTTCCCTAACCCCTGATCTCCGGTCTGGGGTGGCTGGTTTTTAACTACCTGCTTCATCCCCACCCATACCTTCCTCACATCCCTTTTCCTCTCCTCTTCACAATCTATTAATTTTTACGCCGTGTCCAAGGTGGAGCCGCCATGCCGATGGACTGTCAGGCCACCAGGCGGGAGGGGTGGTCCCAAATGGCGGCGCCTGGCTCTGCCGGGCTTGTAAGCACCTCTCGCAGTGCGGGCTACTGCGAGAGGTGTGCACGATTGCATCCCGTGTTTAAAAAAGGGTCACCATGCCCAATGATGATAAAAAAAAACAAACCCAACCCTCAACTTCCCCTGTTCCATCGACGGAGCCGCCCTCGGGCAGCTCCAGCAAAAAAATGGAGGTTCCCCCCCCTGTGCTTGCACAGGGGACCCTCTATATTTCTCTACCGGAGAGGAGGCTTACTCCTCTCCTTCGCCTACGGGTGCAGGGGACTCCCCCTCACCCCCTTCTCTGGAGGTGCTTTCGGGCACCTCCCTTTTCCCAGCGGCAGTCCCCTCTTTTCTTTCCAAGGGGACTGCCAAGAAAGCCAGCAGGCAGCCCTTAGCCAGCCGCTCCCCATCGAAGCGGCTCGGTAGGGCAAACCCCTTAGGGGGGAGAGGGAAGCCAGGCCCCTTCGGTCACCACTTCCCTCAAAAGACCTGCTGGCAAGAATTTTAAACCTTGCCGGGGTCAAGGCCTGTGCCTCCCCACACAAGACTGGCGACACTGCCAAGGGGACCTGCGATGTCCTGGGAGGGGATGGCCAACTGGAGGCCCCTCCTGTGATAAACATGGTCCTTGAGGAGACCCAGCCTCAGACGGTAGGGCCTTCCATGGGGGGGAATTCGGGCTCGGCGCCAAGCACCGAACCCGAATCCGCCCCTATGCAAGGTCCTCCTCAAATGGCTGAGGGCTCCGAGGCAGTAAAAGGAGGGGAGGGATCTCCTCCGACAGGTGCCCCCACGACAACCAGGACCTTCTCCATTTCGGAGAGGGACCTGGCTGAGGCCGGTCCTTCTGGCCTGGGGGCTTCTGCCGGCGGAGGTGAAAAGCGGGTTCATTCCCCGCCCTCCTCTCCAAAAAAGAAAAAGACAAAAAAGACTAAAAAGACGAAAAAGAATCGGGGCTGCGGGGACGGATGGGTCTGCTACCACTTTGGTAGGCGACCAAGCCAAGATCGGCACATCCGGCCCCTCTACCCCCTCGTGTGCAGAGCCCCTGACCAAGACTAACACCAAAAGTGCACAGGGCGGAGCCTCGATGACATCGGGGCCCCTGATTCAGAGGTTACCTGGCGTTTTCGAGCCCGCTGGCTTCAAACGCTTCCTCGTTATTCGCTCCACTGATGGCACCATGTTGTCCAAGGGCAACATGATCCATCAGAGGAGAGGATTAGCTAGTGCAATTGGTAGAGAGCCGAAGGTGACCCGTTTCTCGGACGGGAGCCTTCTGGCGAATGCGGCGAATCCCGCCGAGGTGGCCAAGATAAGTGCTCTTCGGACACTTCATGGCACCCCGGTGAGTGTGACGCCGCACTCTACCATGAACTTTGTGAAAGGAGTAGTTTATGCGAGGGAACTCGTTGACTACTCCATTGAGGACATCACCCTAGAGCTGGCCGACCATGGGGCGGTCAAGGTCGAATGTGTGATGAGAAAACAGGGAGGGGCTTCGAGACCCACCCCTACACTCTTCGTCACGTTCGACTGTGACAAGCTCCCTGAGTCGGTGCGTGCCGGTTGGTACCGCTACCGCGTGAAGGCATTCGTGCCACTGCCGCGGCGGTGCTATTACTGTCACCGCTTCGGTCATACGAATCGCTCATGTAGACGTGCAAAGTCGGGGTCACCCGAAGTCTGTGTAAATTGCTCCAAGGTCGCACACGATAAGTCCAAATCGTGTGTGGCCAAGTGTGTCAATTGCGGAGAGCCGCACCCTGATTCTTCGAAGCAATGTGGTGCATATCTCCTGGAGAAAGAAATCCTGGCCGTTCAGGCCCAGGATAGACTCTCATTCCGCGAGGCTAAGGACTTGGTCCTGGCGCGCCCAGCTCTGCCTGGGACGTCATATGCCTCAGTAGTTCGAAAGGCACCCTCTGCTCCTGGCCCATCCAGGCCAACGAGCACGGTTGTTTCCGCGCCCATTCGGAGCCCTTCTGCGGGCTCTACCCAACCCGGGCGCTCCCCTGGTAAAGCTGGCGGCATAAAGGGTTCATACCCAGCCCCGGCTAAAACCAGGGCTCCCCCCTCTTCCCCCAGCGTGACCGTTTCCCGCAAGGCGAAACGGCCACGCGCCTCCACCGAGTCGTTAGACTCACAGGAGGCAACACCCCTGAAGATGGTCGCTAGGCCATCTTCAGGGGTTCCTAAAGCTGTCCCCCGAAAGGAGGACATCAACAAAGGAGCTTCGGCTCCTTCGCCCACGCCCCGAGGTGGAGCGAGTGGCTCGGAGACGGTGGTTCCTCGAAAAGAGGCCCCCCCGCCTCCGAAGCCGCAGCGCCCGCCTAAGGTTTCGAGGCGGAGGGAGGAAAAGACTCGCATGGCGAGCCCAACCTCCCCCAATAAGTCCTCGAAGGCGACAGCGCCTCCAGCGCTTTGTCCGGCCAACAGCGCCCGGGGTTCTGCCCCCGGGAAGCGTACGGCCATTCCCGTGAGGGTCTTCAATTCGAGGAGGGCCCCCGCGTCCCCTCCGAGTTAGGCCTGGAGGGCATATTCCTTCAATGGAATTGCCGTGGACTCCGGGCCAACTGGGAGGAGCTGCGGAGGCTCGCCTCGTCCCGTTCCCCGTTAGCTATTTTTTTGCAGGAGACCATGCTAGGCGCGTGCCCCCTGCCTACCCTCCCGGGGTATAAGGGTCTTGCGACCCCACCACCGCGGGATGGCCGGGCTGGGGGATGCGCGGTTTACACCCGGCATGATGTCTCCGTTCTTCGAGAGGTAGATATAGCAATCGGGCTGGTGGCGCCCCTGGTTCTGCCCAGGACGCCACCCTGGAGGGTACCACATTTGGCTATTTGTCGCCACGCCTCTGCTCCCAAAGCTTGTACTGCGCCGGGAGTATTGCGTTCGACCTTTTTGGAGCACACATCGTGTCACGCTCTTACCGTGCCAGTGTATACGGATGGCTCCAAGTCCCAAGAGGGGGTCGGCTTCCACGCCGTATCCCCTCTGTTTGAAGTCAGCGGGGCTCTACCAGGCACTGCGTCTGTCTTCACGGCCGAGCTGGTGGCAATACACCACTCGGTACGGGAGATTACGCGACGTGCCCGGTTCGGAGACCGGATTGTGATCTATAGCGACTCACAAAGCGCCCTGAGTGCTCTCGGGGCATTGGAATCTCCGCATCCCCTGGTTCGCGATATCCATGACGCCACGGTTTTGGCGAGCCGGGCAGATGTCGAGATTATCTTCTGCTGGGTTCCTGGACATGTAGGAATTGCGGGGAATGAGCGCGCCGATGAGGGCGCCAAAGAGTCCGCGAGGACTCTGCGACCGGACCAGCGTTTCGCTCTTCCTCACACCGACTACATGGCAGGAATACGGGCAGCTCTTCGGACTGCTTGGCAAAGAAGATGGGAGACGGTCGAAGGGAACTTAAAGTTGCGTGCCATTGCGCCGCGACTGTTCCCATGGACCTATCCCCCATGCTGCGGCGGCTTCAGGTTGCTTTTTGTCGTCTCCGAATCGGACACACTCGCGTGACGCATCGCTATCTGATGGAGCGCTCGCCTGCGCCCTATTGCAACGACTGCGTCGTCCCCCAGACTGTTGGCACATTCTTGTCGAATGTCCCAGTCTGGGTGATCTTCGCGCACGACACCTGTCCCGGTACCGGGATGGGCGGGGTCGCTACCTCCTGTCCCTTGTGCTCGGGACGAGTGCGTGTACTTTGACTGGTGGACTTATTGACTTTTTGGGGGAGGCCGGCCTTCTCCCTTTTATTTAACCCGATTTAATTGTTGTTGTTGTTCTTGTAATTGTTTTTGTTATTGCTTTGTTATTGTTATTGTTATTTCTTTTTATTGTTTTCTGTTTAATTTTTTAAAGTAGCCTAGAACTAGTCTGTTTTTTACGGCGACTTATGCCTAAGTCGGCAGTCGCCAGATAGCCCCTTTAAAAAAAAAAAAAAAAAATTTGTGCTCTTCGGATGCACAGCCTGATTTTGATTGAGGGGTGGTCGATGACCTCCATGGTAGTGATCACTTTCCCATTCAAATATCATTTTCAGGGCAACTGCCGCCTGAGAGACCACCTCGGTGGTCATTTCAGGAAATGAATGAATTCTCTATCTCAGTCGAGGAGTTTAGGTCGGTAGATGAGGCCGTTGAGTTCTTCTCCGGCAACCTCATCGCCGTGGGCCTGACTACTATTCCTAGGACGTCTGGCCGTTTTGCACGCCGACCCCTCCCATGGTGGTCGGCCGAGTGTGAGACTGCCCTCAAACAGAAGCGTTATGCCTACATGCGCTATAAGCGCCGCCCGAACGATTTCACTGTCGCTGAATTTCGTCGGGCTAGGGCTAGGTTCCGGTATATTTGGAAGCACGCCCGCCGCTCTTCTTGGCGGGCATACGTGTCTTCACTTAACGGGAAGAACCCTTTAGCTGAGGTGTGGAAGCGAGTCAAAAGGATTCGGGGCAAGTTCTCGCAGGACCCCCCTCCCGTTCTCCAGGAGAATGGGACCGCAATCTCGGACCCCGCGTCCGTGGCGGAATCCTTGGGGACCGCTTTTTCTGCATTCTCTAGCCGTGATGCTGCTCTCCCAGCATTCAATGCACGTCGTGATGTCGCAGAAGGCCGCCGGCTGGACTTTACCTCCAGAGGCGGAGAACCCTTCAACGACAAGTTTACTGTAAGCGAGTTGCGTTCCGCTCTCGCTTCGTGCGCGGACCCCGCCCATGGTCCGGACGATGTCCCGTACGCCATGCTTCGACACCTAGGTGAGCGAGGCATGGCCTTTCTGTTAGATTTGTTCAACAGGATCTGGGTGGAAGGTCTTCTCCCAGACTCCTGGCGAATCGCTACTGTGCTTGCCTTTCGCAAACCGGGGAGAGATCACTCTACTCCGACCGGTTTCCGCCCAATCTCTCTAACCTCTTGCGTGTGCAAGTTGATGGAGAAATTGGTAAATGTTAGATTAGCCTATTTCCTGGACAGCGGAGGCCATCTGTCTTCGGCACAGTGCGGCTTCCGCAAGTTCCACTCTACGTCGGATGCTCTGCTCCGACTGGAAAATGCCGTCATCGAGGCTTTCCTTCGTAGACAGCACTACGCCACGGTCTTTTTCGATCTGGAGAAGGCCTATGATACCGCATGGCGATACGGTATCATGGAGACTCTCCACACGATGGGGGTGAGGGGACGCCTCCCAATTTTTATATCTGAATTTTTACGAGATCGTCGATTCCGCGTACGGGTGGGGGGAGCCCTCTCCGGCCCAAAGGAGCAGGAAGAGGGTATCCCGCAGGGAAGTGTCCTCAGTGTCACACTCTTTGCCCTGAGCATCAACGGCATCACCTCGGTGCTGCCGGAAGATGTTCTCGCTACGCTCTACGTGGACGACCTTTCGATCTCTTTTGGCGCGGCCCAGATGCCAACTCTGGAGCGTCGACTCCAACAGGCATTGAACCGCGTCTCTCGCTATGCCGGAGCGCACAGGTTTCGGTTTTCTTTGGCCAAGACTAAGGTGGTGCACTTCTGCCGCCATCCACGGCTTCACCCCGACCCAGATTTGTTTCTTAAAGGGGTGCGCCTGGATGTGGTTTAGTCGCACCGTTTCCTTGGTCTTGTATTCGACCGATGCCTCACCTGGGAGGCTCATATTCGCAGCCTTAGGGTCTCTTGTACCCGCGCCATGGACATTCTCCGTTCCGTGACGTTCAGCGCTTGGGGCGCTGATAGGGCTACTGCCTTACTTTTTTATCGATCCTTTGTTCGTTCGAAGCTCGACTACGGATGCGAGTTTTATGCATCCGCAGCCGAGCGTTTATTGCGGAAGGTGGATTCGATCCACCACACCGGCCTTCGCCTTGCGACCGGTGCCTTCCGCACTTCCCCCATTGAGAGCCTGTTGGTCGATGCTGGGGAGATGCCACTCGCTCTGCGCCGCGTGCAGTGTATCACTCGACTGTACGCGCGAGCCCGGCGCCTCCCTTAGTCGCCAACAGCTCTCACTGCATCCGCAGCTGATCTCGATGGTGCCTATGCCGTCGAGAGACGCCAGTCATACCCTAAGCCTTTTGGGTTTAGGGCCAGGAAACTCCTTCGAGAGGTAGATATCGCTCTCGGGCCGGTGGCGCCCCTGGTTTTGCCCAGGACGCCACCCTGGAGGGTACCACATTTGGCTATTGTTCGCCACGCCTCTGCTCCCAAAGCTTGTACAGCGCCGGGAATATTGCGTTCGACCTTTTTGGAACACACATCGTGTCACGCTGGAACCGTGCCAGTGTATACGGATGGCTCCAAGTCCCAAGAGGGGGTCGGCTTCCACGCCGTATCCCCTCTGTTTGAAGTCAGCGGGGCTCTACCAGGCCCTGCGTCTGTCTTCACGGCCGAGCTGGTGGCAATACACCACTCGGTACGGGAGATTACGCGACGTGCCCGGTTTGGAGACCGGATTGTGATCTATAGCGACTCACAAAGCGCCCTGAGTGCTCTCGGGGCATTGGAATCTCCGCATACCCTGGTTCGTGATATCCGTGACGCCACGGTTTAGGCGAGCCGGGCAGATGTCGAGATTATCTTCTGCTGGGTTCCTGGACATGTAGGAATTGCGGGGAATGATCGCGCCGATGAGGGCGCCAAAGAGTCCGCGAGGACTCTGCGACCGGACCAGTGTTTCGCTCTTCCTCACACCGACTACATGGCAGGAATACGGGCAGCTCTTCGGACTGCTTGGCAAAGAAGATGGGAGACGGTCGAAGGGAACTTAAAGTTGCGTGCCATTGCGCCGCGACTGTTCCCATGGACCTATCCCCCAATGCCGCGGCGGCTTCAGGTTGCTTTCTGTCGTCTTCGAATCGGACACACTCGTGTGACGCATCGCTACTTAATGGAGCGATCGCATGCGCCCTATTGCAACGACTGCGTCGTCCCCCAGACTGTTTGGCATATTCTTGTCGAATGTCCCAGTCTGGGTGATCTTCGCGCACGATACCTGTCTTGGTACCGGATTGGCGGGGTCGCTACCGCCTGTCCCTTGTACTCGGGACGAGTGCGTGCACCATAACTGGTGGACTTATTGACTTTTTGGGGGAGGCCGGCCTTCTTCCCTTTATTTAAGGTTCCTTTTTTTGTTATTGTTTTGTTTGTAGGTTGCACTCTCCTGCACCGGGGTGAGGGGGACCTCCTTCCGCTGCCGGAGATTGCTTCGATTGTTAAGTTTTTCCAATTTATATCATATTTAAGTTTTCATATTTTTACTTTAAAGTAGCCTAGTTCTACACTGTCGTGTTTTTCGGCGACTTATGCCCAAGTGGGTAGTTGCCAGATGGGCTCCATAAAATAAATAAAAAAAAAAAAATGTGTGAAAGTGGCTACTTATTACTATAATAACTGCAAGTATGTACAATGGTTTACCTTACAACCACTGTATTTCGCAATATCACCCAACTCATACAAGAAGGTTTCAACTAGTCCACACCCTCACTCAGGATACTAATGGCAACACTCAATAAGGGTAAAGCCTTTGACACACTATCCAGCCATAGCCACATTAACAAAAACTAAATACTATACTCAATCCCCCAACTAAAAAAATGTCTCGCATGAAAACACCACAATTAATATACTGCGGTAAGCTATTACAAACACAGCCATATATACAAGGTTCCGTACTCTCCCCCTTCCTCTTCAACCTATTCTTCCACATCATTTTCCTCTACAACCCTAATTAACACTATACAGCTACATGGATAACATTGCAGCTCACACATCTACAACTCTATCAAAAGACTTCAATGCTGGCTGCAACAGAACCAAATAACTCTCACACCTTCAAAATCCTCTATTACTCTCTTCACAACATACAAATGGGAATAAAATGAACACCCACACAGCTTTAATATACCATTTCCCTTAACTACATCTACAGTACTGTGTCCCATAGATGACTAAATTTCCAACAATATATGAGAAACAGCAAACAAAGCTAACATAAAAATGAACATACTCCAAGTACTCAGAAGAACTGCATTCAGCCAATCCTGTAGAAAGAGAGATGAATTATGAGTCAGTATCAGAGAAATAGCCTTAATTTGATACATATTTATTGAAATTATAAACATAAATATGAATTTTCAATAATATAATGATAAGTAGAGTTCATTTCTTGAAAAAAAGAAGTAATTTAAAAAAATAAACACCCAGTTTTTTTCTTTCAAATTTCACTTGAAACCCCCTCCCCCCAACTGGTACTAAAACCTTTTTTTCTGCTGGGTTTTTTGATTTTGCAACCCTGGGGCTTGCCCAGTTTGACAATTGGGATGATATGTGCTGTTTTCCAGATTGTTGAGATTATGTTGTTGAGCCAGAAGTAGTTAGAGATGTGTGTAATGGCTGAGATTGCTGTGTATCCTAGGTGCGTGAGTGGATATTTGATATGTTGTCTGGGCCTGTTGCTTTGGAGTTAAGTGATTTGAGTGCTAGTTTGACCTTTTGAGCCGTGAAGTGGTGTTTTTTATGTTTCTAAAAGTTTGTTTGTTTTGTCTGTGGGTGAGTGGGTAAGAAGCTGGTGTTGGAAGAGTGTTTCATGATTATATTACAGTGTTGTTTTTGGAGTTGCTCTTTGATTGTTCCTGGTGATCAATGTTTCATGGAGGGTGTGTGTGGGCTGTGGCAGAGTCACCCACACTCTTTGGGAAAAAGATGTGGGGAATATGTGAATAGGGGTAGGCTGGATGGTTGGGTTGAGATCCAATTTTGACCCATTCTGAGGACCATGCCTTCACCCTGGTGATGGTCTGTCTCTTTGGCATCAGTCCTACTTCGTGAAGGCCACATCTCCAGGACCCTAAATGAAGTCACTTAAATTTGCCATTTGTTTGATAAATAAGTGCCAAATGTAAGAAACTTTATTACTTTCATTTAGGCAACACAAAGTCTGTGCACCATTATCAAATAAGAATTTGATGGTAGATTTTCTGCTTCATTTTTCAGTCCATTTTTGCCTGAATTCTTTGCAGATCACCAATTCCTTAAGCATCCCCAAACAAGAATAATTGCTACCTCCATGCTTCATAATAATTGCTACCTCCATTGCGTCATAATTGGAACAATGCACTCTAAATTGTCTCATTTGGTCTCCATCTGACATTATGCCTTTTAGAGCCTCCAAATTCAAATTTGGATTGTCTGTCCAAAGAACTTTTATCCACTGCTATTTCTTTTGAAATTGCAATCATTTAATTATGTTTGGCTTATGTAGCAAATGTTTCCTTCCATACATGCCCTTTTCACATAGTATTCTGTTGACATGCCTTAATTGATGGGCTGTTTTTCTTCTATTTCAAAGGCTCAAACTACACCAACCCCACACCATGCTGAAACAAAAATACTTCCAGTCAATGTTCACTTGGACATGATCTGAACCCAACACCTCAGCAGAGCAGTGAACTCATCCCACCCCAACCATCATAACACAAAACCCCCACCACCTAGACAAAAAAGAAATGCCAGTATACTACTTCCATCTGTTCTGCTACCTACCGACCACCACCAAATTACAACCTAATAAAACATATCCACACCACCCTCACCCCAAAAGACACCTGATACTCTACCACCAAACAATATCCTACATTGGACATACAGACTCATTCTGTCCTATCTAAAGTCAGGACCTTCCACATTACTCCAGCAGTATACACACATAATAAACTTCCTCCCATCAACAAAATGAACCATATGCAACCAGCACAACACCAAATACCTTCTCCTTGTCAGTCTCCAATCTCCAATCTCAAGGACCAATAGACTATTCTTGGGGATGTGGTGATCTTCCCAGGGTAAAACCACTTCACAGAAGAGGGGTAGATGTGCTGTAAAGAAAGTAAAGTCAGCATAGAAATGAAATGACACACCCAGATGATGTGTATAAGAATACCGAGAGGAAGAAGATAGATGTACAACAGAAGCAGACCAAGAACCGATACTTCATAACACCAAATTGCACTTCTCCTGGCTGGAATATATCATTTCCAATATAAATAGATTGTCTTAAAGTGCAGCATGGACCAAAATGTCCCGACTGTACAACGCTGATGAATTCCTCCATTTTCTTGGCATGATGCTTTAAAGGTTGTTAAGTATGAGAAAAGATAGCAGTATCAGCTTAGGGCAGTTCCAGACACACCCAATAATTCATGGAGATGAAAAAGAACAGTGTGGTCATAGTGTCAAATCCTATTAAGATGTCCAGAAATATCAGACTAGAAGGCTGACCAATGTCGGCTGCACAGTGAAGGCAGTCTGTTACATATAGGAGAGTTGATTCAATGCTGTCTTTGGCCTTAAAATCAGATTGGAAGAGGACAATTGATCTAGAATCTGGCCTGTGAAAAAAGCCTTTCAAGCACTTTGGAGAGGAATGGGAGTTGATAGATTGCATGGTAACTTACTAGGTCATTTGAGTCAGGTTTGCTTTCTATAGGATAGGGCAAACAGCAGCATATATGATGATATTTGAAGATGGTCATATTCCAGGATAAGAGTGGTATTAAAAATATCAATGTGGTAAGGGAGAATAACAGAGGAACTATAATAAAGACATGGGAATGAGCTGAGGTGAGAAAAGGGAGGCAAGTTAATTCCTCTGAGGATACTGCTGTGAAAGAAGTTCAATCGGGGTGAAGAGGAAAAGGGTATACCAGAATGGATATGGTGTATTGGGGGTTGGTAGCTCCTACACATCCTTTCCTTCCTTCACAGCACAACATACATAGTTTTTTTCTCTGTTCAAGAGTCAAGAGTCCTTTTCATTGAACACCTGCATCCACATACCTCTGATGTGGAATGCGTGTCCTTTGGAGGTCATGAAAGGTTCCATGATTGTCACCAGCAATATCATTCTGATCTTGATATGAATTTCATTACCTGGATGAAGGGAGGGGGGATCATCCATGAGATGGATGGTGCAGCCTAGTAGTAGTTAATAATTCCTTGTCTTTATACAGGAAACTGAGGTTGTTATTGATGAAGAACAGCATGATCCACATATGTCATCTAATGTTCACTCTCGACTGAGTCTCAACCAGGAAGATCGACAATACTTTCAGAATGAAGAAATAAACAGCCATCAAGAGGATATTCTTGATATAAGTATGAAGTAGTAGTAATTTACAAAAAAGGCTTAATAGACATATAGTTATTTTTGAAATAGAATGAATGGGGACAATGTTTGTTTATTCTTATACCCTACTCCTCTTAGCACACTATATGAAGCTCTGCAAGGGGGTATCAGGGGCAGGATGAGGCTCCATGCTGCAATTTTTATCTTTAATATATTACTTTATTTTCACCAATTCTGACTTTAATATTAACCCATTAGTTGCTGAGTGAATTGCTTTGAAATCGCCCTCAAACAATTTATCCTTGCTACCTCATTATGGAAAATAATATAATAAAATATTTAAATCCTTTATTATAAATCAAATAATATATCATTTTAATTGCAAAGAATTATTCTATTGATTTAACCTAAAAATTATTAATAGACTTCTACATATTTAGAATTATGATTAGAAATATTTGCTTTTTGCTCAAAGTTATTTCTTGTTAACTGAAGAAATGAATTGTTACATTTTAGTTACTGTTTCTAAGCCAATGCCATTTTATAGAAAACTTTGCTTATTTCTTATGGATAACATTTTTATATGGAAGGATTTTTAAAATTCGGCGAAAAAATGGGAAAAAAAAATAATTGTCACCCATTTTGGGGGCTGAATAGGCTTCTTTCCCTTAGTACACTTTGAATAACATGCTTATTTTAATTGAATGATTTTTAAGCGATTTTAATTGATGAAAAATGAAAAACATAAGTGTATTGAACAATAAAAAAGGAAGTCTTCAAAAAATGGCTGTTTAGATGTGTGTAAACTATAAATCAACCCTTATTTTTTACCGTCGCTTTATGTTGCAACCTTGATTAACTTGATTGAACGGAGTCAAGTTACTCTCATTGATAAATCTCTCTTTACAAACAAAGAAGGACTGACCTAAGCCATTTATGTATTTTAATTAGATGATTACTCACTAACATAAGAGTTTGACAGAAAAAAAGAAGCTGAATTATCATAATAATGAGGGCAAATACATAAAAGTCTAAAAGTGAAAGACCACAAAAGGCCCTTGGGCGATTACGTAGCACTGAATCGAGGATCTTTGAAGGCCCTCAGGTGACTGATGGGTTAAGAACCTGACCAGCTAAATAGAGGCATTGTAATCTCCGCAGCACCTGGTTTTCAGTATCTGTGATGCCGCGGCAGCTGGGAGGATCCTGGACATGTAGTAGGGATTACAGGAAATGAGTGTGTTGATAAGGGTGCCAAACAGCCTCCAAGGACTAAGTGCCTGGACCATCATTTTGGTCTTCCCCCCATGGAAGGAATCAGGTCAGCCCTTCGGGTAAACTTAAAGTTGCGTGCTATTGCGCCACGACTGTTCAGGTAGACCTAACCCTCAATGGCTTCAGGGTATTTGCTCTTCCACATTACTGTGACAACTGTGCAGTCCTTATTTTTTTTTAAAAATTTAAAAGCTGAGATATACTTGGGGGAGAATATTGGCCATGCAAGTAGTCACCAAATGAAGTACCTTTAAAAAAAAACCCCTTGTTCCAACCAAGCACCTGCCCCCCCTCCTCCTTCTCTATCCAGCATGTGAGCATTGCCTGTTCAGAGTCTTGTTAACTGGGTGACTTCCAGCTTTTAATCTGCAGCTTCTTTGAGGAGTTGAGGCAACTTCAGCTATTTCTTAACCCATCTTGCCTGAGATGATTCCAAGGCAATGGACGAGAATGATGATTCGTATTCCTTTCCATTAAGTTCTCCTCTAAGGGAACTACTGCATCTTCATTGCATTTGGTAGGTATTCTTCCTCAGTGGGGCTATTCTTCCAAGGGGAGGTCTATAGCCAGCTAAGCCTCTCGTGGGCCTTCTTTAATAGATGGAATTGCTGGCTTAATTGGGAAGAGCTGTGGAAGCTTGTTTCCTTACATTCCCAGCTACCTGACCACCTTCAGATGACTGTGGCATCTGCGTTCCTGTTGTCACTCACCGCAGTATCGGGGCTTTGCATCTGCTCCTCGGGGTCACATGATGTAACTCTCGGGTGAGTGGTGTCTGGGTCTGCCAAGACAATGTTTCCCTGTGCTTTTCTGGGTGCTGTATTTATCTTCACTAAGTTGGTTGTAATATAGTGCACCCTTATAGGCCTTCGGACTACTCCCAACTACTGGGAAACCACCCTATATCACTGAACCACTCTCTCTCTCTCTCTCTCTCTGGTCTGCCTATGATCAGGACACCACCTCTCATTACATGAATACAAAAAAACAGACTAGGCCCTGACTCCCCACCTCCTTCCCTACTGACCCCGCAACAACTGCCAACTGACAGACGGCACTACTCATCTCACTCTCACCTGCCTTTCCTTCGAGCACCTCAGAGCTGACTATCATGTTAACTCAACTTGAGAGTTAACACCGCTACAACACCACTGTAGTGGTGTAGCAGGCCGAAAATCTATCCTAACCCCAATCGATCCAACCCGTTTCCTATACTAATTCGGACATGAGAAATCGAGGGAGAAATGAAACGGATTGTATGTACAGTCCTTAAATTACCCCAAAAATATGATGGGGGATATACGAGTGCCTTGGGCTTTATTCCTTCTACACATTTCCATGTTAGCTTTATTTTTCACTTACAAACCTCTTTTCATCTATTTTGTTGAATGGCAGCTGGTTTTGCGAGTTGGTCACTGACCAGCTTTTTCTATTCAGCCTTGGTTGGGCAGAAGGGGGCTGGTTTAGCCCTCCTCCTTGCCTCCAGTTGGTGTGGTAGGTTTTAACCTGTCTGCATTCTTCTAACCCGTTTCTTATTCCATAGCATCCATATTTTTTTTATTTATCTATCCCTTTAAGCATCTGCAAAGGGATGTCAGGGAACATCTAAACTCTTGTTGTGCCTTCCCTGTCCCAATATGAACACTTTTCCCTCCTGGCCCCAATGCCTGCCAGTGGATCTGTGGCTATATGTCTTCCATACATTTTCACTTCCTCAAGTTTCACTACTTTACAGATCTCTCCTTACAAACCGTATCAGTGTCTGTAGAACTGGCCTTAGTTGTAACAGAATTGCTCTATTTACTACCAGTCTAACTAGAATGATCAGTGGTTGCTATAGTTAATGTCTATTTTATAGTAGTAACTATAATTACCACTGGCTGGTATAGTTAATGCTCATATTATAGATACCACACGGTTCAGACACTAGTTTGAATTGGATTAGCTGGTGGCCTCGATTTTATTTGACTCTCTTTGGTCTTGGTCACATGCTCCCACATGAGGGGGGGAATGCCCCCCCTCTGATGCTGGGGCATGCTTCCCCCTTCTTGCTTTGGTTTTTCTTTGTTTATTTTTTTTATAATCTAGTCTACCATTAGGCGCTAAGTAGCTTTATGGGCACTGAAAATAAAAGGAGTACCATATTGCGACTAATTTATTTGTCTTATATAGTTAAAGAATGTGGTACCTCTCATTTTCAATACATTTACTGCCACTCCTTTTCTCCCATAGCATATACCCCTCATTCTACACCCACTCGGTTCACACATTATGATTAGATGGGAGGCTGTGATAGTCACACCCTGTACTGCCATTTCATATTGTGCTCGGAGCAACAACTTTTGGGTGTGCATTTTCTGAGGTCAGGAGCCTATATGAGGGTTTTGTCGCCTTTTACAATACTTTTAATCAGTATTTTCCCTTTAGTCCTTGAAAGATGGAGGCTTCTTTCAAAACACTTGTGTTTTCTGTTTACTCATTTTCCTTTTTTGTGTTTATAATGAGTAGTAAGACGGTTGGGGCTAAGGTCACCCGAGGGGCGGTGGTTAGGTTAGGTTAAACCTACCCTCTCTTTTTTCTCATCGCCCCTGCCGATCTGTAGGGCGGATGATACATCCCCGCTATTTGTAGAAAGCCATATACATTTATTTTTTAGTTGCTACTATTATCTTTTTCTACGTATTTATCCGATGCTGATGTGTCGCTCAAGTGTGTTGCTGTTGTTGTTGTTTATACCTCCCCGGGAGCAGATGTGACACCCCCTCCCCCGCGCTCTTAGGAGATTAAGGGAGAACGTTGTTGGCTCCTACAGCCTGTGCTATAGACCCCGGTCAATGTTACCACCAATTAAGTGGGGGCGGCGCCTTCTATGAGACTGTCCTGAAGGAGCAGGTTAGAATGGTGATGGGACGCTGTTGCATGCTGCTACATGAATTTCATAGGTCCCACCCTGTGCTAAGCGCTCCATGCAACGGATAAGAAGTGGTAGTACGATTGCAGCTTCAAGTGGTGGTGGTGGAGGGGGTGGGTTGTCCCACTCCAGGATTCTATCCAGGTGGGATGGTTGTGTCATACCCACTTGGGCATGGCATAACCATTCTACAACTCTGTTATTCTTGCCTTACAGGTGGCTAGAGTTGAATGTGTGTAGAGTGAAGATACTAAAGTTTGATTGTTGTAGCCCTGTAAGAAGCGTGGCGATTTGCCATCCTGGCCGGCCTCTCTTTTCACTCAACCTCGCCCACAACTTTCTCTGGTCAGCCTCTAATTTCACAGGGTAGATGCTGACCTTCTTCTCAAGCCAACCGTCCCGGATCGGGGCTGAGGGGGGAGGGGACAATGTTCCCTAAACCCTGAGCTCCGGTTCGGGATGTTTTTTTTTTAACAACCTGCTTCATCCCCACCCATACCTTCCTCACATTCCTTTTCCTCTCCTCTTCACATTCTATCCATTTTTATGCCGTTTCTAAGGTGGAGCCGCTATGCCGATGGACTGCCAGGCCACCAGGGGGGAGGGGTGGTCCGAAATGGCGGCGCCTGGCTCTGCCACGCCTGTAAGCACCTCTTGCAGTGTGGTCAACTGCAAGAGGTGATGAGCTATTGCGTCCCGTATAAAAAAGAGGGTCACCATGCCCATGTATGAAAAAACAACCAAAAAACCCCAACCCCCAACTTCCCCTAAAACAGCGACGGAGCCGCCCTCGGGCAGCTCCAGCAAAAAAATGGATGTCCCCCCCTTCCTGTGCTTGCGCAGGGGACCCTCCATATCTCTTCAACCGTAGAGGAGGCTTACTCCTCTCCTATGCCTACGGGTGCAGGGGACTCCCCCTCACCCCCTTCTCTGGTGGTGCTTTTGGGCACCTCCCTCTAAAAAAGTGGCAGTCCCCTCTGTTCTTTCCAAGGGGACTGCCAAAAAAGCCAGTAGGCAGCCCTTAGCCAGCCGCTCCACATCGAAGCGGCTCGGTAGGGCAAACCCCCTTAGGGAGGAGAGGGAAGCCAGGCCCCTTCGGTTGTTTCCCTCAAAAGACCTGCTGGCAAGAATATTAAACATTTCCGGGGTCAAGGCCTGTGCCTTCCCACAAAAGACTCATGACGCTGCCAAGGGGACCTGCGATGTCCTGGGAGGGGATGGCCAACTGGAGGCCCCTTCTGTGATAGACATGGTCCTTGAGGAAAACCAGCCTCAGACGGTAGGGCCTTCCATGGGGAGGAATCCGGGCTTGGTGCCAAGCACCGAACCCGAATCCACCCCTATGCAAGGTCCTCCTCAAACGGCTGGAGATTCTCAGGCAGTACAAGGAGGGGAGGAATCTCCTCCGAAAGGACCTGGTTGAGGCCGGTACATCTGGCCTGGGGTTCATTCCCCGCCTTCGTCTCGTAAAAAGAAAAAGAAGACAAGAAAGACTAAAATGACTCAGGGCTCCTCTCCATCCGCGGGGGCTGCGGGGACGGATGGGTCTGCTGCCACTCTGGCAAGCGACCAAGCCAAGATTGGCACATCCGGCCCCTCTGCCGCACCTCCCCCGGTTGCGGAGCCCCTGACTAAGACTAAAAGTGCACAGGGTGGAGCCTCGATGACATCGGGGCCCCTGATTCAGAGGTTACCTGGCGTTTTCGAGCCCGCTGGCTTCAAACGCTTCCTCGTTATTCGCTCCACTGATGGCAGCATGTTGTCCAAGGGCAACATGATCCATCAGAGGAGAGGATTAGTTAGTGCAATTGGTAGAGAGCCGAAGGTGACCCGTTTCTCGGACGGGAGCCTTCTGGCGAATGCGGCGAATCCCGCCGAGGCGGCCAAGATAAGTGCTCTTCGGACACTTCATGGCACCCCGGTGAGTGTGACGCCGGACTCTACCATGAACTTTGTGAAAGGAGTAGTTTATGCGAGGGAACTCATTGACTACTCCATTGAGGACATCACCCTAGAGCTGGCCGACCATGGGGCGGTCAAGGTCGAACGTGTGATGAGAAAACAGGGAGGGGCCTCGAGACCCACCCCTACACTCTTCGTCACGTCCGACTGTGACAAGCTCCCTGAATCGGTGCGTGCTGGTTGGTACCGCTACCGCGTGAAGGCATTCGTGCCACTGCCGCGGCAGTGCTATTACTGTCACCGCTTCGGCCATACGAATCGCTCATGTAGACGTGCAAAGTCGGGGTCACCCGAAGTCTGTGTAAATTGCTCCAAGGTCGCACACGATAAGTCCAAATCGTGTGTGGCCAAGGGTGTCAATTGCGGAGAGCCGTACCCTGCAGCTTCGAAGCAATGTGGTGCATATCTCCTGGAGAAAGAAATCCTGGCCGTTCAGGCCCAGGATCGACACTCATTCCGCTAGGCTATCTTCCGGGGTTCCTAAAGCTGTCCCCCGAAAGGAGGACAGCAACAAAGGAGCTTCGGCTCCTTCGCCTACGCCCCGAGGTGTGGTGGGTGGCTCGGACACGGTGGTTCCTCGAAAAGAGGGCCCCCCGCCTCCGAAGCCGCAACGCCCGCATAAGGTTTCGAGGCGGAGGGAGGAAAAGACTCGTATTGCGAGCCCAACCTCCCCCAATATGTCCTCGAAGGCGACAGCGCCTTCAGCGCTTTGTCCGGCCAACAGCGCCCGGGGTTCTGCCCCCGGGAAGCGTACGGCCATTCCCGTGAGGGTCTTCAATTCGAGGAGGGCCCCCGCGTCTCCTCCGAGCTAGGCCTGGAGGGCACATTCCTTCAATGGAATTGCCGTGGACTCCGGGCCAACTGGGAGGAGCTGCGGAGGCTCGTCTCGTCCCGTTCCCCGTTAGCTATTTTTTTTTAGGAGACCATGCTAGGCGCGTGCCCCCTGCCTGCCCTCCCGGGGTATAAGGGTCTTGCGACCCCACCACCGCGGGATGGCCGGGCTGAGGGATGCGCGGTTTACCCCCGGCATGATGTCTCCGTTCTTCCTTTCTCTTTAAATACCTCCTTTCAGGCAGTGGCTGTGCAGCTGCACCTGGATAGGAGGTATACTATTATTTCTGCGTACATTCCACCGTCTGCTGGCTTCGACGCGGCGGACTTCCGCCGCGTCGTGGCACGGTTGCCGAGGCCCTATCTCTTGCTTGGAGATCTGAACGGCAGGCATCATCTCTGGGGAGATTACTCCATAAATCCCAGGGGACAAGTCCTTGCCGATCTGATCGAAGAGCTTGAGATGGGTGTCCTAAACGTGGATGAGTTTACGCATCACTGTCCGAGAACCGCTTCATTTTCTTGCCTTGACCTATCTTTGTGCTCTTTGGATGCACAGCCGGATTTTGATGGGAGGGTGGTCGATGACCTCCATGGTAGTGATCACTTTCCAATTCAAATATCATTTTCAGGGCAACTGCCGCCTGAGAGACCACCTCGTTGGTGCTTGGCGCGGGCGCGGTGGCCTGCATTTATGGAAATGAATGAATTCTCTATCTCAGTCGAGGAGTTTAGGTCGGTAGATGAGGCCGTTGAGTTCCTCTCCGGCAACCTCATCGCCGTGGGCCTGACTACTATTCCTAGGACGTCTGGCCATTTTGCACGCCGACCACTCCCATGGTGGTCAGCCGAGTGTGAGACGGCCCTCAAACAGAAGCGTTATGCCTACATGCCGTATAAGCGCCGCCCGAACGATTTCACTGTCGGTGAATTTCGTTGGGCTAGGGCTAGGTTCCGGTATATTTCGAAGCACGCCCGCTGCTCTTCTTGTCGGGCATACGTGTCTTCACTTAACGGGAAGACCCCTTTAGCTGATGTGTGGAAGCGAGTCAAAAGGATTCGGGGCAAGTTCTCGCAGGACCACCCTCCCGTTCTCCAGGAGAATGGGACCGTAATCTCGGACCCCGCGTCCGTGGCGGAATCCTAAGCGACCGCTTTTTCCGCATTCTCTAGCCGGGATGCTGCTCCGCCAGCATTCAATGCACGCCGTGATGTCGCGGAAGGCCGCCGGCTGGACTTTACCTCCAGAGGCGGAGAACCCTTCAACGACAAGTTTACTGTGAGTGAGTTGCGTTCCGCTCTAGCTTCGTGCGCGGACACCGCCCATGGTCCGGAGAATGTCCCGTACGCCATGCTTCGACACCTGGGTGAGCGAGGCATGGCCTTTGTGTTAGATTTGTTAAACAGGATCTGGGTGGAAGGTCTTCTCCCAGACTCCTGGCGAATCGCTACTGTGCTCGCCTTTCGCAAACAGGGGAGAGATCACTCTACTCCGACCGGTTTCCACCCAATCTCTCTAACCTCTTGCGTGTGCAAGTTGATGGAGAAATTGGTAAATGTTAGATTAGCCTTTTTCCTGGACAGCGGAGGCCATCTGTCTTCCGCACAGTGCGGCTTCCGCAAGTTCCACTCTACGTCGGATGCTCTGCTCCGACTGGAAAATGCCGTCTGCGAGGCTTTCCTTCGTAGACAGCACTACGCCACGATCTTTTTCGATCTGGAGAAGGCCTATGATACCGCCTGGCGATACGGTATCATGGAGACTCTCCACACGATGGGGGCGAGGGGACGCCTCCCAATGTTTATATGTGAATTTTTACGAGATCGTCGATTCCGCATACGGGTGGAGGAGCCCTCTCCGGCCCAAAGGTGCAGGAAGAGGGTGTCGTGCAGGGAATTGTCCTCAGTGTCACACTCTTTGCCCTGAGCATCAACGGCATCACCTCGGTGCTGCCGGAAGATGTTTTTGCTACGCTCTACGCGGATGACCTTTCTATCTCTTTTGGCGCGGCCCAGATGCCAACTCTGGAGCGTCGACTCCAACAGGCATTGAACCGCGTCTCTCGCTATGCCGAAGCGCACAGGTTTCGGTTTTCCTTGGCTAAGACTAAGGTGGTGCACTTCTGCCGCCATCCACGGCTTCACACCGACCCAGATTTGTTTCTTAATGGGGTGCGCCTGGATGTGGTGGAGTCGCACCGTTTCCTCGGTTTTGTATTCGATCGACACCTCACCTGGGAGGCTCATATTCGCAGCCTTAGGGTCTCTTGTACCCGCGCCATGGACATTCTTCTCTCCGTGACGTTCAGCGCTTGGGGCGGTGATAGGGCTACTGCCTTACTTTTTTATCGATCCTTTGTTCGCTCGAAGCTCGACTACGGATGCGAGTTTTATGCATCCGCAGCCGAGCGTTTATTGCGGAAGGTGGATTCGATCCACCACACCGGCCTTTGCCTTGCGACCGGTGCCTTCCGCACTTCCCCCATTGAGAGCCTGTTGGTCGATGCTGGGGAGATGCCACTCGCTCTGCACCGCGTGCAGTGCATCACTCGCCTGTACACCCGAGCCCGGCGTCTCCCTTAGTCGCCAACAGCTCTCACTGCATCCGCAGCTGATCTCGATGGTGCCTCTGCCGCCGAGAGACGCCAGTCTTACCCTAAGCCCTTTCGGTTTAGGGCCAGGAAACTCCTTCGAAAGGTAGATATAGCTCTCGGACCGGTGTCGCTCCTGGTTCTGCCCAGGACTCTACCCTGGAGGGTACCACATTTGGCTATTTGTCGCCACGCCTCTGCTCCCAAAGCTTGTACTGCGCCGGGAGTATTGCGTTCGACCTTTTTGGAGCACACATCGTGTCACGCTGGAACCGTGCCAGTGTATACGGATGGCTCCAAGTCCCAAGAGGGGGTCGGCTTCCACGCCGTATCCCCTCTGTTTGAAGTCAGCGGGGCTCTACCAGGCGCTGCGTCTGTCTTCACGGCCGAGCTGGTGGCAATACACCACTCGGTACGGGAGATTACGCGACGTGCCCGGTTCGGAGACCCGATTGTGATCTATAGCGACTCACAAAGCGCCCTGAGTGCTCTCGGGGCATTGGAATCTCCGCATCCCCTGGTTCGCGATATCCGTGACGCCACGGTTTTGGCGAGCCGAGCAGATGTCGAGATTATCTTCTGCTGGGTTCCTGGACATGTAGGAATTGCGGGGAATGAGGGCGCCAAAGAGTCCGCGAGGACTCTGCGACCGGACCAGCGTTTCGCTCTTCCTCACACCGACTACATGACAGGAATACGGGCAGCTCTTCGGACTGCTTGGCAAAGAAGTTGGGAGACGGTCAGGGGGAACTTAAAGTTGCGTGCCATTGCGCCGCGACTGTTCCCATGGACCTATCCCCCAATGCTGCGGTGGCTTCAGGATGCTTTCTGTCGTCTCCGAATCGGACACACTCGTGTGACGCATCGCTATTTGATGGAGCGCTCGCCTGCGCCCTATTGCAACGACTGCGTCGTCCCCCAGACTGTTCGGCACATTCTTGTCGAATGTCCCAGTCTGGGTGATCTTCGCGCACGATACCTGTCCCGGTACCGCGATGGGCGGGGTCGCTACCGCCTGTCCCTTGTACTCGGGACAGATTCGTGCACATTGACTTGTGGACTTGTTGACATTTGGGGGGAGGCCGGGCTTCTCCCCTTTATTTAAGGTTCTTTTCTATTGTTTTGTTTGTAGGTTGCACTCTCCTGCACCTGGATGAGGGGGACCTCCCCCCGCTGCCGGACATTGCTTCCTCATTGTTAAGTTTTTCCAATTTATATCGATTGTTAAGTTTTCATATTTTGCTTTTAAAGTAGCCTAGTTCTAGGCTGTCGTGTTTTTCGGCGACTTATGCCCAAGTGGGTAGTTGCCAGATGGGCTCAATAAGAAAAAAAAAAAATGATTGTTGTAGTTGTGGTGTTTTTGTGTTAGCCCCACTCCACCCCTCGGTGCCTTAAAGACCCCAACCCCATAAACCTTTAATTAGTTAGTAGAAAGGCGTTCTGTGGTCTCCTTGATGAGTGTTATACATTTTTTTATTATTACTACTTTTAAATGTTTCCCATTTGACTTTCTAGATAATTCTATTGCCGAAGATCAGAATGTGGTTGAAGAAGAGGAAGAAGAAGAGGAGGAAGAGGAGGAGGAAGATGATGATTTGGGAACAGCCCGGGGAAGAGATCGTTTCAAGAGTGAACGAACCAAGATTTCCCTCATATCAGATGCTAAAGTTGAGAAAAACATTCCTGATTCCCTAGGTATGGTTACCCTAGCTTCTTATCTTGCCTCGTGTTACAAGACTAGGCTGGATGAATGCTCTTCCAGAATGCAACACTGAACACTCCTTGTAACACTGGTAAAGCTTTCTATGCCATCCCCGTCACAACCTCACAAGCAACATATTTAAGACCAACATGCACAACAACGCAAAAAGATACCATGCCAACTATCTGGCAGGTAGACACTCCCATGTAACATTTCCTGGCCAAACATCACACCAAAAACTTCACATTGTCACATAAATGGCTTTACTGCTCACCCTTCCCACTCCTTAACCTCTCCATGGATGACATAGCCACACCCCACTTGGCTTCATATGCAGGCGACAACTATAATGTCCACTCACCGAGACAAAGACAGCCAATCATCTCCGCCCCCCTTACCTCACCACACTACATACTCGTACCTTGTTCACCAAAAATAGACTGAAAATGGCCATAACCATATCCATGGCAACACCAATACACACCACATCTAACAATAAACACCACTATTCCACACACCCCAAATCCTTGGCATAACATACAACACATCATTGACATTCAAATTGCATGTGACTAACTAGAAAAAAAACAAGACTTCTCATCACCAGAACATACAACTTTCAGACAAAACAAAGAAACCACAACCGCAATTTATAAACAATTCATACACTCAGTAATAGACTTATGCAAGCCCTGCTTGAGTCCCTAACCTCCTTCAAAGATTCAAGACCATACAAAACAATCACAGCCTGCACAGCTACTACACCCACAGAGGACCACCCACACTCTGAAATTTTAAGTCCTCAAGGTAAAAGATCTCCTTGTTTTAAGAGGCACAAATACTAGCTGCAACTTCCACTAACCCATAGCACTCGCTACACTACGTGGCAAACACCCACTCTCACAAAGAAACATCAAAACAACACCTAATTCATACTACATTAGAAACTGTCAACGCTCCACCCCACCCCCCTAACGAGCTGAGAAAAACATATCCACACCCACTTCACTGACTGCTCTATCCAGTCACTTTCACACAACACCCCTGCTTGCTGCAGTATTGACATCACCTAGCCTTACTGACCTCCCAGAAAATGGATGTGACCATCGCTGATTCCTGTCCACAATTCAATACCACACCTCATACAATCAAGCACCTAATGGAAGACTACAGCACCAAGCCTCACATGCTAACAACACAATGTACCCTCCCTGATGGCTCTCTGGGGAAAACCCTGTACAAGGCACACCTTTCCTATGGTTTCTGGGCTGCTCAGCCAGATAATTTGAGGCTCATGACAACTCATGTCTGGTATTGATAGGTGTGTAGTGGTTGAAGAGAGGGATAAAGCAGTGCCTTAAAATCTCTACTTGGTTTTAGTCTTTTTAGACTCGAAGATGGCCGAGTAGATAAGAGTGGCCATCTGTTGATGTCAGTAACACAGCAGCGATTCGCCTTTTGCCATTGCTCTAACGCCACTATCCGTATTTTCCATCTTGCCCTTTCTTATAGCCTCTGCTTTAGAAGAACTTGTGCTATGGCTTAGCCGAATGGAAACAACCCTTTCTGAGGCAGCAAAGTTGAGCCACACTGGGTGTGTTTAGTTGCTGGATGGGTACCCATTTGGGTTGCTTTTAAATCTCCTACACTTTTATGTAAATACCCGTAATTTGGATTAAGTTAATTAATAGGTCAAAATTGAGAAATAAACTGCATCTTAAATGAGTGGAAATTGGTGGTAAAATTCCTACCATTTTCTTTAGATGAAATAAATGATTCAAGTTTCCTCATCTTGTTTAATATACAAGACTGTTGTGTTGAAGAAATAAGGGGAGGAAGTGTAAGAGTGGTTCAAATGGGTTGTGAGTTTGTAAGGTGTGAGTGTATTAAATAAGTGGACAAATGTGTGAAGTGAAAAAAGGATAGTACATTTATTGAGATATTGCGAGCTGGTATGGGCATTTTAAAGAACTAGATCTAGATAGGTTAGAGGAAAGGTTTTTTATTTTCCTCGAATTTAAAGCGCAATAACAACGAGGGTCTATCACACAGAAAGTTTGTAAGGAGAGATAATGTAAAGAAGGTAAAAATGTGTTGAAGACAACGGCTAATAATTCTGGATGCATTGGGGCTGGGAAAGGTTTGGGAAAGAACAAGTTAGGGGCCTAATGGACTTGTGACTTTTCCTTTGTTCACAGATGAGGTGATAAAATCCTCCAACCTCAACAACCAACTGCAACAGGTTAAAAGGGGGGTGGGGAATCGCGGCAGAGGGAACCAAGCTCATAATCAGAGAGCAAGCCGGAGAGGTGGATTTGGAGGACATAGATTTCCAATGCGTTTGCCACACCACCAGCTTCAGCAACTCCATCCCCACCCACAATTCTTTCCCAAATTAGTAAGTTTTTTTTGAAGTCAGAATGTGATGACGAAGGAGTTTTATTGCTGGTACATCGTGTTGTGTTTTGGTATGTTTAATGGCATTGAATGAAAAAAATGTGGATACAATTGCGCCATACTTGCCTTCCTATATGTCTAGTACATACCATTGTTCACTTGAGATTTTTTTGCATTAAGGATTAGACCTTGCAAGGTAAGTTAATTTTATCCTGCATCACCTTATGGAACTGACGAGATGTGAACCTGACAGTGTATCAGAGGAACTGAGGGTTCGGAGCATTAGTTTCGTATTTGGTTGATCAAGGGCTAACTGCGAAACTAAGCATCAAGGAAGAAAGCCTGTATGACTAAAGGCTGATTGCCTGCTGGGTTCCTCAATTCGTCTCCCAAGCTAGTAATGTGAACTAGTCAAATTTCAGTCATTATGCTTCCTTGTAGAATCGTGTGGGCTTCAACCACTTCTAAAGTGTTCTTAGGTACGATGCTATGAATAAAGATGTGGTTGTAGGGCGATCGTTTATGTGGCGACCCTCTGCAAATGCAACTCGTTGAAAATGGTCTGATATTTTACTAAGTAATCAATTGATGGTAATGGGATTATTTTTCCCAGAAACACTAGTTGTTCAGGGATGTATTTTTTGATTGAAGGTTTTAAGCATACTTATTGTGTCATCGGAAATGTCCTTTGATAGCGACAGACTGGGTAATTTAGAGATCAAGTTTAGGGTTGATCCCTTGTAATCGGAATGAGTTTGTGCTCTCTGTATTGCACCCTTATCTTATGAGGAGAGAGGGATCCTACATTGTTTTTTGTTTATTTTGTGTATGTCTTGGGTTGTTGGGTGCATGGTTGGATGTTCTTTTTTATTGGTTTGTTATTTGTTTTGTAATTTTTTTCTAACATTATTTTAAGCTAAAATATAACTATAAAGTTGTAATTTTGGCAACTGATGCCTTGATTACATTCGCCAGGTAGGCCTCCATAAATTAAAAAAAAAGGAGATCAAGTTCACTCGCCAAGTCGATCCCAATTTCTCTCTAATGCAGGGACAAGTTTGGAAGGATGTGCTGTTGACTCAGGATGGCCTGAGAAATATGCCTCTCTTCGAATAGGATGCAGCCTCAAACTCTTGCCCGACATGTCTCATCCCTAGGTCTCCAGCCCGTCTTACAATATACATCCACCATTTTCCTTCTCACAGCTGGTAACCCAGTTACCACCCATCTTGTGTGTGTTCTGACAGGTCCACGACTCACAAGCATTCCATCCTCTGCAACTTGCGCAACAAATGGCACCATCTCTGCACCCGTAACAATTACACATCCCAGTATACTTGCAACCCCTGCACAACTACCCCAACACTACCCTTCACTACGTCTCCTGTGTCTTACCCATTCATTCAACATCTTCCTCCACAAGCAGAGTTGCCATTGTAAACTTGGAGGCGTGTTTCACCTTCTGACCCCAGTGCTCTCCGTAATCTCTTACAAGATTGAAACTACCTGGGTTTTATTCCTTCTAGACATCTCCTTTTACTTTTGTTTTTAACTTTCTTTACAAGTCTCTTCGCACCTATCGCTTGGATGGCAGCTAATTGTGCAGGGTAGTCCCCGATCAGCTTCCAGAGCCAAGGTAGGGGTAGTCACCCCTACCTTGGCTCTGGTTGGGGTAGTGGGTTTTATCATGTTTCCTCTATTTTAGTTTCCTTTTTTAGTGCCCACATGCCCCATTTTTTCCTTTTATAATTCGCAAGACAGACGAATGGGGTCACTACCGCTTATCACTTGTAGTCGCGAGAGGTTCGTGTACACAGACTTGTGAAAAATATCTTTTTCTTTACTGGTTTTGTTTTGCTGTTTGTTACTTTTTTTTTGTTTTTAATAGAGACAACCTAGAGTTTAAGTTGCCTTGATTTCAGTGACCTTATGCCCATGTTGGCAGTAACCAAGATAGACCTGCCCCTTCCCCTAAGTCTTGCCAGGAGATGTCTGGTGTAGCATGGGAAACCATGCAGTACTGACATCTAGAGGATTGTGTGCCGTCTAGTCCTCAACGCTTATACTTTGCTATCCCCGCCAAATTTCTGTCTGTGGAGCCGAAGCTATACAGGGTGTTCAGGCTAAATTTGACAATTTTGAATAAAAGACCCCCCTCCCCTAACAATATCTCAGCCACAAATAAATATTTTAAATTTTAATAAAATAATTTTGGTTAGATGATAACCAAAATCAGCTTTAACCACAGGCTTATGATGACTCTAGACCTGGCACACGCATTCCTCAGTGTGTCCCTGGCAAGAACTTCAAATGCTTGCTTGATCTTGGCCACCTGCTCAGCCTTGGTGTTGCAGGACAAGCGGTTGGTAGATTTCTCAACTGCGCCCCACACAAAGCAGTCCATGCAATTGCAATTGGGGGGGGGGGGGTATTAGAAGGCCAGAAAGAGTCGCTAGTGAAATCGTAGTAATTCTCCAACAAACACCTCTGCCTCTTTCCTGAGGTATGGCCTTCCAGCAGCATCTCTCTCCAGCCACCCTTTGACAAAGGTTCGTTGCAGCTCCACATAACCTACTAATTTTAGTCTAAGGCCTTGCTTAAAGATGTGGGGTGACATGACATCATCCTCACTAGAAACAACCAAAGACCATCACAGTTTGGGGAACTTGATCTTTGTGAAATATCACATAGTTTGTATGCAAGCCATCCGCTGTTCTAGATGTTACGCAACTGGTCCTGACAGAAATTCTTTTCATCTGAGAAGAACCAGATTGTACCCTGCTCAACAGGATATTTCGGCTTGTTCAGGAGCTTATTTGCCTTGGTTAAGTGGTTCTCTTGTCTTTGGCTGTCAGCATTTGTCCCTTGCACCTCTTGTACAAATGGTAGTGAAGGTCCTCATTCCAACACCCATCTCTCCCGCCAAAGCCCCGATTCTCTTGCTCGGGTCTTCCATCTCCTTGTCCTGCAGCCGTTGGATGAATTCCGGCGTACAGATGCAGTCAGAACGCCTGCTGTGTTCTTTTCTACTGGTCACTTCTTCGTAGTCTCTTTTGAAGCTGCACATTTCATGGCTTACAGCCTTTACATTGTTAACAGAGCATTAAGTACTAGTCATAATATCAGCATTTTGATGCCCGATGAGAATGATGCGGTTAACTCTTTTCCAATATCCAGATGGTTTCCATCCTACGTCCATGGCAAGTAACTCTTTTTAACTAAACCTTTACTCCATCTGTTCTCTAACGCCATTCACTGTTCACCAATACGCCAACCTGTTCCTGAAAAAGGAGACATTAAAAATTGTCAAATTTAGCCTAAATACCCTGTATATCTTCCACACATTTTCACTCCCTCTATCTTTCTCCCATCTTAAATCTCTCCTTGCACACTTTCTGCCTGGTCCTCTTTGGTATTTTGCTTTAAATTAGAGAAAAAGAAAAACCCATTTGCTTGAACTAGGTAGAGCTATTTCCTCTGGGTTCAAACCCAGGCTCATAACTAGTCATAGGCAGGCCTAAGTCTTGGGTGACTGGCCCTGGTTTGCCTCGGTCCCCTGGTAATTGTAGTGGAATATTGGTTTGGTAATCCATCCCCTCCTATCCCCATTTTTTTGGGGGGGGGGATGGCATTGGAGTGAGTGGGCCCGCAAGAAGGGCTGGAACTTGCACAACCACCATTTGACAGGGCTTGAACCGAGGAGGGATGATGCAAGTCATAATGACCCTCCAGGATACGCGTTCTGCCTGCCCTGTATAGGGTTAACTCCAATGCAGGGATGTCCCTGCCCCAAATTTGACCCACTTGGGGGACGCACCGCCATTCTTCGATCGGGCGCTCACTAGGAACCTTACTGCGACGACTGCGTTCTCTCTCAGACTGTTCGACACATTCTTGTGGAATGTCTCAGTCTGGGTGATCTTTGCACATGGTATCTATCCCAGTACTAGGATGCCCCCCCGGAGGCGCCTTCAGCTCTTCTCTTGTACTAGGGACTGGTTCATGCACACAGACTTGCGGACTATGACTTTTTGGACGAGACCGACCTCCTCCACTTTATTTGGCCCTTTGTCATAGGTCGCATGTTCCTGCACCAATGCTGGAGCATGCCTCCTTGTTGCTTTTTTGCCTTTTTTATTTGTTGTTTTTTGTTTAGCTTGTCTTGCCTTTGTTGCTTTTTTATCTTTGTTATTTACTTGTTGTTTTTTTAATCTAGCCTCGCATTAGGCTTTTTGTGAATTACGGCGACTTTTGCCCAAGTAGGCAGTCGCCAGATGGACTCTTAAAATGACCAAAAAAGTCCATGCCCCATCTCCAAAGGCCAGTGACTGTGCCTACACACCAACTGTATTATTCAGAACCAGCCGTTGTCTGTGCCAACAGGCATCCTCATTAGTTAGTGGAAACTAGACTCACTGTTTCTTCCTCAGGTTTCTGGCCTCTTCGCCTACGACGAAAACCAGCTAAACAGAATATTCAAGGGAGTCAGCACTTTTTTGTCCTAACATTCTTCATTTTTAAAAACCCCTCCAAACTCAGTGAAATACAAGTAAAGATAAAACTAGCATACCCCGCCAACCTTCCCACAACCCTCCTTTGTGCACCCATTAGTTTGCCAAGTACTGATCTTGGTGCAGGGGCTCCACTCTCACCACCATCAACCAAAAGAGGAACCTCACTTCTATCCTTTTTGGAGCCGCCATTTGGTAGCTCCACCTCTTCTAAAGAGATGCCCACCTGTGATGTATGAGGGGCCCCTCCATGTCTCCCCTAGTGGAGAGGGTGCTTCCCTTCAATAGATACAGCTTTGGGGGCTTACCCCCCCGAATCCTCTGGATGACTCTAGAGTAGTGGTGGGCCCCTTGTACTTTTTCAGGGGTTCCCCAAAGTTTCTCTCAGGTGAGAGGGCACTTTCCCATCTGAAATCATGACAGGTCAGGGGGCTTCCCTCAGACCACCTCTCATATAGTTGCCTCCAAATGACTCTCCACATGCATCGGGTCTCACCAAGAACAGAGCGAGGCAAAGGACATGTTGCCTCGATTCTTTGCAACCCTAATGGGGGCAGGTGAACCACCTCGACTTATTTTGAAGGTTAAGAGGCATCATCATCCACTGGGTATTGCCAAGACGCATCTTTGATGCGAGGTTTATCACATTAACCCTCTATGCTTGTATGGGACGAATTCGTCACATAGAAAAGAAGAGCTTATAGCTAGAGAAATTACATACATGGAGTGTAGCAAGCGAGTGTGACGAATACGCCGCATGTTCTCTTTAGGTTGACACAAGGGTTACATCACATTTGCGCGCCCTTTGCCACTAACCTATTTACCACTTAATAGAAATCCTAAATATAATTAATATGTTGTTCATTTTTTAAAATGAATTAAGGGCATACACAGCTATGGGAAGCTGACATGCCCTCTTCGTTTTCTTCCCAACGTAGGTCGCCATGCCAACCCGAGATGTGCCATAGGAACTTGAGTTCCTGGTTGGGATACCTGACACCTTGGGTGGGAATGGCCAGTTGGAGGCTTCTCCTGAGGTAGGGTATGCTAATAATTATAGGTGATCAACCACCCTACTCATCGTTAATGGACTCGCCTATCTTTACTTCTCTTTATTCCATACCCTCCTACCCCTTTCCACACTTGCTCTCCTATCCACAGAGGGTCTTGCTGCCCAGTGCACTTTGGTCCTATTATGAGACTTAGTCGAGGGGCAGGTATGCCATGAGGTCCCTACCTGCTGCGAAGGTCAAAAGCCCCGTGGCTAAGGCAACTATTCTGTATGCGGTGTGCTGCTGGGCCATCCACTCTGCGCACCTTCTTCCAGTACACAAATAAGGTGGCTACGCCAGCACCATTTTTAGGGTCAAAGTTCCAGCACAATTTCACCTAAATGGTAGGCTGGGTTTTGCAAAGCCCATCAACATTGGACTGGGACTGATTATATGTGTAAAAAATCACATTCTGGAATTTCTTCTCATCCTACAAGGACTTTTCTCTTAACCTCTCCCCCCCCCCCATTTCATTTGGAGGTCATAGTATTTACTTTCCATGAGGCCCCTTTTCTCTTTTTTTATTCTCTTTATAGTGACCATAAAAAGCAAGAGTGGGAGATCCGCCTCCAAACGTGGCATCCTCCTCCTCCTCCTCCTCCTCCTCCTCCTCCTCCTCCTCCTCCTCCTCCTCCTCCTCCTCCTCCTCCTCCTCCCTCTTCCTCCTCCTCCTACTACTCCTATTCTTCCCTCCTCCTCCTACTCCTACTCCTCCTCGTCCTACTCCCTCCTCCTACTCCCTCCTCCTCCTCCTCCTCCTCCTCCTCCTCCTCCTCCTCCTCCTCCTCCTCCTCCCTCCTCCCACTCCTACTCCCTCCTCCTCATACTCCTCATACTCATACTCCTATTCCTCCTCCTCCTACTACTGCTATATCTCCTCCCTAGGTTTCCGGGGGATGGGGGAAATAGAGGCATCCCTTTGACCAGAGACTTGACTGTGACAGAGTACTGTGAATGGGATTTGTGATGCCTTGGGGTGAGGGATGGTCTCAAAGGTGACCCAGGCCCAGATGGCAGAAACTTCCATTGGGTTGAATGCAGGTTCAGTGCTTGGCACCGAACCTGAGTCTGCCCCTATGCAAGCTTCTCAGATAGCTTGCATACTGGAGAGGAGGGACTCTTCCCCTGGCTGATGCCCCTCTGACTGCTAATAACTTCTCCATCTCAGAGAAGGATCTTGTTGAAGCCGGTCCATCTGGTCTAGGGATTCATTCCGGTTGTGGATAGAAAAAAAAGCAAGAAAAGGACAAAGTTCCTATCACTCCATGGGTGCTCTGGGGATAGACTGGTCTGCTCCTCTTTCAGAGAGCGACCAACCCACGAGCAACTCTTCTGGCTTGAGGCGCCCATGTGTGAGGGGGTCCCAGACCAAGACCAAAGTCGCAAGTGAGTTAAGTGGAGCCTCAATTACATTGGGACCCTCATTGAGAGACTACCCAGCGTTTTATAGCCTGTTGGCTCCAAACACTTTGTGGTTATTCGTGCCAATGATGGCAGCATGTTGGATAAGGGCAACATGATCCATTAGAGGAGAGCATTAGCTAGTTTGATTGGTAGAGAACCGAAGGTGTCCCATTTCTCGGATAGGAGCCTTCTAGCAAATGTGTCAGATCCCTCCAAAGTGGCCATGATTAGTATCCTTTGGACACTGAATGGCTCGTCAGTGATTGTGATGCGATCCTCTACCATAAACTTGTGATAGGAGTGGGTTATTTGAGGGAACTCATAGACTACTCCTTATAAGACATTACTGAAGAGCTGGCTAACCAGAGAGCAGTAAAAGTGAAATGTGTTGTGGGAAAATGGAGCGGCCTTGAGATACACTCTTCCAATCTTCCTCAAATTTTATTGTGAAAAGCTATCTTAGTCAGTGCGTGCCAGTTGGTATCGGCACCCTGCGAAGTCATTCGTTCCACTGCTATGGAGGTGCTACTACTGCCACCGTTTCGGACATACAAATCACTTGTAGATGTGCAAAGTTGGGTTTACCAAGTGTGCATAAGTTGCTTCAAAGCTGTACATGATAAGTCCTTATTGTGTATAGCCAATTCTGTCATTTGTGGAGATCCGCACCCTGCTTCCTAGAAGCAAGGTGTGGCTTGTATCTCGACGTGAAGTAAATCCTGATCATTCAGGCTATGGATCGTCTCTCCTTTTGCGATGCAAAGAACTTGGTCCTGGTGCGTCCATAGCTGCCTGGGACATCTTATTCCTGTGATATTTGATCCTGCTCCCTTTCAGGCCTACGAGCACAGTCACTTTCGCTCTCATTAGGAACCCTTCTGCTGGTTCTATCCCCCTCCTGATATTCCCCTAGTACAACTGGTAGAACAAAGGGTTCACATACAGCTTTGGCTAAACCACGGCTCCCCCACTCCCTCCTCTAGTGTGACTCTTTCCAATAAGGTGAAATGGCTTCTCACCTCCACTAAGTCATTTGCTCATAAGAGAAAACCCCTGAATGTGGTTGTTAGGCCATCTTCTGGGCTCCAAAAGGAGCTTCAGCTTGTAGATGCAGAAGGAGGAAAAGGCGACATCGCCTTCTACAGCCAACAGCGCCCAGAGTTCTGCCTCTGAGATACATAGGCCATTCATGTGAGGGTCTTCTCTTCAAAGAGGCGCCCCCCGTATCGATTCTTTCAATGGAATTGCGGCCGACTCTGTGCCACCTGGGAGGATGTGCAGAGGCTCATCTCCTGTAATTGATTAGCCATCATCATCGCCCTCTCTAATCAATTGATTAACCATTCTAATCCTTCTCTTAAATTGATTAACTATCATCATCAACCTTCTATTTAATTGATTAATTTATCAACACACAATCTCCTTAATTGATTAACAATCATCATAAACCTCTCTAATTGCTTAACCATCATCATTAACCTTCTATTTAATTGATTAACTATCAACATCAATCTCCTTAATTGATTAACAATCATCATCAACCGCTTTAATTGATTAACCATCATCACCAACTTTCCCTTTAAGTAATTAATAATCATCATCAACCTTCTCTTTAATTAACTATCATCATCAACCTCTTTAATTAACAATCATCATCAACCTTCTCTTTAATTAACTATCATCATCAACCTCTTTAATTAACTATCATCATCAACCTCTTTAATTAACTATCATCATCAACCTTCTCTTTACTTGATTACTTATCATTAACTGCTCTACCACAAGCTGGGGTTGGTGGTCATTTTGCCAATAGCCTTGTGCACTCAAAGAAATAAAACCTTCAACTGCACAACTTTGCAGGCCAGTGCGTTCCCCCTCCCCTACCTTGGCTAAGTTATCTCTTCACTATCTCACTGAGTGTCATACCCACTTCCCCTTGTATTTTCTTTAGAACTACTAGGTGGCTTCTTAAAAATACTATTCATTTCTTTAATCTTTTTTATAATTTTTTGGAATTGAGGCGCTATTTGCATTTTGCAGTTGAATCGACCGCCTCTTCCCAATCATATGGGAGTAAAGTTTGGTCCTCACCGTTTCTTCCATGGTGGGGGCATTCAGGGCCCCGGTCTACGTGGTTTTCATGCTGGTAGAGGTCTCAGGATTTCAAACTTTGAAGAGGTCATGAATTCAATGAGTCACCCACGTCTTCCACATCAACAACGCCCCTCACCTCACCCACCAAACCTCCCGCTTCAAACCCCATTCAATAGTGCACCACCGATGCCACTGCTAGTAAGTGATAGTCTACAGTTGAAGTATGATAAAATGTACAGTTGATATATAAGTGATAAAATATGCAGGCAAAGTGTAAGTGATAAAAGGTACAGTTGATGTGTAAGTGATAAGATCTACAGATGAAGCGTAAGTGGTAAATCTACAGTTGAATTGGAAGTGATAAAATGTACAGTTGGTGTGTAAGTGATAAAATATGCAGGTAAAGTGTAAGTTATAAAATCTACAGTTGATGTGTAAGTGATAAAATTTACAGATGAAGTGTAAGTGTTAAAATCTACAGTTGATTTGTGAGAAAATCTACAGTTGAAGTAGAAGTGATAAACTGTACAGTTGAAGTATAAGTGATAAAATGTACATACAGTTGAAGTGTAAGTGGTGAATCTACAGTTGAAGTGTAAGTGGTGAATCTACAGTTTAAGTGTAAGTTGTAATATACAGTTGAAGTGTGAAAAATGTACAGTTGATGTTTGTTAGTTTATGGTTGATGTGTATGCCATGGCTCACTCAGACTACATTTTTCAGTTTCAATCACTAAGTCAAGTGGGTTCTGCTTTAGCTGAGCTGAAACACTGCTTCCAATTTGATCAAACATAAGCTACATCAGGTTTGGTGGTCACTGAATGGGGTCTAGATTTGGGTCACCTTCATGGCAGCTGCCATATCCTGTGATACCTACGGTTCCGATCCACATGAAACTGTAGGTTTTCCCTTTGAAAATAAAAGTCATCAAATGAGTGTAATTCAGTGACAAATCCCTTACCGAATGACTTTAGTTGAGGGAGAGATTTTTTTTTCTGTTTTCTAACATTTTGGTACCACTTATTTTAGTAGCAGAAAAAAAAGTACGATATTTACCACTGATCTGAACTCTCTTTTTTTCTTGAGGCCTTTTATTTCTCCGAAGGACCTACAATTTTTAACATGGCGGTCAAAACCATTGGTATCTATGTACAATGTATGGTAACCAGCATGAAGTTGAACCAAATTTTGTTTCTTTAGCTTAGCCTTAATAGGAAGCCAGGTTTCAATTGATTAAAAGGTGGTTATATGTCTTAGGCTTACAATGTTATGCCTCCCTTCCCCCCTTGTTTAGTTCAGGAATATGCATAAGCAACTCGTTTGCATGCTTGAACCCCCCACAAGGGGGTTACAATGTAGATTATTTGTGGCATCTGGAGGAGGGGCATGCCTTCCCAGCCCCAGTACCCTCAGTATGTCATTAAGCAGTTCCAATCTAGCCTCTGGTGCCCTTGTTCCTGTACCCATTGTCATAATCCCTCCTCTATGAAGCACTACAATTACTCCCATTACTCTGAAAGTGTAAATAGAAATTCCTCATATTCAATTGAAAATGTCTCTGATTAATGATATTTTGCTTGAGATTGCTCAACCCTTGTGACAACAGAGCAGAAGATACAATGATCCTTCAATTCCTGATGTTCCCCTGATGTTCCTACCTTTTTCCAACAACTTTCAAGTGATAAATTTGAGTAAATGCAAATATTTACTACCATATATACTGCTTACCACCCATTCATTGCTCACTATTAACCTTTCCCAGATACAATAACCTGTAGGCCCTATTTGCTTTTGCTTAGATTCATCTCAGAAATCAACAAGGGTACTGACTGCTTGGAGTGAATTTGGAGGATTTTGAATGTATACTCTTTACTCTGGAAGGTTGCAAGAAAAGAGATTAGATTTTGTGCTTTATTAACGTAACAGTAAATAATTATTTTCCCTTTTAATTGAATATGAAAATTATTTTACTATTGCACAGAATATATTACTTTACTTTAACCACTATGACATCTGTAATTGAACAAGAATTGATGCCCCTGCTTTTTGTCTTCTTAAAGTTAGTGATGATGCATGGAATGAATGAAAGTTTCCTTTAGCTCAGTTAAGCTATAAAATAAACGTGTGGAACTTGCTGGGCAATTGAATTTGGCTCTGAGTAAGGAGTTTTGCTCATCAATGAGAGGGGAGTTGAACATTTTGTGACACCCGTTAGATGTTATTCCATGGATAGACATACTCGTCTTATCAGGTAGACATTGTTACTGGTCGTTTCAGTGGGTGGAGGAAGTTGTTTGGAGAATGGAATGAACTGCTCACCATACAACTTCACACGCTAGTTTTATTCACCCCAATTTGGGGAAGTCTGGCGTGTGCTCTACTTGGACAGGAGTATGTTCTAAGGGAAAGTTGCTTCCAAAAGAGGGATCCCACTATCCAAAGGTTTTGAGGTGGATGGAGGAAAGAACTAATGGCGAACTCAACCTTCCCCAGTAAGGCAAAGGTAACAACACTTTCTACACCCAACAGCCTTCTGAGTTCTATGCTGGTAGGCATACGACCATTTCTCTTATGGTCTTCATGTTGAACAGGGCCCTACATCTCCGAGCTAGTCCTGCAGGGCATATTCCTGCAATGGAATTGGCGAAGAACTTGAGATAGGTATCCTAAATGTGGGTGAGTTTATCACTGTTGAAAACTGCTTCATTTTCTTGTCTTGATCTGTCCCTGTGATCATCCTGATTTGGGATGGGAGGTGCTCTATGAGCTTCATAGTAGTGACCATTTTCCCATTCAACTATTATTTTCTGGGCTGCTGCAGCTTAAAAAATAGCACCAGAGTTGCTTGGAGTGGGCATCTTGGTCTGCATTTTAGGAAATGACTGATTTCTTTGAACCAGTAGAAAGGTTTAGGTCAGTTGAGTTCTTCGGCAACCTAATTACCATGGGCCTAACTACTATTCCTAGAATGCCTGGCCACTTTGCATGTCGTCCGCTTCCTTGGTGGTTGGCTGATTGTGAGAATGCCCTCAGAGAGAAGCTATATCCCTACAGGCACTATAAGCGCCACTCAAACAATTTCATTCTCAGTGAATTTTGTCAAACTAAGGTAGCTTCTGGTATGTTTCAAAGCTTACCCACAGCTCTTCTTGACTGGGATATCTGTCTTCTTAACAGGAAGATCTTCTTTCTTGCTTCGGTGTGCAAGAGAGTAAAAATGATATGCGGCAAGTTCTTGCTCCTTCCTCCTCCCCATTCATTCTCCACAGGAATTTGACTGCAATCTTGGATCCCAGGTCTGTGGCAGTCTTTCAAGACTGCCTTTTTCCACATTCTCTAATCGAGATGCTGCTCCACCAGCATTCAGTGCACTATGTGATATTGCTGAGAGCTGGCAACATAACCTTGCCTCCATAGGCAGAAAACCCTTGAACCACGGTTTATGCTGAGTGAGTTACATTCCACTCTTGCTTAATGTACTGGCAATGCCCTTGGTCCTGTTGATACCCTATATACCATACTTTGACACCCAGGTGAGCAAGGTATGGGATTTCTGTTAGATTTGTTCAATAGTATCTGGACATAGGGTATCCTCTCAGCCTCCGGCAAATGGTTACTGCGCTCATTTTTCGGAAACTGAGGAGAGATGACTCTCCCATCTCGTTTCTGCGCAATTTCTCCAAAGTTGATGTAGAAACTGGTAATTGTTAGAGTAGAGGCCTCTTTTAGACAATGCGTCTAGAGCAAGTTCCACTCCATGTTGGATGCTCTGCTCCGGCTGAAAAATGCTATCTGCTCGGCCTTCTTGCATAGGCAGCACTATGCTACGGCGCTTTTTGATCTGGAAGAAGCCTCTGATACTGCATTGCATTACAGTATCATGGAGAACCTCTACTGATGAGGGCACCTCCCAACAATTTTCATGTTATTGCGAGATCATCGATTCCACGTCCAGGTGGGGAGAGCCATCTTCAACCCAATGGGGGAGGGCTTCCTGCATGATGGCGTCCTCAGTGTTGCGCTCTTTGCCTTGAACATCAATGGTATCACCTTAGTGGTACCAAAAGATGTTCTCATTACACTACATTAACAACCTTTCAATCTCTTATGGTGTGGCCCGCATGCTAACTCGACTCCAACAGGCATTGAACCACATCTCTCATGCCCAAGTGCACTTGATCATTTTTCCTTGGCCAAGACTAAAGTGGTGCACTTCTGCCGCCATCCATGGCTACACCCTGATGTGGACTTGTTCTTAAATGGGGTTTACCAAGAAGTGGTAGCTTTGCTAGGTTTCCTCGTCTTGTTTTCCACTGGTAGTTCTCCTGGGAGGCCTATGTTTGCAGCCTTAGGGGTTCTTATACCCACAGTGTGTTCACAGGTCATTTGAATCTCTGCACCCCCTGGTTCATGGTTTCTATGATGTCCTGGTTGCCACAATCTGGATCGATGTTGATATTATCCTGTGCTAGGTTTCTGGACATGTAGGGATTGTGGGGAATGAGCGTACCAGAGGCTGCAAGGACTGGGTAACCACCAGCATTTTGCTCTTACTCACACTGACTCCATGGCATGAATCCGATCTTGACAGCTGATGTGACTCTTCCTGTGGACCTACCCCTCAATCTCTCTGCAGCTTCACTTCCCTTTCTCTCATTTTCAAATCGGGCGCAATCGCGGTACGCAACCCGACATTTGAAGGAGTACTCCACTTCACATTACTGCAATGACTGCCTTGTCAACAAGACTGTTTGGCACATTCATTTTGAGTGTCCCAGTCTGGAGGATCTTCACACACGTTACTTGCCCCAGTAACGGGAGCGAGTTGGGTCGCTACTGTTTTCCCCTTGTACTTAGGCCTCTTGGTCTTTGTATGCAAGGCTGGCCTCTTCCATTTTATTCTAATTCTTATTTTGGTATTGGCTTTATGCTCAGGGACAGACAGGGCTGGGTCGGTATTGCCGCTGACTGGAGTATAGCTTTTTGGTTTGCTTTTTTCCCCTCTCTTTTAACATATGTAGTCTATTTTATAGACTCGATTTATTATGGCAGCTCATGCCATTCTAGGCAGTCACCAGGAATGACCCTCTTTAATAAAAATAAACCCAGCTGAGCTGGGAGGGATTAACACAGTGCACCAAGGGGACCCCAAATTGAATTTCTTAATACAGGAGGTCCTAAAATTTGTCCCAGCAGGCCCAGCATTTAGGGATATAATTTGCTAGCACAGTCATTTTCATCACTGATCTCTTCCTCCTAGTCCATGGAATGGATCTGTCTACTTTGGTTACTTCAAGCATACTTTGTAGCCCCTCTTTCCTATATTCTTTTGGAGAGGGATGGGCTCTAGTCATTTCTATTTGGGAAGGGATGGGCTCTAGTCATTTGGAGAGGTTTTCTATTTATTTGCTTTTGAGAGTTGCTATTCATTTGCTCTTTGGGGAGATTTTCTAGTTGTGCTTATTGGTGGGATTGTATTCATTTGATTTGGGAGGAGGCTCTATTAATTTTTTAAGGGTTTATTATTATTTTTTTTAGGTTTTCTGTTTTGGGGAGTTTCTTATTCCTTGATTTTTGGAGGTTTTCTAATCATTTGCTCTTTAGAGGGTTTCTCTTCACTTAATTTGAGAGGGGTTTCTAATCATTTGTTTTTGGAGAGGGTTTTTATTCAATAGCTTTGTTTTTTTTCTATTCATTTGCTTGGGGATGTGGCTCTATTATTGTTTTTTTCTCCCCCTCTACACATCAGTTTTATCTGATAAAGTGATGGAAATCATGGCATAGGGGTAAAGGAAGAACATCTTGGGAGTGAAGTGGGGAAGGGGGGGATTAATGGGCCATGGCCAATTAATCCATTTAATATTTTAATATTTTAATTTTTTTAAATATGTTATGATAGTAGTCACCTTGATGTAGTTTATTGGCAAGGTAGCCATGGCCAGTTTGGCTGTGGTGAGTAGCCTTGTCCTGGACTTGGGAAGAAATGGGCCTCTGATGACATCTTCTCGAGTGCTGGACAACAGAGGTGGGTCTCCCATTGTTGCTAGACTCTCTCTCTCTTCCTTTTGTTGTTGTCTTTATCGTCTTTTGTTGGTTTTAATATACCCTAAAAGACAATTTTGTGACTGGTGCTCTTGATGGCAGTTGCCATACAAAACCCCATTTTTTTTCTACATAGATTGCACTTCATAGTATTAGGGGGCAGCTATGTACTGGAGCACCTTATGCAGTCAAGCTTCATCTCTGTGGAGGGTCGAAACCCCCAGCACACCATAAACTCCCACTTGTTCCCATCCTATACTTACAAACACCTTGACTTACACTTGTGTACATTTCCTTAAATTTATTTAAATCCAATTCTTTTACATGTACATATCACCTCAAGGGGGGTGGCGGCTCTCCCTAGCCTAGTGGATATGATGCCAGCCTTCGAACATCAAGGTATTGGTTCAATCTCAAGTGAGAGCGGACACAAAACTTCACCACCAGTAGAGTTCTGGTCACCAATCGGTGGACCTGGTGTGCTTTTCCATGTGGTGGTAGGTAGATCTTATGCAGGTCTTTGCACACACAGATATCACAACACCACTATCTTTCCTCTCCCATCTTCGCATCACAATGCAGTGTCAAAACCAAATACTTCCTGAACCCCTCTCCGCTCCCCCTCAATGAGGACTGGCCCCTGGTGCAATCGGGTTTTCCAGCGATTTTCATGCTAATCTTTATGTTAGTTTCATTATACGGTTGGGAGATCTCATCCATGAGTAAAAGATGGTGCCTCATATAGTACCACCACAGAAGAAACTGTCACAAACTCATTCACACCCATCCACACCATATTATTATTAAGTGGGGTAGCTTGTTGTAAAAGGTGCCCCCCCTCCCAAGAAGAGGTGCTGTTTTGCCTGGGGAAACTACTACTTACCCAAAAGGTTTGTTCCTGTGAACATATGCACTTTTGCATTGATAAAGACCAACCCCATTTTGTGGGAAAACTGTTGATTATTATTATCATAAGGTTTGTTTTTTTTGTTATATTTTTCAAGGCCTTCTATTAATTGAATGTGATTAAATTTCAGTGGCCACTGGACATTTTCCCTAACCCCGGATATCAAGATTTTCACAAAGATGATAAACCTAATGTTTTGTGTCATCCTCGAAATATAAATGTCAACTTAAAGGGGGATATGTGTATGGATGAGAGTTACTCTGTCCCTCCCAAACAACCTTGTTTCTGGGATCAGCAGGATGTGAGTTGTGTCTTTACAGTCGCCTCCTCGCTTCTCTCTCTATGCTCATGCTTAATCATCAAGATTTGCTTAGCTCCCAATGCTGGTTTCCATTGTGTTTGTTTTTATGGCTTGTATACTTTTTGTCTTCTTTGGGGCGCTTTTCTCTCTATTTCAGCCCCAAATTTACAGTTTTTATTGCTGGTTATGTTCAGGCATTGGTTTGTCCTCCAGCAGGGGGTTGGATTTGAGTTGTATGCCCCAAGTAATCTTTTAGGCATGTGGTTTGTGTATCTTCCTTGCATAGTTTCTTGTAACTTTTTGCCTTTTAATAATTACTACTGCGTGAGGAAGGTACATGGATTTTTAGTCAAATTGATTGTAGTATTGATTTTTAATTGTGGCTTTGAATTTTAATGGACTGAATGTGAAGCACTTTTTTGTGGGATGGGGGGTGGGGTGCTGCTTTTTTCTTTCATTTCTTTATAAAGATCATCCATTTTTGTAATCTCGCATAAATCAGGATAGAAATATTATGAGAGGGATGTTTATCTGAACCCCCTAATGGTGCTGTGTCTAAGCCAGAAGCCATGGTGAATTCTGTTGAATGGGTAGGATTCTCTCAAAGATCAAAAGTACTTTGTGTATTTGTATGTTTTCTCAAAAGTGCTTAAGTGCTTGACATATTTTGAATTAGCAGATTTGTGTCAGGTTGCTAGTGGCACTGAGTTTATATGTCAGACTGGTGATTATAATCTTGATATTGATCTTGTCAGAGTGACCCATGCAGGACATTGGAAAGATATTCTAGGTCTGGTTAGGTGGGATGATGACACTTAGGAGAAGGTTTGGTCCTTTCTTCAGTTTGGGAATGTGATAAAAATATATATAAAAGAAATTTGAAAGCTAATGAAGAAATAGTTAGAGGGCGTCTAAAAAGTTACATACAAGGAGAAATGTAGATTCTATGATATTTATGAATGGCAGAAGATGCTGAATTATCCAATTATTTGAGCTACTTTTGGACAATATTATCTTTCACACTCTGCCCCTTTATCTTGCTACTTCTTTTACATGCTAGCTCTAAATAAATAATAATAATAATAAGTTATTATTATTTGTCTTCTTTGGGGCGCTCTAAATAAATAATAATAATAAGTTAAATATTTCTAGATTGAGAACAGTAGAAGGGTGATTTGCATGTGCCTTGATGGAAGATACAACTCTATGAGAGGGGAATGAAAAGGAATGTCTGACTTTATAACTACTGTTAATATGAATGTATTTTAATAGGTAAAAACAGTAACATTGCTGGAGACATAAACTTGTATTCATTTGTTTTCCTTTTCTCCCAATAGGGGCCAAGTTTAAAAAAACTGTGATAGCCTTTAAGGTCTCCCTTTAATGCTGGAAAAAAAGAAGTGAGAGTTGGAAATGCCTCGCCCCATGTATGATGTGAGTTGTCAGTGGCATTGATGCATGCTGAATACTTTGTGGATAAAGTGGTAGATGTTAAAACTTGTATGCGACCAAAGTGTGGGTGGGCTTCATGACGAGAACATTAAATGCAGATTTAACCTGAATGATGGAGAAAAAAAGAAATGAATTCCGAGTACTTTCCAATTTTTGGATCCTGGAGACAAACGTAAAATATGTATATAAGGAAAGCTCCAGGCATTTACAAGATGAATAAGAAGCATGATGATAAAAGAAAAGGGTATGACAATAGTGTGTGTATACCAGCCTCTTGTTTTTCTATCTTATTAACCACTTTACCAGTTGATACCGATCAGTATATCTTCCAAAGGATACCCAGAATTTTTTTTAAATCTAGGTAATTTACCCTCCCCTCATAAATTCTGAAATCCTCCTCCTTATTTCCCTATTTTATTCTCCTTTCTACAACTTGCCACAATGCATCCAACTATCTTCTTAACACTTTATTCCCTGAATTAATGTTTAAAAATGAAAAACATATTAATTACTTTTATCATGTCTATTAAGTGGTAAATAGTTAGTGGCAAACGGCACGTAAATCTGATGCAACACTTGTGTGAATCTAAACAGAACATGTGTCATACTCCTCACACTCACTTGCTCGACTCCACGCATGTAATTTCTCTCGCCATAAGCCTTTATTTTCTCATGTGATCAATTTGTCACAGTCAGGGTTAAATGCTCAATTTTCTTCCTAGTGTCCCTGTAAAATGGTAAAAATTTGTGCTTTTGAATGCATACTTGTATGTACATTACCCAGGATTAATCCTGGGGGTTTGCATGTACCCTCTTATACATTCTAGTTCTTTTTAGCACTATTTTTCATTGCCTTTTCTTGCCATTCATTTGCTCTTAAATGTAACAATAAAAAATATAGAGTATATAAGGAGTATTTGAAATGAAATTCACTTTCATCTTTTAAAGAAGAAAAGCAGGAATGAAGTGGAGAAGAAAAATCTACACAAAATTCCAATTCAACTTCGCCTGTCCAGACCAGGAAGTGGTAATCCCAATTTAAAGACCATTGAGACAGTTGATCTCAATGAGAGTCCACTGAGGAGAGATCCTGAAAATGCCTCCAGTCAAAAAGGAAAAAATGCCCCCCAAATTGACAAGGCTTCGCTCAAGGTAAGACATAAGAGTTCATTGAAATTATTTTAATAGAAAGTTCTACCTTGGGAAATGTAATAAAAATAGTTATAATTACTTTGCATTTTATAAAATAATAATTATTACTTTGCATTTTATAAAATAATAATTATTACTTTGCATTTTATAAAATAATAATTATTACTTTGCATTTTATAAAATTATTATAATTACTTTGCATTCTATAAAATTATTATAATTACTTTGCATTCTCTAAAATATTTCCGTGACTTATTGGATACAGCGTTGGTCTTCTAACACTGAGGTACTCCTGGGTTCAATCCCAGCCAGTCATTCCCAAGTGGATATGGCACTACCACCCCACCTGGATGCAATCCTGGAGTGGGACCACCACACTGGGATGTAGGTTAAGTTGCAATAGTCCTCTCCCGCAAGGGGTGCGGCGATTTGCCTTCCTGACCACTGTGCTGATGGGACTCAGCGCCCCCTTCGGCCCCAGCTTAGCCTCTTCTTCTTTCTGACAGCCTGTGTTTTTACCCTACTTCCTCACTTTTCCTACAACCTCTCTCACAACTCTCTCTGGTTGACCTCTAATTTCAGAGGGTAGACACCCCTGAGCTTCACACCCAACTTCACCTTCTTCACATCCCCTTTCTTTCTTCTTTCACTATCTATCATATTTTACGCCATGCCTCAGGTGGAGCCACCATACTGATGGGATGCCAGGTCACTAAGAGGGAGGAGTCCCTCAAATAGTGGCAGCTGGTTCTGCCGGTCTCATATTCACCCCTCCCAGAGTGGGCTACTGTTTGGGGTGATGTACGTTTGTTTCCCATGCTATAAAAGGGGGAAACCATGCCCAATGATGATTTGAAAAATATAATGCTCCCTCTTTACTTTCGCCTCGACCTTCGTCCGAGCTACCCTCAGGCAGTTCTCCGTAAGGGGTGCGGCGATTTGCCTTCCTGGTCATCCTCTATTTTTACAGGGTAGATGCTGACCTTCTTCCCAGCCAACTATCCTGGATCGGGGCTGAGGGGGGAGGGGACAATGATCCCTAATCCCTGAGCTCCGGTTTGGGATGGTGGGTTTTAACAACCTGCTTCATCTCTACCCATACCTTCCTCACATCCCCTTTCCTTCTCACTTCACACTCTATCAATTTTGTGCTGTGCCCAAGGTGGAGCCGCCATGCCAGGTCACCAGGTGGGAGGGGTGGCCTTAAATTGCGGCACGTGTCTCTGCCAGCCCCGTACGCACCCCTTGTAGAGCGCACTACTGCGTGGGGTGATTAGCGTCTGCATCCCGTAAAAAAATAGGGGTCACCATGCCCAATGATGAGAAAAACAAAAATCTTCCCTCAATTTCCTCTAATCCACCGTCGGAACCGCCCTTGGGCAGCTCCACAGAAATATATGAGGTTCCCCCCCCACCCCCTCCGTGTGCTCTCACAGGGGACCGTCCAAATCTCTTTAACTGGAGAGGAGGCTTACTCCTCTCATTCACCTACTGGTGAAGGGGACCCCTTCCTTCATCCCCTTGTCTGGGGGTCCCTTCGGGCACCTCCCTCTTTCCAGCAACAGTCCCCCCTTTACTTTCCAAGGGGTCTGCCAAGAAAGCCAGCAGGCTGCCCATAGCTGACCGCTCCCCATTGAAGTGGCTCGTTAGGGCAAACCCCTTATGGGGGAAAGGGAAGCCAGGCCCCATCAGTCGCTTCCCTCAAAAGACCTGCAGGCTAGAATATTAAACCTATCAGGAGTCAAGGTCTGTGCCTCCCCAGACTCGACACGTGACGCCGCTGCCAGTGGGACCTGTGATGTCCTGGGGGGGAATGGCCAACTGGAGGCCCCCCGAGATAGACATGTTCCTTGAGGCAACCCAGCCTCAGACGGTAGGGCCTTCTATGGGGGTGAATCCGTGCTTGGTGCCAAGCACTGAACTTGAGTCCGCCCCTATGCAAGGTCCTCCTCAAACGGCTCAGGCCTCAAGGCAGTACAAGGAGGGGAAGGATCTTCTCCTCTGGCTGGTGTCCCTGCAACCGCCAGGATCTTCTCGATCTCGGAGAAGGACCTTGCCGAGGCCGGTCCATCCGGACTGAAGGGGAGAAGCAGGTTCATTCCCCGCCCTCCTCTCCTAAAAAGAAAACAAAACAAGAAAAAGAAAAAAAAGACTGGGCTCCTCTCCATCCGCGGGGCTGCAGGAAGGATAGGTCTGCTGCTACTTCGGTAAGCAACCAAGCCATGATCGGCACATCTTTCCCTCCCCGGGTGCAGAGCCCCTGACTAAGACAAAAAGTGCTGATACACGGAGTGGAGCCTCGCTTACATCGGGCCCCCCCTCATTCAGAGACTACCTGGCGTTTTCGAGCCCGCTGGCTTCAAACGCTTCCTGGTTATTTGCTCCACTGATGGCAGCATGTTGGCCAAGGGCAACATGATCCATCAGAGGAAAGCTTTAGCTAAGTGTGATTGGTAGAGAGCCGAAAGTGACCCGTTTCTCGGACAGGAGCCTTTTGGCGAATGCGTCGAATCTCTCCGAAGTGGCCATGATTAGTGTCCTATGGACACTCGATGGCACGCCTGTGAGTGTGATGCCGCACTCTACCATGAACTTCATGAAAGGAGTAGTTTATGCGAGGAAACACGTTGACTACTCCATAGAGGACACCACCTTAGAGCTTGCTGACCATCGGGCGGTCAAGGTTGAACATGTAATGAGAAAACAGGAAGGGTTCTAGAGACCCACCCCTACACTCTTGGTCACGTTCTACTGTGACAAGCTGCCTAGGTCGGTGCGTGCTAGTTGGTATCGCTACTGCGTGAAGCTTTTCGTGCAATTGCCGCGAAGGTGCTATTACTGCCACCGGGTCGGCCATACTAATCGTTCCTGTCGGTGGGCAAAGATGGGGTTACCCGAAACTTGTGTAAGTTGCTCCAAGGCCTCACACAATAAGTCCAAATCGTGTTTGGCCAAATGTGTCAATTGCGGAAAGCCGCACCCCGCTTCTTCGAAGCAATGTGGTTAGTATGTCCTTGAGAATTAGGGTTTGCCTCTCACTTCGCGAGGCTAAGGACTTGGTCCTGCCGCAGCCGCTGCTTCCCGAGGCCTACGAGTACGGTCGTTTCCTTGCCGATTCGGAACCCTTCTGCGGGTTCTACCCACCCCGTGCGCACCCCTGGTAAAGCTGGCGGCACAAAGGGTTCACAGCCAGAAGGCAACCCCCTGAAGTTGGTCGCCAGGCCATCTTCCATTTTTCTTAAAGCTGCCCCCCAAAAAGAGGATAGCACCAAAGGAGCTTTAGCTTCTTTGCCCACGCCCAGTGGTGGGCGAGTGGCTCGGAGATGGTAGACCCTCGAAAAGAGGCCCCATCCCCCCCGCCTCCGAAGCCGACCTGCCCACCTAAGGTTTCGAGGCAGAGGGAGGAAAAGACTCACATGGCAAGCCCAGCCTTCCCCAATAAATCCTCGAAGGGGACAGCGCCTTCAGCGTATTGTCCGGCCAACTGCGCCCGGAGTTGTGCCTCCGGGAAGCCATACGACCATTTCCATGAGGGTCTTCTGTTCGAGGAGGGCCCCCGCGTCTCCTCCGAGCTAGGCCTGGAGGGCATATTCCTGCAATGGAATTGCCTTGGACTGCGGTCCAATTGGGAGGAGCTGCGGAGGCTCGTCTCGTCCCGTTCCCGCTAGCTATTCTTTTGCAGGAGACCATGCTAGGCACATACCCCCCCCGGGGGGGGGGTTATAAGGCTTTTGCGACCCCACCACCACGGGATGGGGGCCAGGTGGAAGGATATGCGATTTACATCCGGCATGATGTCTCCGTTCTTCTCTTCGCTTTAGATACCACCCTTCAGGCAGTAGCCTTACAGCTGCACCTTGATAGGAGGTATACTATTATTTCCGCGTACATTCCACCGTCAGCCGACTTCGATGCGAGGGATTTCCGCCCCGGCGTGGTACGGTTGCCGAAGCTCTTTCTCTTGCTCGGAGATCTAAACGGTAGACACCCCCCTATGGGGAGACTACTCTATTAATCTCCGGGGTCAAGTCTTTGCCGACCTGATCGACGAGCTTGAGATGGGTGTCCTAAATGTGGATGAGTTTACGCATAACTGCCCGAGAACTGCTTCATTTTCTTGCCTCGATCTATCTGTGTGCTATCCGGATGCACAGCCTGATTTTGATTGGGTAGTGATCACTTTCCGATTCAAATATCATTTTCTGGGCCGCTGCCGCCCGAGAGCCCGTCCCAGAGGTGCTTGACGCGTGCGCGGTGGCCTGCATTTCAGGAAATGACTGAATTCTCTCTCTCAGTCGAGGAGTTTAGGTCGGTAGATGAGGCCGTTGAGTTCTTCTCCGGCAACCTCATCGCCGTGGGCCTGACTACTATTCCTAGGACGTCTGGCCGTTTTGCACGCCGACCACTCCCATGGTGGTCGGCCGAGTGTGAGACGGCCCTCAAACAGAAGCGTTATGCCTACATGCGCTATAAGCGCCGCCCGAACGATTTCACTGTCGCTGAATTTCGTCGGGCTAGGGCTAGGTTCCGGTATATTTCGAAGCACGCCCGCCGCTCTTCTTGGCGGGCATACGTGTCTTCACTTAACGGGAAGACCCCTTTAGCTGAGGTGTGGAAGCGAGTCAAAAGGATTCGGGGCAAGTTCTCGCAGGACCCCCCTCCCGTTCTCCAGGAGAATGGGACCGCAATCTCAGACCCCGCGTCCGTGGCGGAATCCTTAGCGACCGCTTTTTCCGCATTCTCTAGCCGTGATGCTGCTCCGCCAGCATTCAATGCACGTCGTGATGTCGCGGAAGGCCGCCGGCTGGACTTTACCTCCAGTGGCGGAGAACCCTTCAACGACAAGTTTACTGTGAGTGAGTTGCGTTCCGCTCTCGCTTCGTGCGCGGACACCGCCCATGGTCCGGACGATGTCCCGTACGCCATGCTTCGACACCTGGGTGAGCGAGGCATGGCCTTTCTGTTAGATCTGTTCAACAGGATCTGGGTGGAAGGTCTTCTCCCAGACTCCTGGCGAATCGCTACTGTGCTCGCCTTTCGCAAACCGGGGAGAGATCACTCTACTCCGACCGGTTTCCGCCCAATCTCTCTAACCTCTTGCGTGTGCAAGTTGATGGAGAAATTGGTAAACGTTAGATTAGCTTTTTTCCTGGACAGCGGAGGCCATCTGTCTTCCGCACAGTGCGGCTTCCGCAAGTTCCACTCCACGTCGGATGCTCTGCTCCGACTGGAAAATGCCGTCTGCGAGGCTTTCCTTCGTAGACAGCACTACACCACGGTGTTTTTTTGATCTGGAGAAGGCCTATGATACCGCATGGCGATACGGTATCATGGAGACTCTCTACACGATGGGGGCGAGGGGACGCCTCCCAATGTTTATATCTGAATTTTTGCGAGATCGTCGATTCCGCGTACGGGTGGGGGGAGCTCTCTCCGGCCCAAAGGAGCAGGAAGAGGGTGTCCCGCAGGGAAGTGTCCTCAGTGTCACACTCTTTGCCCTGAGCATCAACGGCATCACCTCGGTGCTGCCGGAAGATGTTCTCGCTACGCTCTACGTGGACGACCTTTCGATCTCTTTTGGCGCGGCCCAGATGCCAACTCTGGAGCGTCGACTCCAACAGGCATTGAACCGCGTCTCTCGCTATGCCGAAGCGCACAGGTTTCGGTTTTCTTTGGCCAAGACTAAGGTGGTGCACTTCTGCCGCCATCCACGGCTTCACCCCGACCCAGATTTGTTTCTTAATGGGTTGCGCCTGGATGTGGTTGAGTCGCACCGTTTCCTTGGTCTTGTATTCGACCGACGCCTCACCTGGGAGGCTCATATTCGCAGCCTTAGGGTCTCTTGTACCCGCGCCATGGACATTCTCCGTTCCGTGACGTTCAGCGCTTGGGGCGCTGATAGGGCTACCGCCTTACTTTTTTATCGATCCTTTGTTCGCTCGAAGCTCGACTACGGATGCGAGTTTTATGCATCCGCAGCCGAGCGTTTATTGCGGAAGGTGGATTCGATCCACCACACCGGCCTTCGCCTTGCGACCGGTGCCTTCCGCACTTCCCCCATTGAGAGCCTGTTGGTCGATGTTGGGGAGATGCCACTCGCTCTGCGCCGCGTGCAGTGCATCACTCGCCTGTACGCGCGAACCCGGCGCCTCCCTCAGTCACCAACAGCTCTCACTGCTTCCGCACCTGATCTTGATGGTGCCTATGCCGCCGAGAGACGCCAGTCATACCATAACCCCTTTGGGTTTACGGCCAGGAAACTCCTTTGAGAGGTAGATATAGCTCTCGGGCCGGTGGCGCCATTGGTTCTGCCCAGGACGCCACCCTGGAGGGTACCACATTTGGCTATTTGTCGCCATGCCTCTGCTCCCAAAGCTTGTACGGCGCCGGGAGTATTGCGTTCGACCTTTTTGCAGCACACGTCGTGTCACGCTGGAACCGTGCCAGTGTATACGGATGGCTCCAAGTCCCAAGAGGGGGTCGGCTTCCACGCCGTATCCCCTCTGTTTGAAGTCAGCGGGGCTCTACCGGGCGCTGCGTCTGTCTTCACGGCCGAGCTGGTGGCAATACACCACTCGGTACGGGAGATTACGCGACGTGCCCGGTTCGGAGACCGGATTGTGATCTATAGCGACTCACAAAGCGCCCTGAGTGCTCTCGGGGCATTGGAATCTCCGCATCCCCTGGTTCGCGATATCCGTGACGCCACGGTTTTGGCGAGCCGGGCAGATGTCGAGATTATCTTCTGCTGGGTTCCTGGACATGTGGGAATTGCGGGGAATGAGCGCGCCGATGAGGGCGCCAAAGAGTCCGCGAGGACTCTGCGACCGGACCAGCGTTGCGCTCTTCCTCACACCGACTACATGGCAGGAATACGGGCAGCTCTTCGGACTGCTTGGCAAAGAAGATGGGAGACGGTCGAAGGGAACTTAAAGTTGCGTGCCATTGTGCCGCGACTGTTCCCATGGACCTATCCCCCAATGCCGCGGCGGCTTCAGGTTGCTTTCTGTCGTCTTCGAATCGGACACACTCGTGTGACGCATCGCTATCTGGTGGAGCGCTCGCCTGCGCCCTATTGCAACGACTGCGTCGTCCCCCAGACTGTTCGGCACATTCTTGTCGAATGTCCCAGTCTGGGTGATCTTCGCGCACGACACCTGTCCCGGTACCGGGATGGGCGGGGTCGCTACCGCCTGTCCCTTGTACTCGGGACGAGTGCGTGCACTTTGACTGGTGGACTTGCTAACTTTTTGGGGGAGGCCGGCCTTCTCCCTTTTTTTTAACCAGGCTTAATTTTTGTTGTTGTTGTTTTTGTTATTGTTTTGTTATTGTTATTTCTTTTTTGTTGTTCCCTGTTCCATTTTTTGAAGTAGCCTAGAACTAGGCTGTTTGTTTACGGCGACTTATGCCTAAGTCGGCAGTCGCCAGATAGCCCCTTAAATAAAAAAAAATAAAAATAAAAATCTCATGTTGTACCTTATCAAATGCTTTACCCCGTAAGGGGTGCGGCGATTTGCCATCCTGGCTGCCGTGCTGACGGGATCCAGCGCTCCGTCCGGCCCCAGCTTAGCCTCTCTTCCTTCCTTCAGATAGCCCGATTTCTCCCCTACCTCGTCGCTTTTCATACAACCTCTCCCACAACTTTCTCTGGTCAGCCTCTAATTTCACAGGGTAGAATGCTGACCTTCTTCTCAAGCCAACCACCCCGGATGGGGGCTGAGGGGGGAGTGGACATTGTTCCCTAACCCCTCAGCTCCGGTTCGGGATGGGGTTTTTTTAACAACCTGCTTCATCCCCACCCATACCTTCCTCACATCCCTTTTCCTCTCCTCTTCAGATTCTATCTGTTTTACGCCGTGTCTAAGGTGGAGCCGCCATGCCGAAGGACTGCCAGGCCACCAGGCGGGAGGGGTGGTCCCAAATGGCGGCGCCTGGCTCTGCCGGGCCTGTAAGCACCTCTTGCAGTGCGGGCTACTGCAAGAGGTGGTGAGCGATTGCGTCCTGTAAAACAAAGAGGGTCACCATGCCCAATGATGAAAAAAAACCCATCTCTCCTTAATTCCCCCTAAAACAACGGAGCCGCCCTCGTGCAGCTCCACAGAAAAGATGGAGGTCCCCCTCCCTGTGCTTGCGCAGGGGACCCTCCATACCTCTTTAACCGGAGAGGAGGCTTACTCCTCTCCTACGCCTACGGGTGTAGGGGACTCCCCCTCACCCCCTTCTTTGGAGGTGCTTTCGGGCACCTCCCTATCTCCAGCGGCAGTCCCTCCTTTGCTTTCTAAGGGGACTGCCAAGAAAGCCAGCAGGCAGCCCATTGCCGACCGCCCCTCGTACAAGCGGCTCGGTAGGGCAAACTCCCTTAGGGGGGAGAGGGAAGCCAGGCCCCTTCGGTCGCTTCCCTCAAAAGACCTGCTGGCAAAAATATTAAACCTTGCCGGGGTCAAGGCCTGTGCCTCCCCACTAAAGACTTATGACGCTGCCAAGGGGACCTGCGATGTCCTGGGAGGGGAAGGCCAACTGGAGGCCCCTCCTGTGATAAACATGGTCCTTGAGGAAAACCAGCCTCAGAAGGTAGGGCCTTCCATGGGGGTGAATCTGGGCTCAGCGCCAAGCACCGAACCCGAATCCGCCCCTATGCAAGGTCCTCATCAAACGGCTGTGGATTCTCAGGCAGTACAAGGAGGGGAGGGATCTCCTCCGGATGATGCCCCTGCGACCACCAGGACCTTCTCCATTTCGGAGAAGGACCTGGCTGAGGCCGGTCCATCTGGCCTGGGGGCTTCTACCGGCGGGGGTGAGAAGCGGGTTCATTCCCCGCCCTCCTCTCCAAAAAAGAAAAGGACGAAAAAGACCAAAAAGACGAAGAAGACTCGGGGCTCCTCTCAATCCGCGGGGGCTACGGGGATGGATGGGTCTGCTGCCACTTTGGCAAGCGACCAAGCCAAGATCGGCACATCCGGGCCCTCTGCTTCCCCGGGTACGGAGCTCCTGACGATGACAAAGACCAAAAGTGCACAGGGCGGAGCCTCGATGACATCGGGGCCCCTGATTCAGAGGTTACCTGGCGTTTTCGAGCCCGCTGGCTTCAAACGCTTCCTCGTTATTCGCTCCACTGATGGCACCATGTTGTCCAAGGGCAACATGATCCATCAGAGGAGAGGATTAGCTAGCTTAATTGGTAGAGAGCCGAAGGTAACCCGTTTCTCGGACGGGAGCCTTCTGGCGAATGCGGCGAATCCCGCCGAGGCGGGATAAGTGCTCTTCGGAGACTTCATGGCACCCCGGTGAGTGTGACGCCGCACTCTACCATGAACTTTGTGAAAGGAATAGTTTATGCGAGGGAACTCGTTGACTACTCCATTGAGGACATCAAACTAGAGCTGGCCGACCATGGGGCAGTCAAGGTCGAACGTGTGATGAGAAAACAGGGAGGGGCCTCGAGACCCACCCCTACACTCTTCGTCACGTTCGACTGTGACAAGCTCCCTGAGTCGGTGCGTGCCGGTTTGTACCGTTCCTGCGTGAAGGCATTTGTGCCACTGCCGCGGCGGTGCTATTACTGTCACCGCTTCGCCCATACGAATCGCTCATGTAGACGTGCAAAGTCGGGGTCACCCGAAGTATGTGTAAATTGCTCCAAGGTCGCACACGATAAGTCCAAATCGTGTGTGGCCAAGTGTGTCAATTGCGGAGAGCCGCACCCTGCTTCTTCGAAGCAATGTGGTGCATATCTCCTTGAGAAAGAAATCCTGGCCGTTCAGGCCCAGGATCGACTCTCATTCCGCGAGGCAAAGGACTTGGTCCTGGCGCACCCGGCTCTGCCTGGGACGTCATATGCCTCAATAGTTAGAAAGGCACCCTCTGCTCCTGGCCCATCCAGGCCAACGAGCACGGTTGTTTCCGCGCCTATTCGGAGCCCTTCTGCGGGCTCTACCCAACCTGGGCGCTCCCCTGGTAAAGCTGGCGGCAAAAAGGGTTCATACCCTGCCCCGGCTAAAACCAGGGCTCCCCCTCTTCCCCCAGCGTGACCGTTTCCCGTAAAGCGAAACGGCCACGCGCCTCCACCGAGTCGTTAGACTCACAGGAGGCAACACCCCTGAAGATGGTCGCTAGGCCATCTTCCGGGGTTCCTAAAGCTGTTCCCCAAAAGGAGGACAGCAACAAAGGAGCTTCGGCCCCTTCGCCCACGCCCCGAGGTGGAGCGAGTGGCTCGGAGACGGTGGTTCCTCGAAAAGAGGGCCCCCCGCCTCCGAAGCCGCAACGCCCGCCTAAGGTTTCGAAGCGGAGGGAGGAAAAGACTCGCATGGCGAGCCCAACCTCCCCCAATAAGTCCTCGAAGGCGACAGCGCCTCCAGCGCTTTGTCCGGCCACCAGCGCCTCCAGCGCTTTGTCCGGCCAACAGCGCCCGGGGTTCTGCCCCCGGGAAGCGTACGGGAAGCGTCTCCTCCGAGCTAGGCCTGGAGGGCATATTCCTTCAATGGAATTGCCGTGGACTCCGGGCCAACTGGGAGGAGCTGCGGAGGCTCGTCTCGTCCCGTTCCCCGTTAGCTATTTTTTTGCAGGAGATCATGCTAGGCGCGTGCCCGTTGCCTGCCCTCCCGGGGTATAAGGGTCTTGCGACCCCACCACCGCGGGATGGCCGGGCTGGGGGATGCGCGGTTTACACCCGGCATGATGTCTCCGTTCTTCCTTTCTCTTTAGATACCTCCTTACAGGCAGTGGCAGTGCAGCTGCACCTGGAAAGGAGGTATACTATCATTTCTGCGTACATTCCACCGTCAGCTGACTTCGAAGCGGGGGACTTCCGCTAGGCGCGTGCCCGCTGCCTGCCCTCCCGGGGTATAAGGGTCTTGCGACCCTACCACCGCGGGATGGCCGGGCTGGGGGATGCTCGGTTTACACCCGGCATGATGTCTCCGTTCTTCCTTTCTCTTTAGATACCTCCTTACAGGCAGTGGCTGTGCAGCTGCACCTGGATAGGAGTTATACTATCATTTCTGCGTACATTCCACCGTCAGCTGACTTCGACGCGGGGGACTTCCGCCGCGTCGTGGCACGGTTGCCGAGGTCCTATCTCTTGCTTGGAGATCTGAACGGCAGGCATCCTCTCTGGGGAGATTACTTCATAAATCCCAGGGGACAAGTCCTTGCCGATCTGATCGAAGAGCTTGAGATGGGCGTCCTAAACGTGGATGAGTTTACGCATCACTGTCCGAGAACCGCTTCATTTTCTTGCCTTGACCTATCTTTGTGCTCTTCGGATGCACAGCCTGATTTTGATTGGGGGGTGGACGATGACCTCCATGGTAGTGATCACTTTCCCATTCAAATATCATTTTCAGGGCAACTGCCGCCTGAGAGACCACCTCGGTGGTGCTTGGCGCGGGCGCGGTGGCCTGCATTTCAGGAAATGACTGAATTCTCTATCTCAGTCAAGGAGTTTAGGTCGGTAGCTGAGGCCGTAGAGTTCTTCTCCAGCAACCTCATCGCCGTGGGCCTGACTACTATTCCTAGGACGTCTGGCTGTTTTGCACGCCGACCACTCCCATGGTGGTTGGCCGAGTGTGAGACGGCCCTCAAACAGAAGCGTTATGCCTACATGCGCTATAAGCGCCACCCGAACGATTTCACTGTCGGGCTAGGGCTAGGTTCCCGTATATTTCGAAGCACGCCCGCCGCTCTTCTTGGCGGGCATACGTGTCTTCACTTAACGGGAAGACCCCTTTAGCTGAGGTGTGGAAGCTAGTCAAAAGGATTCGGGGCAAGTTCTCGCAGGACCCCCCTCCCGTTCTCCAGGAGAATGGGACCGCAATCTCGGACCCCGCGTCCGTGGCGGTATCCTTAGCGACCGCTTTCTCCGCATTCTCTAGCCGTGATGCTGCTCCGCCAGCATTCAATGCACGTCGTGATGTCGCGGAAGGCCGCCGGCTGGACTTTACCTCCAGATGCGGAGAACCCTTCAACGACAAGTTTACTGTGAGTGAGTTGCGTTCCGCTCTCGCTTCGTGCGCGGACACCGCCCATGGTCCGGACGATGTCCCGTACGCCATGCTTCGACACCTGGGTGAGCGAGGCATGGCCTTTCTGTTAGATCTGTTCAACAGGATCTGGGTGGAAGGTCTTCTCCCAGACTCCTGGCGAATCGCTACTGTGCTTGCCTTTTGCAAACCGGGGAAATTGGTAAATGTTTGATTAGCCTATTTCCTGGACAGCGGAGGCCATCTGTCTTCTGCACAGTGCGGCTTCCGTAAGTTTCACTCCACGTCGGATGCTCTGCTCCGACTGGCAAATGCCGTCTGCGAGGTTACCTTCGTAGGCAGCACTACGCCACGGTGTTTTTTGATCTGGAGAAGGCCTATGATACCGCATGGCGATACGGTATCATGGAGACTCTCCACACGATGGGGGCGAGGGGACGCCTCCCAATGTTTATATCTGAATTTTTGCGAGATCGTCGATTCCGCGTACGGGTGGGGGGAGCCCTCTCCGGCCCAAAGGAGCAGGAAGAGGGTGTCCCGCAGGGAAGTGTCCTCAGTGTCACACTCTTTGCCCTGAGCATCAACGGCATCACCTCGGTGCTGCCGGAAGATGTTCTCGCTACGCTCTACGTGGACGACCTTTGGATCTCTTTTGGCGCGTCCCAGATGCCAACTCTGGAGCGTCGACTCCAACAGGCATTGAACCGCGTCTCTCGCTATGCCGGAGCGCTCAGGTTTCGGCTTTCTTTGGCCAAGACTAAGGTGGTGCCTTTCTGCCGCCAACCACGGCTTCACCCCGACCCAGATTTGTTTCTTAATGGGGTGCGCCTAGATGTGGTTGAGTCGCACCGTTTCCTTGGTCTTGTATTCGACCGACGCCTCACCTGGGAGGCTCATATTCGCAGCCTTAGGGTCTCTTGTACCCGCGCCATGGACATTCTCCGTTCCGTGACGTTCAGCGCTTGGGGCGCTGATAGGGCTACCGCCTTACTTTTTTTTCGATCAATTGTTCGCTCGAAGCTCGACCACGGATGCGAGTTTTATGCATCCGCAGCCGAGCGTTTATTGCGGAAGGTGGATTCAATCCACCACACCGGCCTTCGCCTTGCGACCGGTGCCTTCCGCACTTTCCCCATTGAGAGCCTGTTGGTCGATGCTGGGGAGATGCCATTCGCTCTGCGCCGCGTGCAGTGCATCACTCGCCTGTACGCGCGAGCCCGGCGCCTCCCTCAGTCGCCAACAGCTCTCACTGCATCCGCAGCTGATCTCGATGGTGCCTATGCCGCCGACAGACGCCAGTCATACCCTAAGCCCTTTGGGTTTAGGGCCAGGAAACTCCTTCGAGAGGTAGATATAGCTCTCGGGCCGGTGGCGCCCCTGGTTCTGCCCAGGACGCCACCCTGGAGGGTACCACATTTGGCTATTTGTCGCCACGCCTCTGCTCCCAAAGCTTGTACTGCGCCGGGAGTATTGCGTTCGACCTTTTTGGAGCACACATCGTGTCACGCTGGTACCGTGCCAGTGTATACGGATGGCTCCAAGTCCCAAGAGGGGGTCGGCTTCCACGCCGTATCCCCTCTGTTTGAAGTCAGCGGGGCTCTACCAGGCGCTGCGTCTGTCTTCACGGCCGAGCTGGTGGCAATACACCACTCGGTACGGGAGATTACGTGACGTGCCCGGTTCGGAGACCGGATTGTTATCTATAGCGACCCACAAAGCGCCCTGAGTGCTCTCGGGGCATTGGAATCTCCGCATTCCCTGGTTCGCGATATCCGTGATGCCACGGTTTTTGCGAGCCGGGCAGATGTCGAGATTATCTTCTGCTGGGTTCCTGGACATGTAGGAATTGCGGGGAATGAGCGCGCCGATGAGGGCGCCAAAGAGTCCGCGAGGACTCTGCGACCGGACCAGCGTTTCGCTCTTCCTCACACCGACTACATGGCAGGAATACGGGCAGCTCTTCGGACTGCTTGGCAAAGAAGATGGGAGACGGTCGAAGGGAACTTAAAGTTGCGTGCTATTGCGCCGCGACTGTTCCCATGGACCTATCCCCCAATGCCGCGGCGGCTTCAGGTTGCTTTCTGTCGTCTCCGAATCGGACACACTCGTGTGACGCATCGCTATCTGATGGAGTGCTCGCCTGCGCCCTATTGCAACGACTGCGTGATCCCCCAGACTGTTCGACACATTCTTGTCGAATGTCCCAGTCTGGGTGATCTTCGCGCACGATACCTGTCCCAGTACCGGGATGGGCGGGGTCGCTACCGCCTGTCCCTTGTGCTCGGGATAGATTCGTGCACATTGACTTGTGGACTTTTGACTTCTTGGGGAAAGCCGGCCTTCTCCCTATTATTTAAGCAATGTTTGTTTGTTTTTTTGTTTTGTTTTGTTGTTTTTTTGCATTTTTTTTTTTTTTTTTGTTTTTTGTTTGTTTTTTTCCTTTAGTTGCACGCTCCTGCGCCGGGGGGACCTCTCCCCGATGCACCAGCTTGCTTCCTTTCCCCCTTTTGGGGTGTTGTTTTTTTTTTCTCTCTTTAATTTTATTTTATAGTAGCCTAGAACTAGGCCAGTTTTAATACGGCGACTAATGCCCAAGTAGGCAGTCGCCAGATGAGCTAAAAAAAAAAAAAAAAAAAAAATCAAATGCTTTACTAAAATCCAGGTAAATTACATCTACATTCTCTCCCTTATCTACTTGATTTGTTACGAACTCCAGAAAGTCTAGTAAATTAGTCAAACATGATCTACCTGATCTAAACCCATGCTAAGCATCGCTGATTAACCCCTCCGTCTCTAGATGTTGGCAAATCGCTTTTTTAACTATTTTCTCAAGAATTTTACAGACTACAGGAGTTAGGCTAACCAGTCCAAAGTTATTTGGATCCTCTTTACTACCCTTCTAGAAAATGGGGACTACATTTGCTCTCTTCCAATCATTGGGTATTTCTCCATATTCCAGTGACCTAGTATACAACTTCTCCAGAGCTATTGAGATTCTTTCTACACCTTCTTTAAGTATCCTGGAATGAATATTATCAGGGCCGGAGGCCTTGGTAGCATCTAACTCGCCTATTAGTCCTTTTATCGTCCTCCAATCCACACTAATGGTAGTAAACACCTCTTTCCCTGACCCATGAGTACTATACATAAGACTATTTAGTTTTTCCTTTGTAAATACTGATGCAAAATGACCATTTAGTACCTCAACTATTTCCTCATCAGTTTCTCTCACAACCCCTTCATATTTGATAAGTCCTATTTTAACTCTGCCAGACTTGTTATTAATTTTATAGTAACTAAAGAACTTTTTAGGATCTTTGTTGCTATCCTGAGCTAATTTAATTTCTGACCCCCTTTTGTTCTTCTTTATAATCTTATTTAACTCATTCCTAGCCATTCTATAATCACTTAAATTTTGAATATTATTTTCTACCTGTAATTTTTTGTATGCCCTTTTCTTCTCTGAAATTTTTCTAGCTATCTCCTGATTCCACCATAATGGTTTCCTACTTTTGTTCCTAATGGCTTTTATTGGGATACATTGCTCTTGGAGTACATTTATTATATGCTTGAAAGTATCCCACATTCCATAAGCATTTTTACCTCTGAATTCTACATCCCAGTCTACCAAGTTTAGCAAGCTTCGAAGTCTTACATAATCTCCCTTATGAAAATTTGGAACTTTTACAGCATTCTCAGTTATTTTACCCTTCTCAATTCCCAAGTTAAAACAAACTATCTGATGGTCACTATTTTCCAATGCTTCCCCAACATTCAATTCTTGAACTAAATGATCACTGTTAGCAAGTACTAAATCTAATATATTGTCTTCCCTCGTTGGCTCATTAACAAATTGATTAAAAAAATTATCCTCAAAGCATTCTATGAACCTGCCGCTTGTTCTATCCCTACCTATCATATTTTCCCAGTCCAGAGAGTTTAAGTTGAAGTCCCCAATAATAACTGCACCTGTTTCACATCCTTTACTTATTTCCCTAATCATTAGTTCATCTATATCATCAGTCTGCCCAGGTGGTCTGTAAAAAGCTCCCAAATGCACCATTCTATTTTTACTGAACCTAAGTGACTCAACTCCATCCTGCTTTATTGAAGTATTTAAACTTGAAACAATGTTGTTTTTTATATAGATAATTATTCCTCCACCAATCCTACCTGTCCTTTGACTAATGTACATATTATAACCCTGTAAATCAAATTCACTTACAGTGTCACTAAATTCTATTTCATTAACTCATGATTCAGTAACACATAATATATCTATATCCTCATCGCTAATATAACTAAATAGCTCATCCTTCTTGTTTCTAAGACTATGAGCATTTGTATAGAAACAATTTAACCCCCCTATCCCTGAAGCACCTCTTCTATCCTGAATGACCTCACCCCTATCGCCTTGGAACCTATTTCTGTTATCTGCTAAGTCCATTCTACTTTCAGTACTATAATGTCCTCTCATAATTCCCTGGCCACTATTAGTATCTAGTTTCCCCACCCGCAAAGACCTAATAACATGATCATACTCCTTCCACAACACATCTACCCCCCTCCTACTCAAATGCAGTCCATCCATCGCTTACATTTCTTTCATTCCAACAAACCTATCCCACACACCCACAAACATGACACGTTCCATCTCACACATCCTCCTCACATAATCATTCAGTCCATCGCATGGGACATCCATTCTTGGAAGCACACCTGTCACAACACCTTTCATTCTACTTTCTTTCACCTTTTCAATCAATGTCTTGTACCTCTCACGTAACTCACATGCACCCACTTTCTTCACATCATTCACCCCTACATGTGTAATCACAACCGCATCCCTTACACAGCCAGACAGTAGCTCCTCATACCGATCAGACAGATCTCTCACTCCAGCAACCAGCAAACACACCCTCAAACCATTCAATCTACTTGCATTCAACTTCCTATCTAACTATCTAACTCGCGAATCACCTATCACAAGCACTTCAGTCAGACTCCTATTCCTAACCCCCACAGACCTAACTTCATCCCCACTCCTATTCTCATTCAAACTACCAGTCACTCTACCTTCACCCCCATCCCCATCAGTCATATCACTTCCATTTACTTCCTCTCTTAGGGCACTGAATCTATTACTCAAGCTAATAGGTTCTGTGTCCCTCTGACTCACACACCTATTCTCTCCCTGGCTAACTACCTCAACAGAGGCAACCCTATTCTCACAAAGAACAAGAGAAGCCTCCCTAGCTACACGTTTCCTAACCACTCTCCATTGTCCCTAGAACTATCATATCCTACCTCCTCCGCCGGCCCTCTACCTTCACCTGAAACATCTATCTGGCCTACCTCACCACCTAACCTATTGCCAGCCCTAGGCCTAACACTAAGTTCCCTCCAGCCTACATATCATGTCTAAATCCTACATTCTCATCCCCTCTAAATCTACAATGCATTCACGCAGCCTACATACAACACATGTATACCCCTCACCAACTACACCACAACCAATGCATACATTCCGACACTCATGCTCACTTTCATCCCCGAACTCCATCACTTATTCAAACAACGAAAGAACTTAAGTAGTAATAATAAAAAAAAGCAACTTAGCTTTCACTGATTCTGTGGTGAAAAACTGTAGAAAAATCCAAAAAATAAATCAACAGACTGAAACGAGATTTAAGGCACAACACAAGTTCAAATTAGTCGCTAATTAAACCCTCAACCTAGAAACTAGGATTCAGAACACTAATTTAATTTATCTACTACACACTTTCTCGCGCAAAATAATGTAAACAAAAGAACCTGGCCGAAAAATTGACAATACTAAACAACTTTGTTATATTAACCAAATATAAGATCTAATAACTTAATATTTATGTTTACTATGTCACTAGACTATACGTAATACTATTTTGCGTAAAAACTTCTATCAAACGCCAAAGTATAGCAAATAATTCAAATATTCTGAGAGCTCTACGAAACACGTGCTGCCTGTTCAAACCTCAGTCGAATTCTTCAAGTCAAAATCTAGAGGTTTTATTGCAGAGGCATAAAAAACTAGTTGAACGTTGGGAAGAAGTCGTAAATAACCATGGAGAATACATTATTGATTAAATTGCATATTGTTATCAATTAAAAATAAAGTTTTTATAAAATTGTTAATGGTAATGAATAAATTTGATAAAACTGCAAGAACTTATTCCTCAACCCAATAGAATAAAGATGAAAGCCCTCAGAATCATTTTTCCATTTTCCTTTGGGTGTTATTTATTATAATTTTGACTCACGTGTAAGTTTGCAAGTTGTGAGTTTTTTTCATATATATATATATATATATGCGGTTAAAAGGCTATTTTTGGCAAACCAGTCTTCCTCAAAGCCTTCGGAAGGAGCTCTTCTCACATACACAAAAAGGTATTTTAAGTGCTACCTTTTCGTGTATGTGAGAAGAGCTCCTTCCGAAGGCTTTGAGGAAGACTGGTTTGCCCCAAAATAGCATTTTAACCGCATAATTAATTGCGTTACTGCAATAATTTTTCTTAATATATATATATATATATATATATATATATATATATATATATATATATATATATATATATATATATATATATATAGTCTAGTATTAGGCTCTCCATTAATTACACCGACTTTTCTCCTACTAGGCAGTTCCCAGATGGAGTCTTAAAATAAAAAAAAAATCCACTTCAGGATGGGGAGTACCATTTCTGGCCTAATTGACCAAGAGGAGGGTGTTCATACATGTGTCTTCAGTTTCACACTCTTTGCCCTGGGCATCAATGTAATCACCGCGGTGCTGCTGGAAGATGTTCTCGCTTCCATTTTCCTTGGTCAAGACTAAGATGGCGCACTTCTGCCGCCATCCATGTCTCCACCCTGACCCAGACCTGTTTCTAAATGGGGTGCGCCTGGAAGTGGTGGACTTGCACCGTTTCCTTGGTCTCGTATTTGACTGATGCCTTACCTGGGAGGCTCATATTCACTGCCTCGGGGTCTCTTGTACCCGTGCCATGGATATTCTTCGTTCCTTTAACGTTCAGCAATATCTCTTCGCTCCGCTCAGATGCTCAGAGAGCTGGCTCTTATAGGCTCTGAACGCCGTGCTGACGGGACTCAGCACCCCGTCCGGCCCCAGCTTAGCCTCTCTTCCTTCCTTCAAAACACTTGTTTCCTCTCTTTTCACACAACCTCTCCCACAACTTTCTCTGGTCAGCCTCTAATTTCACAGGGTAGATGCTGACCTTCCTTTCAGCCAACCGTCCCGCATCGGGGCTGAGGGGGTGGGGGACAATGTTCCCTAACCCCTGAGCTCCGGTCTGGGGTGGCTGGTTTTTAACTACCTGCTTCATCCCCACCCATACCTTCCTCACATCCCTTTTCCTCTCGTCATCAAAATCTATCATTTTTACGCCGTGTCTAAGGTGGAGCCGCCATGCCGATGGACTGCCAGGCCACCAGGCGGGAGGGGTGGTCCCAAATGGCGGCGCCTGGCTCTGTGGGGCCTGCAAGCACCTCTTGCAGTGCGGGCAACTGTGAGAGGTGGTGAGCTGTTGCGTCCCGTGTAAATAAGAGGTTCACCATGCCCAATGATGAGTATCAAAAAAAAACCCAACCCCCAACTTCCCCAAGAACAACGGAGCCGCCCTCGGGCAGCTCCACCAAAAAAATGGAGGTTCCCTCCCTTGTGCTTGCGCAGGGGACCCTCCATACTTCTTTAACCGGAGAGGAGGCTTACTCCTCTCCTACGCCTATGGGTGTAGGGTACTTCCCCTCACTCCCTTCTCTGGAGGTGCTTTCGGGCACCTCCCTATTTCCAGCGGCAGTCCCTCCTTTTCTTTCTAAGGGACTGCCAAGAAAGCCAGCAGGCAGCCCATTGCCGACCGCCCCTCTTGTAAGTGGCTCGGTAGGGCAAACCCCCTTAGGGGGGAGAGGGAAGCCAGGCCCCTTCGGTCGATTCCCTCAAAAGACATGCTGGCAAGGATATTAAACCTTGCCGGGGTTAAGGCTTGTGCCTCCCCACAAATGACTCTTGACGCTGCCAAGGGGACCTGCGATGTCCTGGGGGGGGATGGCCAACTGGAGGCCCCTCCTGTGATAGACATGGTCCTTGAAGAGACCCAGCCTCAGACGGTAGGGCCTTCCATGGGGGGGAATCCGGGCTCGGCGCCAAGCACCGAACCCGAGTCCGCCCCTATGCAAGGTCCCCCTCAAACGGCTGAGGGCTCCGAGGCAATACAAGGAGGGGAGGGATCTCCTCCGAAAGGGGCCCCCACGACTACCAGGAACTTCTCCATTTCGGAGAGGGACCTGGCTGAGGCCGGCCCATCTGGTGTGGGGGCTTCTGCCGGCGGAGGTGAGAAGCGGGTTCATTCCCCGCCCTCCTCTCCAAAAAAGAAAAAGACTAGAAAGACAAAGAAGACTCGGGGCTCCTCTCCATCCGCGGGGGCTGCGGGGACGGATAGGTCTGCTGCCACTTTGGTAGGCGACCAAGCCAAGATCGGCACATTCAGCCCCTCTACCCCCCCGTGTGCGGAGCCCCTGACTAAGACCAAGAGTGCACAGGGCGGAGCCTCGATGACATCGGGGCCCCTCATTCAGAGGTTGCCTGGCGTTTTCAAGCCCGCTGGCTTCAAACGCTTCCTCGTTATTCGCTCCACTGATGGCACCATGTTGTCCAAGGGCAACATGATCCATCAGAGGAGAGGATTAGCTAGTGCAATTGGTAAAGAGCCGAAGGTGACCCGTTTCTTGGACGGGAGCCTTCTGGCGAATGCGGCGAATCCCGCCGAGGCGGCCAAGATAAGTGCTCTTCGGACACTTCATGGCACCCCGGTGAGTGTGACGCCGCACTCTACCATGAACTTTGTGAAAGGAGTAGTTTATGCGAGGGAACTCATTGACTACTCCATTGAGGACATCACCCTAGAGCTGGCCGACCATGGGGCGGTCAAGGTCGAACATGTGATGAGCAAACAGGGAGGGGCCTCGAGACCCACCCCTACACTCTTCGTCACGTTCGACTGTGACAAGCTCCCTGAGTCGGTGCGTGCCGGTTGGTACCGCTACCGCGTGAAGGCATTCGTGCCACTTCCGCGGCGGTGCTATTACTGTTACCGCTTCGGCCATACGAATCGCTCATGTAGACGTGCAAAGTTGGGGTCACCCGAAGTATGTGTAAATTGCTCCAAGGTGGCACACGATAAGTCCAAATCGTGTGTGGCCAAGTGTGTCAATTGCGGAGAGCCGCACCCTGCTTCTTCGAAGCAATGTGGTGCATATCTCCTTGAGAAAGAAATCCTGGCCGTTCAGGCCCAGGATAGACTCTCATTCCGTGAGGCTAAAGACTTGGTCCTGGCGCGCCCAGCTCTGCCTGGGACGTCATATGCCTCAGTAGCTAGAAAGGCACCCTCTGCTCCTGGCCCATCCAGGCCAACGAGCACGGTTGTTTCCGCGCCCATTCGGATCCCTTCTGCGGGCTCTACCCAACCCGGGCGCTCCCCTGGTAAAGCTGGCGGCAAAAAGGGTTCATACCCAGCCCCGGCTAAAACCAGGGCTCCCCCCTCTTCCCCCAGCGTGACCGTTTCCCGCAAGGCGAAACGGCCACGCGCCTCTATCGAGTCGTTAGACTCACAGGAGGCAACACCCCTGAAGATGGTCGCTAGGCCATCTTCCGGGGTTCCTAAAGCTGTCCCCCGAAAGGAGGACAGCAACAAAGGAGCTTCGGCTCCTTCGCCCACGCCCCGAGGTGGAGCGAGTGGCTCGGAGACGGTGGTTCCTCGAAAAGAGGGCTCCCCGCCTCCGAAGCCGCAGCGCCCGCCTAAGGTTTCGAGGCGGAGGGAGGAAAAGACTCGCATGGCGAGCCCAACCTCCCCCAATAAGTCCTCGATGGCGACAGCGCCTCCAGCGCTTTGTCCGGCCAACAGCGCCCGGGGTTATGCCCCCGGGAAGCGTACGGCCATTCCCGTGAGGGTCTTCAGTTCGAGGAGGGCCCCCGCGTCTCCTCCGAGCTAGGCCTGGAGGGCATATTCCTTCAATGGAATTGCCGTGGACTCCGGGCCAACTGGGAGGAGCTGCGGAGGCTCGTCTCGTCCCGCTCCCCGTTAGCTATCTTTTTGCAGGAGACCATGCTAGGCGCGTGCCCCCTGCCTGCCCGAGGTACAAGGGTCTTGCGACCCCACCACCGCGGGATGGCCGAGCTGGGGGATGCGCGGTTTACACCCGGCTTGATGTCTCCGTTCTTCCTTTCTCTGTAGATACCTCCTTTCAGGCAGTGGCTGTGCAGCTGCACCTGCATAGGAGGTATACTATCATTTCTGCGTACATTCCACCGTCAGCTGACTTCGACGCGGGGGACTTCCGCCGCTTCGTGGCACGGTTGCCGAGGCCCTATCTCTTGCTTGGAGATCTGAACGGCAGGCATCCTCTCTGGGGAGATTACTCCATAAATCCCAAGGGACAAGTCCTTGCCGATCTGATCGAAGAGCTTGAGATGGGTGTCCTAAACGTGGATGAGTTTACGCATCACTGTCCGAGAACCGCTTCATTTTCTTGCCTTGACCTATCTTTTTGCTCTTCTGATGCACAGCCTGATTTTGATTGGGGGGTGGTCGATGACCTCCATGGTAGTGATCACTTTCCCATTCAAATATCATTTTCAGGGCAACTGCCGCCTGAGAGACCACCTCGTGGTGCTTGGCGCGGGTGCGGTGGCCTGCATTTCAGGAAATGACTGAATTCTCTATCTCAGTCGAGGAGTTTAGGTCGGTAAATGAGGCTGTTGAGTTCTCCGGCAACCTCATCGCCGTGGGCCTGACTACTATTCCTAGGACGTCTGGCCGTTTTGCACGCCGACCACTCCCATGGTGGTCGGCCGAGTGTGAGACGGCCCTCAAACAGAAGCGTTATGCCTACATGCGCTATAAGCGCCGCCCAAACGATTTCACTGTCGCTGAATTTCGTCGGGCTAGGGCTAGGTTCCGGTATATTTCGAAGCACGCCCGCCGCTCTTCTTGGCGGGCATACGTGTCTTCACTTAACGGGAAGACCCCTTTAGCTGAGGTGTGGAAGCGAGTCAAAAGGATTCGGGGCAAGTTCTCGCAGCACCCCCCTTCCGTTCTCCAGGAGAATGGGACCGCAATCTCGGACCCCGCGTCCGTGGCGGAATCCTTGGGGACCGCTTTTTCTGCATTCTCTAGCCGTGATGCTGCTCCGCCAGCATTCAATGCACGTCGTGATGTCGCGGAAGGCCGCCGGCTGGACTTTACCTCCAGAGGCGGAGAACCCTTCAACGACAAGTTTACTGCAAGCGAGTTGCGTTCCGCTCTCGCTTCGTGCGCGGACACCGCCCATGGTCCGGACGATGTCCCGTACGCCATGCTTCGACATCTAGGTGAGCGATGCATGGCCTTTGTGTTAGATTTGTTCAACAGGATCTGGGTGGAAGGTCTTCTCGCAGACTCCTGGCGAATCGCTACTGTGCTTGCCTTTTGCAAACCCGGGAGAGATCACTCTACTCCGACCGGTTTCCGCCCAATCTCTCTAACCTCTTGCGTGTGCAAGTTGATGGAGAAATTGGTAAATGTTAGATTAGCCTTTTTCCTGGACAGCGGAGGCCATCTGTCTTCCGCACAGTGCGGCTTCCGCAAGTTCCACTCCACGTCGGATGCTCTGCTCCGACTGGAAAATGCCGTCTGCGAGGCTTCCCTTCGTAGACAGCACTACGCCACGGTCTTTTTCGATCTGGAGAAGGCCTATGATACCGCATGGCGATACGGTATCATGGAGACTCTCCACACTATGGGGGCGAGGGGACGCCTCCCAATTTTTATATCTGAATTTTTGCGAGATCGTCGATTCCGCGTACGGGTGGGGGGAGCCCTCTCCTGCCCAAAGGATCAGGAAGAGGGTGTCCCGCAGGGAAGTGTCCTCAGTGTCACACTCTTTGCCCTGAGCATCAACGGCATCACCTCGGTGCTGCCGAAAGATGTTCTCGCTACGCTCTACGTGGACGACCTTTGGATCTCTTTTGGCGCGGCCCAGATGCCAACTCTGGAGCGTCGACTCCAACAGGCATTGAACCGCGTCTCTCGCTATGCCGAAGCGCACAGGTTTCGGTTTTCTTTGGCCAAGACTAAGGTGGTGCACTTCTGCCGCCATCCACGGCTTCACCCCGACCCAGATTTGTTTCTTAATGGTGTGCGCCTGAATGTGGTTGAGTCGCACCGTTTCCTTGGTCTTGTATTCGACCGACGCCTCACCTGGGAGGCTCATATTCGCAGCCTTAGGGTCTCTTGTACCCGCGCCATGGACATTCTCCGTTCCGTGACGTTCAGCGCTTGGGGCGCTGATAGGGCTACTGCCTTACTTTTTTATCGATCCTTTGTTCGTTCGAAGCTCGATTACGGATGCGAGTTTTATGCATCCGCAGCCGAGCGTTTATTGCGGAAGGTGGATTCGATCCACCACACCGGCCTTCGCCTTGCGACCGGTGCCTTCCGCACTTTCCCCATTGAGAGCCTGTTGGTCGATGCTGGGGAGATGCCACTTGCTCTGCGCCGCGTGCAGTGTATCACTCGACTGTACGCGTGAGCCCGGCGCCTCCCTCAGTCGCCAACAGCTCTCACTGCATCCGCAGCTGATCTCGATGGTGCCTATGCCTTCGAGAGACGCCAGTCATACCCTAAGCCCTTTGGGTTTAGGGCCATGAAATTCCTTCGAGAGGTAGATATAGCTCTCGGGCCGGTGGCGCCCCTGGTTCTGCCCAGGACGCCACCCTGGAGGGTACCACATTTGGCTATTTGTCGCCACGCCTCTGCTCCCAAAGCTTGTACTGCGCCGGGAGTATTGCGTTCGACCTTTTTGGAGCACACATTGTGTCACGCTGGAACCGTGCCAGTGTATACGGATGGCTCCAAGTCCCAAGAGGGGGTCGGCTTCCACGCCGTATCCCCTCTGTTTGAAGTCAGCGGGGCTCTACCAGGCGCTGCGTCTGTCTTCACGGCCAAGCTGGTGGCAATACACCACTCGGTACGGGAGATTTCGCGACGTGCCCGGTTCGGAGACCGGATTGTGATCTATAGCGACTCACAAAGCGCCCTGAGTGCTCTCGGGGCATTGGAATCTCCGCATCCCCTGGTTCGCGATATCCGTGACGCCACGGTTTTGGCGAGCCGGGCAGATGTCGAGATTATCTTCTGCTGGGTTCCTGGACATGTAGGAATTGCGGGGAATGAGCGCGCCGATGAGGGCGCCAAAGTGTCCGTGAGGACTCTGCGACCGGACCAGCGTTTCGCTCTTCCTCACACCGGCTACATGGCAGGAATACGGGCAGCTCTTCGGACTGCTTGGCAAAGAAGATGGGAGACGGTCGAAGGGAACTTAAAGTTGCGTGCCATTGCGCCGCGACTGTTCCCATGGACCTATCCCCCAATGCCGCGGCGGCTTCAGGTTGCTTTCTGTCGTCTTCGAATCGGACACACTCGTGTGACGCATCGCTACTTGATGGAGCGCTCGCATGCGCCCTAGCAACGACTGCGTCGTCCCCCAGACTGTTCGGCATATTCTTGTCGAATGTCCCAGTCTGGGTGATCTTCGCGCACCATACCTGTCTCGGTACCGGGATGGGCGGGGTCGCTACCGCCTGTCCCTTGTACTCGGGACGAGTGCGTGCACCATGACTGGTGGACTTATTGACTTTTGGGGGGAGGCCGGCCTTCTCCCTTTCATTTAACCCGGTTTTATTGTTGTTGTTGTTTTTGTTATCGTTTTTGTTATTGCTTTGTTATTGTTATTTCATTTTATTGTTTGTTCCTGTTGAATTATTTTGAAGTAGCCTAGAACTAGGCTGTTTGTTTACGGCAACTTATGCCTAAGTCGGCAGTCGCCAGATAGCCCCTTAATAAAAAAAAATAAAAAATAGGCTCTGAAACGCATCTCTCATTACCATGGATCGCACAGGTTTCGGTTTTACTTTGCCCATAATAAGCTATTGCCTTTCTGCCATCACCCGCCACTTGACTTGTTCCTAAATGTAGCTCAGCTGTACATCGTAGAATCACATTGTTTCCTCGGTCTTAATTTCGACTGACACCTTAGTTGGTACACACACATTCTCAGCCTTAGAATCTCTTGTACGCATGCCACAAATATTCTTCCCTCTGTACCATGCACCACTTAGGGTGCTGAGATGGCTAGATTACAGATGACATTTACTCATGTGTATCTGAGCATCTATTTTGGAATATGGCTTCGATCCACGACACTAATCGCCACCTTCCAAACCGTACCTTCCCCTCGTCCCTTATAGCGATCTTTCTTGATTTTAGGAATATGCCACTTGCTTAGTGCACTAATTGCTTGTACCCACGCGTTCAGTGTCTCCCCAAGTCGCCAACTGCTCTTATTTCGTCCACATTCGATCTTGATGGTACCTATGCTGAAGAGAAACTCCAATCTTTCCCTAAACCTTTCGGATTTATTTTTAGAAGCTCCTTCCAGAGTTTGGTAGTTCTGCCTAAGACGCCACCATTTAGGATACCATTTTAGCACATGTCACACTGTAGCTGTATTGGTGTTCACGAATGACACCAAGTCCGAAATTGAATTTGTTTTCTTTGCCGTTTCTCCTCTGTTTGAAGCCGTCTGGGCTCTTCCTTGCGCTACCTCTGTCTTCACAACTTAGCTCTTGGTCAGGGGATTGCACGCTGTGCCCTGTCTGAAGACCCAGTTTAATTCATAGCGACTGAGTGCACTTAGTCTTTTTGTTGCATTGGGATCTTCGCATCCACAAGTTCGTAATATCCTTGACCTCATGGGTGACTCAAGTCTGCAGGATGTTGAGATTGTCTTGTGCTGTACCTTGACATTAAGGTTTTGTTTCTCGTAAGATGCTGTCTGCAAAGACTGACCGGCCGCATTTTCCTCTTCCCCACTCACAACATGGTAGGAATCTGGTCAGCTGTTCAGGTTGCATGGCAAAGAAGATGGGAGACGGCCGACGACGGGAAGGGATCTAAAGTTGCCTCGTTGCCCCACGACTTCAACCGAAGACCTACCTCACAATGCCTCTACGGTATCAGATCACTTTTTGTCGTGTCTGAATCGGACACGGGTTACGCAGCCCATCTGATGGAGCGCTCCTCTGATCTTTTCCGTCAAGATTGCTTGGTTTCCCAGACATTAAGACGCCACTTGTTTGAATGTCCTCGGTCTAGGGTAGCTTCGTGTACGCTACCTGTCCCAGTACCGCAACAGACGCGGTTGTTACTGTCTGTCCTGAGTCCTTGGGAGACTCATGCAGACAGGACTGTGTTGTGATTGAGTTTTTGAAGGTGGAGGGCCCTTTTCTATTTAACTTTAAATTGTTGGCTGCATTCTCAGGCTCCTAAGGGAGGTGGCTCTTTGTTCTGTTTTTCTTGTTTTTGCTTATTAATTTAGGTTCCTATCAACATGGAGTAAAATTAGTCCTTTGGTAATTTCGGCGACTCTGTCCTGAGGAAGCGTAAACTAAATAAACAGGGGATCCAAACCGCGGGTATCCACAGTGGGTATCAGGACTCCGTTCGTCAATTAATCATATCCTATTCGGCTTATTTTTGCTTTAATTGGATGCCGTCTTTCCACCCAAACTGTACCCTGGAAGGAAATATGGGATCGCTTTTTGATTCCGTCCTTGCGAGAGGCCGTTCTCACGACGCCGAGGCACACATATGGTGGTTCGAAAGAAGGGAAGGACGATATGACTTTTTAAAAAAAAATTTATTACGTTTTTTTGACTTTGGATTTGCCGCTTCCTCTCTGCAGGAGGACGTGGTGAAACTCCCACTGGAAGATGACTACCAAAGGAAGATGGAGGAGCAAAAGCGGAAGCGCGAGAAGTTGCTCGCCGACAAGGAGAAACGGCGTAAGGCGCTTGCGTCGCAGAAGGCGGAAGAGCTGGCGCAGAAGCAGCTCGAGGAGGAGAGGCAGAACGTGCAGCAGGCTGGCCCCAAGGGGCCTCCCGTCACGTTGAACCACATTCCCACAGTCACTAAAGGTGAGTTTGGTCGCCACTTCTCCCCTTCCCCATGCGTTGCCACCGGTTCGTATGTCGGAACGGAACTCTATTCGCACGTCGTTTCAGCGATGAAATGGCCTCCAGTTCATATCTCGGGGTCCCGATTTTTGGCGTCGTTTACTACTTTCGTCTACTGATGTCTGGTTCTCGTTGCAGGAGTGGCGGTCGACCCGCCCGGCCCCCGCGGAGGGAAAAAGGTCCGTTTCCCGGCCCCCTCGATTCTCCTGCCCCGGCAGTGGAAGGAGAAGACCCTCCCATCTGAAGGGCCCCGCACGCTCCTACAACCGCGCTTTGTGCCCCACGGAGCGCTCGTGAGAGGGCCACGCCCCGGTGAGCCCAGCTTACCGCCCGTCGACTTAAGCTCTCCGCCGCCGCCCATCCGTCCCCCCGCCACCCTTATCCGGGGGGCCCGTCCCGTCCGCCCAGTTGTCGGGACTCATCAACCCTACACTCCCCATCTTCCCTCCCACAACGCACCCCCTATCTACGCTCGGGGGCCGCCGCCCCCTGCCCTTTTCGCGCACTTGAGGAACCCTCCGCCCTCGCTGCCACGCCCCCCCCAACCGCAGCCCCATCATCTCGACGCCCCCTTGCCGCCCCTCAACCAACCTCCACCCCCTATCGCGAAACTTCCCCCGCTCTCCATCCCTCCCCCACCTCTCCCCGCTACGACTCCCTCTTACGAGTCGCACTACTTCGATCCTAGCCTGGCCAGCGCCCCCCCTCCCCCCTCCCACCACTCCGACTACTGCGAGTGGAGAGAGGACCCTTACGCCGAGGAGTACCCCCCGGGGGAGCAGGACCCCACCTACCTGTCCTACTCCGACCACGTCCATCACCAAGGGGTTTACATGGAGCAGGAAGGTGGGGAATCCGCTTACGATGACTTATACGCCCACGACTATGCGCCCGCGCCTTTGGTCGTCCAGCCAAAGCAGCTGGTGCCGAAAGTAGTGAGGCGTCGCCCGGAAGACCTCCGCACGAGTCTCGCGAAACGAGTCAAAACTCAGCAGGCCCCGCAGGTAGGTCGTTAGCCATTCTTTTTTCTTTTTTTTTCTCTCTCTCTCTCTCTCTCTCATTTTCCCTCCCCTCTTTTTTTACCTCCACCCTCTTTTTTTATCTCCCTCTTTTTTTTACCTCCCCTCTTTTTACCCCGTAAGGGAGGCGATTTGCCATCATGGCCGCCGTGCTGACGGGACTCAGCACCCCGTCCGGCCCCAGCTTAGCCTCTCTTCCCTCCTTTAAAACACTTGTTTCCTCTTTTTCACACAACCTCTCCCACAACTTTCTCTGGTCAGCCTCTAATTTCACAGGGTAGATGCTGACCTTCTTCTCAAGCAACCGTCCCGTATCGGGGCTGAAGGGGGAGGGGACAATGTTCACTAACCCCTGAGCTCCGGTTCGGGATGTTTTTTTTTTAACAACCTCCTTCATCCCCACCCATACCTTCCTCACATTCCTTTTCCTCTCCTCTTCACATTCTAATCATTTTTACGCCGTGTCTAAGGTGGAGCCGCCATGCCGATGGACTGCCAGGCCACCAGGCGGGAGGGGTGGTTTCGAAATGGCGGCGCCTGGCTCTGCCAGGCCTATAAGCACCTCTTGCAGTGCGGGCAACTGCAAGAGGTGATGAGCTATTGCGTGCCGTATAAAAAAGAGGGTCACCATGCCCATGTATGAAAAAACAACCAAAAAACCCCAACCCCCAACTTCCCCTGAAACAGCGACGAAGCCGCCCTCGGGCAGCTCCAGCAAAAAAATGGAGGTCCTCCCCCCCTCCCCCTGTGCTTGCGCAGGGGACCCTCCATATCTCTTCAACCGGAGAGGAGGCTTACTTCTCTCCTACGCCTACGGGTGAAGAGGACTCCCCCTCACCCCCTTCTCTGGAGGTGCTTTCGGGCACCTCCCTCTTACCAGCGGCAGTCCCCTCTGTTCTTTCCAAGGGGACTGCCAAGAAAGCCAGCAGGCAGCCCTTAGCCAGCCGCTCCACATCGAAGCGGCTCGGTAGGGCAAACCCCCTTAGGGGGGAGTGGGAAGCCAGGCCCCTTCGGTCGCTTCCCTCAAAAGACCTGCTGGCAAGAATATTAAACCTTGCCGGGGTCAAGGCCTGTGCCTTCCCACAGAAGACTCATGACGCTGCCAAAGGGACCTGCGATGTCCTGGGAGGGAATGGCTAACTGGAGGCCCCTCCTGTGATAGACATGGTCCTTGAGGAAAACCAGCCTCAGACGGTAGGGCCTTCCATGGGGGGGAATCCGGGCTCGGCGCCAAGCACCGAACCCGAATCCGCCCCTATGCAAGGTCCTCCTCAAACGGCTGGGGATTCTCAGGCAGTACAAGGAGGGGAGGGATCTCCTCCAGATGATGCCCCTACGACCACCAGGACCTTCTCCATTTCGGAGAAGGACCTGGCTGAGGCCGGTACATCTGGCCTGGGGGCTTCTACCGGCGGAGGTGAGAAGCGGGTTCATTCCCCGCCCTCCTCTCCTAAAAAGAAAAAGAAGAGAAGAAAGACTAAAAAGACTCAGGGCTCCTCTCCATCCGCGGGGGTTGCATGACGGATGGGTCTGCTGCCACTCAGGCAAGCGACCAAGCCAAGATCGGCACATCCGGCCCCTCTGCCCCCCGGGGTACGGAACTCCTGACCATGACAAAGACCAAAATTGCACAGGGCGGAGCCTCGATGACATCGGGGCCCCTCATTCAGAGGTTACCTGGCGTTTTCGAGCCCGCTGGCTTCAAACGCTTCCTCGTTATTCGCTTCACTGATGGCAGCATGTTGTCCAAGGGCAACATGATCCATCAGAGGAGAGAATTAGCTAGTGCAATTGGTAGAGAGCCGAAGGTGACCCGTTTCTTGGACGGGAGCCTTCTGGCGAATGCGGCGAATCACGCCGAGGCAGCCAAGATAAGTGCTCATTGGAAACTTCATGGCACCCCGGTGAGTGTGACGCCGCACTCTACCATGAACTTTGTGAAAGGAGTAGTTTATGCGAGGGAACTCGTTGACTACTCCATTGAGGACATCACCCTAGAGCTGGCCGACCATGGGGCGGTCAAAGTCGAACGTGTGATGAGAAAACAGGAAGGGGCCTCGAGACCCACCCCCTACACTCTTCGTCACGTCCGACTGTGACAAGCTCCCTGAGTCGGTGCGTGCTGGTTGGTACCGCTACCGCGTGAAGGCATTCGTGCCACTGCCGCGGCGGTGCTATTACTGTCACCGCTTCGGCCATACGAATCGCTCATGTAGACGTGCAAAGTCGAGGTCACCCGAAGTCTGTGTAAATTGCTCCAAGGTCACACACGATAAGTCCAAATCGTGTGTGGTCAAGTGTGTCAATTGCGGAGAGCCGCACCCTGCTTCTTCGAAGCAATGTGGTGCATATCTCCTTGAGAAAGAAATCTTGGCCGTTCATTTATGCCTCAATAGTTAGAAAGGCACCCTCTGCTCCTGGCCCATCCAGGCCAACGAGCACGGTTGTTTCCGCGCCCATTCGGAGCCCTTCTGCGGGCTCTACCCAACCTGGGCGCTCCCCTGGTAAACCTGGCGGCAAAAAAGGGTTCATAACCAGCCCCGGCTAAAACCAGGGCTCCCCCCTCTTTCCCGAGCGTGACCGTTTCCCGTAAGGCGAAACGGCCACGCTCTACCACCGAGTCGTTAGACTCACAGGAGGCAACACCCCTGAAGATGGTCGCTAGGCCATCTTCGGGGGTTCCTAAAGCTGTCCCCCGAAAGGAGGACAGCTCCTTCGCCCACGCCCCGGGGTGTGGCGAGTGGCTCGGAGACGGTGGTTCCTCGAAAAGAGGGCCCCCCGCCTAAGGTTTCGAGGCGGAGGGAAGAAAAGACTCGCATTGCGAGTTCAACCTCCCCCAATAAGTCTTCGAAAGCGACAGCGCTTTGTCCAGCCAACAGCGCCCGGGGTTCTGCCCCCGGGAAGCGTACGGCCATTCCAGTGAGGGTCTTCAATTCGAGGAGGGCCCCCGCGTCTCCTCCGAGCTAGGCCTGGAGGGCATATTCCTTCAATGGAATTGCCGTGGACTCCGGGCCAACTGGGAGGAGCTGCGGAGGCTCGTCTTGTCCCGTTCCCCGTTAGCTATCTTTTTGCTAGGCGCGTGATCCCTGCCCACCACCGCGGGATGGCCGGGCTGGGGCATGCGCAGTTTACACCCGGAAGATATCTCCGTTCTTTCTTTCTCTTTAAATACCTCCTTTCAGGCAGTGGCTGAGCGGCTGCACCTGGATAGGACGTATACTATCATTTCTGCGTACATTCTACCGTGAGCTGACTTCGACGCGGGGGACTTCCGCCGCGTCGTGGCATGGTTGCCGAGGCCCTATCTCTTGCTTGGATATCTGAATGGCAGGCATCCTCTTTGGGGAGATTACTCCATAAATCCCAGGGGACAAGTCCTTGCCGATCTGATCGAAGAGCTTGAGATGGGTGTCCTAAACGTGGATGAGTTTACGCATCACTGTCCGAGAACCGCTTCATTTTCTTGCCTTGACCTATCTTTGTGCTCTTCGGATGCACAGCCTGATTTTGATTGGGGGGTGGTCGATGACCTCCATGGGGAGATTACTCCATAAATCCCAGGGCACAAGTCCTTGCCGATCTGATCGAAGAGCTTGAGATGGGTGTCCTAAACGTGGATTATTTTACGCATCACTGTCCGAGAACCGCTTCATTTTCTTGCCTTGACCTATCTTTGTGCTCTTCGGATGCACAGCCTGATTTTGATTGGGGGGTGGTCGATGACCTCCATGGTAGTGATCACTTTCCCATTCAAATATCATTTTCAGGGCAACTGCCGCCTGAGAGACCACCTCAGTGGTGCTTGGCGCGGGCGCGGTGGCCTGCATTTCAGGAAATGACTGAATTCTCTATCTCAGTCGAGGAGTTTAGGTCGGTAGATGAGGCTGTTGAGTTCTTCTCCGGCAACCTCATCGCCGCGGGCCTGACTACTATTCCTAGGACGTCTGGCCGTTTTGCACGCCGACCACTCCCATGGTGGTCGGCCGAGTGTGAGACGGCCCTCAAACAGAAGCGTTATGCCTACATGTGCTATAAGCGCTGCCCGAACGATTTCACTCGCTGAATTTCGTCGGGCTAGGGCCAGGTTCCGGTATATTTCGAAGCACGCCCGCCGCTCTTCTTGGCGGGCATACGTGTCTTCACTTAACGGGAAGACCCCTTTAGCTGAGGTGTGGAAGCGAGTCAAAAGGATTCGGGGCAAGTTCTCGCAGGACCCCCCTCCCGTTCTCCAGGAGAATGGGACCGCAATCTCGGACCCCGCGTCCGTGGCGGAATCCTTGGGGACCGCTTTCTCCGCATTCTCTAGCCGTGATGCTGCTCCGCCAGCATTCAATGCACGTCGTGATGTTGCGGAAGGCCGCCGGCTGGACTTTACCTCTCAGTAAACGACAAGTTTACTGTGAGTGAGTTGCGTTCCGCTCTCGCTTCGTGCGCGGCCCGTGCCCATGGTCCGGACGATGTCCCGTACGCCATGCTTCGACACCTGGGTGAGTGAGGCATGGCCTTTCTCTTAGATTTGTTCAACAGGATCTGGGTGGAAGGCCTTCTCCCAGACTCCTGGCGAATCGCTTCTGTGCTCGCCTTTCGCAAACCGGGGAGAGATCACTCTACTCCGACCGGTTTCCGCCTAATCTCTCTAACCTCTTGCGTGTGCAAGTTGATGGAGAAATTGGTAAATGTTAGATTAGCCTTTTTCGTGGACAGCGGAGGACATCTGTCTTCCGCACAGTGCGGCTTCGGTAAGTTCCACTCCACGTCGGATGCTCTGCTCCGACTGGAAAATGCCGTGTGCGAGGCTTTCCTTCGTAGACAGCACTACGCCACGGTCTTTTTCGATCTGGAGAAGGCCTTTGATACCCCATGGCGATACGGTATCATGGAGACTCTCCACACGATGTGGGCGAGGGGACGCCTCCCAATGTTTATATCTAAATTTTTTCCAGATCGTCGATTCCGCGTACGGGTGGGGGAAGCTCTCTCCGGGCCAAAGGATCAGGAAGAGGGTGTCCCGCAGGGAAGTGTCCTCAGTGTCACACTCTTTGCCCTGAGCATCAACGGCATCACCTCGGTGCTGCCGAAAGATGTTCTCGCTACGTTCTACGTGGACGACCTTTCGATCTCTTTTGGCGCAGCTCAGATGCCAACTCTGGAGCGCCGACTCCAACAGGCATTGAACCGCGTCTCTCGCTATGCCGAAACGCACAGGTTTCGGTTTTCTTTGGCCAAGACTAAGGTGGTGCACTTCTGCCGCCATCCACGGCTTCACCCCGACCCAGATTTGTTTCTTAATGGGGTGCGCCTGGATGTGGTTGAGTCGCACCGTTTCCTTGGTCTTGTATTCGACCGACGCCTCACCTGGGAGGCTCATATTCGCAGCCTTAGGGTCTCCTGTACCTGCGCCATGGACATTCTCCGTTCCGTGACGTTCAGCGCTTGGGGCGCTGATATGACTACTGCCCTACTTTTTTATCGATCCTTTGTTCGTTCGAAGCTCGACTACGGATGCGAGTTTTATGCCTCCGCAGCCGAGCGTTTATTGCGGAAGGTGGATTCAATCCACCACACCGGCCTTCGCCTTGCGACCGGTGCCTTCCGCACTTCCCCCATTGAGAGCCTGTTGGTCGATGTTGGGGAGATGCCACTCGCTCTGCGCCGCGTGCAGTGCATCACTCGCCTGTACGCGCGAGCCCGGCGCCTCCCTCAGTCACCAACAGCTCTCACTGCTTCCGCACCTGATCTTGATGGTGCCTATGCCGCCGAGAGACGCCAGTCATACCATAAGCCCTTTGGGTTTAGGGCCAGGAAACTCCTTTGAGAGGTAGATATAGCTCTCGGGCCGGTGGCGCCATTGGTTCTGCCCAGGACGCCACCCTGGAGGGTACCACATTTGGCTATTTGTCGCCATGCCTCTGCTCCCAAAGCTTGTACGGCGCCGGGAGTATTGCGTTCGACCTTTTTGCAGCACACGTCGTGTCACGCTGGAACCGTGCCAGTGTATACGGATGGCTCCAAGTCCCAAGAGGGGGTCGGCTTCCACGCCGTATCCCCTCTGTTTGAAGTCAGCGGGGCTCTACCGGGCGCTGCGTCTGTCTTCACGGCCGAGCTGGTGGCAATACACCACTCGGTACGGGAGATTACGCGACGTGCCCGGTTCGGAGACCGGATCGTGATCTATAGCGACTCACAAAGCGCCCTGAGTGCTCTCGGGGCATTGGAATCTCCGCATCCCCTGGTTCGCGATATCCGTGATGCCACGGTTTTGGCGAGCCGGGTGGATTTTCAGATTATCTTCTGCTGGGTTCCTGGACATGTAGGAATTGCGGGGAATGAGCGCGCCGATGAGGGCGCCAAAGAGTCCGCGAGGACTCTGCGACCTGACCAGTGTTTCGCTCTTCCTCACACCGACTACATGACAGGAATACGGGCAGCTCTTCGGACTGCTTGGCAAAGAAGATGGGAGACGGTCGAAGGGAACTTAAAGTTGCGTGCCATTGCGCCGCGACTGTTTCCATGGACCTATCCCCCAATGCCGCGGCCGCTTCAGGTTGCTTTATGTCGTCTCCGAATCGGACACACTCGTGTGACGCATCGCTATTTGATGGAGCGCTCGCCTGCGCCCTATTGCAACGACTGCGTGGTCCCCCAGACTGTTCGGCACATTCTTGTCGAATGTCCCAGTCTGGGTGATCTTCGCGCACGATACCCGTCCCGGTACCGGGATGGGCGGGGTCGCTACCGCCTGTGCGTGCACTTTGACTGGTGGACTTGTTGACTTTTTTGGGGAGGCCGGCCTTCTCCCTTTCATTTAACCAGGTTTATTGTTGTTTTTGTTATTGTTTTGTTATTGTTATTTCTTTTTATTGTTGTTTCCTTTCAATTTTTTAAAGTAGCCTAGAACTAGGCTGTTTGTTTACGGCGAGTAATGCCTAAGTCGGCAGTCGCCAGATAGCCCCTTAAATAATAAAAAAAAATCCCCTCTTTTTACCTCCCCTATTTTTTACCTCCACCCTCTTTTTTTATCTCCACCCTCTTTTTTACCTCCACCCTATTTTTTTACCTCCACCCTCTTTTTTTACCTCCACCCTCCTTTTTTACCTCCACCCTCTTTTTAACCTCCACCCTCTTTTATACCTCCACCCTCTTTTTAACCTCCACACTCTTTTTACGCCACCCTCTTTTTCCCTCCATCTTCTTTTTCCCTCTATCCTCTTTTTCCCTCCATCCTCTTTTTTCCTCCATCCTCTTTTCCCCTCCATCCACTTTCCCCCTCCATCCTCTTTTCCCCTCCATCCTCTTTTCCCCTCCATCCACTTTTCCCCTCCATCCACTTTCCCCCTCCATCCACTTTCCCCCTCCATCCACTTTCCCCCTCAATCCTATTCTCTCCCCATCATCTTCTCCCTCCATAATCTTTTTCCCTCCATTATCTTTTTTCCTCCATCCTCTTTTCCCCTCCATCCTCTTTTCCCTCCATCCTCTTTTGCCATCCATCCTCTTTTTCCCTCCATCTTCTTTTTCCCTCCATCCTCTTTTTCCCTCCATCCTCTTTTTCCCTCCACCCTCTTTTTCCCTCCATCCTCTTTTTCCCTCCATCCTCTTTTTCCCTCCATCCTCTTTTTCCCTCCATCCTCTTTTTCCCTCCATCCTCTTTTTCCCTCCATCCTCTTTTTCCCTCCATCTTCTTTTTCCCTCCATCCTCTTTTTCCCTCCACCCTCTTTTTCCCTCCACCCTCTTTTTCCCTCCACCCTCTTTTTCCCTCCACCCTCTTTTTCCCTCCATCCTCTTTTTCCCTCCATCCTCTTTTTCCCTCCATCCTTTTTTTTCCTCCATCCTCTTTTCCCCTCCATCCACTTTCCCCCTCCATCCTATTCTCTCCCCATCATCTTCTCCCTCCATAATCTTTTTCCCTCCATCATCTCCCTCCATCCTCTTTTCCCTCCATCCTCTTTTGCCATCCATCCTCTTTTCCCTCCATCATCTTTTCCCTCCATCATCTTTTCCCTCCATCATCTTCTCCCTCCATTATCTTCTCCCTCCATCATATTTTTCCCCCCACCCTCTTTCCGCCACCCTCTTTTTCCCTCCCTCCTGTTTCTTCCTCCCTCCCTCCTGTTTCTTCCTCCATCCTCTTTTTCCCTCCATCCTCTTCTCCCTCCATCCTCTTTTTTTCCTCCATCCTCTTTTTTCCTCCATCCTCTTTTTTCCTCCATCCTCTTTTTTCCTCCATCCTCTTTTTTCCTCCATCCTCTTTTTCCCTCCATACTCTTTTCTCCTCCATCCTCTTTTCTCCTCCATCCTCTTTTCCCTCCATCCTCTTTTGCCATCCATCCTCTTTTCCCTCCATCATCTTTTCCCTCCATCATCTTCTCCCTCCATTATATTCTCCCTCCATCATCTTTTTCCCCCCACCCTCTTTCCGCCACCCTCTTTTTCCCTCCCTCCTCTTTCTTCCTCCCTCCTCTTTCTTCCTCCATCCTCCTTTTCCCTCCATCCTCTTCTCCCTCCATCCTCTTCTCCCTCCATCCTCTTTTTTTCCTCCATCCTCTTTTTTCCTCCATCCTCTTTTTTCCTCCATCCTCTTTTTTCCTCCATCCTCTTTTTCCCTCCATCCTCTTTCCCTCCATACTCTTTTCTCCTCCATACTCTTTTCTCCTCCATACTCTTTTCTCCTCCATCCTCTTTTCTCCTCCATCCTCTTTTTCCCTACATCCTCTATTTCCCTCCATCCTCTATTTCCCTCCATCATTTTATCCCTCCCTCATTTTATTCCTCCATCCTCTTTTTCCATACATCCTATTCTTTCCTCCAGCCTCTTTTTCCCCTTTAGCCTCTTCTCCCTCCATCATCTTTTTTCCTCCATTATCTTTTTCCCTCCATCATCTTTTTCCTTCCATCATCTTTTTCCATCCATCCTCTTCCCCCTCCATCCATCCTCTTCTCCCTCCCTCCATCCTCTTCACCCTCCATCCAGCTTCTTGTCCCTCCTCTCTTTCACTCCATCCTCGTTTTTCCTCCTTCCTCTTTTTCCCTACATCCTCTTTTTCCCTCCATCCTCTTTTTCCCTCCATCCTCTTTTTCCCTCCATCCTCTTTTTCCCTCCATCCTCTTTTTTCCTCCATCCTCTTCTCCCTCCATCCTCTTCTCCCTCCATCATCTCCCCCATCATCTTCTCCCTCCATCATCTCCCTCCATCATTTTTTCCCTCCATCATCTTCTCCCTCCATCATCTTCTCCCTCCATCCTCTTTTGCCATCCATCCTCGTTTGCCATCCATCCTCGTTTGCCATCCATCCTCGTTTGCCATCCATCCTCTTTTGCCATCCATCTTCTTTTCCCTCCATCATCTTCTCCCTCCATTATATTCTCCCTCCATCATCTTTTTCTCTCCACCCTCTTTTCCCCTCCATCATCTTCCCCCATCATCATCACTCCCATCCTCTTTCCCCCCCATCCTCTTTCCCCCCATCCTCTTTCCCCCCCCCATCCTCTTTCCCCCCCATCCTCTTTTCCCTACATCCTCTTCCCTCTCCATGAGTCCAGCCTCTTCTCTTCCCCCATCCTCTTTTCCCTCCATCCTCTTTTCCCTCCATCCTCTTCTCCCTCCATCCTCTTCTCCCTCCATCCTCTTTTCACCCTCTTTTCCCCCATCATCTTCTCCCTCCATCATCTATTCCGTCCAGCTTCTTTTCTCCTCCATCCTCTTTTCCCCTCCATCATATTTTCCCCTTCATCCTCTTTTTCACTCCACCCTCTTCTCCCTCCATCCTCTTTTTCCCTACATCCTCTTTTTTCCTCCATCCTCTTTTTCCCTACATCCTCTTTTTCCCTACATCCTCTTTTTTCCTACATCCTCTTTTCCCCTCCATCCTCTTCTCACTCCATACTCTTCTCCCTCCATCCCTTTTGCCCTCCATCCTCTTTTGTCCTCAATCCTCTTCTCCCTCCATCCTCTTCTCCCTCCATCCTCTTCTCCCTCCATCCTCTTCTCCCTCCATCCTCTTCTCCCTCCATCCTCTTCTCCCTCCATCCTCCTTCACTTAACGGGAAGGCTCCTTTAGCTGAGGTGTGGAAGCGAGTCAAAAGGATTCGCGGCAAGTTCTCGCAGGAGCCCCCTCCCGTTCTCCAGGAAAATGGGACCGCAATCTCGGACCCCGCGTCCCTGGCGGAATCCTTAGCGACCGCTTTTTCCGCATTCCCTAGCCGTGATGCTGCTCCGCCAGCATTCAATGCACGTCGTGATGTCGCGGAAGGCCGCCGGCTGGACCTTACCTCCAGAGGCGGAGAACCCTTCAACGGCAGGTTTACTGGGAGTGAGTTGCGCTCCGCTCTCGCTTCATGCGCGGCCCGTGCCCATGGTCCGGACGATGTCCCGTACGCCATTCTTCGACACCTGGGTGAGCGAGGCATGGCCTTTCTCTTAGATTTGTTCAACAGGATCTGGGTGGAGGGTCTTCTCCCAGACTCCTGCCGAATCGTTACTATGCTCGCCTTTCGCAAACCGGGGAGAGATCACTCTACTCTGCCCAGTTTCTGCCCAATCTCTAACCTTTTGCGTGTGCAAGTTGATGGAGAAATTGTTAAATGTTAGATTAGCCTTTTTCCTGGACAGCGGAGGCCATCTGTCTTCTGCACAGTGCTGCTTCTGCAAGTTCCACTCCACGTCGAATGCTCTGCTCCGACTAGAAAATGCCTTCTGCGAGGCTTTCCTTCGTAGACAGCACTACGCCACGTTCTTTTTCGATCTGGAGAAGGCCTATGATACCGCATGGCGATACGGTATCATGGAGACTCTCCACACGATGTGGGCGAGGGGACGCCTCCCAATCTTTATATCTGAATTTTTGCGAGATCGTCGATTCCAGGTCCGGGTGGGGGGAGTCCTCTCCGGGCCAAAGGAGCAGGAAGAGGGTGTCCCGCAGGGAAGTGTCCTCAGTGTCACACTCTGCCCTGAGCATCAACGGCATCACCTCGGTGCTGCCGAAAGATGTTCTCGCTACGCTCTACGTGGACGACCTTTCGATCTCTTTTGGCACGGCCCAGATGCACACTCTGGAGCGTCGACTCCAACAAGCATTGAACCGCGTCTCTCGCTATGCCGAAGCGCACAGGTTTCGGTTTTCTAGTGGCTAAGACTAAGGTGGCGCACTTCTGCCGCCATCCACGGCTTCACCCCGACCCAGATTTGTTTCTTAATGGGGTGCGCCTGGATGTGGTTGAATCGCACCGTTTCCTCGGTCTTGTATTCGACCGACGCCTCACCTGGGAGGCTCATATTCGCAGCCTTAGGGTCTCTTGTACCCGCGCCATGGACATTCTCCGTTCCGTGACGTTCAGCGCTTGGGGCGCTGATAGGGCTACTGCCCTACCCTTTTATCGATCCTTTGTTCGTTCGAAGCTCGACTACGGATGTGAGTTTTATGCATCCGCAGCCGAGCGTTTATTGCGGAAGGTGGATTCGATCCACCACACCGGCCTTCGCCTTGCGACCGGTGCCTTCCGCACTTCCCCCATTGAGAGCCTGTTGGTCGATGCTAGGGAGATGCCACTCGCTCTGCGCCGCGTGCAGTGCATCACTCGCCTGTACGCGCGAGCCCGGCGCCTACCTCAGTCACCAACAGCTCTCACTGCATCCGCAGCTGATCTCGACGGTGCCTATGCCGCCGAGAGACGCCAGTCATACCCTAAGCATTTTGGGTTTAGGGCCAGGAAACTCCTTCGAGAGGTAGATATAGCTCTCGGGCCGGTGGCGCCCCTGGTTCTGCCCAGGACGCCACCCTGGAGGGTACCACATTTGGCTATTTGTCGCCATGCCTCTGCTCACAAAGCTTGTACGGCGCCAGGAGTATTGCGTTCGACCTTTCTGGAGCGCACCTCGTGTCACGTTGGAACCGTGCCAGTGTATACGGATGGCTCCAAGTCCCAAGAGGGGGTCGGCTTCCACTCCGTGTTCCCTTTATTTGAAGTCAGCGGGGCTCTGCCAGGCGCTGCGTCTGTTTTCACGGCCGAGCTGGTGGCAATACACCACTCGGTACGGGAGATTACGCGACGTGCCCGGTTCGGAGACCGGATTGTTATCTATAGCGACTCACAAAGCGCCCTGAGTGCTCTCGCGGCATTGGAATCTCCGCATCCCCTGGTTCGCGATATTCGTGACGCCACGGTTATGGCGAGTCGGGCAGATGTCGAGATTATCTTCTGCTGGGTTCCTGGCCTTAGGAATTGCGGGGAATGCGCGCTCTGATGAGGGCGCCAAAGAGTCCGCGAGGAATCTGCGACCGGACCAGCGTCTCGCTCTTCCTCACACCGACTACATGGCAGGAATACGGGCAGCTCTTCGTTCTGCTTGGCAAAGAAGATGGGAGACGGTCGAAGGGAACTTAAAGTTGCGTGCCATTGGGCCACGACTGTTCCCATGGACCTATCCCCCAATGCCGCGACGGCTTCAGGTCGCTTTCTGTCTTCTCCGAATCGGACACACTCGTGTGACGCATCGCTATTTGATTGAGCGCTCGCCTGTGCCCTATTGCGACGACTGCGTGGTCCCCCAGACTGTTCGGCACATTCTTGTCGAATTTTCTTCTGGGTGATCTTCACGCACGTTTCCTGTCCCGGTACCGGGATGGGCGGGGTCGCTACCGCCTGTCCCTTGTACTCGGGTCGAGTGCGTGCACCATGACTGGTGGACTTGTTGACTTTTTGGCGAAGGCCGACCTTCTCCCTTGTATTTAACTTGTTTTTTGTTATTGTTGTTTGTTTATTTTTTGGGTAGTTCGCAGGCTCCTGGGCCGGGGGGAGGGGGACCTCCCCTTGACCCTGGAGCTTGCTCCCTGATTGTTATCCCCTTTTTATTGTTGTTTCTGTTAAATTTTTATTTTAAAGTAGCCTAGAACTGGGCTGTTTGTTTGCGGCAACTTATGCCCAAGTGGGCAGTCGCCAGATAGCCCTTTGAAAAAAAAAAATGCTAGCTATACCTCCCTCTTGGTGAAGGAGTAGTTGCTTCAGATTTGGCTAACAAATTAGCCAATCTCATCTCCCAACTACCAACCCCATTCCTACTAGTTGGAGACTTTAATGCAAGACACCACCTTTGGGGAGCCTATGATGACATCCCCACGGGAAATCTGATTGTGAGACTTATGGAGACCTTGGATCTGTCATTATTTAATGATGGCACTCCAACATCCTTCCATGTCCAGACCAACAGCTCTACCTGTGTAGATTTGTCACTTTGTTCCTCAGACTGTAGAGCAGATTACAGCTGGTCGGTGGATCTGATCTGAGAGGAAGCGATCACTTCCTAGTTGTTTTGACCTCATGCCTGGGTGGCCCCTCCTTTTCCACCGGGCAATAGGTGGAACATCAGGAAAGCCAATTAGCCAAAGTTTAAATAGCTTTCTCACCATTATAGACATTTCCCTCAGGGCGACATTGACATGGTCCTGGAGAACTTCCATTATCATGTCAACCAGGCGGCAAATTCTTCCATGCCCCTCTCCAAAACAGCATCCCACAAGACCCATTTCTCTTTTTTGGTCTGAGAAATGCAGCAAAGTGGTGACAGAGTGTAAGCAAGCTTGTTGTCACTACCATTGAAACCCTACTGCCATCAACAAGTATGCTTGTAGCCAAGCCAGGGCAGTACAACAGCGTACCCTCCACCAGGCTTGCCAAATTTCCTTAAAAGGTTACATCAACTATATCAACCACCAAACTCCACCAGACAAACTCTGGAAAATAGTGAAAAAGCTCATGGGCATAGCAAGTGGTTTCTCTGCCCCCAATATAGTTGAAGCAGGCGAGCATTTGGGAGACTTGTCCAGAATTTCATATGACCTGGCAAAGACATTTGCTGACATTTCCAGCCTTAACAAATATTCCTTAGAATTTCAACATGTCAGGAAAATACAAGAGCAGTGCCTCTTGAACTTTATGGATCCTTGTATGGATAATGAACCATATAATAAGCTCTTTTCCATTCATGAACTTCAAAGTACTCTTAAAAGATGTGGATCCACTGCACCTGGTCCTTATGGTATCTCTTATGATATGATCAGGAATATGCATTCAACACTCATTTGACATCTTCTCAATATATTTAAATATATCTGGATTAAGGGCTGTTTCCCTTCCAATTTGAGGGAAGCAAGCATACTTCCCCTTCATAAACCAGGGAAGGAAGGGATGCTTCCGACCCACTATCGCCCAATTGCCCTTACTTGTTCCCCATGCAAGCTTTTTGATGGTGAATGCCACTTGGTATGGTTGCTGGAGAAACAACCTTATTTCTCCCTCACAGTCCGGTTTTAGAAAGATACAATGCACCACAGACCTGCTGGTCAGGATGGAGGTTTGCATTTGACAAGCTTTCTCAAAGAGACAACACTCCATTGCTGTCTTTTTTGACATAGAAAAAGCCTATGATACTACTTAGAGGTGTGCTATCTTGAAGCAAATGCATGACTGGGGTATCAAGGGTCACATTCCCAGATTTCAAAAACAATTCTTTGCTGGACGCACGTTCCATGTTAGGGTAGGAAATGTCATATTGAAGCCTGTTGATCAGATAGAGGGCGTGCCACAGGGAAGCGTTTTGAGCAGTACCTGCTTGTTGGTGGCTATCAACAGCATTATTACTGATCTTCCTGCAGAGGTAATGACAACTCTTTATGTGGATAACTTGGCAATTATTTCAGCATCGCCTCGGCTGCCATTTGTCATCCGTAAATTGCAACTGGCCATAAACATCATTGCCAAAAATGCTGCTGCAAAAGGCTTCCAACTGTCACCCTCAAAAACAAAGGCAGTTCATTTCTACAATTTCAGGCAAGTTGACTGGGAACAGCCAACCTTATCTTTGTATGGCTCCCCCATCTCGTTTGAGCCTCATTGTAAATTTTGTGGAGTTATCTTTGATTCAAATCTCTCCTGGGTCCCCCATTTAACTGCCTTGAAAAAATACTGCTTGAAGAGAATGGATTTTTTTTTTTTAAATTTATAGAGCCCATCTGGCTGAAGAGAATGGATATCTTAAAACTTCCATCATGTATTTTATGGGGAAGTGATCGCCGTACCTTGTGGCATTTGTATACAACCTTGATCCAGTCTAAGCTGGATTATGGGTCACAGGTGTACTCTTCAGCCTCATTCTCAAACCTAGATAAGCTCAATTCTATTAGGAACCAGGGAGTCCATCTAGCTTTGGGAACATTCAAGTCCTTTCCACTATGGAGTCTACATGCAGAGAGTGGGGTCCTTCCACTATCCTTTCACTGGCCTTAATTTTAACCTGTAGTACCTTTCAGGCTGCAACAGCTCCCCCACTCACCTGCATATGAGTGCACCTATAATATTCACTCGGTTACCTCATATGACAGGTTTCCTTCACTGACTTGCCTCTTTGCCCTGTGTATGACTGGAGATACAGGTAAACTGAGGGAATTATCAGTTCCATATCAGATCCCTAAAGTACCCCCATGGCTATTGCCACCCGTGAGGGTTTGCAAGGTGCTGGCAGGTGAAACGAAGACCAAGTTCTTGCCTTCTGTTCTACAAAACCTCTTTTATGAACACACTTTGTGCCACAAATCAAGTACTTTTATCTATACAAATGGATCTGAATCCTCTGATGAGGTAGGAGCTTCTGCTATCTTTCCCTCCTGTCATGTGTTCGTGTGCCTGCACAGAGCATGTAAGGTGGGTGGACTCGATCCACCACTCTGACCTTCGCCTGGCAACCGGTGCCTTCCGCACTTCCCCCATTGAGAGCTTACTTGCCGATACTGGGGAGATGCCACTCGCTCTACTCTGTGCACAGTCTATTATTCGCCTGTACGCGTGAGCTCGGCGCCTCTCACAGTCGCCAACAGCTCTCACTGCATCCGCAGCTGATCTTGACCGTGCCTATGCCGCCGAGAGACGCCAGTCATACCCTAAGCCCTTTGGGTTTAGGGCCAGGAAACTCCTTCGAGAGGTAGATATAGCTCGGACCTGTGGCGCCCCTGGTTCTGTCCAGGACGCCACCCTGGAGGGTACCACCTTTGACTATTTGTCGCCACGCCTCTGCTCCCAAAGCTTGTACAGCGCTGGGATTATTGCGTTCGGCCGTTTTGGAGCACACTTCGTGTCACGCTGGAACCGTGTCAGTGTATATGGTTGGCTCTAAATCTCAAGAGGGGGTCAGTTTCCATGCCGTTTCCCCCTCTGTTTGAAGTGAGCGGGGTTCTGCCAGGTGCTGGTCTGTCTTCAATGCCGAGCTGGTTGCAATACACCGCTCAGTACGGGAGATAACGCAACATTCCTAGTCCGGATTGTGATTTATAGCCACTCACAAAGCGCTCTCGGGGTATTGGAATCTCCCCATCCCCTGGTTCGCGATATCCGTGATGCCACGGTTATGGCGAGCCGGGCAGATGTCGAGATTATCTTCTGCTGGGTTCTTGGACATGTACGAATGAGGGCGCCAAAAAGTCCCCGAGGACTGGGCGATCAAATCAACCTTTTGCTCTTCCTCACACCGATTACATGGCAGGAATACGGACACCTCTCCGTGCTGCTTGGCAAAGAAGATGGAGACAGTCGAGGGGAACTTTTCAAGTTGCGTGCTATTTCGCCAGGACTGTTCCCATGCACCTACCCCCCAATGCCGCCAAGGCTTCAGGTTGCTTTCTGTCATCGAATTAGACACACTCCCGGGACGCACCGCATTTCTTGGAGCGCTCGCCTGCGCCCTACTGTGAAGACTGCGTTGTCCCCCACAATGTTCGGCACATTCTTGTTGAATATCCCAGTCTGGGCGATCTTCGTGTTCGTTACCTGTTCCGGTGCCGAGACGAGCGTGGTTGCTACCGCTTGTCCCTTTTACTTGGGACGGGTTCATGCACGCTGTCTTGTGGACTTTACAACTCTTAGAGGAGGCTGGCCTCCTCCCTTTTATTGTACTGTTGTTTTATTTGCAGGTTGCATGTTCCTGTGCCTGGCCTACTCCCGATGCCGGAGCCTGCTTCCTTGTTGCCTTTTTGCTTTTTCCTTTTGTCATTTTTTTAGACCTTGTTTTTTTATCGTTGTTATTTATTTTTAATATAGTCTAGTAATAGGCTCTGGTGAGTATGGCGACTTTTGCCCCAAGTATACAGTCACCAGATGGTCTCCCAATTTTTTTAAAATATCTTCCTGGAAGGTCCAGATAGGATCTCTGATGCTTTGGGGGGGAGGGGGGGGGACATCCACATGGAGCTAACTTCTCCACCTCAGCCCCATAATGCCCCTGGATGAGCAGCATACTCTCCCGACAACAGTGCTCTTAGTAGTCTCATCATGTATTTTATGGGGAAGTGATCGCCGTACCTTGTGGCGTTTGTATACAACGCAACTGCCCCCCAAACTGATTGTGAGACCATCCCCAGAGTCTTCTAAGACTGCCTCCCCCCTCCACAAGTAGGGCAGCAACAGCTCCCTTGCCCTTGTCCAAGACTATATGGGGCACCTCAAAAGGACAAGTGCTCCCTGACTTCCCATGCTGCCCTGCCTGCCAAAGGATTTGGGGCAGATGGAGAAGAATGAGGTATCTGTCATGCCATGGGAGGGTGTTGAGAGTATCTTTTGCTGGGTTCCTGGACATAGAGGCCTTGCAGAAATTTAGTGCACTGATGAGGGTGCACAGACTGAGCAACCTGACTGTAGTTTGCTTTTCCTAACCCTATGCAGCTCAGGTTTCAGGTATATTTAGTTTATGATGGAGACAACCCTCCTCCAAGATATTTAATTTGGACTTTGTTTTTTATTTTCTTTTGGGGGGAGGGGTTTGTGTAGTATGTGATTGTTTTGGGGAGTTATAAAGGTGGTGGGACTTGTCCATTTACCATGAAATGCTTATACATTTGATAGAAAAAGTGCCTTATGTGCATTTGAGTGCTAGTTTATGCCTTGCAATAAATACATAGGCTCTCACAGCAAAGTTTCTTAGTGGAGATTCCCTCTTCAACTTTTGCCACAAAAGAATTAAAGTAATATCAAAGCCTTCATTTGCTGACTGACTGATCATCAAAATATGCTACCTGGTTTTTTCCATTCACTCTCCCTCCTTTTGCCTGTGCAAAACTCCTTTTTTTCTCATGTATTCACTTATCTTCTCTCATATCAAATCTTTCTAAACTTTTGACTCTAAAAGTGCCCTATTTCATTCAAAGGTAAAGGTATTAACAAGTCATACATCCCCGGCTCTATCACTGGCATATGAAGAAGGCGGCTGCACTGACAAGAACTTGACCTACACCCTCTCATCCCACCCACAACCACAACTGCATCCTAAGTCGATACAGAAGCGAGTCAAATTCAAGAGAGTCACACGTAAAAATAAAGATGGTGTGATTGTATCTGTGAAGAAGGTATGTTTCATTTATAACAAGTGTTTTTCCTATTTGGTAATCATAAAGAGATTCTAGTGTTATGTATGTGATTTTGTTGATTTGTAAACCAAAACATAGTTTCATGGTTTAGACATTGAAATTTGCATAGTGTGTATGAAAGCACATTTTTGGTTAAAAATATAATACTCAGAACTTCAAAGGTTCAGGTTTGTTGCAGGCCTTGTGGTACCAGTACAAGGCATCTTAGATTAGTTTTGTATTGATTTATTCTTTTTCATATACACACTGAGTTGATCTATTTCTTTTGCCATATCACTATCATACACCGTTCCAACTATCATTTCCGAGTTCATCCATTCAACATGTGGATAACACCAAAATTTTCTTGTTATTCGCTTCACTATCCTGCATTTCACACATTTTGGCATATTAATTCCTCTTTCTCTCCCTTACTCTTATGTTCAACAAATTATTTATTTGTATCATTCTCTTGCTCTCTTTATGCTACATTTTCCTTTAATAATAGTAATATGCATTTCTTGTATGGCGCTCTACAGGGCCATAGGTCTTAGCAGTGTCTGTCTACCAAATAAGAAACAGATAAAAAAGTTGGGTCTTTAAGACATACTTGTAGGTGCCAAGGTAGGGAGAGCAGTGTATAGCAGCAGACATATCATTCCAAATCTTAGGAGCAAAATATATAAAAGTGCTATCATGGCAATAAAGGGCCAGAATCAGATTATAGGGCTATCAGGTGCCAGGATAGCAGTGTGGAAGGCAAGTATGAGGATGCTGTGACATTTTACATCTTGTAGTTAAGAAGGAAAACCTTAATGATGGTGTAAGATTGAATGGGTAGCCGGTGCCCATCATGGAGCAAAGTTTTCAACTAGTTGAAGGGGTAGAAGAATGTAATCCAGTGAGGTCACTAGTCAAGGTGGGAGTTAATGAAAAGCAATCTTGTGGATGCAGTTTATGACTCGGATGAGCTCTGATAAGCCCTTGCAGCTTTTGTCATCCGTTGAATTATGTTATCTCAAAATTATCTTGGTCAAAGTAGAATTGAATATGGTTAAGATTTTATAGAAAGAGAAATGACTCACAGACATAATGTTTGAAGAGATACTTGGCCATCATATTTGATGCCCAGATTTTTAACTGTTTGAAAAAGTAACTGGAAAGTATACAAGGTAAGAAAAAAAGGAATATTTTTACAGTGAGCAACTCTGAAGTAGTACCTACCAGCATCACCTCAGGATTTATCCTTTGTCGAGTTCTCAATAGTTTATTTTTGATATCCTTTTACACTCTTTGATGGTTTTAAATTCCTGTACTTCCATTCTATTGATTTTAATTTCATAGCTATATTTTTGTATATTCTCCAGATGTCTATATTTTTATTGATAATTTTCATGCAAATTACCCGTCCTTGAATTTGGTTGTGGGCTAGTCCATTTGGGCTTTGCAGCATTTTTTTCTGGCACTATTCATTCATTCATCACCTCAGGATTTGTCATGATTGAGTTTCAGAAAGTCATCTTACAGCCATTTAGTATTATTTATGAGGCTAGATTTCTAATAGCCTCAGCAAATGAGTCTGGGGAGAAAGATAGCTAGATAGGTAGGCATACGTTTCATTGGCATAGAAATGAAACAATATTCTGAGGCAGCAGCACATAATAATTCCACAGGTAAAATAAAGATGGAGAGGGCCATGAACCAAACCTTGCAGAATACCTAAATACACGCCCGCTGTCCTTGATCGATCCAGATATGAACACACTCAGTGCAAAAGGATAGGTATGAGCAGAACCCTGTCAATAGTGGGTCCAGAAACCCCTAGGTATTCATGAAGACCATAATGAGCAATCTGATGAACAATATTAAAGGGCTGCTGAGAGATCAAGATGTACTAGGGTAAAAAACAGACAAAGTTCCGCTTCTCAATGAAGAGTGTTAGTTACCTGGAGGAGAGCTGATTCGGTGCTGTGGCTGACCTTGAAATGGAGTTGTTTTTATGAGAGTCGCTATGGCATACAGACTCTCAAAGACAACCTAAAAGTATATGTCAGATAGATTACAAAATGTGGGCAACAGAAGCCATGGACAGAAATGCATGGAGACGGAATCTGAAGAGTGGAATTTAAAATTTTGAAACAAATCGACGGCAACACCTGGAAGTCTACAGAACTGCTAGATTAACCCATCAAGATCGTCCACGCCAACCTCATTATTAATGCATGTCCCGTTTGTGATAAAATCTGTGGCGCTAGAATAGGGCTGATAAACCACATGAAGACACATCAAAGAACCCCGGGCACAAGCTATACTTGTCCACGAGGGATGCCATGATGATGGCAGGTGTAAGCTACTCAGCCAGATTTTAGAAAGGCCCTGAAGAGTGAGTGGCAAGTGTGTAGAGTGAGGAAAGACAGCAATTGTTAAGGTACCACAAACTGTCCTAAGATGCCTCTCTCAAGCTTGTCTATTGTGCCTATTTCTCCGAATAGCACCAGAGAACCAAAGGGTGCACACTCAATGAGAGGAATGGGTAAGGAGAGGTGTGTAGACCTCAAATCAGCAGGATAGTGAAGGGAGTCATTGAAGTCAGGTTTTCAGAGAGGTAGTCTAGTGAAGGAAAGAGGGCGACAGATCTGGGGTCATTTTCCTGCTTGATGGTGGACAGCCAGCGATGAACCTCCACCGAGTCATTAGACTCACAGGAGGCAAACCTTCAGTAGGTTGTCATGAGACTCTTTGGCGGCTCATAAGCTGTACCCCAAAAGAGGGGTATCATCAAGGGAACTTCAGTTCCCTTGCTCTCACCCAAGGCTGCACCAGGTGACTGGGAGGAGCTGAATCCTTTGCCATAGGTGGCTGGCTAAGGGAAAAAAAACTATATCATATGTGGTTGGCTAAGTGGCAGAACCATATTCTTTTAGGTGGCTGGGCAAGAGATAAACCATTTGCCATTGGTGGCTAACCAAAGGGTAGACTCTGTCATAGGTGGCAGGCCAAGGGGTAAAACCCTATTTCATCTGTGGCTGGCCAAGGGGCAGAACCTTATGTCATAGGTGACTGGTCAAGGCAAGAACCCTGTCAAAGGTGACTAACCAAAGAATCGACCCTGTCATAGGTGACTGGCCAAAGGAAGAAACCTATCTCATGGGTGGCTAGCCAAAGTGTACACCCCTATGTTATGTACAATATAACAGAAAATCCCACTACTTGGAATCAAGAGAAATCATGCTCACTCATTGAAGAAAGAAGGTGGAAAAAAGTGCTAATGAAAACAGGGTGATGAGGAAATCATAGCTAAAATGAAAAGGCCGACTTTTCTCGAACCTCTCTAATCCCTCTAATCCATTGTGTTGGGGTTGGGATCTCACACTCAAAGCATCTAAACAAAAATCCATACAGAAGTTCAAATTAGATTTACCTAATTGATGCCCTCCAAATTCCCCTCTCTTACCAGTGTGCATGAAAGTGAAAATTTTAGTTGTATCCATTGCACATTTTCCAAGTCTAGTTAAAAAAATCCTGAGTTGTCTTTTATTTGTGCTCTTCCATTCCCAGATTCCACTCGATGCTGATGGAAATGTCATTGGTCCTGAGGAAATTGAGTTTATAAATGAAGATTTGATCGAAAGACCGAGGAAGAAGGAGCAACAGATGGTAAGTTTTGTCTCAAAATAAGTGACTAAAGCTGCCTGAGTTCCGGGTGATTGAAGAGTGGCTTTCCTCTCATTTCCCCTCCCTTATCTGTACAGGGGGTATTCAAAAAGTCTGTAAACGGGAAGAGATTGGATGGAATATCAAGCAAGAAACCTTTCCTATTTGATTAACACTAGTGATGGGACGATGCCAAATTTTTTCCTGATTCAAACTCTAATTCTGATTTCGATTCTTCATGTATCTAGTATTATATCATGTCAATATATATGTATAACTTTCTAAATAATGAAATCTTAATTCTTTTTTACAATAAAATGTAATCAGTAATGGAGTTAAACACATAAAAGAAATTTCCTTTATTGAAAACAATTAAATTCTATACAAATATTTCCAAATAATAGCAAATATATAATAATTGAATCACTTTGGAACATAATTATAAAAATAAATATAACCATAAAACATAAAATTTAGCAATTAAGTAAATATCTTATACAAAAATTAAATCAGATTTCCTTCAATAAATTTTTTTTAACTCAAATCCTAAAAATATAATTCTTTTGTAAGTATAATAAATTTAGAGACTATGGTTTTTAGGTCTAGAACTGTTTAACAAAGACTGATAATACTGATCCATTTTACCTAATTATTAAACCTTTTTTTAGCTCAAAATGCCAGAAGTCTTTAATTTAAATTTAACACTTGAAAATTTTAATATCAATTGTTATAATTTAAGCTCATGATACGTAGATTATAATGTAAAAACATCAGCATTTCTCCTGTTTCTGATTTTATTCTGTTTCTTTTGGGGGAATAAATCATACCTCCAATACTAAATAATCTTTCACTATCAACAGAAGAAGGAGGAGCTGACAAATATTTATTTGCCAGAATAGAGATATTAGTAAATGTCTTTGTTGGTGGCCCACCATTGTAAAGCATTTGCATCTTTTGCAATCAACTCTAACTTTTCATATTTTCTCATTTCTTCTTTTAGAGCATCTTCGATTTTTGGGGTTGTGGAGTCTTCGTATGAATCTAAATTTGTTTCTTTGTTAGTTTTTACCTTCTCTTTTTGTTTCTGTTTAAACTCTGTAAAGCAACTGTCAAAACTAAAGTTGAATATATTCTCATTTTCTCCATAAACCAGTCTTTTAACGCTTGCTCTACATCCTTGCCATTGTATTCACCCTCCCAAAATGTTGATTTGAATCGTGGATCAAGATATGTTGGCATAATAAGATTTTTATCATTAAAATAAGAATTAAATCTGCTTTTCACTGAGGCCTTCCAAGCAGACCTAACCCACCAAATAATCCTTTAGTCTCTCCTTTTTCAAAAAAAATGGCAAATTACCTTCATGTTTGGAATTAATGTTGAGGCCATTTCATTGTGAGCACTTAAAAAATTAGTACAGTCAACAAAATGCTTTAGAATTTGTAGCAATTTTTCTAAGATCTTCCACTGATTGGTTTCTAGGCAAGATGGTTTTCAATGGTCACTGCAATAGGCAATAAGAGCAGTTTTCTGTTCTAAAATTCTTGACTTCCATCTTGTCTCTATATGCTGAATAAATTTATCTTGATATTCATTGTATCTTGCAAAAGCTGATGTTGAGTGATTGAAATGACCGACAATTTGTTTGCATGTTGATATGATGTCTCTAACATATTTTTGCTCAAAAATAGCATCTTTGAGCAATAATTGTAGGCTATGCATAAAACAAGCTATGGACTGGTATCCAGCTTGCGTGACCCCTGCTGCCATATTAACAGCATTATCCCTCACTATTAGGGATTTGATAATTACTCAAGGTGTTCTGAAGGCATTCACTTATGTTCATTAATTCAATGAGCGGTCAAACTTAAAAATGAATTATGACCCGTGCTTGCTGACCACCCATCACTTGTGAAAGAGATATATGCTGCCATATTTATTTCCTTTTGAAGTTTGCCTAACACAAGCATACATATCTTGAATAACAATTTTTTAATAAATTTTCAAGATAGTATCTGATATTTGGGACATAAATAATTGAGAAGTCTCTGAAAACCAATGTCTTCTAAGATTGAAAAAGGCTGCAAATCTAATGCTATCATCTCTCCGATTAGTTGATGAATCTTTTTAGCTCTTATGTCCCCTATTTTTGTTTTTTAATAGCTTCTTTAAGAGTTAGCTGTTTAGTTTTTTTTATATCTTTTATTTTCTTTTTTACTGAAGCATAAAGCAGGAATTTTTCTTTTCTTCTCTTGTTCTTTTACTCTTTATTATGTTTAGTTGTCAAATGTGTTAACATATTAGTGGTTGTAAAATAACCAACTTTGTTTCCACAAGATATTTGGATATTGCATAATTCACATATTGCTTTGCTCTCATCTTTCTCATTAATTTTGAATAATTTCCACACTATGCTCTTTGGTTTGAGGACTTTCATATGAGCAGATATTTCTTTGCTGCAAGAAGGTTCATTGCTTCCCATGGCTAGTGGCGGATTGCAAAGTGGGGGAGGAATGACTGCCAATTGTCGCTGGAGGAAAGTGGCGATGCACTTTCCTAATTGTGAATTAAGATGATTACTTGATCTCACGTTGCGATTCCTTTATCCTGGAGGGTATTTATGGTGGTTGATCACTTTTAAGGAATGCTTCCTTCAGAGGTATTATCTTCAGGTACCGGGGTGAGTGGTTTGGTTAACAGTCTGCTTTCTTCTTGGGAGTTAAAATTTTGTCTTCTGTTTGTAGAAATGCGAACACCAGTACGAGGTGACTTTCAGGTTACAAACTTGCAATAATGAAAAGGGGTCATGAGCATATCCACCCTGTTCTCGATTCCGATTTGGAGATGCTGAATCTCGCCCTGTCTGTTCACTATATAGGCTCATTAACCCTACCGGTGAGAGGGGGGGCGGTGACTGCCAAAACAACTGACTGGCTTTTCATTTCATTTCGCTCATTGGTTTCTTTCCCATGGCTATGTGTGGGAATTATTGATTCTTTTACTTAGAATCTTCATCTGGATCTTATTTAGGTCACCATTTGGGGGCCTTGCATGGAGGATCTTTAGTAAAATTTTATTCTTTTCGTGGCCTGGCTACCACTCATTATTTGCAGCGAAGGGCTGTATTTCCACTTAGCATTCACCACAATGTCTTTTGGGGTTTGGGCAATAGATGTAAATGAACTTAGCAAACTTTATAGGGTTTGTCTAAGTAGGTCTTTAACACGTTAACTGCCATGTCACCACATATTGGTGACAGGCCATTTTCAATTTATGCCGCATCACCAAATACTGGAGATGGTTGAAACTCCATCTGTGCTGCGTCTCTAATATATGGTGACATTGTATGTATATTTTAAGGTAAAAGAATACTTATGGTGCTCAGAGAAATATTTTTGTTTCCGATCGTGGCTTCTTAATGTTAATTGAAAAGTACATATAGATGACTGTGAAATTTCAATTTTAAACCCAGCCAGGTGCATAAACCTCTCAGTTTTTTATTTAAAATTAAGTGCAAATACATTATAAAAGTAGTCCACATTACATTTTATAAACAAATTATATAGGTATTACAAAAAGACAATCCTTTATCCAGTACACTACTGTACATTATAAAAAAAAGAAAAGAAATGACATCGATCAAAAAACATATTTTTATTTCTTTTTATGTAACTCTGCAAAACATTTTACACACATACACAGATTGTTAGGGCATCCACAGCAATAGTACTTAGACTTAATATTTCTTTTTTGTGCTGCATTTCTCTCCTGTTCAGCTTTGGTTTTCTGATAACAAGGTTTGCAGGATCTGTACATTTCTTTGTTTTGTTCATTTTTAATTAACTCAAGAACATGCTGTTGACCTACTACTGTCTTACTGTATTTCTCTGGTGTTTTTATGGATAAGCAAGATAATGCGATTTCCTCTCTGAATGTTCTGATTGACATTTTTGAGGTTTTTAGCTCTTGATATAATATATGAGCATTGACAGCACTTATTCCTAAAAGTAATTCTATCCCTAATTTACGGTACCACTTTACACCTTTTTGCAATGTGGTTGCGTAAGACGCCATCTGATCAGACAAATCTATACCCATTTTACCTTCATTATATGCTAAACTGCTTCAGGTTTCGTAGTTGATGTTACTTTTACTCTTCCAGCTACTCTTTGAATATTTCCTGAAGTTGCAGTTGATGGACCTGGTAGATTATCTTGATGACTCTCTTCTTCATTTCCCTCATTTTCTCTTCTTCCTTAATCTTCTCCTGGCCTGCTTCTCTGCTTCTTAGTTATTCTCACCAGGTTTGGTGTGTGTTTAGTGGACAAAATCCTGACATCTCTGACGTCTTTCCATTTCAGGATAACAATTCCATTTTTATCCTCTTTGGAGATTACTTCACCTCTCTTCAATTTTGCCTACATTACTTCTTTTGGCATGTGTTTCTTGCATACCCTAAGAGTTCCCACAACAGGCGTTTTCTGTTTCAGGAAACTAGCTGCAAGTTCATAGCTTGTGTAGAAATTATCTACATATAATGTTCGACCTTGATTGAGAAGTCCAGACATTAACTCTTGGCATACTCGTTTCCCCAGTCCTACCTCTCTTACACCTGTTGCTGACTTTCCTGAATATACTGATATATTATATGTGAATCCTTTCTTTGACCAAAGCTTAAAAAGCTTAATTCCATATTTGTGGGACTTGTTTGGGATATACTGGCAGAATTTCAGCCGTCTCCTCCACAGGATAAGTGATTCATCGATGATGACTTCATTTCCGGGAGTATGTGATGACCTATATTTTCTAAGAAGCATATGAAGTAGGGGCTGAATCTTTCCTAGTATGTTCCCTTCTATTTCCTCATTGTTGGCAAAGTGAAAGCAATTTAGTAAAAGTTCAAACCTGTTACGGGGCATTTTTGTAGAGCGGTGACTGGCTCCAGTAGGCTGCAAGGGTGCCTTTATGATCCAGCCCCATCCACAAAATCAATCCTAAAAAGGTTGTAATTTCTTCTTTGGTAGTTGGCAGCCATTTCTTTTGTCTTGCATGTGGTGTCAATGAATTATCATTTTCATTTTTTAGTGAATTGCTCAGCATAAAGGTTTGTTTGGTTGACAAGTACTTGCAACGTTTCATCATCAAAAAACAGCTCGAAGGTGTCTTCCAGTTTTAAGGTAGTTGGTTCAGGAAATGCTACTTGTAGTCCTTCTTCGCCAGTAAATGAAAAATTCAGCTGCCTTCCTCTGTAGTCTGACCATATTGGAGCTGAAAATCCTTCTTCTTCTTCTTCATGCTCTTCTTCATTTTCCATTTCTTTGTCTTCTTCGACAGCAAGGTTTGCCAGACATCTTTCTAATTCTGCATCCGCCTCCTCATCACTGAGTCCATGAAAGGGTTCATAGGTTGGGTCAGATACTGAATCCTCATCTGATACATCCATAAAAGAATCTTCCATATCTTCAATGTCCAGTAGTTTTGAAATTTCCTTTCTTTCATCACGTTTGTTGATTTTCCTTTTTTTTCCTGTTCGTTTATTTGCTTCCATTTTTATTCCAAATTTAATATTAGTAATAATTTTTATTGTGAAATGTATAATACTTTTTGGTATTTTTCTATGTCTGAAAATAGGAGAATAAAAATTAAGTAAAATAAAATAAAAGGTAAAAAAAAAATCACCAATATATGGTGACATATCATCATATGTAATGTAACTATATGAAGCTCAATTTTCATTATTTGTTATGTTCTGTAAAACTTTGAGACAATACATACTATAAAAATAGTATATATTTTATGAATAAATTGTGAAATCCAAAACAGAGAAATGTAAGTACTAGAAATTGCCTGTCCCCATAAATGGTGACATGGTTTCTGGGATTAACACCATATTTTGACCATCATTTTGTTAGGGAAAATATAAGAGTACAACACTAAAATTAGTACAGAACATGTTTATTACGTATGTACTTCTCTCCTCTGTCACTAACAGAAATATATTTTGGGGGGCCCCCCCACGGGCATTTCATTAAAACTGGCCTGGCAGTTAACTTAACTGTGTTAAGGCTTAAATAAACGACAATATACAGTTTTCCAAATTTCCTACATTTAGTTTTATTTCGATTTTGTCTTTCTTACCAACTTACTCAGCCGTTATGTTCAGCCAAGTAGGGGAGGGGGGGGAAGGGGCAGTGGTTTCAGTTATTATACAGCAAGTGAGGCTTCACGAATTGGGTGCGTTATGTGTATATAATTATATAAGTGTGTGTGTTTATATATATATATATATATATATGATGAAAATTAATGCAATATCACAAGAAAAGATGAGGAATTAAACCACATTCTCCGAAGACAGTTTAATTCAGAACAGTGTGAGATACACCGAAACTGTTCTGAATTAAATTGTCTTCGGAGAGTGGTTTAATTCCTCATATATATATATATATATATATATATATATATATATATATATATATATATATATATATATATATATATATATATATATATATATATATATATATATATATATATATATATATATATATATATATATATATATATATATATATATATATATATATATATATATATATATATATATATATATATATATATATATATATATATATATATATATATATATATATATATATATATATATATATATATATATATATATATATATATATATATATATATATATATATATATAAAAAGGGGCGCGGCGATTTGCCATCCTGGCCGCCGTGCTGACGGGACTCGGCACCCCGTCCGGCCCCAGCTTAGCCTCTCTTCCTTCCTTCAAAACACTTGTTTCCTCTCTTTTCACACAACCTCTCCCACAACTTTCTCTGGTCAGCCTCTAATTTCACAAGGTAGATGCTGACCTTCTTCTCGGCCAACCGTCCTGGATCGGGGCTGAAGGGGGAGGGGCCAATGTTCCAACCCCTGAGCTCCAGTCTGGGGTGGTTGGTTTTTAACAACCTGCTTCATCCCCACCCATACCTTCCTCACATCCCTTTTCCTCTCCGCTTCACATTCTATCTGTTTTACGCCATGTCTAAGGTGGAGCCACCATGCTGATGGACTGCCAGGACACCAGGTGGGAGGGGTGGTCCCAAATGGCGGCGCTGAGCTTGTAAGCACCTCTCACAGTGCGGGCTACTGCGAGAGGTGATGTGCGATTGTGTCCCGTATAAAAATGAGGGTCACCATGCCCAATGATGCAAAAAAAAAACCCATCTCCCCTTAATGTATGTACAACAAAAAAAACCCCAAGCCTCAACTTCCCCTGAAACAGCGACGGAGCCGCCCTCGGGCAGCTCCAGCAAAAAAATGGAGGTCCCCCCCCCCTGTGCTTGCGCAAGGGACCCTCCATATTTCTCTAACCGGAGAGGAGGCTTACTCCTCTCCTTCACGTATGGGTGCAGGGGACTCCCCCTCACCCCCTTCTCTAGAGGTGCTTTCGGTCGCCTCCCTTTTTCCAGCGGCAGTCCCCTCTTTTCTTTCCAAGGGGACTGCCAAGAAAGCCAGCCGCTCCCCATCGAAGCGGCTCGTTAGGGCAAACTCCCTTAGGGGGGAGAGGAAAGTCAGGCCCCTTCAGTCGCTTCCCTTCAAAGGACCTGCTGGCAAGGATATTGAACCTTGCCGGGGTTAAGGCCTGTGCCTCCCCACAAAAGACTAGTGACAATACTGCCAACGGGACCTGCGATGTCTTGGGAGGGAATGGCCAACTGGAGGCCCCTCCTGTGACACACATGGTCCTTGAGGAGCCCCAGCCTCAGACGGTAGGGCCTTCCATGGGGCGGAATCCGGGCTCGGCGCCAAGCACCGAACCCGAATCCGCCCCTATGCAAGGTCCTCCTCAAACGGCTGAGGGCTCCGAGGCAGTACAAGGAGGGGATGGATCTCCTCCAACAGGTGCCCCTACGACTACCAGGACCTTCTCCATTTCGGAGAGGGACCTGGCTGAGGCCGGTCCATCTGGCATGGGGGCTTCTGCGCGTGGAGGTGAGAAGCGGGTTCATTCCCTGCCCTCCTCTCCTAAAAAGAAGAATAAAAAGACAAGAAAGACAAAGAAGACTCGGGGCTCCTCTCCATCCTCGGGGACGGATGGGTCTGCTGCCACTTTGGTAGGCGACCAAGCCAAGATCGGCACATCCGGCCCCTCTACCTTCCCGTGTGCGGAGCCCCTGACTAAGACCAAGAGTGCACTGGGCGGAGCCTCGATGACATCGGGGCCGCTCATTCAGAGGTTACCTTGCGTTTTCTAGCCCGCTGGCTTCAAGCGCTTCCTCGTTATTCGCTCCACTGATGGCAGCATGTTGTCCAAGGGCAACATTATCTATCAGAGAAGAGGATTAGCTAGTGCAATTGGTAGAGAGCCGAAGGTGACCCGTTTCTCGGACGGGGAGCCTTCTGGCGAATTCGGCGAATCCCGCCGAGGCGGCCAAGATAAGTGCTCTTCGGACACTTCATGGCACCCCGGTGAGTGTGACGCCGCACTCTACCATGAACTTTGTGAAAGGAGTAGTTTATGCGAGGGAACTCGTTGACTACTCCATTGAGGACATCACCCTAGAGCTGGCCGACCATGGGGCGGTCAAGGTCGAACGTGTGATGAGAAAACAGGGAGGGGCCTCGAGACCCACCCCTACACTCTTCATCACGTTCGACTGTGACAAGCTCCCTGAGTCGGTGCTTGCCGGTTGGTACCGCTACCGCGTGAAGGCATTCGTGCCACTGCCGCGGCGGTGCTATTACTGTCACCGCTTCGGCCATACAAATCGCTCATGTAGATATGCAAAGTCGGGGTCACCCAAAGTCTGTGTAAATTCCTCCAAGGTTGCACACGATAAGTCCAAATCGTGTGTGGCCAAGTGTGTTAATTGTGGAGAGCCGCACCCTGCTTCTTCGAAGCAATGTGGTGCATATCTCCTTGAGAAAGAAATCCTGGCCGTTCAGGCCCAGGATAGACTCTCATTCTGCGAGGCTAAGGACTTGGTCCTGGAGCGCCCGGCTCTGCCTGGGACGTCATATGCCTCAATAGTTAGAAAGGCACCCTCTGCTCCTGGCCCATCCAGGCCAACGTGCACGGTTGTTTCCGTGCCTATTCGGAGCCTTTCTGCGGGCTCTACCCAACCCGGGCGCTCCCCTGGTAAAGCTGGCGATAAAAAGGATTCATACCCAGCCCCGGCTAAAACCAGGGATCCCCCCTTTTCCCCCAGCGTGACGGTTTCCCGTAAGGCGAAACGGCCACGCGCCTCCACCGAGTGGTTAGACTCACAGGAGGCAACACCCCTGAAGATGGTCGCTAGGCCATCTTCGGGGGTTCCTAAAGCTGTCCCCCGAAAGGAGGACAGCTCCACTCGCCCTGAGGTGGAGCGAGTGGCTCGGAGACGGTGGTTCCTCGAAAAGAGGGCCCCCCGCCTCCGAAGCCGCAACGCCCGCCTTAGTTTCGAGGCGGAGGGAGGAAAAGACTCGAATGGCGAGCCCAACCTCCCCCAATAAGTCCTCGAAGGCGACAGCGCCTTCAGCGCTTTGTCCGGCCAACAGCTCCCGGGGTTTTGCCCCCGGTAAGCGTACGGCCATTTCCGTGAGAGTCTTCAGTTCGAGGAGGGCCCCTGCGTCTCCTCCGAGCTAGGCCTGGAGGGCATATTCCTTCAATGGAATTGCCGTGGACTCCGGGCCAACTGGGAGGAGCTGCGGAGGCTCGTCTCGTTCCGTTCCCCGTTAGCTATCTTTTTGCAGGAGGCCATGCTAGGCGCGTGGCCCCTGTCCGCCCTCCCGGGGTATAAGGGTCTTGTGACCCCACCACCGCGGGATGGTCGGGCTGGGGGATGCGCGGTTTACACCTGGCATGATGTCTCCGTTCTTCCTTTCTCTTTAGATACCTCCTTTCAGGCAGTGGCTGTGCAGCTGCACCTGGATAGGAGGTATACTATCATTTCTGCGTACATTCCACCGTCAGCTGACTTCGACGCGGGGGACTTCCGCCGCGTCGTGGCACGGTTGCCGAGGCCCTATCTCTTGCTTGAAGATCTGAACGGCAGGCATCCTCTCTGGGGAGATTACTCGATAAATCCCAGAGGACTAGTCCTTGCCGATCTGATCGAAAAGCTTGAGATGGGTGTCCTAAACGTGGATGAGTTTACGCATCACTGTCCGAGAACCGCTTCATTTTCTTGCCTTGACCTATCTTTGTGCTCTTCGGATGCACAGCCTAATTTTGATTGGGGTGTGGTCGATGACCTCCATGGTAGTGATTACTTTCCCATTCAAATATCATTTTCAGGGCAACTGCCGCCTGAGAGACCACCTCGGGGGTGCCTGGCGCGGGCGCGGTGGCCTGCATTTCACGAAATGACTGAATTCTGTATCTCAGTCAAGGAGTTTAGGTCGGTATATGATGCCGTTGAGTTCTTCTTCCGCAACCTCATCGCCGTGGGCCTGACTACTATTCCTAGGACGTCTGGCCGTTTTGCACGCCGACCACTCCCATGGTGGTGGGCCGAGTGTGAGACGGCCCTCAAACAGAAGCGTTATGCCTATATGCGCTATAAGCGCCGCCCGAACGATTTCACTGTCCCTGAATTTCGTCGGGCTAGGGCTAGGTTCCGGTATATTTCGAAGCACGCCCGCCGCTCTCCTTGGCGGGCATACGTGTCTTCACCTAACGGGAAGACCCCTTGGCGTACGGGACGATGTCCCGGTGCCTTCCGCACTTCCCCCATTGAGAGCCTGTTGGTCGATGCTGGGGAGATGCCACTCGCTCTGCGCCGCGTGCATTGCATCACTCGCTTGTACGCGCGAGCCCGGCGCCTCCCTCAGTCGCCAACAGCTCTCACTGCATCCGCAGCTGATCTCGATGGTGCCTATACCCCTGAGAGACGCCAGTCATACCCTAAGCCCTTTGGATTTAGGGCCATGAAATTCCTTCGAGAGGTAGATATAGCTCTCGGGCCGGTGGCGCCCCTGGTTCTGCCCAGGACGCCACCCTGGAGGGTACCACATTTGGCTATTTGTCGCCACGCCTCTGCTCCCAAAGCTTGTACTGCGTCGGGAGTATTGCGTTTGACCTTTTTGGAGCACACATCGTGTCACGCTGGAACCGTGCCAGTGTATACGGATGGCTCCAAGTCCCAAGAGGGGGTCGGCTTCCACGCCGTATCCCCTCTGTTTGAAGTCAGCGGGGCTCTACCAGGCGCTGCGTCTGTCTTCACGGCCGAGCTGGTTTGTGGCAATACACCACTCGGTACGGGAGATTACGTGACGTGCCCGGTTCGGAGACCGGATTGTGATCTATAGCGACTACAAAGGGCCCTGAGTGCTCTCGGGGCAATGGAATCTCCGCATCCCCTGGTTCGCGATATCCGTGACGCCACGGTTTTTGCGAGCCGGGCAGATGTCGAGATTATCTTCTGCTGGGTTCCGGACATGTAGGAATTGCGGGGAATGAGGGCGCTAAAGAGTCCGCGAGGACTCTGCGACCGGACCAGCGTTTCGCTCTTCCTCACACCAACTACATGGCAAGAATATGGGCAGCTCTTCGGACTGCTTGGCAAAGAAGATAGGAGACGGTCGAAGGGAACTTAAAGTTGCGTGCCATTGCGCCGCGACTGTTCCCATGGACCTATTCCCCAATGCCGCGGTGGCTTCAGGTGTCTTTCTCTCGTCTCCGAATCGGGCACACTCGTGTGACGCATCGCTATTTGATGGAGCGCTCGCCTGTGCCCTATTGCAACGACTGCGTCGTCCCCCAGACTGTTCGGCACATTCTTGTCGAATGTCCCAGTCTGGGTGATCTTCGCGCACGATACCTGTCCCGGTACCGCGATGGGCGGGGTCGCTACCGCCTGTCCCTTTATTCGGGACGGATTCGTGCACACTGACTTGTGGACCTGTTTACTTTTTGGTGGAGGCCGTACTTCTCCCCTTTATTTAAGGTTCTTTTTGTTGTTTTTCTGTTGTTGTTGTTTTGTAGGTTGCACTCTCCTGCACCGGGGTGAGGGGGACCTCCCCCCGCTGCCGGAGATTGCTTACTGGTTGTTAAGTTTTTCGAATTTATATCATTGTTACCTTTTCATATTTTTATTTTAAAGTAGCCTAGTTCTAGGCTGTCATGTTTTTCGGCGACTTATGCCCACGTGGGCAGTTGCCAGATGGGATCTGTAAAAAAAAAATATATATATCCTTCATGGAAAAATGTAATTTTAATAAAAAATAAACATTTAAAACTTTAATCATATGTTAAGATTCAGTTATCCAATTATTTACAGAAATGTACTTGGCATTGGAATGGTCTTTTCAAGTGGGCGTATGTTTCAGCATAAGTTTTCCGAAAATTGGAAGCAGTTCATCTGATAATTGCAAGTGGTTAATAATACTGCTTAGTTGCCAATTTTAGATAAAAAATTATAAGATTTCTGGACACCTTGTTGTCTTCTTTACTCAATGCTGGACGTTAACATTGTTCAGCATTGGGCAGTATTTTTTGCTGGACAAAAGTTCTAAAAATAGTAAAATGCTGGACATCTAGGCAGCCTAGGGGCCATGGCACCTCACATGTACATACCTTTATATGTGTATCAACAACTTATCTATTTGAAATAAGATGCGATAACACATCAGCAGCAATTATATATTTTATAATTTCAATCTTTAAATTATATTTCAAAAACTGATTAAAAGTAATTTATAAAACAAAACAAATTTCATTTTAAAATTTAACACCAAAGTACAAAATATCATTTTAAACAAAGATCCTTAGGTTTTCAATTTTTAAGAAGAATCGTTTTTGGAATCGGAAATTGTAGGTAAATTCTTCTGATTCCAATTCCAAAAAAAGCTTGATTCCCAATTCCGATTCTGATTAATCATCCCATTACTAATTAACACGGTTTACAAGTGAAGCAACAATAAACCTCCACCTTGGAGTTGTGGTTGAACTTTATGGAGACTTACTGGTTTGTCTCCCCCAACGCCCCCCCAGGTGGGCGCACAACTCCCATAGTGAATGTGATAAGAGTGTGTGTAGCATGTGAGTGTGAGGTTAGGGTAATTGAGGTGGTGTTTTGTGTCTTCCGGGGCTTGACTCCACTCTTCTTCCACACAAACTTCAGTATTTCATGTTTGTCCTTTCTTCCATTTTAACCGAAGTCACGCTTGGCCTCCCTATGGCCCCCCTACCTCTGGTGAAGGAGGCGGAGACACCAAGAACGTTCCCTCTCCCCTGGGTTGGTCCACAATCCTAATGAGGTAATTGAGCGAAGGTAGCTCGACCTTTGATGATGCTGCCTCTTCCCCTATGTGCTTTCTCAGGGACCCCATACAAATCGTTCAAGTGGAGACCGTTTCTCCCTCTCCATTGGTGATGGGTTGGAGGGGTTTTCTGCTACCCCCTTCTGTGTAATTGGCCTCGGGCTGATCTCCCCTCTGCTTTCTCATGTCTCTGTGTTAGGTCGAATGACCTATCACGAACCCCAACCTGGTGATGGACAGGTGCACTGCCTTTTTGATAAGCGACCAGACTAAAACAGCTACGTCCCTTCCCTCGGCGCCCTCAGTGTGAGACGGTCCTCAAACAGAAGGGCTATGCCTACATGCGCTATAAGCGCCGCCCGGACGACTTCACTTTCAGTGAATTTCGTCGAGCTATGGTTAGGTTCCGGTATATTTCGAAGCACGCCCGCCGCTCTTCTTGGCGGGCATACGTGTCCACCTAATGGGAAGACTCCTTTAGCAGAGGTGTGGAAGCGAGTCAAAAGGATTCGGGGAAGTTCTCGCAGGACCCCCCTCTCGTTCTCCAGGAGAATGGTGCCGTAATCTCAGACCCCGCGTCCGTGGCGGAATCCTTCGCGACCGCTTTCTCCGCGTTCTCTAGCTGGGATGCTGCTCCGCCAGCATTCACTGCGCGTCATGATGTCACGAAAGGCCGCCGACTGGATTTTACCTCCAGAGGTGGAGAACCCTTCAACGACAGGTTTACTTTGAGAGAGTTGCGTTCCGCTCTCGCTTCGTGCGCGTACACCACGCTTGGTCCGGACGATGTTCCGTACGTCATGCTTCGGCACCTAGGTGAGCGAGGCATAGCCTTTCAGTTACATTTGTTCAACAGGATCTGGGTACAGGGTATCCTCCCGGATTCTTGGCGAATCGCAACTGTGTTCGCTTTTCCTAAACCAAAGAGAGATCACTCTACCCTGGAGGGTTTCCGCACACTCTTGCCAAGTTGATGGAGAAATTGGTAAATCTTAGATTGTCTGCAGCGGAGGCCACCTGTCTTCTACACAGTGCAGCTTCCGAATTTCCACTCAACGTCGGATATTGCTTCGGCTGGAAAATGCCGTCTGCGAGGCCTTGCTTTGTAGACAGCACTACGCCACAGTATTTTTCGATGTGGAGATGGCCTATGATAGCGCCTGGCGATACGGTAGCATGAAGACGCCTCCCAATCTTTTTAAAGTTATTTGCGAGATGGAGTGTCTACTTTAACAGCATTGACTGCATCTCTCGCTCTGCTGAGACTAAGGTGGTGCTCTTCTGGCGCCATCCTCGGCTCCACCTCGACCTGGACTTGTTTCTAAGCCGGGAGGATCATATTCTCAGCCTTAGGGTCTCTTGTACCCACTTCATGTACATTCTTCGTGCCTTAACGCTCTGCACCTAGGTTGCTGATAGAGTTACTGTCTTTCTTTTCTATCGATCATTTGTTCGTTCGAAGCTTGACTACAGTTTCGAGTTTTATGCATCCGCAGCCGAGCGTTTATTGCGGAAGGTGGACTCTATGCACCACACGGGTCTCAGCCTGGCGACCTCTTCCTTTCGCACGTACGCTATTGAGAGCCTACTTGTCGTTGCTGGGTAATTGCCACTCGCTCTGCGCCGTGCACAGTGTATTATTCGCCTCTACCCGCGAGCCCGACTCTCCCTCATTCGCCAACTGCTCTCACTGCATCCGCATCCGATCTCGACGGTGCCTTTGCCGCCGAGACACCATAGTCATACCCTAAGCTCTTTGGGTTTACGGCTAGGAGACTGCTTCGATCGCTTGGTGTGTCTCTCGAGCCGTGGCGCCTCGGGTTCTACCCAGGACGCTACCCTGGTGGGTACCACCTTTAATTATTTGTCGCCACGCCTCTCCTCCCAAAGCTTCTACAGAGCTGGGAGTATTGCGTTCGGCCTTTTGTAGAACAGCTCGTGTTACTATCTGTGTATACGGATAACAAGTACCAGGGAGGAATCGGTCATCACTCCGTATCCTCTCTGTTTTAAGTCAGCGGGGCTCTGCCATGCACTGCGCCTGTCTTCACGGCAGATCTGGTGGCAATACACCGCTCGCTACGCCTGATAACGCGCCGTGGTTTGGAGACCGGATTGTAATATTATAGCCACTCTCAAAGTGCCCTTGTTGCTCTCGGGGCATTGGAATCTCCGCATCCTCTGGTTCGTGATATCCCTGACGACTCGGTTTTGGCGAGTCGGACATGTAGGATGAAGGCGCCAAAGAGTCCGCGAGGACTCTGCGCGGACCAGCGTTTTGCTCTTCCTCACACCGACTACATAGCAGGAATACGGGCAGCTTGGCAAAGAAGATGCCATTGCGCCGCACCTGTTCCCATGGACCCCTCCTCAACAAGGACGCGCACCCTCAGGTTGCTTTGTGTCATCTCCGAATCGGACGCACAGCTATTGCATACAGCGCTCGCCTGCGCCTTACTGCGACGACTGCGTTGTCCCCCAGACTTCGGCACATTCTTGTCGAATGTCCCAGTCTGGCTGATCTTCGCGCACGTTACCTCTCCCGGTGCCCCAACGAGCCGGGGTGAGCGGGGTTGCTACACCTTGTCGCTCAGGACGGGTTTGTGTACACAGATCTGCGACTATCTGAATGTTTGGAAGCGGCTGGTCTCATTTACCATATTTGACTCTCTCTGGTGTTGGTTGCATGATCCTACACTGGGTGGTTGCAGTCCTCCCTTCACTGCTTGGGCCTGCTCCCTTCTTTTTTTCTCTTTGTTCTTGTTTTTATTTGCTTTAATCTTGTTTGTTTTCTTTTTTAGTTGTTTTATTTATTTGGTCTGGTTTGTGGTTTTTAATTTAGGCGATTATTATTATTCTAAGAATTGATTACAGCAACTTGTGCCATTGATCCAGATGGGCGCTATTAAGGTTCGATCCCAGTAAGCGCTGACACAAAAGTTCAGCAGTGACATGAGATGACAGCCCATTGGTGGATACACTGAATATATCCTCATCAGGGGTAAGTGTCTCCGCATCCATCATCTCGCCCTAGCTTCCCTTCCTGTCTTCCAAAGCACAATGTACCCACTCTCCCCTACATTCTGGAACCCTGCTGATGGAGTGCTAGAATCTCGCTGATACGGAACCCTTAATGGTTTTATGAGCGTGGTTGGTGTTAAAACCTCTTCTAATACCTCGACACCTTCCTACCCACTGAGGACTATCCCCTGGTAACTTCAGACTTGTCCATTGTCTTTCAGATCTTTATGTACATTTCATCTGTTCATGGGATGTCGTCCATGTTGCCAAGGACGAATATAGCAACTTACTATATATATACATGATACACACATGACTTTGGAAACTTCTGTAGCAAAATACTCAATGACCCTAATGGGTATCACCTTTGGTCAACAAACAGAACCACTGACCACCCTGTGTCAACAAACAAAGCCACTGACCACCCTGTGTCAACAATATAACAGCATCATTTGTGCCTGCCACTCATCTACTGCTAAATAGATTTTACACAACCTGCTTACACATACCGCCCTCTCAACTCCCTACTGTCAGAGACAAAAATGAATCCCATATTTATACACACTTAAACACAATAGGTACAATTGATAATCATAGTGGAAAGAACGGCTAATGTTGGGAACCACAAAAGAATATAAGTAGATTGAGTTAAGCAAAAAAAGACATATTATATAACAACAAGAAAAAAGTATGCATTGTTTGCATGAACTATTTAAGGCGAGTATTTTGACCAGATTGGATATTTAGACAGAGAAAATTCCTTTTCGTTGTCACCATAATTGAGTCTCTCTTTCTAATCCTTGAGTCCTTTCTTTTTGAGTCTAAATGTCCCTCTCCTTCACTTTCAGATCAATGCAATCCAGAGAGTTCCTGTTATCAAGAAGATTCGCCAGATAGGGCAGACCACAATTCCCATTAAACAAATCATTCAACAGCAGCCAGATGAGGTAGATTTTGCTTCTTTGAATGAACCATCACAGCAATTGAACAGGAGACAACAGCAGATCTCAAGCTTGTCACAACAGCACCTTCAAACTAGTAATCTAAAGCGAATCTCAATCAAGAATAGAGAGACATCGCATATTCAGTACCAGGTAAGAGCCAACTTCTTGATCAGCAAAATGAGACAGTTAGATTTTCTATTTTTGAAGGAAGGTGTTACTAACTTTCTTTCTAACATTCTGAAATATGTTCCTATGGTTTAAATGAGTGGCTTTAAAAGTCTTATTATCCTCAATCTCTTTATGTAGTGTTTTCTCTGCATGACCTTTTGTTTCACTTCTTTGGGGGGAAAAAATCTTTCCATTTTGAGTAATTGAAAGGTTTTCAGATAAATATTTCACCTCCTCATCCCCTTCAATCTTTTCATGCATGACATACTCCTTCCCATTTATGCTGATGACCAATCTATTGCATCCCATCCTACCTCTATATGCACAACCCCCAAACCTAAACACGTAACACACCTCCAAAACTGGTTGAAACTAAACAGAATGCCACCCCTCTCCAAATCAACAGTTGGTCTCTTTACCCTTGACTATCACTAGTCCCCCCCCTTCCCTCCCAAACACACACGTTGCTCTACAGCCAACCTCTTCCACTCAACCATAACCCATGACTGGATATCACCCTAGACGCACACATGACATTAACCCACACATAAAAAAACCATTACATTGAAGGCCATAGCCAATCTCAACACCCTCCAGAACATTCACAAACAACAACAACATTGAACATTCTCTTTTTATCCACTCTGCATCACCCTAAATTATGTGTGTCTAGCCTGGGCATTGACCATATCTAATGCAAATAGAAACCATTTCAAACTGCCCTTCTCCGTATTGCAACTGACTGCACACAAAGACGCCCCAATCCATGCTGCCAAATGTTTGGCCACCAGAGCTAGGTAGGTGGTCTTTATTGGTGCCAAACTAGTCCAATCAGGATCCTATACACCTGCTTCAGATTGTGCCACATAGGTGGGCTATTTAGTATGGCATCCTAACATGAAAAGGGTCCTCTTGGATTCCAGCCCCTCTACGAGGTGGGCGGCCCCTAGGAATGACACTTTGGGTGGGTCTTCGGGTCCCTACGAGAAGAGATATTGTGTCTAGTGTGAAGTTTGGGGGGGTCTTTGAGTCTATGTGTGATGTTGTTTGGGCTTTGGATGCATCTGTCCATGTTGGTGTCTTTTTTGTTGTAATAGGGTGGAGTGGCCTGAGCTAGTGGCGGTCGGTGGGGGGGGGAGGGGTGCTCATTTACATAGAATGTTGTTTGGTGGTAGTATGTTCAAGTATCTTTGAGTGAAGGTAGTGTGGATGCGTTTGATCAAGAAGTCAAAGAGGACTAGTGGTTTTTCTGGGGACGGAGGGGTCGACTACTAGTTTGAACCATGACCAGGCTAGGATTGGCGCACCCCCAATAAAGACAAAGACTAGCTGGAGCCCGATGATGTCTGTCATCCTCCTTCAGAAACTACCTCGCACCTTTTGACCCCGCTGGCTTCGAACGCTTTCTAGTTATTCTCTCCATGTGTGACTGTATGTTGGCCAAAGGCCACATGTTCCATCGTATTAGCTAAACTGACTGGTAAATAGCTGCAGGTCACATTTATCAGACCATCACCTTCCTGCAGTGCAGCAGCTACTTCCAGGGGGCCATTATTGATGCTGTTTGCACACTGAATGCATCGCTGCTCAAGGGGACAACAAACACCATGGGTCTTCCTCACTGTAGAGGGGTACCTTATGTACCCTGTTACACTTGATATCCCCTGGAGGAGCTGCACAGACTTCTTATTATTATTTAGTATTAATTATGATTATTATTATTAATAATTATTTTTTAATATAATATATTATTTATTAGTATTTAGTATTATTACAGCTATTCCCTCAACCTTTTCAAGCTGCACTTTGTACCAGTAGGACTTTCCACCGGAACAGAGTTTAGTCCCGTTACTGTGATTCCTTGATGGACTGCATGCCATCTAGCACCAGGGTATGATAATAATGGGTGGTCACCCACCCTTACCCGTTAGTGGACCCGCCTCTCTCTCCTTCCCTTTATCACATACCCTCCTTTCCCTTTCCCCACTTGCTCTCCTACCCACAGAGGTTCTGGCTGCCCTGCGCACTTTCATCGTCTTATGGGTCCTTAGTCGAGTGCCAGTGGATACCCTGAAGTCCTGTCCCTCCTACCTGCTGCGAGGGCTGGCTGATGAAAACCTGCTGGCTAGGGCATTTATTAGGTACAGGGTGTGTTAGACTGTCAACTCTACTAACCTAGGTCCAGTACACACAATTCTGGCAAGAGGTCACTTTTGTCACTTTTCTTTATTTCCATCACTTTTGTCACTTTATTTCCATCACTTCTGTCACTTCTTTATTTCCATCACTTCTGTCACTTCTTTATTTCCATCACTTTTGCCACTTTTTTGTCTTAGAATAGATATATTTTGTATGATTTAATTATTTTTCTTTATTAATTATGAGCTAAATCATGCATTTCATGTATTGATCCATGTTGTTTGTGTGGCTTGTTTATATAGTTGCTTTAAATTTATGCCACTGGGGCAGTCTCTTGTTAGATCAACCAGTGCCTAACAGCCTCCTCATCTCTTAGATTTTGCTGAAATTTGGTTTATAGGAAGTTTTGGGGCTCTAAACCCATTTCTAAAATTTTAGGTCAATCCGACCAACAGTTCAGAAGATATGACCTCAGGCATTTTGAGGTCATGTGCAGGGTCACTAACATTTAGCGACCCATAACTAGGGTAATTAATAATGGTCATAATTATATAACAGTATATATATTTATAATCAGAAAAAGACAAGGAATCCAAATATGAAAGTTTTAGAACTCTAGGTTCAAAAATAAGAAAAATCCTACATTTGCAAAAATTTGAGGTCAAGATTTGACCTCTGGGGTATCAAAATTGAATTTTTTTTAGAGATGTGAAAAATGAAGGCCTATGCTTTGGTTATGACACAAAAGGTTTGACATCCAGCCTTGCATTAAACTAGCCCCCTCTCTCCCTAGCATGACCGTTTCCTGTAAGGTGAAACAGCCGCATGTCTCACTGAGTCGTGAGACTCGACTCGGTAGGAAACAGCCCTGAAGGTGGTTGTGTGGCCATCTTCTGGGGCTCCTAAAGGTGTCCCGAAAAGAGAACACCAAAGGATCTTCGGCTAATACACCCCCACCATAGGCTGTGCAGGTTGGCTCAGAAACAGTGAAGCTGCCCTGCCTGCCTCACCAGCTGAAGTTTTTGAGGCAAGGGAGGAAATTAATCGCATAGCCTGCTAACCCCTTGAGATAAGTCTTGGAAGGCTACAGCGCTTTCAGGGTGTCTACTGCCCTTGAAGTCCTTGAAAAGACCTTGATTTTATTTTTTGCCCTTGAAATCCTTGAAAAGTCCTTGAATTTGATGAAAAAGATAGATGGTCCTTGAATTTAAAAATAAATCATTGAGTGATTGTTCAAATGATTTTTCAAATTTGCTATTTATATACTTTTTAATGTCTATTAGGAAAATAGTAATATTTAAGTTAATCTCACTAATGTGAATGAACATATGTATGCTTTGGATGCATTGTATTTCATGATGGATGCTCGCTATACCTCTGTGACTGTCGCTTGGATGCCTGGTTCTTGTTTTTTTGCACTGCACAGTGGGCCAGAAGTGGGACAAAAGTCGAGAAATGAAGTTTATAAAATAGCATTTTTAGAAGTTTTGATTTCTTTCCTAATGTTTAACAATAAATATCCTTTCCCATGAATAAACTTGTCTGAGTTCAATTTGTTGGCAAACAGAAAGAGTAAAATTTGATGATACATGATTACTCCTGATTTACTGAAGCAAGTTGCCGAGTCTTGAGACATGTTGCTTCTTTCATTCTTACTTTCATATCAGAAGTAGGTACAACATATGGTAGGATATCATTTCATAATACTTAAAATTTTATAATGCAATAGTTAATTCACATTTGTAATGATATTTAATACAAGTAATGCTGTTAATAAAAATGCATAGTTTTTGAACAATATCTACCATTTGAATTTTTAAATAAATATCTGGCAATAATTTTGCTATGGAAACGGAATAGAACTCTGTTGCTTCAAAAAAATCAAGAATGGCTCTCAAATGAAATCATTTCACCCCCTATTTCACATCTCTTGAAAGCTAGTCGCACTTATGTTGAATTTCAAGAGGTTTCAGTCAAAACAAAAATGAGAAAGACTGCAGAGTTAAGAGTTGTTACACCAGAGAGGCTAAGATTTGCAGCATTAAAAGCTTCATCTACAAATCGTTAAAGGTAGGTGCAGGGTAACATGTCAAAAAAGCATTTAAATTCTGCTAATGATGCCTTAGTATTAATAATTGATTGCTCTCTATCAAAGTGAAATTACCAGCCCTTGAGAAATGGAGCCAAAAGTAAAGGTGTTGATTTGTATCCCCCATATAACATTGTCAGAGAAGCCAAGAAAGCATGTTATCCCTATATGGTCACAGATTGGCTACTCACTGAATCCTCAGCCGAAATTAGCCTTCAATCTTTATTAGATCATTAGATCACACTGCAAAGCACATTATAGAAGCCAACTCAAGAATCTAACTTTGCATGAAAAAATTGGTTTTGATAGAACAAGAGGACAGTCACTTTACAAGCAAAAATTTGAATTGGAAAGCGAAAAAGTTCTTGCAAATGAGAATTCTATATTTATGACCTGTTATGTACCAATTGAGATTTCTGCAACAGACCTACATAATGAAGAGATCATTTTGTGGAAAAATTCAAAAGCATCCTCTACCTTATATTGCTGGCCTCTGAGATTCTCCTTTTGGAAGGAAACATGTGACCTTCTTAAAAAGAAGAGATAATCTGAAAAAAAAACATCCAATTACTTCGCCCAACAATTATTTTGGATCTATGTCAAGTCAAACATTCACTTAGCATTACAATGATTGATAGAAAAGTTGCAACTTCTCTATCAACAATAACATCTCATTTCAATGTTGCAGCATTTGTGGATGTACCTCAAAACAAATGAACTTGCTAGATGAGGCATTTCAACGCCCAGTTGTTCAAGAAAGTTTCAACTTTGGATTATCCACACTACATTCTTGGATAAGGTGAATAGAATGTTTTTTACACATTGCTTATAAGATTCCAATACATAGTTGGCAAGCAAGAACATAAGAATCTAAAACTTTAGTAACAGCAAGAAAATTTGTAATTCAAAAAGATTTAAGGATAAAACTGGACTTCTAATTGATATGCCAAAACCAGATAGTCCTGGGACAACAAATGACGGAAATACAGCACCAAGATTCTTTCCTGCAGCCGATGTTTCTTCTAAGATAACAGGTCTTGATGCTTCCCTTTTGAAAAGAGTTCATGTTATACTTTGTTTTGTGTCATCTGGAGAGAAAATAGACATTTCCAAATCTGCAGGCCTATATGTTTCCTCATACAACTGGTATTATATGCCACAATCACTACATAAATTGCTCGTTCATGGAGCTCAAGTTATAGAAAATTTCAACATTCCAATTGGATTACTTTTGGAGGAAGCTCAAGAAGCAAGAAATATGGAGTTGGGCTCATATAGGCAGAAATTTTCTAGAAAAGGCTCAAGAATACCTGCAAATCAGGATATTATGTCAAGACTGCTGTGCTCTTCTGACCCTTTATTGAGTGAGCTCTATGCGCCAAACACCAGAGAAAAAGAGGTTAGAACTACCCTTTGAAGCAATAAGTATGATCTACCAAGAGGACAATTTTGAAAATACTGATTCTGAAGACAGTGATAACAATTAATATAATATACTTTTCTTTTTTTTCAATTTTCTTATATAATTTTTTGTAAAAGTTCATTATTTTGTTGTTAGAAGCATTATATTTCAGTTTTTATCAATAAATATATATGTATATATACACTCATATATATATATATATATATATATATATATATATATATATATATATATATATATATATATATATATATATATATATATATATATATATATATATAAATAGAATATTATTTTTCATTCAAATAATTTCGTCCCAAAATTTGGCCTTCTGGCCCACTGGGCACTGGTGAAGTTGATTTTGGTTATGCTTTGTTCATAACCCATTTTTCCCTTAAATACCTCACCTTTAACAATGTCCCATAATGTTTATTGCACTTTTTTAATTAAAAAAAACAAAACAATGGCTAAAACCCATCATTAATTATTTTTTAAAAAGTCCTTGAAAACCTTGAAAAGTCCTTGAATTCAAAATCACCAAACAGTAGACACCCTGGCCTTGTTTGGTCAACAGTGTCCAGGTTTCTGCCTCAGGGAAGCGTATGCCTTTTCCTGTGAGGGTCTTTTCTTCGAGGAGGGCTTCGGCATCTTCGAGCTAGGCCTGGAGGCCCTTGCTTAGTATGCGACCCCTGCCCACCCTCCCCAGGTATAAGGGTTTTGCGACCTCACCGCCACGGGATGGGGTCTGGGCAGGAAGATGCGCCATTTACACCCAACATGATGTCTTTGGTCTTCTCTTTGTTTTAAATACTTCATTTCAGGCATTAACAGTGCAGCTGCACCTAGATAGGAGGAATACTGTTATTTCCATGTACATTCCACTGACAGTTGACTTCGACGCAGAGGACCTCCATTGCATCGGGTCACGGTTGCTGAGGCCCTTTCTCTTGCTCGGAGATCTGAACAGTAGACAACCCCTTCTGGAGTGATTACTCGATTAATCCCAGGAGTCAAGTCCTTGCCAACCTGATTGATGAGCTGGAGATTTATGTCCTAAGTGTGGATGAGTTATCTGAGAACCACTTCATTTTCTTGTCTTGACCTATCTTTGTGCTCTCCGGATGCATGGCCTGATTTTGGGTTGGGGGTTGTCGATGACCTACATGGTAGTGATCATTTTCTGGGATGCTGCCGCCTGAGAGCTTGACACAGATGAGGTTGTTGGTATTTAAGGAAATATCTGATTATTCTCTCTGAGTCGAGAAGTTTAAGTCAGTAGATGAAGTTGCTGAGTTCTTCTCTAGAAACCTCATCTCTGTAGGTCTACCAACAATTCCTAGAATGTCTGACCGTTTTGCACACCAATCACTCCTGTGGTGGTCAGCGGAGTGTGAGGCTGCCCTTAAACAGAAGCATTATGCCTACATGCGCTATTAGCGCCGCCCGAATGACTTCAATGTTGGTGAATTTCGTCGAGCTATAGCTAGGTTTCCGTATATTTCGAAGCACGCCCGTCGCTCTTCTTGGCGGGCAAACGTGTCTTCGCTTAATGGAAATACCCCTCTTGCAAAGGTGTGGAAGCGAGTCAAAAGGATTTGGGGCAAGTTCTCGCAGGACTCCCCCTCCGGTTCTCCAGGAAAATGGGACCGCAATCTCAGGATAGATTCCACAAAATCTCTTGTCAAGAGCATGAAGAAATTGGTAAATCTTAGATTGTGTACAGCGGAGGATACCTATCTTCTCCACACGACAGCTTCCGAAAGTTCCACTCAACATCAGATACGTGGGCAGTCGCCAGATAGCACCTTAAAAAAAAAAAATCAACATCGGATACTGCTTCTGCTGGAAAATGGCGCTTTTCTCAAACCGGGTAGAACTCACTCTACCCTGGCCAGTTTCCGCCCAATTTCTCTAACCTCCTGCGTGTGCAGGTTGATGGCGAAATTGGTAAATGTTAGATTAGGCTTTATTCTGGCCAGTAGAAGACATCTGTCTTCTTCACAATGCGGATTCTGCAAGTTCCCCTCAATGTTAGATGCTCTGCTCCGGCGGCAAAATGCTGTCTGCTAGAACATCCATCGTAGATAGCACTATGTCACAATGTTTTTTGATCTGGAGAAGGTCCATGATATTGCCTCGCAATACGGTATCATGAAGACTTTCCACAGGATGGGGACGAGGGAACTCGTCCCAATCTTTGTATCTGAATTCTTGCGAGATCGTCGATTCGCGTATGGGTGGGAGGAGCTCTCTCCGGCCCAATGGAGCAGGAAGAGGATGTCCCGCAGGGAAGTGTCCTCAGCGTCACACTTTGCCCTGATCATCAACGCCATCACCTCGGTGCTGCCGGAAGATGTTCTCGCTACGCTCTACATGGACGACCTTTCGATCTCTTTTGGCTCGACCCAAATGCCAACTCTGGAGCGTCTACTCCAACTGTCATTAAACCGCGTCTCTCGCTATGCCGAAGCGCACAGGTTTCGGTTTTCCTTGGCCAAGACTAAGGTGGTGCACTTCTGCCGCCATCCACGGCTCCACCCAGACCCAGACTTGTTTCTTAATGGGGTACACCTGGAAATGGTTGGATCGCACCGTTTCCTTGGTCTTGTATTTGACCGACGCCTTACCTGGGAAGCTCATATTCACAACCTTAGGGTCTCTCTTACCCATGCCATGGATATTCTCCGTTCCGTGGCGATTCTTTGTTCGTTCGAAGCTCTACTATGGATGCGAGTTTTCTGCATCCGCAGCCGAGCGTTTATTGCGGAAGGTGGACTCGATCCACCATACCGGCCTTCGCCTTGTGTCCGGTGCCTTCCGCACTTTCCCCATTGAGAACCTGTTGGTCGATGCTGGGGAGATTCCACTCGCTCTGCGCCGCGTGCAGTGCATCACTCGCCTGTACGCGCGAGCCCGGCGCCTCCATCAGTCGCCAACAGCTCTCACTGCATCCGCAGCTGATTTTGACAGTGCCTATGCCGCCGAGAGACGCCAGTCATACCCTAAGCTCTTTGGATTTATGACTAGGAAATTCTTTGAAAGCTAGGTACAGCTCTCGATCCGGTGGCGCCCTTGGTTCTGCCCAGGAAGCTACCCAGGAGAGTACCACATTTGGCTATTTGTCGCCACGCCTCTGCTCCCAAAGCGTGTACAGCGCCCTGAGTATTGCGTTTTACCTTTTTGGAGCACACCTTGTGTCACGCTTGAACCGTGCCAGTGTATACGGATGGCTCCAAGTCCCAAGAGGGGTTTGACATCCACGCCGTATCCCCCCTGTTTGTACTCAGCGAGGCTCTCCCAGGCGCTGCATCTGTCTTCATGGCCGAACTGGTAGCAATACACCACTCGGTACGGGAGATTAAGCGCTGTGCCCGGTTCGGAGACCCCTTTTCGTCTCCTCTTCACAATCTATCCTTTTATGCTGTGTTCAAGGTGGAGCCGCCATGCTGATGGACTGCCAGGCCACCAGGCGGGAAGGGTGGTCCAAAATGGCGGCGCCTGGCTCTGCCAGGCCTGTAAGCACCTCTTGCAGTGTGGGCAACTGTGAGAGGTGGTTAGCTATTGCGTCCCGCAAAAAAATTAGGGTCACCATGCCGAATGATGTTAAAAAAAAATCTCCCCCTAATTCCCCCTTGCTCATCGATGGAGCCGCCCTCGGGCAGCTGCACCGAAAAAATGGAGCTCCCCTTCCCTGTGCTTGCGCAGGGGACCCTCCATATTTCTTTAACTGGAGAGGAGGCTTACTCTTCTCCTACGCCTATGGGTGAAGGGGACTCACCCCGTTCTCTGGAGGGGCTGTCGGGCACCTCCATATTTCCAGCGGCAGTCCCTCCTTTTCTTTCTAAGGGGACTGCCAAGAAAGCCAGCAGGCAGCCCTATGTGTACCGCAAATGTGTAGGGCAAATCCCCTTAGGGGGGAGAGGGAAGCCAGGCCCCTTTGGGCGCTTCCCTCAAAAGACCTGCTGGCAAGAATATTGAACCTTGCCGGGATCAAGTCCTGTGCCTCCTCACACAAGACTAGTGACGATACTGCCAACGGGAACTGCGATGTCTTGGAGGAGGAGGGAGCAACTGGAGGGCCCCCCTGAGATAGACATTGTCCTTAAGGAAACCCAGCCTCAGACGGTAGGGCCTTTCATGGGGGAAAATCTGGGCTCAGTTCCAAGCACCGAACCCGAATCCGCCCCTATACAAGGTCCTACTCAAACGGCTAGGGTTTCCAAAGCAGTACAAGGAGTGGAGGGATCTCCTCCGACCGATGCCCCCACGACTACCAGGACCTTTTCCATTTCGGAGAAGGACCTGGCTGAGGCTGGTCCATCTGGCCTGGGGGCTCCTTCCGGCGGAGGTGAGAAGCGGGTTCATTCCCCGCCCTCCTCTCCAAAAAATAAAAAGACTAAAAAGACAAAAAGACTCGGGGTGCCTCTCCATCCGCAGGGGCTACAGGGACGGATGGGTCTGCTGCCACTTTGGCAAGCAGCCAAGCCAAGACTGGCACATCCACCCCCTCTGCCCCCCTGGGTGCGGAGCCCCTGACTAACCTAAAAGTACACAGGGCGGAGCCTCATTCTGAGGTTACCTGGCGTTTTCGAGCCCGCTGGCTTCAAACGCTTCCTCGTTATTCACTCCACTGATGGCACCATGTCAGCCAAAGACAACGTGATCCATCAGAGGAGAGGATTAGCTAGTGCAATGGGTAGAGAGCCGAAGGTGACCCGTTTCTCGGATGGGAGCCTTCTGGCGAATGCGGTGAATCCCGCCAAGGCGGCCAAGATAAGTGCTCTTCGGACACTTCATGGCACCCCGGTGAGTGTGACGCCGCACTCTACTATGAACTTTGTGAAAAGAGTAGTTTAAGTGAGGGGACTGGTTGACTACTCCATTGAGGACATCACCCTAGAGCTGGCCGACCATGGGGCGGTCAAGGTCGAACGTGTGATGAGAAAACAGGGAGGGGCCTCGAGACCCACCCCTACACTCTTCATCACGTTCGACTGTGACAAGCTCCCTGAGTCGGTGCGTGCCGGTTGGTACCGCTACCACGTGAAAGCATTCGTGCCACTGCCGCGGTGGTGCTATTACTGTCACCGCTTCGGCCATACGAATCATTCTTGTAGACGTGCAAAGTCGGGGACACCCGAAGTTTATGTAAATTGCTCCAAGGCTGCACACGATAAGTCCAAATTGTGTGTGGCCGCACCCTGCTTCTTCGAAGCAATGTGGTACATATCTCATTGAGAAAGAAATCCTGGCCGTTCAGGCCCAGGATCGACTCTAATTCCACGCGCCCGGCTCTGCCTGGGACGTCATATGCCTCAATAGTTAGAAAGGCACCCTCTGCTCCTGGCCCATCCAGGCCAACGAGCATGGTTGTTTCCGTGCCCATTCGGAGCCCTTCTGCGGGCTCTACTCAACCCGGGCGCTCCTCTGGTAAAGCTGGCGGCAAAAAGGGTTCACACCCAGCCCTGGCTTAAACCAGGGCTCCCCCCTCTTCCCCCAGCGTGACCGTTTTCCGTAAGGCAAAACGGCCACGCGCCTCCACCGAGTCGTTTGACTCACAGGAGGCAACACCCCTGAAGATGGTCGCTAGGCCATCTTCCGGGGTTCCTAAAGCTGTCCCCCGAAAGGAGGACAGCAACAAAGGAGCTTCGGCTCCTTCGCCCACGCCCCGAGGTGGAGCGAGTGGCACGGACACGGTTTTCCTCGAAAAGAGGGCCCGCCCGCCTAAGCTTTCGAGGCGCAGCGAGGTAAAGACTCGCATGGCGAGCCCAACTTCCCCCAATAAGTCCTCGAAGGCGACAGCGCTTTGTCCAGCCAATAGCGCCTGGGGTTCTGCCCCCGGGAAGCGTACGGCTATTCCCGTGAGGGTCTTCAGTTCGAGGAGGGCCCCCGCGTCTCCTCCAAGCTAGTCCTGGAGGGCATATTCCTTCAATGGAATTGCCATGAACTCCGGGCTAACTGGGAGGAGCTGCGGAGGCTCTTCTCGTCCCGTTCCCCGTTGGCTATCTGTTTGCAGAAGACCATGCTAGGCGCGTGCCCCCTGCCCGCCCTCCCCGGGTATAAGGGTCTTGCGACCCCACCACCGCGGGATGGCCGGGCTGGGGGATGCGCGGCTTACACCCGGTATGATATCTCCATTCTTCCTTTCTCTTTAGATACCTCCTTTCAGGCAGTGGCTGTGCAGCTGCACCTGGATAGGAGGTATACTATCATTTCTGCGTACCTTCCACCGTCAGCTGACTTCGACGCGGGGGACTTCCGCCGCGTCGTGGCACGGTTGCCGAGGCCCTATCTCTTGCTTGGAGATCTGAATGGCAGGCATCCTCTCTGGGAAGATTACTCCATGAATCCCAAGGGACAAGTCCTTGCCAATCTGATCGAAGAGCTTGAGATGGGTGTCCTAAACGTGGATGAGTTTACGCATCACTGTCCGAGAACCGCTTCATTTTCTTGCCTTGACCTATCTTTGTGCTCTTCGGATGCACAGCCTGATTTTGATTGGGGGGTGGTCGATGACCTCCATGGTAGTGATCAATTTGCCATTCAAATATCATTTTCAGGGCAACTGCCGCCTGAGAGACCACCTCGGGGGTGCTTGGCGCGGGCGTGGTGGCCTGCATTTCAGGAAATGACTGAATTCTCTATCTCAGTCGAGGAGTTTAGGTTGGTAGATGAGGCCGTTGAGTTCTTCTCCGGCAACCTGATCGCCGTGGGCCTGACTACTACTCCTAGGACGTCTGGCTGTTTTGCACGCCGACCATTCCAATGGTGGTCAGCCGAGTGTGAGACGGCCCTCAAACAGAAGCGTTATGCCTACATGCGCTATAAGCGCCGCCCGAACGATTTCACTGTCGCTGAATTTCGTCGGGCTAGGGCTAGGTTCCGGTATATTTCGAAGCATTCCTGCCGCCTTCTTGGCGGGCATACGTGTCTTCACTTAACGGGACGACCCCTTTAGCAGAGGTGTGGAGGCGAGTTAATAGGATTCGGGGCAAGTTCTCGCCGGACCCTCTCCCCCCTCCCATTCTCCAGGAGAATGGGACCGCAATCTTGGGCCCCGCGTCCGTGGCGGAATCCTTCGCGACCGCTTTTTCCTCATTCTCTAGCCGGGATGCTGCTCCGCCAGCATTCAATGCACGTCGTGATACGCGGAAGGCCGCCGGCTGGACTTTACCTCCAGAGGCGGAAAACCCTTCAACGACAGGTTTACTGGGAGCGAGTTGCGCTATGCTTACGCTTCGTGCGCGGACACCGCCCATGGTCCGGACGATGTCCCGTTCGCCATGCTTCGACACCTGGGTGAGCGAGGCATGGCCTTTCTCTTAGATTTGTTCAACAGGATCTGGGTGGAAGGTCTTCTCCCAGACTCCTGACGAATCGCTACTGTGCTCGCCTCCTTTCGCAAACCGGGGAGCGATCACTCTACTCCGACCGGTTTCCGCCCAATCTCTCTAACCTCTTGCGTGTGCAAGTTGATGGAGAAATTGGTAATGTTGATTAGCCTTTTTCCTGGACAGCGGAGGCCATCTGTCTTCCGCAAGTTCCACTCCACGTCGGATGCTCTGCTCCGACTGGAAAATGCCGTCTGCGAGGCTTTCCTTCGTAGACAGCACTGCGCCACGGTCTTTTTCGATCTGGAGAAGGCCTATGATACCGCATTGCGATACGGTATCATTGAGACTCTCCACACGATGTGGGCGAGGGGACGCCTCCCAATGTTTATATCTGAATTTTTGCGAGATCGTCGATTCCGCGTATGGGTGGGGGGAGCCCTCTCCGGCCCAAAGGAGCAGGAAGACGGTGTCCCGCAGGAAATTGTCCTCAGTGTCACACTCCTTGCCCTGAGCATCAACGGCATCACCTCGGTGCTGCCGGAAGATGTTCTCGCTACGCTCTACGTGGACGACCTTTGGATCTCTTTTGGCGCGGCCCAGATGCCAACTCTGGAGCGTCGACTCCAACAGGCATTGAACCACGTCTCTCGCTATGCCGAAGCGCACAGGTTTCGGTTTTCTTTGGCCAAGACTAAGGTGGTGCACTTCTGCCGCCATCCACGGCTTCACCCCGACCCAGATTTGTTTCTTAATGGGGTGCGCCTGGATGTGGTTGAGTCGCACCGTTTCCTTGGTCTTGTATTCGACCGACGCTTCACCTGGGAGGCTCATACTCGCAGCCTTAGGGTCTCTTGTACCCGCGCCATGGACATTCTCCGTTCCGTGACGTTCAGCGCTTGGGGCGCTGATAAGGCTACTGCCCTACTTTTTTATCGATCCTTTGTTCGTTCGAAGCTCGACTACGGATGCGAGTTTTATGCATCCGCAGTCGAGCGTTTATTGCGGAAGGTGGATTCGATCCACCACACCGGCCTTCGCCTTGCGACCGGTGCCTTCCGCACTTTCCCCATTGAGAGCCTGTTGGTCGATGCTGGGGATATGCCACTCGCTCTGCGCCGCGTGCAGTGCATCACTCGCCTGTACAGGCGAACTCGGCGCCTCCCTCATTCGCTATCAGCCCTCACTGCATCCGCAGCTGATCTCGATGGTGCCTATGCTGCCGAGAGACGCCAACAATACCCTAAGCCCTTTGGGTTTAGGGCCAGGAAACTCCTTCGAGAGGTAGATATAGCTCTCGTGCCGGTGGCGCCCCTGGTTCTGCCCAGGACGCCACCCTGGAGGGTACCACATTTGGCTATTTGTCGTCACGCCTCTGCTCCCAAAGCTTGTATTGCGCCGGGAGTATTGCGTTCAACCTTTTTGGAGCACACATCGTGTCACGCTTGAACCGTGCCAGTGTATACGGATGGCTCCAAGTCCGAAGAAGGGGTCGGCTTCCACGCCGTGTCCCCTCTGTTTGAAGTCAGCGGGGCTCTACCAGGCGCTGCGCCTGTCTTGACGCCTGAGCTGGTGGCAATACACCACTCGGTGCGGGAGATTACGCGACGTGCCCGGTTCGGAGACCGGATTGTGATCTATAGCGACTCACAAAGTGCCCTGAGTGCTCTCTGGGCATTGAAATCTCCGCATCCCCTGGTTCGCGATCTCCTTGACGCCACGGTTTTGGCGAGCCGTGCAGATGTCGAGATTATCTTCTGCTTGGTTTCTGGACATGTAGGAATTGCGGGGAATGAGCGCGCCAAAGAGTCCGCCGGGACTCTGCGACCGGACCAGCGTTTCGCTCTTCCTCACACCGACTACATGGCAGGAATACGGGCAACTCTTCGGACTGCTTGGCAAAGAAGATGGGAGACGGTCGAAGGGAACTTAAAGTTGCGTGCCATTGCGCCGCGACTGTTTCCATGGACCTATCCCCCAATGCCGCGGCGGCTTCAGGTTGCTTTCTGTCGTCTCCGAATCGGGCACACTCGTGTGACGCATCGCTATTTGATGGAGCGCTCGCCTGCGCCCTATTGCAACGACTGCGTGGTCCCCCAGACCGTTCGGCACATTCTTGTCGAATGTCCCAGTCTGGGTGATCTTTACGCACGATACCTGTCCCGGTACTGGGATGGGTGGGGTCGCTACCGCCTGTCCCTTGTACTCGGGGCGGATTCGTGCACATTGACGTGTGGACTTGTTGACTTTGGGGGGGAGGCCGGGCTTCTCCCCTTTATTTAAGGTTCTTTTTTTGTTATTGTTTTGTTTGTAGGTTGCACTCTCCTTCACCGGCGTGAGGAAGACCTCCCCCGCTCCCGGAGATTGGTTCCTGATTGTTAAGTTTTTCCAATTTATATCATTAAGTTTTCATATTTTTTTTTTTAAAGTAGCCTTGTTCTAGGCTGTCGTGTTTTTCGGTGACTTATGCCCAAGTGCGCAGTTGCCAGATGGGCTCTATTGAATTAAAAAAAAAATATATATTGTTATAGTTAGCTTCTACTACAAGGGTAAATTTACAAGTGCTGGTCCTTTTTATCTTTCCAAATTATGGTGCCTGGAAAGAAAAACCATCTTATAATAACATGCTAATGAATTTTTAAAAAACAAACAAATAAAACCATTCCCATTCACACACACATTCTTACAGAGGGAGTGTGTGGGTATTCGATCAAAAGGGTGGGAGAATGGCCCTTTTTACACACACTCACATTCACTCCACAACAACAGCACTACGCCACGGTGTTTTTCGATCTGGAGAAGGCCTATGATACCGCATGGCGATACGGTATCATGAAGACTCTCCACACGATGGGGGCGAGGGGACGCCTCCTAATGTTTATATCTGAATTTTTGCGAGATCATCGATTCCGCATATGGGTGGGGGGAGCCCTCTCCGGCCCAAAGGAGCAGGAAGAGGGTGTCCCGCATCGAAGTGTCCTCAGTGTCACACTCTTTGCCCTGAGCATCAACGGCATCACCTCGGTGCTGCCAGAACATGTTCTCGCTACGCTCTACGTGGACGACCTTTCGATCACTTTTAGCGCGGCCCAGATGCCAACTCTGGAGTGTCGACTCCAACAGGCATTGAACCGCGTCTCTCGCTATGCCGAAGCGCACAGGTTTCGGTTTTCTTTGGCTAAGACTAAGGTGGTGCACTTCTGCCGCCATCCACGGCTCCACCCCGACCCAGATTTGTTTCTTAATGGGGTGTGCCTGGATGTGGTTGAGTCGCACCATTTCCTCGGTTTTGTGTTCGACCGACGCCTCACCTGGGAGGCTCATATTCGCAGCCTTAGGGTCTCTTGTACCCGCGCCATGGATATTCTCCGTTCCGTGACGTTCAGCGCTTGGGGCGCTGATAGGCTTCTGCTCTACTCTTTTATCGATCCTTTGTTCGTTCAAAGCTCGACTACGTATGCGAGTTTTATGCATCCGCAGCCGAGCGTTTATTGCGGAAGGTGGATTCGATCCACCACACCGGCCTTCGCCTTGCGACGGTGCCTTCCGCACTTTCCCCATTGAGCGCCTGTAGGTCGATGCTGGGGAGATGCCACTCGCTATGCGTGGCCTGCAGTGCATCACTCGCCTGTACGCGCGAGCCCGGCGGCTTCCTCCGTCGACAACAGCTTTCACTGCATCTGCAGCTGATCTCGATGGTGCCTATGCCGCCGAGAGACGCCAGTCATACCCTAAGCCCTTTGGGTTTACTGCCATGAAACTCCTTCGAGAGGTAGATATAGCTCTCGGGCCGGTGGCGCCCCTGGTTCCGCCCAGGACGCCACCCTGGAGGTTACCACATTTGGCTATTTGTCGCCATGTCTCTGCTCCCAAAGCTTGTACGGCGCCGGGAGTATTGCGTTCGACCTTTTTGGAGCACACATCGTTTCACACTGGAACCGTGCCAGTGTATACGGATGGCTCCAAGTCTCAAAGGGGGGGGGTCGGCTTCCACGCCGTATCCCCTCTATTTGAAGTCAGCGGGGCTGTGCCAGGCGCGGCGTCTATCTCACGGCCGAGCTAGTGGCAATACACCACTCGGTACGGGAGATTACGTGACGTGCCCCGTTTGGAGACCGGATTGTGATTATAGCGACTCACAAAGCGAGTTGCGTGCTCTCGGGGCATTCGAATCTCCGCATCTCCTGGTTCGCGATATCCGTGACGCTACGGTTTTGGCGAGCCGTGCAGATGTCAAGATTATCTTCTGCTGGGTTCCTGGACATGTAGGAATTGCTGGGAATGAGCGCGCCAAAGAGTCCGCGACCGGACCAGCGTTTCACTCTTCCTAAACCGACTACATAGCAGGAATATGGGCAGCTCTTCGGACTGCTTGGCAAAGTAGATGGGAGACGTTCGAAGGGAACTTAAAGTTGCGTGCCATTGCGCTTCGACTGTTCCCATGGACCTATCCCCCAATGCAGCGACTGCTTCAGGTCGTTTTCTGTCGTCTCCGAATCGGACATACTCGTGTGACGCATCGCTATTTGATAGTGCGCTCGCCTGCGCCCTATTGTGACGACTGCCTCGTCCCTCAGACTGTTCGGCACTTTCTTGTCGAATGGCCCAGTCTGGGTGATCTTCGCACACGATACCTGTCCCAGGACCGGGATGGGCGTGGTCACTCCTGCCTGTCCCTTGTACTCAGGACGGTTTCATGCACACTGACCTGTCGACTTTTAGACTTTTTGGATGAGGCCAGCCTTCTCTCTATTATTTAAAATAATAATATTTCTTCATTTTCTGTTTTTTTTTCTTTACTTTCTGCTTTTATTTTTCGTTTTTCCTTTTTTTTTTAAATCTGGCTTTTAATGTAGCCTAGTTTTAGGCTGGCTTGAGTTCGGCAACTTAGGCCCTAGAACGCAGTCGCCAGATGCCCTATATATAAAAAAAAAATGAAGGACTAGGTCATCTTACATTCACCACTGAACATGTTACTCCAGACATAGGCAAATGATATACAATTCAATAATAATCAACTACAAATTGATGTAGGTTGTTATAAAAATTAAACTTTTCTTCAGATTTGTTTTTACTCACCAAAATTTCTTATTTGATTTCCCTCACCACCGATATGAAAAAGATATTATGACCCATCCTAATGATTCACACATGATTGCCCTACATTTATTCTATCCCACACCCTCTTCATTTCCTTTCATTTTTGCCTCAGTTTGTGCAACTATCTGCAATCTGACACTTTTATCTAATTTTCACACTCTCCCTGTTTGGAAGGGAGAAGAGAATGACTGAAAATAATAGATTTTTTTTCCCTCCCAATTTCTCCTGTAGAATCAAGAGTATGAAGAGATGTTCCCCGAAGAGACAGCCTCCATCACCCAACCTTCCAACCGAAGGGTGATTACTACCACCAAAAGACTGCAGCCACCCCCTCGCCGGGTTCTATCCTCCAGCCGAGTAAACAGCTGCATTGTCAAGCTTTCGCAACTCCCTCCAGATTTTGCCATTGATGATCTTGCACCACAGATGAGGGATGCACCTGAGGTCAGTGGATGAATCTTGTTCCAATTTTTTATTATATTGGTTCCTGTTCATTTTCATTTTTTGTTTGTTTGGAAGTACATCTTTCCACAATTCCATTGAGTTAGCTGCTCCTGTCTAATTATATACCTATGTTATTTCCAAATAAAATATTCTATTAGTGAATGGTGATCATTAAATCTAATATAGAAATTTGTTGGGGGTGTGAGTAATTAGTGAAGGAAAGAAATGGATACAATACTTCATAATTTGCCTGCACTGTGAATCACATATTATGCACATGCCTGGGAAAAGCTTAAGATGGAATAATATTTTAATGTGTATATGTAGTGCAGAGGACAGGCAAAGACTTAAGCAAACTCTCATAAGTGGGAATAAAGCAAACTCGCTCATAAGTTTGTGGAGTGAGTATGTCTTATTCCCATTTTTGAAAATATTGCTTAAGTATTATGTCTATTTCTTCTCTTCATATTTTTTCATTAATTACATGGAATTTTTTCTGGTAAATTTGGGGTATTAAACATAACTAATCAACTTTGTTAACCTTAAATAAATCTCTTTTAAACGATACTGCCTGTTGAAAACAGACAGTAATGTATTATTGTATTTCAGGAAATCACATATGATCAGAGTTTGGGAGAATACAAGCTCCGCTTTACAAATTCTGATTCTGCAAAACACTTTTGCCAAAATGTGAATCAGAGTATGGCTCATCGGCCTGTGATGCATGCTCAAATGGTATCTTAGTTGGACTGTGGCGCAATGAAGGCATTACTCAAAGTTTTGCCAGTCTCGAGGATTTGGAACACCTCTTCAACTCTTGATTGGGTGATTGAGATACTTGAAAATCATCTCATGATATGCTGTATCCATAGTTGTGAGTTTGAGCTGAAACTTTTATCACTATTACCTGTTCATTTTGTATTGAGAGATTTCATTGAAGATGGGACCTCTCAGTTGCTTATATTTGGTTCATTAAAGAAGAAAATCTTGTGCTGCTTACCATAAGCAACTGGCTGTTGTTGCGTGTTTTGTTTTTAAGCGGAAAGCAATGTTTTAGTTCTAACCAATGAAAGGAGTATTGTTTATATGCACATAATGTATCTGTGCAGTAGAAAAGATTAATTATGTTGATGCAGTGTGTAATTTTGTTTTTAGTTTTCATTATTAAAGTACACGCTACAGCCAGTTGTTTTACATGCCCTCTTTCTGGAAATCTGGTCGTTAAAATGTTATTCAAGATCTTATGACAACTGGGAACAAAAGTTTTCTCCTTGAAGTTCCTTGTCTGCAATTTTATCTGAAGAAACTATGCAATCTTAAAGTACCTGCATATTCTGTTGGCTGTGAAAGGTTGCACTATTACCTGCAATGATTTCCCACAAAGCCAGTTGATTGTCCATATTATTGTTACTATTCATGCAGAAATATTAGTGCAATTTGCCTCTTCTTTAAGTTATAAGTTTTGAGAAAGAAAAAAAAATGAAAAGGTAAATGGCAATTGATGATGGCTTCTTTTAAGCTATAATTCTGAAAAAAAAAATTTTAATGTTAATATTTATTGATGATAGCTCATTAGATCTTAATGAATATCCTGAGAAGAAAAAGTGCTAGATGGAAAAATTGCTACCATCAGAAGATTCCTCATCGCCTTTACAAGGTTTGGTTTAGAATGTATTACTCATAAATATATCCTGGTTCCTATATAAAATCACTTCCTTTGATAATGGTGCTTTTGAACTTATACTTGTATATATCCATAGATGATTTCCAAAATATTCAGTTTTTTACATTTATTTATTCCAGCCTTTGTCACTGTAATAATATTATGATATACTAAGTGAGCAGATTGAGCTTTAAATTTAGGGTAAAATTGCAGTTGAATGTGGTTATGTTTGTGTCTACATACTTGATTCCTTGATTATTTTTTATTATTATTATTATTATAGGTAGTAATTTATTAAAATATTTCCATATATTTTATAGTATTTTTGTAATTTAAAGGTGGACCAAACATTTTTGTTTAATATAAATGTATTCTTTAAGCTTATAAATAATGTACATTTCATTTCTCTTGATGAACTAAGTTTTACTCCTAGAAAAACTTTATAATTGCAATTCCATTTGCGTATAATTTAATTTGGGGAGAAATTTGTTTATTATTGCCCAAATCTAAATGGGGAAATGGCTGAACCTGTACTTTATGATTTTTTTTTTTTTTAAGCTAACTGAGCTTGTACACACAAGTTGTGTATGAAGATATTCAGCCTGTAGAAACCTTATATTTCCAGTTTGGTTACTTGTGTTTATCCCCAAACTTATTTGCCAAAGGCAAATCCATCTTAAACAGAAATCTCTCTCAAGTAAAGCTGAGTTTTGTCTTGGATCTTATGAGGGGGGGATTCTTTGGGTGGATCCTTATCTATCTGCCGAGTTCCAGGCGGCAGAGTGTAACCTGGTTTTCTATTTGAATTTAAGTGGGAGGAGGAAATGCCTCTACCTTCTTGCCCCAATCCCATAGATCCAAATATATTTATTAAAATATCCCATACTTGGTACATTTTTTGTTCACAATTCATCCCATCTGATCCTTCCCAGTGGGACCTACCATTGTAAGTAGCGTATGGACCATTGGTCAGTACAGCATATGGCAGCCTTTGAGACAACCCAAATCATGCCACTCTTTTGATGATTATACCTACTGAATGCAGCTATGTGAACCCAGCATTAACACTACAGCTTGAGTCATTCATAGATTTGTAAACCAGCAACCATCATCTGGACATAGTTGCCTTTTCTAACACATACTGGATGATGGTATAGATATGCTTCGGCTCCAAAAAAGAACATTAGGTTCAGTTAGTTCCTGGATGAGATTCCTGATTGTCAACTTTGCAATGGCCTATTATGTTATAGCTCCTTATTATTCAGTTAATATTCTAAACTGTAGGTTACTCCTGGGATACACATAAGACTGTAAATTGGGGATCAAAACCACCCAAGCCCCACCTTCATACAGCTCTTTGTGATGAAAATTGATTTCTAAGTCTAAGCACAATTTTGACTTGAATACTTGAATTTTGTGATCATCTTTCATATGCAGAGATTTGTTTGAAAAATATTTTTTCTGGTGCTGTTATTTGGTTCACATAATTTTCAGTATATATTTTATGCTGCTGCTGTTCTGACCTTTCAAGTTTAGCTCTATTCTGGGTTCAATAGTTTGAGCCCAAACCTAGAATTATAGATTTTATTTTTCCTAATTTTTATATTTTTGATTATCCATCACTTATGCAGATATTGTTTCTAAGTCCTTTCTATTCAGTTTTGTCAATTTCTTCCATAGTTTTAGTGTCTTCCATTGATAAACCTAACTATATATCTTTTTCTTTTTTTTAGCTTACTAAGTTATTTATTCTTTGCTTACATGAGATTCTTCAGGTTTTGCAAGAGGGATCCTTTGTTTTCTATTTTCAGTAAAGAAATATTTATTATATTTAAACATTACTAACTATTTTGGGTCTATTTTGAACAATGTAAACTGGAAGCAGTTGGATTACTTTTGTAGAAATTTAATTTTCAGTTTTTTTGTTGTTTTTTTAAATTAAGTACAAAACTTATTTAATATAGCTAGCATTCATCATGCTTGAGTGACAACGCAAAGAAAATTTAATAGACTATGAATATATAATTAGGAAAAATATGTTTGTTTACATTTTTTTGTGTTTTACATTATAGGATTGTGAAGAGAAACTGTACTATGGTATGTGCATTGATATTAACTTGTAGTTTTCTTTATTTTGAGTGGTTATAAGTAATTTCTTGCATTGGTATGTAATATGTAGTTTTATTTATTAGTCTGAAATATGAAATTTATATTTTGGAGTATTTATCTTCCAAAACTATAAGCTTATTTGTTGGTTTGTTATAAATGATGCTCAATTGTTGAAAATAGTGAGACTTGAATGTAGTTTAACATAGAAAGAATTATGATTGAATTAACTGATATGTCTAACTCAGGAAATTTATCAGAAAGGAAGATTTATTCTGTTTGAATTCTCATACCTCATCAAGACATTGAATTTCAATGAAGCATATTCTAGTTTCATTCTTCAGCAAGATTTAGTGCTGTCTAAATGCACCAAATACTTGTAGATTTCTATAATTTTAGATATTTTAGTCAAGGTTGTGCTTGTATCCTGATAATTTTGGTCATTAGCATGGCATTTCGGAAATTTAAAGATGGGTCCTCAATTCTATTTACCTTCTTTAATTTTTTATCCTGATAGCTCAGGTCTTTTTTCCACTAATTGTATGGCATTTACACATGAATACACAGTCATACATATGTACTGAGTTGATGTGATGGAATTATTGTCTTAGTTTGTTTTTGTTTGGTATTAACAAAGGGGCCTCTTAAAAAATGGAATTGCATTCTACAAGCACTTTAACTTTTCCACATTTTCATCTCTAACTTTACTAGTTTCTTTAAATTTTTACTCCCAAACTTTCTGGCATTTCATTAGTTTTGTTTTTATTATAACCCATTATTATATTTAAACCTGCAAGATGATCATGGTTTATATATTTTAGTGCTTGCACCCTTCACTTTTTTGTTTTTAATTTACAATATGTTGCCATGTTCTGCCTCTGATATTTAAAATAGAATTGTTTGTTATTGGTGTTTTACATAGCCTTCTTTTTTTTTGTTACTTCTATTTGCTCACCTTTTTCCAACACCCTATTTTTCAAAAGTGTATGGATTTATCTTTAGCTAAGACCAAGGTGGTTGACTAACCTTATAAGTATCGCTCCAACCTAAGTAGAATTTACCCAGATGTGATAAGAGCTGTACTTTCCCTCATTTTTTAAATGGTGCCTCACCTGGGTGTTACACATTCTTGCTCTTGCTTGCAGTCTCCTGTACCTACAGTATTGAAAATTAATGTGTATCATTCAGCTTATTGGGTGTTGATAGGGCAGTTCTTTATTATTCTACTTGCTCCTTATTCTTTCCAAGTTGGACTAGAGTTGCAAGATATATTCCTATATCTTATGTCTACTGCAGATGGTGGATTCATCCACAATACTTTAGTTGGCCCTGTAAGGGGCGCGGCGATTTGCCTTCCTGGCCGCCGTGCTGATAGGACTCAGTGCCCCGTCCAGCCCCAGCTTAGCCTCTTCTCCTTCCTTCAGATAGCCTGTATTTCTCCCCTACCTCGTCGCTTTTCATACAACCTCTCCCACAACTTTCTCTGGTCAGCCTCTAATTTCACAGGGTAGATGCTGACCTTCTTCTCAAGCCAACCGGTTACCCCAGATCGGGGCTGGGGGGAGAGGGGAAATTGTTCCCTAACCCCTGAGCTCCGTTTCGGGATGGGTTTTTTTTAACAACCTGCTTCATCCCTACCCATACCTTCCTCACATCCCCCTTTCCTCTCGTCTGCGAGGCTTTCCTTCGTAGACAGCACTACGCCACGGTGTTTTTTGATCTGGAAAAGGCCTATGATACCGCATGGCGATACGGTATCATGGAGACTCTCCACACGATGGGGGCGAGGGGACGCCTCCCAATGTTTATATCTGAATTTTTGCGAGATCGTCGATTCCGCTTACGGGTGGGGGGAGCCCTCTCCGGCCCAAAGGAGCTGGAAGAGGGTGTCCCGCAGGGAAGTGTCCTCAGTGTCACACTCTTTGCCCTGAGCATCAACGGCATCACCTCGGTGCTGCCGGAAGATGTTCTCGCTACGCTCTACGTGGACGACCTTTCGATCTCTTTTGGCGCGGCCCAGATGCCAACTCTGGAGCGTCGACTCCAACAGGCATTGAACCGCGTCTCTCGCTATGCCGAAGCGCACAGGTTTCGGTTTTCTTTGGCCAAGACTAAGGTGGTGCACTTCTGCCGCCATCCACGGCTTCACCCGACCCAGATTTGTTTCTTAATGGGGTGCGCCTGGATGTGGTTGAGTCGCACCGTTTCCTTGGTCTTGTATTCGACCGACGCCTCACCTGGGAGGCTCATATTCGCAGCCTTAGGGTCTCTTGTACCCGCGCCATGGACATTGTCCGTTCCGTGAGTTCAGCGCTTGGGGCGCTGATAGGGCTACCGCCTTACTTTTTTATCGATCCTTTGTTCGCTCGAAGCTCGACTACGGATGCGAGTTTTATGCATCCGCAGCCGAGCGTTTATTGCGGAAGGTGGATTCGATTCACCACACCGGCCTTCGCCTTGCGACCGGTGCTTTCCGCACTTTCCCCATTGAGAGAGTGTCGGTCGATGCTGGGGAGATGCCACTCGCTCTGCGCCGCGTGCAGTGCATCACTCGCCTCCCTCAGTCGCCAACAGCTTTCACTGCATCCGCAGCTGATTTTGACGGTGCCTATGCTGCCGAGAGACGCCACTCATACCCTAAGCACTTTTGGTTTAGGGCAAGGAAACTCATTCGAGAGGTAGATATAGCTCTCGGGCCGGTGGCGCCCCTGGTTCTGCCCAGGACGCCACCCTGGAGGGTACCACATTTGGCTATTTGTCGCCACGCCTCTGCTCCCAAAGCTTGTACTGCGCCGGGAGTATTGCGTTCGACCTTTTTGGAGCACACATCGTGTCACGCTGGTACCGTGCCAGTGTATACGGATGGCTCCAAGTCCGAAGAAGGGGTCGGCTTCCACGCCGTATCCCCTCTGTTTGAAGTCAGCGGGGCTCTACCAGGCGATGCGTCTGTCGTCACGGCCGAGCTGGTTGTTGGCAATACACCACTCGGTACGGGAGATTACGCGACGTGCCCGGTTCGGAGACCGGATTGTGATCTATAGCGACTCACAAAGCGCCCTGAGTTCTCTCGCGGCATTGGAATCTCCGCATCCCCTGGTTCGCGAAATCCGCGACGCTACGGTTTTGGCGAGCCGGGCAGATGTGGAGATTATCTTCTGCTGGGTTCCTGGACATGTAGGAATTGCGGGGAATGAGGGCGCCAAAGAGTCTGCGAGGACTCTGCGACCGGACCAGCGTTTCGCTCTTCCTCACACTGACTACATGGCAGGAATACGGGCAGCTCTTCGGACTGCTTGGCAAAGAACATAGGAGACGGTCGAAGGGAACTAAAAGTTGCGTGCCATTGCGCCGCGACTGTTCCCATGGACCTATCCCCCAAGACCGCGGTGGCTTCAGGTTGCTTTCTGTCGTCTCCGAATCGGGCACACTCGTGTGACGCATCGCTATTTGATGGAGCGCTCGCCTGCGCCCTATTGCAACGACTGCGTCGTCCCCCAGACTGTTCGGCACATTCTTGTCGAATGTCCCAGTCTGGGTGATCTTCGCGCATGACACCTGTCCCGGTACCGGGATGGGCGGGGTCGCTACCGCCTGTCCCTTGTACTCGGGATGAGTGCGTGCACTTTGGCTGGTGGACTTATTGACTTTTTGGGGGAGGCCGGCCTTCTCCCTTTCATTTAACCCTGTTTTATTGTTGTTGTTGTTTTTGTTATTGCTTTGTTATTGTTATTGCTATTTCTTTTTATTGTTGTTTCCTGTTCATTTTTTTAAAGTAGCCTAGAACAAGGCTGTTTGTTTACGGCAACTTATGCCTACGTCGGCAGTCGCCAGATAGCCCCTTAATTAAAAAAAATATATATATATCCCACGGCTTTAGGTCGCTTTCTGTCGTCTCCGAATCGGACACATTCGTGTGACGCATCGCTATCTGATGGAGCACTCGCCTGCGCCCTATTGTGACGACTGCGTCGTCCCCCAGACTGTTTGGCGCATTCTTGTCGAATGTCCCAGTCTGGGTGATCTTCACATACATTACCTGTCCCGGGATGGGCGTGGTCGCTACCGCATGTCCCTTGTACTCGGGACGAGTGCGTGGATACTGATTAGTCGACTTGTTGACTTTTGGGGGGAGGCCGGCCTTCTTCCTTTTATTTAACTAGGATTTTTTTTTCCCCCTTATAGGTCGCACGCTCCTGCCACGTGGGGACTTCCACCCAACGCAGGAGCTTGCTTACTGCTCGCTTCCTTTTCCCTTTTTTGAGAGGGGGTGAGTTATATTTTGGGATTTTATTTTGAAGTAGCCTAGTACTAGGCCAGTTTTTAATACGGCGACTAATGCCCAAGTAGGCAGTCGCAAGATGAGCTCTTTAAAAATTAAAAAAAAAACTATCCCCTAATGCTGCGACGGCTTTAGGTCGTTTTCTGTCGTCCTTGAATCGGACACACTCGTGTGACGCATCGCTCTTTGATGGAGCGCTCACCTGCGCCTTATTGTGACGACTGCATCGTCCCCCAGACTTTTCTGCACATTCTTTTTGAATGTCCCAGTGTGGGTGATCTTCCTCACATTACCTGTCCTTGTACCGAGATGGGCGAGGTCTCTACTGCCTGTCCTTTGTACTCGGGATGAGTGCGTGCACATTGACTGGTGGACTTGTTGACTTTTGGGGGGAGGCTGGCCTTATTCCTTTTATTTAACCAGGTTTTTTTGTTGTTTTTTTTGTTATTGTTTTTTTTTGTAGGTTGCACGCTCATGCTCCGCAGGGAAGGGGCCCTTCCCCCGACGCCTGAGATTGCTTGCTGATTGTTGTGATCTTCCCTTTTTATCATTGTTTTCATATTCGTATTTTAAAGTATCCTAGTGCTAGGCTGTCTTGATTCCGGCGACTTATGCCCAAGTGGGCAGTCGCCAGATAGGCTCCTAAATTTATAAAAAAAATTGTTAATTCATCCATAGCAGCACTCTGATAAAACCAATCATATTAACGTTTAAATATGTAGCCATCATGTGCACAGACTTGTGAACTATATGACTTTTTGGAGGAGGCTACCCTCCTCCATTGTATTTGACTCTCTTTGTTGTAGGCTTCATGTTTCTGCTGGGGAAAGACAGGCCTCCCTGCAATGATGGAGTTTGCTACCTTCTTATTTGTTTTTTGTTTTCTTTTTTTAAATCTAATTTAGTATTAGGCTGTAGCATGATTACAGGGACTTTTTCCCCAATAGGCAGTTGCCATATGGGCTCTTAAAATAAATGCCATTTTGGTTGTCCATTATCAAATTTTTATTTTTGAATGTTTGTAATATCCTATTATGTCTACATCGTGTTTGGGAGTGAGTGTATTTCCTTTTTCTGTCGGGTTTCATTTTCCTCCTTGTTGATTTATTGTTTTGATTAGAAACAAATGTTTGAGTATGAAATTGCGCCTAATCTTGAAAGGATTGAATAAATGGGAGAACCTGTAAAAATGAGTAGATTGGTATCAAATTATGCACATCCTTCTCTCTTTCAAATATTGTAAGTACATTGTCTATTTGTTTAGCCTGGATTATTTCAGTTTTAATATTAATGATATTTTTACTATATATATATATATATATATATTTTTATATTGGTGGAAGATATCACACTAACCTGATAATATTTGAATAAGAGACCCAATAATTGTGAATCAGATTTTATTGAAATCAACTAGTTTCAGCTTGCATCATGCAGAGTACCTCACCCCATGTAAAGATTGTGAAAAATCATACTTTGGTGAATCTGGTCGTTTCATTCACAGGCAAAACTTTGACTGCAGGAATGACTTTAAAAATGCAAAAATCATACAGTCTAATAATTCCATTGGAAGACATTCCAGAGTCCTACCTAATTGGTGTTGTGGACAATTATATGTCAGAAGGACAATGCAAATTTAATAAATACAAGATTAGTTTGGGGTGATGAATGGTCTAAGTATTTATTGATTTGAAAATGGACTTGCTCTGCTCTGCTTCTCAAAAGTTTAGATATTTGACACATTGCATGATTCTTTTTTACTTATCTTAATTGACCTAATGTAAGTACAAACAAAGAATGCTCAGGAAATCATATATATATATATATATATATATATATATATATATATATATATATATATATATATATATATATATATATATATATATATATATATATATATATATATATATATATATATATATATATATATATATATATATATATATATATATATATATATATATATATATATATATATATATATATATATATATATATATATATATATATATATATATATATTGTTAGATGTGATTATATATAACATAAAGCTAGTCAGAAGAAAACCAAAAATAGCAATTTTATTTTGATTTAGAATCGTCTATTAAAAGGTTTTGTGATACATTGAGATTGTTGCTAAAAGGAATTAACACTAAGTAAAGGATAATTTTTGTCCTTATGATTCTTCTAACTTGTTTATATATTTGTGTGCTTGTGAGAAAAGACTAGATTTGGAAGGCAATTCTCTCATCTGCTCACTCATTTTCTTCTTTTTTTTTAAATATAAAAAAAAGGCTGCAAAGGTTAGAAATATATTTTAGGAAACTAAAAATATAAGTGTATTTTTATGTTTAATCTATGTTTTCCTTTTATAATGCTGTGTTGTCACTTGTTAGTATTATAATATATAATTTATGTTGGTGGGTGTGTACCCCAAAATTTGAGGCATGTATGAATAATGAAAGAGCCACTGTTAAATTGCATGCTAGTAAAATTAAACTAGATCACTTTTAAGCTTTCGATAGTCAGGTAGGACCTAAACATTCAAAGTTAGTTTTTTCTTGTCTTTAATTTCATCCACTATTTATTGGTGACTTTTTCTAGTTTTATATTAATTGCCATTTAAATGATTATTTTTTTATCAACTTCACAACTTGAATGGTGTTTTTTCTTATTTCATCTCATATGCACATTGATTTTGAGTTCACTTTTCTCTAATAAATTTTGATCTTTCCTTTCTATGTACTTATAGAGAGAGAAAAAAAGTAAATTTGAAGTATATTTATGGATATTAAAAAATATGCATTCTTTAGTCTCCTGAAAATGAAAAGGAGGGACTAATTTTAAATCAATTTCTGATTTATTAATTATTGAGTATAATTGTTTTTTAGGGATGATTTTCATCGTGCAACCTTGTTTAGATAGATTTAGAGGTATTCACTCTCATTTTTTATTAACAATTATTATGAGAGTAAAATTTCTTTGAAAATTTGGCATTTTTAGGAGGAAAGAGGTTGTAAAATAATGGTTTCTTTTCTTATTAAAAGAATTAAATCTTTTGCTCTCAGAACATTTAGGTATATGGTATTGTTGGTTGACATTCATCTCTCTTTTCCTATCTTGATTTTTACATTGATTTATTATGATCTAGATTATCTGCATTGTAAATATAAATTTGAGAATCTATAATAGATTTGTAATTTGTGTGAAAAGCCCAACTTTTCTAACAAATGAACTTTTGCCTATCAATATTTTTTGTTTTTCATAATAATGGGTATTCTCCAGATGTTTATTAATGTCTTAATGCAGAAAGACAGTTTGTTAAAAAAATTTAAATTATATTTAGTAGTAGATAGACTAAAATGAACCCCTGCTCAAGGGTAGATTCAGGGTTCTATCATCAAAATTATTTTCAAGTGTGTGTTTATTTGGGGATTGTTGATGATAATTTCTTATGATTTCATAATTTAGCAATAATATATCTTCAGTTTTCAAATTCTTCATTTAATGGGTTTATTTCTAACAGAATATTAATAATATAAACAAAGATGACAAGGGTTCACCAGGGGCCATAAGAGTTGATATTTTGACAAAGAAAACAAATTAACCTTATGTCCAGAGGGCAACATCAAATACATACAGATTCTAATGCCCCAAGCAAAGTTCCATTCACAGCTCTTTCTAAAATAATCAAAAGTGATACAATTTGCTACCCCAACACTGCTAAGGTTCATAGATAATAGGTACTAACTGCTGGCAGCATCACAAGAGTATATGTACATCTATGTTATGTCCAAGTATTAGACTTTTCCCTTGGTAGTTTCAAGTCTAGTCCCATCACATATCATCATGTTCCATGAGTGTATAAGAACATACACAAGTCATACTTACCGCTCTGCTTCTCTAAATCAAAAACTTAGAAAATTTTAAATAACTTTCATGTCCCCTTTAAACATTTTAAATAACTATTTCATGTCTCCCTTAAACATTTATGTAACTGTTTCATATCTTCCTTAAACATTTTAAATAACTGTTTCATGTCTCCTTTAAATAAGTTTCATATCTCCCTTAAACATTTCCTTTCAAATGAGAACATATTAAGAAGGTTCTTCACACTATTTTTATACGCAATATTGATAGGAATATTCATCTGGAATATTATATGTTTTAGGGCAAAAATATCCATACCATCATTTACTTTAGTTTTTATTATTAGCTCATCCAATAATTATTGTATTTTTTCTATCATTTTCAAAAGAAGAAAAATAATAGAGCAGTTTTGCATGAACTATCTATTTTTATTCTGAATCAGTGATGCTCTTCCACTTTTTAAAAGTTTTTCAGTGTTATTCTTCTGAATTCAGGTGATTATGAAGCAAAGAATTTAGGAGACTTAATTCTATTCTCTTTGTCTTCCAGTTTCTTACTAGTAAAATGCTGCACATCTTTTGTTGATTGGCCAGGGAGTTTTTCCCTCTTTTTTTTTCCAATCATTATTCACTGTAAATTTCAGTATTGCTGTTAACATTTCTTCAGAATTGTTGCACTTAAATGCTTACCATTCTTAAATTGGAAACTAATTCCCTCTCTTGACTTTGCTCTTGACTAGCAGATGATAAATTAAGTTTATTCACTAACACTTCTACAATTGCATGACTTGATGTAGTCTTATTAGATAGCATTCTTATATAGCTTAAAAATAATTTAAAGACAAGTTTAAATATATTTAAATTAGTAGTCTTGAAATTCTACATTACTTATAGGAAGACTATATATTTCTTGATTTTTACTCATAGGATATGAAATGATTTGATAGCTTCTATAAGGTCCTCCACCCCCTTTACTGGTGGTTTTAAGCAAGCCTCAATGACCCACTTCTAGTTGGTAAACATAGTCTACCTTCTTAATTACTATTTATTTTCCCCTGGATTCTCTTCAGTCAAACCAGCAGCACTTAAGAATGATACGAGGGGCGGTTAATAAGTTTTGCGAATCGGTAGGGCAAAACAGAGAAAGGAGGATGGCTGTTTGTAGGGGTGTTAGGACAAGTTATGACAAGTCAGGACCTGCAGCCACACGCTCCTGCCTCATCTATTTAAGAAGCAGTAGCTGATCGCAGATCGTCAGTCACAAATTTTTCAATAATGGAGAAGGTTGAGCACCGCGCAGGGATCAGATTTTTGACCAAGGAAGGCAAGAATGCAAAAGACATGCATAAACGCATGGTTGCAGTGTACACCGACACCGCCCCTTCCATGCAACCATTGCTCGCTGGAATAGGGGGTTCCGCCATGGTCGTGAGGCCCTTGAAGATGACCCCCGTCCAGGACGCCCATCAGACATGACCAACGAGGACAATGTGGCCTGTGTGGAGAGGATGATCCTCGAAAATCGATGGGGGAAGATCGAAGAAATCGAGCGAGAACTTGGATATCACATGGAAGTGTGATGAACATCATTCACAACAATTTGGCCATGACCATGGTCTCTGCCCGTTGGGTTCCTAGAAACTTCATGCCCCATGATCGACTTCAACGTCGTCAAAGTCCACAAGACCAGAGTTGCACAAGCTGCTCTGCGTGAGTGCGGATTCAAGGAGCTCAACCATCCTCCCTACAGTCCAGATCTGGCCCCTAGCGACTACTTTTTATTCCGCTAGCTCAAGGCTTCACTATGTAGACGCCAGTTTGGGGACGATGAAGATGTCCAGCTCTCCGTCCAGGAGTGGATTGAACAGCAGTCGGGAGGTTTCTGGTTGTCAGGAATTCGATGCCTCACGGACAAGTGGCGCAAGTGTATTGTAGTCGAGGGTAGTTATATTGAAAAATAATAAAACACTTTTCCTCATATCTCGTTTCCTTATATCCGAATTGCAAAACTTATTGACTGTCCCTCGTACCACAGCATAGGGAGTTTTCCAAAAGTCTCAGAGAGCAGTTATATTGAAACAAGTTCTCAGATGGTCATGTAGGGTGGTGTTTTAGGGTTGCATCAGGGCTTACCATGGGGGGGGGGGAGGGATTAGGGTTTGTTATATTTTTAAATTAATGTAGATAGGAGTGTCCTGATTGCAGGCAGTCGGGGGGAGGAAGGAAACTCGGAGATATAGAGTGGCTTTGGATTGGTAAATATTGGAAGGGGTGGTTTGCTGCTGGCATTGAAGTGCAATATTGGTAAAGTCAGTTTGTATGTTTTCGTGTATTCTAGTTTGATATGGTGGGGGCTGTGATATGAAGGGCATCAGGGTGAATTTCGTCAGGCTAGGGCTAGGTTCCGGTATATTTCGAAGCACGCCCGCCGCTCTTCTTGGAGGGCATACGTGTCTTCACTTAATGGGAAGACCCCTCTGGCAGAGGTGTAGAAGCGAGTCAAAAGGATTCGGGGCAAGTTCTCGCAGGACCCCCCGCCCGTTCTCCAGGAGAATGGGACCGCAATCTCGGACCCCGCGTCCGTGGCGGAATACTTCGCGACCGCCTACTCGCATTCTCTTGCCGGGCTGCTGCTCCGCCAGCATTCAATGCACATCGTGATGTCGCGGAAGTCAGCCGGCTGGACTTTACCTCCAGAGGCGGAGAACCGTTCACCGACACGTTTACTGTGAGTGAGTTGCGCTCCGCTTTCGCTTCGTGCGCCGACATGGCACATGGTCCGGACGATGTCGCGTACGCCATGCTTCGACACCTGGATGAGCGAGGCATGGCCTTTCTGTTTGATTTGTTCAACAGGATCTGGGTGGAGGGTCTTCTCCCAGATTCCTGGCGAATCGCTACTGTGCTTGCCTTTCGCAAACCGGGGAGAGATCACTCTACTCCGACCGGTTTCCGCCCAATCTCTCTGACCTCTTGCGTGTGCAAGTTGATGGAGAAATTGGTAAATGTTAGACTAGCCTTTTTACTCGACAGCGGAGGCCATCTGTCTTCTGCACAGTGCGGCTTCCGCAAGTTCCACTCCACGTCGGATGCTCTGCTCCGACTGGAAAATGCCGTCTGCGAGGCCTTCCTTCGTAGACAGCACTACGCAGGGTGTTTTTCGATCTGGAGAAGGCCTATGATACCGCATGGCGATACGGTATCATGGAGACTCTCCACACGATGGGGGCGAAGGGACGCCTCCCAATGTTTATATCTGAATTTTTGCGAGATCGTCGATTCCGCGTACGGGTGGGGGGAGCCCTCTCCGGCCCAAAGGAGCAGGAAGAGGGTGCACCGCAGGGAAGTGTCCTCAGTGTCACATTCTTTGCCCTGAGTTTCAACGGTATTACCTCGGTGCTGCCGAAAGATGTTCTCTCTACGTGTACGACCTTTGGATCTCTTTTGGCGCGGTCCAGATGCCAACTCTGGAGAGTCGACTCCAACAGGCATTGAACCGCGTCTCTCGCTATTCCGAAGCGCACAAGTTTCGGTTTTCTTTGGCCAAGACTAAGGTGGTGCACTTCTGCCGCCATCCACGGCTTTACCCCGACCCAGATTTGTTTCTTAATGGGGTGAGCCTAGATGTGGTTGAGTCGCACCGTTTCCTTGGTCTTGTATTCAACCGACGCCTCACCTGGGAGGCTCATATTCGCAGCCTTAGGGTCTCTTGTACCCGCGCCATTGACATTCTCCGTTCCGTGCCGTTCAGCGCTTGGGGCGCTGATAGGGCTACTGCCCTACTTTTTTATCGATCCTTTGTTCGTTCGAAGCTCGACTACGGATGCGAGTTTTATGCATCCGCAGCCGAGCGTTTATTGCGAAAGGTGGATTCGATCCGCCACACCGGCCTCCGCCTTGTGACCGGTGCCTTCCGCACTTTGCCCATTGAGAGCCTGTTAGTCGATGCTGGGGAGATGCCACTCGCTCTGCGCCGCGTGCAGTGCATCACTCGCCTGTACGCGCGAGTCCGGCGCCTCCCTCAGTCGCCAACAGCTCTCACTGCATCCGCAGCTGATCTCGATGGTGCCTCTGCCGCCGAGAGACGCCAGTCATACCCTGAGCACTTTGAGTTTAGGGCCAGGAAACTCCTTCGAGAGCTAGATATAGATCTCGTGCGGGTGGCGCCCCTGGTTCTGCCCAGGACGCCACCCTGGAGGGTACCAAATTTGGCTATTTGTCGCTACGCCTCTGCTCCCAAAGCTTGTACGGCGCCTGGAGTATTGCGTTCAACCTTTTTGGAGCACCCCCGTAAGGGGCGCGGCGAGAACTGATCCCTGAGGAACCCCACCGATAACATCTCTCCACTCTGACTTTACACCATTTAGCACTACCCTTTGCTTCCTGTCTTTCAGCCATTCAGCTATCCAATTTGAAACACCCCCACATAGCCCAATCATTTTTAATTTATGAACTAGTCTCCTATGTGGTACCTTATCAAATGCTTTACTAAAATCCAAGTAAATTACCCTTTGTTTCCTATTTTTCAGCTACTCAGCTATCCAATTTGAAACACCCCCACATAGCCCAATCATTTTTAATTTATGAACTAATCTCCTATGTCCCCGTAAGGGGCGCGGCGATTTGCCATCCTGGCCGCCGTGCTGACGGGATCCAGCGCTCCGTCCGGCCCCAGCTTAGCCTCTCTTCCTTCCTTCAGATAGCCCGATTTCTCCCCTACCTCGTCGCTTTTCATACAACCTCTCCCACAACTTTCTCTGGTCAGCCTCTAATTTCACAGGGTAGAATGCTGACCTTCTTCTCAAGCCAACCACCCCGGATGGGGGCTGAGGGGGGAGGGGACATTGTTCCCTAACCCCTCAGCTCCGGTTCGGGATGGGGGTTTTTTAACAACCTGCTTCATCCCCACCCATACCTTCCTCACATCCCTTTTCCTCTCCTCTTCACATTCTATCTGTTTTACGCCGTGTCTAAGGTGGAGCCGCCATGCCGAAGGACTGCCAGGCCACCAGGCGGGAGGGGTGGTCCCAAATTGCGGCGCCTGGCTCTGCCGGGCCTGTAAGCACCTCTTGCAGTGCGGGCTACTGCAAGAGGTGGTGAGCGATTGCGTCCCGTAAAACAAAGAGGGTCACCATGCCCAATGATGAAAAAAACAAACATCTGCCCTTAATTCCCCCTAAAACAACGGAGCCGCCCTCGTGCAGCTCCACAGAAAAGATGGAGGTCCCCCCCCTGTGCTTGCGCAGGGGACCCTCCATACCTCTTTAACCGGAGAGGAGGCTTACTCCTCTCCTACGCCTACGGGTGTAGGGGACTCCCCCTCACCCCCTTCTCTGGAGGTGCTTTCGGGCACCTCCCTATCTCCAGCGACAGTCCCTCCTTTGCTTTCTAAGGGGACTGCCAAGAAAGCCAGCAGGCAGCCCATTGCCGACCGCCCCTCGTACAAGCGGCTCGGTAGGGCAAACCCCCTTAGGGGGAAGAGGGAAGCCAGGCCCCTTCGGTCGCTTCCCTCAAAAGACCTGCTGGCAAAAATATTAAACCTTGCCGGGGTCAAGGCCTGTGCCTCCCCACTAAAGACTTATGACGCTGCCAAGGGGACCTGCGATGTCCTGGGAGGGGATGGCCAACTGGAGGCCCCTCCTGAGATAGACATGGTCCTTGAGGAAAACCAGCCTCAGAAGGTAGGGCCTTCCAGGAGGGGGAATCCGGGCTCGGCGCCAAGCACCGAACCCGAATCCGCCCCTATGCAAGGTCCTCATCAAACGGCTGTAGATTCTCAGGCAGTACAAGGAGGGGAGGGATCTCCTCTGGATGATGCCCCTGCGACCACCAGGACCTTCTCCATTTCGGAGAAGGACCTGGCTGAGGCCGGTCCATCTGGCCTGGGGGCTTCTACCGGCGGGGGTGAGAAGCGGGTTCATTCCTCGCCCTCCTCTCCAAAAAAGAAAAGGACCAAAAAGACGAAGAAGACTCGGGGCTCCTCTCAATCCGCGGGGGCTACGGGGACGGATGGGTCTGCTGCCACTTTGGTAAGCGACCAAGACAAGATCGGCACATCCGGGCCCTCTGCTTCCCCGGGTACGGAGCTCCTGACGATGACAAAGACCAAAAGTGCACAGGGCGGAGCCTCGACGACATCGGGGCCCCTGATTCAGAGGTTACCTGGCGTTTTCGAGCCCGCTGGCTTCAAACACTTCCTCGTTATTCGCTCCACTGATGGCAGCATGTTGTCCAAGGGCAACATGATCCATCAGAGGAGAGGATTAGCTAGTGCAATTGGTAGAGAGCCGAAGGTAACCCGTTTCTCGGACGGAAGCCTTCTGGCGAATCCCGCCGAGGCGGCCAAGATAAGTGCTCTTCGGACACTTCATGACACCCCGGTGAGTGTGACGCCGCACTCTACCATGAACTTTGTAAAAGGAGTAGTTTATGTGAGGGAACTCGTTGACTACTCCATAGAAGACATCACCCTAGAGCTGGCCGACCATGGGGCGGTCAAGGTCGAACGTGTGATGAGAAAACAGGGAGGGGCCTCGAGACCCACCCCTACACTCTTCGTCACGTTCGACTGTGACAAGCTCCCTGAGTCGGTGCGTGCCGGTTGGTACCGCTACCGCGTGAAGGCATTCGTGCCACTGCCGCGGCGGTGCTATTACTGTCACCGCTTCGGCCATACGAATCGATCATGTAGACGTGCAAAATCGGGGTCACCCGAAGTCTGTGTAAATTGCTCCAAGGTCGCACACGATAAGTCCAAATCGTGTGTGGCCAAGTGTGTCAATTGCGGAGAGCTGCACCCTGCTTCTTCGAAGCAATGTGGTGCATATCTCCTTGAGAAAGAAATCCTGGCCGTTCAGGCCCAGGATCGACTCTCATTCCGCGAGGCTAAGGGCTTGGTCCTGGCGCGCCCTGCTCTGCCTGGGACGTCATATGCCTCAATAGTTAGAAAAGCACCCTCTGCTCCTGGCCCATCCAGGCCAACGAGCACGGTTGTTTCCGCGCCCATTCGGAGCCCTTCTGCGGGCTCTACTACACCCGGGCGCTCCCCTGGTAGAGCTGGCGGCAAAAAGGGTTCACACCCAGCCCCGGCTAAAACCAGGGCTCCCCCCTCTTCCCCCAGCGTGACCGTTTCCCGTAAGGCGAAACGGCCACGCGCCTCCACAGAGTCGTTAGACTCACAGGAGGCAACACCCCTGAAGATGGTCGCTAGGCCATCTTCCGGGGTTCCTAAAGCTGTTCCCCGAAAGGAGGACAGCAACAAAGGAGCTTCGGCCCCTTCGTCCACGCCATGAGGTGGAGCGAGTGGCTCGGAGACGGTGGTTCCTCGAAAAGAGGGCCCCCCGCCTCCCAAGCCGCAACGCCCGCCTAAGGTTTCGAGGCTGAGGGAAGAAAAGACTCGCATGGCGAGCCCAACCTCCCCCAATAAGTCCTCGAAGGCGACAGCGCCTTCAGCGCTTTGTCCGGCCAACAGCGCCCGGGGTTCTGCCCCCGGGAAGCGTACGGCCATTCCCGTGAGGGTCTTCAATTCGAGGAGGGCCCCCGCGTCTCCTCCGAGCTAGGCCTGGAGGGCATATTCCTTCAATGGAATTGCCGTGGACTCCGGGCCAACTGGGAGGAGCTGCGGAGGCTCGTCTCGTCCCGTTCCCCGTTAGCTATTTTTTTGCAGGAGACCATGCTAGGCGCGTGCCCGCTGCCTGCCCTCCCGGGGTATAAGGGTCTTGCGACCCCACCACCGCGGGATGGCCGGGCTGGGGGATGCGCGGTTTACACCCGGCATGATGTCTCCGTTCTTCCTTTCTCTTTAGATACCTCCTTTCTCTTTAGATACCTCCTTTCAGGCAGTGGTTGCCGAGGCCCTATCTCTTGCTTGGAGATCTGAATGGCAGGCATCCTCTCTGGGGAGATTACTCCATAAATTCCAGGGGACAAGTCCTTCCCGATCTGATCGAAGAGCTTGAGATGGTTGTCCTAAACGTGGATGAGTTTACGCATCACTGTCCGAGAACCGCTTCATTTTCTTGCCTTGACCTATCTTTGTGCTCTTCGGATGCACAGCCTGATTTTGATTGGGGGGTGGTCGATGACCTCCATGGTAGTGATCACTTTCCCATTCAAATATCCTTTTCAGGGCAACTGCCGCCTGAGAGACCACCTCGGTGGTGCTTGGCGCGGGCGCGGTGGCCTGCATTTCAAGAAATGACTGAATTCTCTATCTCAGTCGAGGAGTTTAGGTCGGTAGATGAGGCCGTTGAGTTCTTCTCCGGCAACCTCATCGCCGTGGGCCTGACTACTATTCCTAGGACGTCTGGCCGTTTTGCACGCCGACCACTCCCATGGTGGTCGGCCGAGTGTGAGATAGCCCTCAAACAGAAGCGTTATGCCTACATGCGCTATAAGCGCCGCCCGAACGATTTCACTGTCGCTGAATTTCGTCGGGCTAGGGCTAGGTTCCGGTATATTTCGAAGCACGCCCGCCGCTCTTCTTGGCGGGCATACGTGTCTTCACTTAACGGGAAGACCCCTTTAGCTGAGGTGTGGAAGCGAGTCAAAAGGATTCGTGGCAAGTTCTCGCAGGTTCCCCTCCCGTTCTCCAGGAGAATGGGACCGCAATCTCGGACCCCGCGTCTGTGGCGGAATCCTTAGCGACCACTTTTTCCGCATTCTCTAGCCGTGATGCTGCTCCGCCAGCATTCAATGCACGTCGTGATGTCGCGGAAGGCCGCCGGCTGGACTTTACCTCCAGAGGCGGAGAACCCTTCAACGACAAGTTTACTGTGAGTGAGTTGCGTTCCTTTCTCGCTTCGTTCGCGGACACCGCCCATGGTCCGGACGATGTCCCGTACGCCATGCTTCGACACCTGGGTGAGCGAGGTATGGCCTTTCTGTTAGATTTGTTCAACAGGATCTGGGTGGAAGGTCTTCTCCCAGACTCCTGGCGAATCGCTACTGTGCTCGCCTTTCGCAATCCGGGGAGAGATCACTCTACTCCGACCGGTTTCCGCCCAATCTCTCTAACCTCTTGCGTGTGCAAGTTGATGGAGAAATTGGTAAATGTTAGATTAGCCTATTTCCTGGACAGCGGAGGCCATCTGTCTTCTGCACAGTGCGGCTTCCGTAAGTTCCACTCCACGTCGGATGCTCTGCTCCGACTGGAAAGTGCCGTCTGCGAGGCTTTCCTTCGTAGACAGCACTACGCCACGGTGTTTTTTGATCTGGAGAAGGCCTATGATACCGCATGGTGATACGGTATCATGGAGACTCTCCACACGATGGGGGCGAGGGGACGCCTCCCAATGTTTATATCTGAATTTTTGCGAGATCGTCGATTCCGCGTACGGGTGGGGGGAGCCCTCTCCGGCCCAAAGGAGCAGGAAGAGGGTGTCCCGCAGGGAAGTGTCCTCAGTTTCACACTCTTTGCCCTGAGCATCAACGGCATCACCTCGGTGCTGCCGGAAGATGTTCTCGCTACGCTCTACGTGGACGACCTTTGGATCTCTTTTGGCGCGGCCCAGATGCCAACTCTGGAGCGTCGACTCCAACAGGCATTGAACCGCGTCTCTCGCTATGCCGAAGCGCACAGGTTTCGGTTTTCTTTGGCTAAGACTAAGGTGGTGCACTTCTGCCGCCATCCACGGCTTCACCCCGACCCAGATTTGTTTCTTAATGGGGTGCGCCTGGATTTGGTTGAGTCGCACCGTTTCCTTGGTCTTGTATTCGACCGACGCCTCACCTGGGAGGCTCATATTCGCAGCCTTAGGGTCTCTTGTACCCGCGCCATGGACATTCTCCGTTCCGTGACGTTCAGCGCTGATAGGGCTACCGCCTTACTTTTTTATCGATCCTTTGTTCGCTCGAAGCTCGACTACGGATGTGAGTTTTATGCATCCGCAGTCGAGCGTTTATTGCGGAAGGTGGATTCGATCCACCACACCGGCCTTCGCCTTGCGACCGGTGCCTTCCGCACTTTGCCCATTGAGAGCCTGTTGGTCGATGCTGGGGAGATGCCACTCGCTCTGCGCAGCGTGCAGTGCATCACTCGCCTGTACGCGCGAGCCCGGGGCCTCTCTCAGTCGCTAACAGCTCTCACTGCATCCGCAGCTGATCTCGATGATGCCTATGCCGCCGAGAGACGCCAGTCATACCCTAAGCCCTTTGGGTTTAGGGCCAGGAAACTCCTTCGAGAGGTAGATATAGCTCTCGGGCCGGTGGCGCCCCTGGTTTTGCCCAGGACGCCACCCTGGAGGGTACCACATTTGGCTATTTGTCGCCACGCCTCTGCTCCCAAAGCTTGTACTGCGCCGGGAGTATTGCGTTCGACCTTTTTGGAGCACACATCGTGTCACGCTTTTACCGTGCCAGTGTATACGGATGGCTCCAAGTCCCAAGAGGGGGTCGGCTTCCACGCCGTATCCCCTCTGTTTGAAGTCAGCGGGGCTCTACAAGGCGCTGCGTCTGTCTTCACGGCCGAGCTGGTGGCAATAAACCACTCGGTACGGGAGATTACGCGACGTGCCCGGTTCGGAGACCGGATTGTGATCTATAGCGACTCACAAAGCGCCCTGAGTGCTCTCGGGGCATTGGAATCTCCGCATCCCCTGGTTCGCGAAATCCGTGACGCCACGGTTTTGGCGAGCCGAGCAGATGTCGAGATTATCTTCTGCTGGGTTCCTGGACATGTAGGAATTGCGGGGAATGAGCGCGCCGATGAGGGCGCCAAAGAGTCCGCGAGGACTCTGCGACCGGACCAGCGTTTCGCACTTCCTCACAGTGACTACATGGCAGGAATACGGGCAGCTCTTCGGACTGCTTGGCAAAGAAGATGGGAGACGGTCGAGGGGAACCTAAAGTTGTGTGCCATTGTGCCGCGACTGCTCCCATGGACCTATCCCCCAATGCCCCCGTAAGGGGCGCAGCGATTTGCCACTCTGGCCGCCGTGCTGACGGGATCCAGCGCTCCGTCCGGCCCCAGCTTAGCCTCTCTTTTCACACAACCTCTCCCACAACTTTCTCTGGTCAGCCTCTAATTTCACAGGGTAGATGCTGACCTTCCTTTCAGCCAACCGTCCCGCATCGGGGCTGAGGGGGTGGGGGACAATGTTCCCTAACCCCTGAGCTCTGGTCTGGGGTGGCTGGTTTTTAACTACCTGCTTCATCCCCACCCATACCTTCCTCACATCCCTTTTCCTCTCCTCTTCACAATCTATTAATTTTTACACCGTGTCCAAGGTGGAGCCGCCATGCCGATGGACTGCCAGACCACCAGGCGGGAGGGGTGGTCCCAAATGGCGGCGCCTGGCTCTGCCGGGCTTGTAAGCACCTCTCGCAGTGCGGGCTACTGCGAGAGGTGTGCGCGATTGAATCCCGTGTTTAAAAAAGGGTCACCATGCCCAATGATGATAAAAAAAAACAAACCCAACCCTCAACTTCCCCTGTTCCATCGACGGAGCCGCCCTCCGGCAGCTCCAGTAAAAAAATGGAGGTTCCCTCCCCTGTGCTTGCACAGGGGACCCTCCATATTTCTCTAACCGGAGAGGAGGCTTACTCCTCTCCTTCGCCTACGGGTGCAGGGGACTCCCCCTCACCCCCTTCTCTGGAGATGCTTTCGGGCACCTCCCTTTTCCCAGCGGCAGTCCCCTCTTTTCTTTCCAAGGGGACTGCCAAGAAAGCCAGCAGGCAGCCCTTAGCCAACTGCTCCTCATCAAAGCGGCTCGGTAGGGCAAACCCCCCTTAGGGGGGAGAGGGAAGCCAGGCCCCTTCGGTCGCTTCCCTTAAAAGACCTGCTGGCAAGAATTTTAAACCTTGCTGGGGTCAAGGCCTGTGCCTCCCCTCACAAGACTGGCGACACTGCCAAGGGGACCTGCGATGTCCTGGGAGGGGATGGCCAACTGGAGGCTCCTCCTGTGATAAACATGGTCCTTGAGGAGACCCAGCCTCAGACGGTAGGGCCTTCCATGGGGGGAAATTCGGGCTCGGCGCCAAGCACCGAACCCGAATCCGCCCCTATGCAAGGTCCTCCTCAAATGGCTGAGGGCTCCGAGGCAGTAAAAGGAGGGGGTGGGCTCTCCTCCGACAGGTGCCCCTACGACAACCAGGACCTTCTCCATTTCGGAGAGGGACCTGGCTGAGGCCGGTCCATCTGGCCTGGGGGCTTCTGCCGGCGGAGGTGAAAAGCGGGTTCATTCCCCGCCCTCCTCTCCAAAAAAGAAAAAGACAAAGAAGACTAAAAAGACGAAAAAGACTCGGGGCTCCTCTCCATCCGCGGGGGCTGCGGGGACGGATGGGTCTGCTACCACTTTGGTAGGCGACCAAGCCAAGATCGGCACATCCGGCCCCTCTACCCCCTCGTGTGCAGAGCCCCTGACCAAGACTAACACCAAAAGTGCACAGGGCGGAGCCTCGATGACATCGGGGCCTCTCATTCAGAGGTTACTTGGCGTTTTCGAGCTCGCTGGCTTCAAACGCTTCCTCGTTATTCGCTCCACTGATGGCACCATGTTGTCCAAGGGCAACATGATCCATCAGAGGAGAGGATTAGCTAGTGCAATTGGTAGAGAGCCGAAGGTAACCCGTTTCTCGGACGGGAGCCTTCTGGCGAATGCGGCGAATCCCGCCGAGGCGGCCAAGATAAGTGCTCTTCGGACACTTCATGGCACCCCGGTGAGTGTGACGCCGCACTCTACCATGAACTTTGTTAAAGGAGTAGTTTATGCGAGGGAACTCGTTGACTACTCCATTGAGGACATCACCCTAGAGCTGGCCGACCATGGGGCGGTCAAGGTCGAACGTGTGATGATAAAACAGGGAGGGGCTTCGAGACCCACCCCTACACTCTTCGTCACGTTCGACTGTGACAAGCTCCCTGAGTCGGTGCGTGCCGGGTGGTACCGCTACCGCGTGAAGGCATTCGTGCCACTGCCGCGGCGGTGCTATTACTGTCACCGCTTCGGCCATACGAATCGCTCATGTAGGCGTGCAAAGTCGGGGTCACCCGAAGTCTGTGTAAATTGCTCCAAGGTCGCACACGATAAGTCCAAATCGTGTGTGGCCAAGTGTGTCAATTGCGGAGAGCCGCACCCTGCTTCTTCGAAGCAATGTGGTGCATATCTTCTTGAGAAAGAAATCCTGGCCGTTCAGGCCCAGGATAGACTCTCATTCCGCGAGGCTAAGGACTTGGTCCTGGCGCGCCCAGCTCTGCCTGGGACGTCATATGCCTGAGTAGTTCGAAAGGCACCCTCTGCTCCTGGCCCATCCAGGCCAACGATCACGGTTGAAGCCGCGCCCATTCGGAGCCCTTCTGCGGGCTCTACCCAACCCGGGCGCTCCCCTGGTAAAGCTGACGGCAAAAAGGGTTCATACCCAGCCCCGGCTAAAACCAGGGCTCCCCCCTATTCCCCCAGCGTGCCCGTTTCCCGCAAGGCGAAACGGCCACGCGCCTCCACCGAGTCGTTAGACTCACAGGAGGCAACACCCCTGAAGATGGTCGCTAGGCCATCTTCAGGGGTTCCTAAAGCTGTCCCCCGAAAGGAGGACAGCAACAAAGGAGCTTCGGCTCCTTCGCCCACGCCCCGAGGTGGAGCGAGTGGCTCGGAGACGTTGGTTCCTCGAAAAGAAGCCCCCCCGCCTCCGAAGCCGCAGCGCCCACCTAAGGTTTCGAGGCGGAGGGAGGAAAAGACTCGCATGGCGAGCCCAACCTCCCCCAATAAGTCCTCGAAGGCGACAGCGCCTCCAGCGCTTTGTCCGGCCAACAGCGCCCGGGGTTCTGCCCCCGGGAAGCGTACGGCCATTCCCGTGAGGGTCTTCAATTCTAGGAGGGCCCCCGCGTCTCCTCCGAGCTAGGCCTGGAGGGTATATTCCTTCAATGGAATTGCCGTGGACTCCGGGCCAACTGGGAGGAGCTGCGGAGGCTCGCCTCGTCCCGTTCCCCGTTAGCTATTTTTTTGCAGGAGACCATGCTAGGCGCGTGCCCCCTGCCTGCCCTCCCGGGGTATAAGGGTCTTGCGACCCCACCACCGCGGGATGGCCGGGCTGGGGGATGCGCGGTTTACACCCGGCATGATGTCTCCGTTCTTCCTTTCTCTTTAGATACCTCCTTTCAGGCAGTGGCTGTGCAGCTGCACCTGGATAGGAGGTATACTATAATTTCTGCGTACATTCCACCGTCAGCTGACTTCGACGCGGGGGACTTCCGCCGCGTCGTGGCACGGTTGCCGAGGCCCTATCTCTTGCTTGGAGATCTGAACGGCAGGCATCCTCTCTGGGGAGATTACTCCATAAATTCCAGGGGACAAGTCCTTGCCGATCTGATCGAAGAGCTTGAGATGGGTGTCCTAAACGTGGATGAGTTTACGCATCACTGTCCGAGAACCGCTTCATTTTCTTGCCTTGACCTATCTTTGTGCTCTTCGGATGCACAGCCTGATTTTGATTGGCGGGTGGTCGATGACCTCCATGGTAGTGATCACTTTCCCATTCAAATATCATTTTCAGGGCAACTGCCGCCTGAGAGACCACCTCGGTGGTGCTTGGCGCGGGCGCGGTGGCCTGCATTTCAGGAAATGACTGAATTCTCTATCTCAGTCGAGGAGTTTAGGTCGGTAGATGAGGCCGTTGAGTTCTTCTCCGGCAACCTCATCGCCGTGGACCTGACTACTATTCCTAGGACGTCTGGCCGTTTAGCACGCCGACCACTCCCATGGTGGTCGGCCGAGTGTGAGACGGCCCTCAAACAGAAGCGTTATGCCTACATGCGCTATAAGCGCCGCCCGAACGATTTCACTGTCGCTGAATTTCGTCGGGCTAGGGCTAGGTTCCGGTATATTTCGAAGCACGCCCGCCGCTCTTCTTGGCGGGCATACGTGTCTTCACTTAACGGGAAGACCCCTTTAGCTGAGGTGTGGAAGTGAGTCAAAAGGATTCGGGGCAAGTTCTCGCAGGACCCCCCTCCCGTTCTCCAGGAGAATGGGACCGCAATCTCGGACCCCGCGTCCGTGGCGGAATCCTTAGCGACCGCTTTCTCCGCATTCTCTAGCCGTGATGCTGCTCCGCTAGCATTCAATGCACGTCGTGATGTCGCGGAAGGCCGCCGGCTGGACTTTACCTCCAGAGGCGGAGAACCCTTCAACGACAAGTTTACTGTGAGTGAGTTGCGTTCCGCTCTCGCTTCGTGCGCGGACACCGCCCATGGTCCGGACGATGTCCCGTACGCCATGCTTCGACACCTGGGTGAGCGAGGCATGGCCTTTCTGTTAGATATGTTCAACAGGATCTGGGTGGAAGGTCTTCTCCCAGACTCCTGGCGAATCGCTACTGTGCTCGCCTTTCGCAATCCGGGGAGAGATCACTCTACTCCGACCGGTTTCCGCCCAATCTCTCTAACCTCTTGCGTGTGCAAGTTGATGGAGAAATTGGTAAATGTTAGATTAGCCTATTTCCTGGACAGCGGAGGCCATCTGTCTTCTGCACAGTGCGGCTTCCGTAAGTTCCACTCCACGTCGGATGCTCTGCTCCGACTGGAAAGTGCCGTCTGCGAGGCTTTCCTTCGTAGACAGCACTACGCCACGGTGTTTTTTGATCTGGAGAAGGCCTATGATACCGCATGGCGATACGGTATCATGGAGACTCTCCACACGATGGGGGCGAGGGGACGCCTCCCAATGTTTATATCTGAATTTTTGCGAGATCGTCGATTCCGCGTACGGGTGGGGGGAGCCCTCTCCGGCCCAAAGGAGCAGGAAGAGGGTGTCCCGCAGGGAAGTGTCCTCAGTTTCACACTCTTTGCCCTGAGCATTAACGGCATCACCTCGGTGCTGCCGGAAGATGTTCTCGCTACGCTCTACGTGGACGACCTTTGGATCTCTTTTGGCGCGGCCCAGATGCCAACTCTGGAGCGTCGACTCCAACAGGCATTGAACCGGAACCGCGTCTCTCGCTATGCCGAAGCGCACAGGTTTCGGTTTTCTTTGGCCAAGACTAAGGTGGTGCACTTCTGCCGCCATCCACGGCTTCACCCCGACCCAGATTTGTTTCTTAATGGGGTGCGCCTGGATGTGGTTGAGTCGCACCGTTTCCTTGGTCTTGTATTCGACCGACGCCTCACCTGGGAGGCTCATATTCGCAGCCTTAGGGTCTCTTGTACCCGCGCCATGGACATTCTCCGTTCCGTGACGTTCTGCGCTTGGGGCGCTGATAGGGCTACCGCCTTACTTTTTTATCGATCCTTTGTTCGCTCGAAGCCCCGTAAGGGGCGCGGCGATTTGCCATCCTGGCCGCCGTGCTGACGGGATCCAGCGCTCCGTCCGGCCCCAGCTTAGCCTCTCTTCCTTCCTTCAGATAGCCCGATTTCTCCCCTACCTTGTCGCTTTTCATACAACCTCTCCCACAACTTTCTCTGGTCAGCCTCTAATTTCAAAGGGTAGAATGCTGACCTTCTTCTCAAGCCAACCACCCCGGATCGGGGCTGAGGGGGGAGGGGACATTGTCCCCTAACCCCTGAGCTCCGGTTCGGGATGGGGGTTTTTTAACAACCTGCTTCATCCCCACCCATACCTTCCTCACATCCCTTTTCCTCTCCTCTTCACAACCTATATTTTTTACGCCGTGTCTAAGGTGGAGCCGCCATGCCGATGGACTGCCAGGCCACCAGGCGGGAGGGGTGGTCCCGAATGGCGGCGCCTGGCTCTGCCGGGCTTGTAAGCACCTCTCGCAGTGTGGGCTACTGCGAGGGGTGATGAGCTATTGCGTCCCGTGGCAAAAATAGGGTCACCATGCCCATAGATGAACAACAAAAAAAAAAAACCCAAACCCCTTTAACTTCCCCTTGCTCATCGACGGAGCCGCCCTTGGGCAGCTCCACCGAAAAAATGGAGGTCCCCCCCCCTGTGCTTGCACAGGGGACCCTCCATATTTCTCTAACCGGAGAGGAGGCTTACTCCTCTCCTTCGCCTATGGGTGCAGGGGACTCCCCCTCACCCCCTTCTCTGGAGGTGCTTTCGGGCACCTCCCTTTTCCCAGCGGCAGTCCCATCTTTTCTTTTCAAGGGGACTGCCAAGAAAGCCAGCAGGCAGCCCTTAGCCAGCCGCTTCCCATCAAAGCGGCTCGGTAGGGCAAACCCCCTTAGGGGGGAGAGGGAAGCCAGGCCCCTTCGGTCGCTTCCCTCAAAAGACCTGCTGGCAAGAATTTTAAACCTTGCCGGGGTCAAGGCCTGTGCCTCCCCATACAAGACTGGCGACACTGCCAAGGGGACCTGCGATGTCCTGGGAGAGGATGGCCAATTGGAGGCCCCTCCTGTGATAGACATGGTCCTTGAGGAGACCCAGCCCCAGACGGTAGGGCCTTCCATGGGGGGGAATTCGGGCTCGGCGCCAAGCACCGAACCCGAATCCGCCCCTATGCAAGGTCCTCCTCAAATGGCTGAGGGCTCCGAGGCAGTAGAAGGAGGGGAGGGATCTCCTCCGACAGGTGCCCCTACGACAACCAGGACCTTCTCCATTTCGGAGAGGGACCTGGCTGAGGCTGGTCCATCTGGCCTGGGGACTTCTGCCGGCGGAGGTGAAAAGCGGGTTCATTCCCCGCCCTCCTCTCCGAAAAAGAAAAAGACTAAAAAGACCAAAAAGACTCGGGGCTCCTCTCCATCCGCGGGGACGGATGGGTCTGCTGCCACTCTGGCAAGCGACCAAGCCAAGATCGGCACATCCGTCCCCTCTGCCCCCCCGGTTGCGGAGCCCCTGACAAAGAAGACTACTACCAAGAGTGCACAGGGCGGAGCCTCGATGACATCGGGGCCCCTGATTCAGAGGTTACCTGGCGTTTTCGAGCCCGCTGGCTTCAAACGCTTCCTCGTTATTCGCTCCACTGATGGCACCATGTTGTCCAAGGGCAACATGATCCATCAGCGGAGAGGATTAGCTAGTGCAATTGGTAGAGAGCCGAAGGTAACCCGTTTCTCGGACGGGAGCCTTCTGGCGAATGCGGCGAATCCCGCCGAGGCGGCCAGGATTAGTGCTCTTCGGACACTTCATGGCACCCCGGTGAGTGTGACGCCGCACTCTACCATGAACTTTGTGAAAGGAGTAGTTTATGCGAGGGAACTCGTTGACTACTCCATTGAAGACATCACCTTAGAGCTGGCCGACCATGGGGCGGTCAAGGTCGAACGTGTGATGAGAAAACAGGGAGGGGCCTCGAGACCCACCCCTACACTCTTCGTCACGTTCGACTGTGACAAGCTCCCTGAGTCGGTGCGTGCCGGTTGGTACCGCTACCGCGTGAAGGCATTCGTGCCACTGCCGCGGCGGTGCTATTACTGTCACCGCTTCGGCCATACGAATCGCTCATGTAGACGTGCAAATTCGGGGTCACCCGAAGTCTGTGTAAATTGCTCCAAGGTCGCACACGATAAGTCCAAATCGTGTGTGGCCAAGTGTGTCAATTGCGGAGAGCCGCACCCTGCTTCTTCGAAGCAATGTGGTGCATATCTTCTTGAGAAAGAAATCCTGGCCGTTCAGGCCCAGGATAGACTCTCATTCCGCGAGGCTAAGGACTTGGTCCTGGCGCGCCCAGCTCTGCCTGGGACGTCATATGCCTGAGTAGTTCGAAAGGCACCCTCTGCTCCTGCTTCATTCAGGCCAACGATCACGGTTGTTTCCGCGCCCATTCGGAGCCCTTCTGCGGGCTCTACCCAACCCGGGCGCTCCCCTGGTAAAGCTGACGGCAAAAAGGGTTCATACCCAGCCCCGGCTAAAACCAGGGCTCCCCCCTCTTCCCCCAGCGTGCCCGTTTCCCGCAAGGCGAAACGGCCACGCGCCTCCACCGAGTCGTTAGACTCACAGGAGGCAACACCCCTGAAGATGGTCGCTAGGCCATCTTCAGGGGTTCCTAAAGCTGTCCCCCGAAAGGAGGACAGCAACAAAGGATCTTCGGCTCCTTCGCCCACGCCCCGAGGTGGAGCGAGTGGCTCGGAGACGTTGGTTCCTCGAAAAGAAGCCCCCCCGCCTCCGAAGCCGCAGCGCCCACCTAAGGTTTCGAGGCGGAGGGAGGAAAAGACTCGCATGGCGAGCCCAACCTCCCCCAATAAGTCCTCGAAGGCGACAGCGCCTCCAGCGCTTTGTCCGGCCAACAGCGCCCGGGGTTCTGCCCCCGGGAAGCGTACGGCCATTCCCGTGAGGGTCTTCAATTCTAGGAGGGCCCCCGCGTCTCCTCCGAGCTAGGCCTGGAGGGTATATTCCTTCAATGGAATTGCCGTGGACTCCGGGCCAACTGGGAGGAGCTGCGGAGGCTCGCCTCGTCCCGTTCCCCGTTAGCTATTTTTTTGCAGGAGACCATGCTAGGCGCGTGCCCCCTGCCTGCCCTCCCGGGGTATAAGGGTCTTGCGACCCCACCACCGCGGGATGGCCGGGCTGGGGGATGCGCGGTTTACACCCGGCATGATGTCTCCGTTCTTCCTTTCTCTTTAGATACCTCCTTTCAGGCAGTGGCTGTGCAGCTGCACCTGGATAGGAGGTATACTATCATTTCTGCGTACATTCCACCGTCAGCTGACTTCGACGCGGGGGACTTCCGCCGCGTCGTGGCACGGTTGCCGAGGCCCTATCTCTTGCTTGGAGATCTGAACGGCAGGCATCCTCTCTGGGGAGATTACTCCATAAATTCCAGGGGACAAGTCCTTGCCGATCTGATCGAAGAGCTTGAGATGGGTGTCCTAAACGTGGATGAGTTTACGCATCACTGTCCGAGAACCGCTTCATTTTCTTGCCTTGACCTATCTTTGTGCTCTTCGGATGCACAGCCTGATTTTGATTGGCGGGTGGTCGATGACCTCCATGGTAGTGATCACTTTCCCATTCAAATATCATTTTCAGGGCAACTGCCGCCTGAGAGACCACCTCGGTGGTGCTTGGCGCGGGCGCGGTGGCCTGCATTTCAGGAAATGACTGAATTCTCTATCTCAGTCGAGGAGTTTAGGTCGGTAGATGAGGCCGTTGAGTTCTTCTCCGGCAACCTCATCGCCGTGGACCTGACTACTATTCCTAGGACGTCTGGCCGTTTAGCACGCCGACCACTCCCATGGTGGTCGGCCGAGTGTGAGACGGCCCTCAAACAGAAGCGTTATGCCTACATGCGCTATAAGCGCCGCCCGAACGATTTCACTGTCGCTGAATTTCGTCGGGCTAGGGCTAGGTTCCGGTATATTTCGAAGCACGCCCGCCGCTCTTCTTGGCGGGCATACGTGTCTTCACTTAACGGGAAGACCCCTTTAGCTGAGGTGTGGAAGTGAGTCAAAAGGATTCGGGGCAAGTTCTCGCAGGACCCCCCTCCCGTTCTCCAGGAGAATGGGACCGCAATCTCGGACCCCGCGTCCGTGGCGGAATCCTTAGCGACCGCTTTCTCCGCATTCTCTAGCCGTGATGCTGCTCCGCTAGCATTCAATGCACGTCGTGATGTCGCGGAAGGCCGCCGGCTGGACTTTACCTCCAGAGGCGGAGAACCCTTCAACGACAAGTTTACTGTGAGTGAGTTGCGTTCCGCTCTCGCTTCGTGCGCGGACACCGCCCATGGTCCGGACGATGTCCCGTACGCCATGCTTCGACACCTGGGTGAGCGAGGCATGGCCTTTCTGTTAGATATGTTCAACAGGATCTGGGTGGAAGGTCTTCTCCCAGACTCCTGGCGAATCGCTACTGTGCTCGCCTTTCGCAATCCGGGGAGAGATCACTCTACTCCGACCGGTTTCCGCCCAATCTCTCTAACCTCTTGCGTGTGCAAGTTGATGGAGAAATTGGTAAATGTTAGATTAGCCTATTTCCTGGACAGCGGAGGCCATCTGTCTTCTGCACAGTGCGGCTTCCGTAAGTTCCACTCCACGTCGGATGCTCTGCTCCGACTGGAAAGTGCCGTCTGCGAGGCTTTCCTTCGTAGACAGCACTACGCCACGGTGTTTTTTGATCTGGAGAAGGCCTATGATACCGCATGGCGATACGGTATCATGGAGACTCTCCACACGATGGGGGCGAGGGGACGCCTCCCAATGTTTATATCTGAATTTTTGCGAGATCGTCGATTCCGCGTACGGGTGGGGGGAGCCCTCTCCGGCCCAAAGGAGCAGGAAGAGGGTGTCCCGCAGGGAAGTGTCCTCAGTTTCACACTCTTTGCCCTGAGCATTAACGGCATCACCTCGGTGCTGCCGGAAGATGTTCTCGCTACGCTCTACGTGGACGACCTTTGGATCTCTTTTGGCGCGGCCCAGATGCCAACTCTGGAGCGTCGACTCCAACAGGCATTGAACCGGAACCGCGTCTCTCGCTATGCCGAAGCGCACAGGTTTCGGTTTTCTTTGGCCAAGACTAAGGTGGTGCACTTCTGCCGCCATCCACGGCTTCACCCCGACCCAGATTTGTTTCTTAATGGGGTGCGCCTGGATGTGGTTGAGTCGCACCGTTTCCTTGGTCTTGTATTCGACCGACGCCTCACCTGGGAGGCTCATATTCGCAGCCTTAGGGTCTCTTGTACCCGCGCCATGGACATTCTCCGTTCCGTGACGTTCAGCGCTTGGGGCGCTGATAGGGCTACCGCCTTACTTTTTTATCGATCCTTTGTTCGCTCGAAGCCCCGTAAGGGGCGCGGCGATTTGCCATCCTGGCCGCCGTGCTGACGGGATCCAGCGCTCCGTCCGGCCCCAGCTTAGCCTCTCTTCCTTCCTTCAGATAGCCCGATTTCTCCCCTACCTTGTCGCTTTTCATACAACCTCTCCCACAACTTTCTCTGGTCAGCCTCTAATTTCAAAGGGTAGAATGCTGACCTTCTTCTCAAGCCAACCACCCCGGATCGGGGCTGAGGGGGGAGGGGACATTGTCCCCTAACCCCTGAGCTCCGGTTCGGGATGGGGGTTTTTTAACAACCTGCTTCATCCCCACCCATACCTTCCTCACATCCCTTTTCCTCTCCTCTTCACAACCTATATTTTTTACGCCGTGTCTAAGGTGGAGCCGCCATGCCGATGGACTGCCAGGCCACCAGGCGGGAGGGGTGGTCCCGAATGGCGGCGCCTGGCTCTGCCGGGCTTGTAAGCACCTCTCGCAGTGTGGGCTACTGCGAGGGGTGATGAGCTATTGCGTCCCGTGGCAAAAATAGGGTCACCATGCCCATAGATGAACAACAAAAAAAAAAAACCCAAACCCCTTTAACTTCCCCTTGCTCATCGACGGAGCCGCCCTTGGGCAGCTCCACCGAAAAAATGGAGGTCCCCCCCCCTGTGCTTGCACAGGGGACCCTCCATATTTCTCTAACCGGAGAGGAGGCTTACTCCTCTCCTTCACCTATGGGTGCAGGGGACTCCCCCTCACCCCCTTCTCTGGAGGTGCTTTCGGGCACCTCCCTTTTCCCAGCGGCAGTCCCATCTTTTCTTTTCAAGGGGACTGCCAAGAAAGCCAGCAGGCAGCCCTTAGCCAGCCGCTTCCCATCAAAGCGGCTCGGTAGGGCAAACCCCCTTAGGGGGGAGAGGGAAGCCAGGCCCCTTCGGTCGCTTCCCTCAAAAGACCTGCTGGCAAGAATTTTAAACCTTGCCGGGGTCAAGGCCTGTGCCTCCCCATACAAGACTGGCGACACTGCCAAGGGGACCTGCGATGTCCTGGGAGAGGATGGCCAATTGGAGGCCCCTCCTGTGATAGACATGGTCCTTGAGGAGACCCAGCCCCAGACGGTAGGGCCTTCCATGGGGGGGAATTCGGGCTCGGCGCCAAGCACCGAACCCGAATCCGCCCCTATGCAAGGTCCTCCTCAAATGGCTGAGGGCTCCGAGGCAGTAGAAGGAGGGGAGGGATCTCCTCCGACAGGTGCCCCTACGACAACCAGGACCTTCTCCATTTCGGAGAGGGACCTGGCTGAGGCTGGTCATCTGGCCTGGGGACTTCTGCCGGCGGAGGTGAAAAGCGGGTTCATTCCCCGCCCTCCTCTCCGAAAAAGAAAAAGACTAAAAAGACCAAAAAGACTCGGGGCTCCTCTCCATCCGCGGGGACGGATGGGTCTGCTGCCACTCTGGCAAGCGACCAAGCCAAGATCGGCACATCCGTCCCCTCTGCCCCCCCGGTTGCGGAGCCCCTGACAAAGAAGACTACTACCAAGAGTGCACAGGGCGGAGCCTCGATGACATCGGGGCCCCTGATTCAGAGGTTACCTGGCGTTTTCGAGCCCGCTGGCTTCAAACGCTTCCTCGTTATTCGCTCCACTGATGGCACCATGTTGTCCAAGGGCAACATGATCCATCAGCGGAGAGGATTAGCTAGTGCAATTGGTAGAGAGCCGAAGGTAACCCGTTTCTCGGACGGGAGCCTTCTGGCGAATGCGGCGAATCCCGCCGAGGCGGCCAGGATTAGTGCTCTTCGGACACTTCATGGCACCCCGGTGAGTGTGACGCCGCACTCTACCATGAACTTTGTGAAAGGAGTAGTTTATGCGAGGGAACTCGTTGACTACTCCATTGAAGACATCACCTTAGAGCTGGCCGACCATGGGGCGGTCAAGGTCGAACGTGTGATGAGAAAACAGGGAGGGGCCTCGAGACCCACCCCTACACTCTTCGTCACGTTCGACTGTGACAAGCTCCCTGAGTCGGTGCGTGCCGGTTGGTACCGCTACCGCGTGAAGGCATTCGTGCCACTGCCGCGGCGGTGCTATTACTGTCACCGCTTCGGCCATACGAATCGCTCATGTAGACGTGCAAATTCGGGGTCACCCGAAGTCTGTGTAAATTGCTCCAAGGTCGCACACGATAAGTCCAAATCGTGTGTGGCCAAGTGTGTCAATTGCGGAGAGCCGCACCCTGCTTCTTCGAAGCAATGCGGTGCATATCTCCTTGAGAAAGAAATCCTGGCCGTTCAGGCCCAGGATCGACTCTCATTCCGCGAGGCAAAGGACTTGGTCCTGGCGCGCCCGGCTCTGCCTGGGACGTCATATGCCTCAATAGTTAGGAAGGCACCCTCTACTCCCGGCCCATCCAGGCCAACGAGCACGGTTGTTTCCGCGCCCATTCGGAGCCCTTCTGCGGGCTCTACCCAACCCGGGCGCTCCCCTGGTAAAGCTGGCGGCAAAAAGGGCTCATACCCTGCCCCGGCTAAAACCAGGGCTCCCCCCTTTTCCCCCAGCGTGACCGTTTCCCGTAAGGCGAAACGGCCACGCGCCTCCACCGAGTCGTTAGACTCACAGGAGGCAACACCCCTGAAGATGGTCGCTAGGCCATCTTACGGGGTTCCTAAAGCTGTTCCCCGAAAGGAGGACAGCAACAAAGGAGCTTCGGCTCCTTCGCCCACGTCCCGAGGTGGAGCGAGTGGCTCGGAGACGGTGGTTCCTCGAAAAGAGGGCCCCCCGCCTCCGAAGCCGCAACGCCCGCCTAAGGTTTCGAGGCGGAGGGAGGAAAAGACTCGCATGGCGAGCCCAACCTCCCCCAATAAGTCCTCGAAGGCGACAGCGCCTTCAGCGCTTTGTCTGGCCAACAGCGCCCGGGGTTCTGCCCCCGGGAAGCGTACGGCTATTCCCGTGAGGGTCTTCAATTCGAGGAGGGCCCCCGCGTCTCCTCCGAGCTAGGCCTGGAGGGTATATTCCTTCAATGGAATTGCCGTGGACTCCGGGCCAACTGGGAGGAGCTGCGGAGGCTCGCCTCGTCCCGTTCCCCGTTAGCTATTTTTTTGCAGGAGACCATGCTAGGCGCGTGCCCCCTGCCTGCCCTCCCGGAGTATAAGGGTCTTGCGACCCCACCACCGCGGGATGGCCGGGCTGGGGGATGCGCGGTTTACACCCGGCATGATGTCTCCGTTCTTCCTTTCTCTTTAGATACCTCCTTTCAGGCAGTGGCTGTGCAGCTGCACCTGGATAGGAGGTATACTATAATTTCTGCGTACATTCCACCGTCAGCTGACTTCGACGCGGGGGACTTCCGCCGCGTCGTTGTACGGTTGCCGAGGCCCTATCTCTTGCTTGGAGATCTGAACGGCAGGCATCCTCTCTGGGGAGATTACTCCATAAATCCCAGGGGACAAGTCCTTGCCGATCTGATCGAAGAGCTTGAGATGGGTGTCCTAAACGTGGATGAGTTTACGCATCACTGTCCGAGAACCGCTTCATTTTCTTGCCTTGACCTATCTTTGTGCTCTTCGGATGCACAGCCTGATTTTGATTGGGGGGTGGTCGATGACCTCCATGGTAGTGATCACTTTCCCATTCAAATATCATTTTCAGGGCAACTGCCGCCTGAGTGACCACCTCGGTGGTGCTTGGCGCGGGCGCGGTGGCCTGCATTTCAGGAAATGACTGAATTCTCTATCTCAGTCGAGGAGTTTAGGTCGGTAGATGATGCCGTTGAGTTCTTCTCCGGCAACCTCATCGCCGTGGGCCTGACTACTATTCCTAGGACGTCTGGCCGTTTTGCACGCCGACCACTCCCATGGTGGTCGGCCGAGTGTGAGACGGCCCTCAAACAGAAGCGTTATGCCTACATGCGCTATAAGCGCCGCCCGAACGATTTCACTGTCGCTGAATTTCGTCGGGCTAGGGCTAGGTTCCGGTATATTTCGAAGCACGCCCGCCGCTCTTCTTGGCGGGCATACGTGTCTTCACTTAACGGGAAGACCCCTTTAGCTGAGGTGTGGAAGCGAGTCAAAAGGATTCGGGGCAAGTTCTCGCAGGACCCCCCTCCCGTTCTCCAGGAGAATGGGACCGCAATCTCGGACCCCGCGTCCGTGGCGGAATCCTTAGCGACCGCTTTTTCCGCATTCTCTAGCCGTGATGCTGCTCCGCCAGCATTCAATGCACGTCGTGATATCGCGGAAGGCCGCCGGCTGGACTTTACCTCCAGAGGCGGAGAACCCTTCAACGACAAGTTTACTGTGAGTGAGTTGCGCTCCGCTCTCGCTTCGTGCGCGAACACCGCCCATGGTCCGGACGATGTCCCGTACGCCATGCTTCGACACCTGGGTGAGCGAGGCATGGCCTTTCTGTTAAATTTGTTCAACAGGATCTGGGTGGAAGGTCTTCTCCCAGACTCCTGGCGAATCGCTACTGTGCTCGCCTTTCGCAAGCCGGGGAGAGATCACTCTACTCCGACCGTTTTCCGCCCAATCTCTCTAACCTCTTGCGTGTGCAAGTTGATGGAGAAATTGGTAAATGTTAGATTAGCCTATTTCCTGGACAGCGGAGGCCATCTGTCTTCTGCACAGTGCGGCTTCCGTAAGTTCCACTCCACGTCGGATGCTCTGCTCCGACTGGAAAATGCCGTCTGCGAGGCTTTCCTTCGTAGACAGCACTACGCCACGGTGTTTTTTGATCTGGAGAAGGCCTATGATACCGCATGGCGATACGGTATCATGGAGACTCTCCACACGATGGGGGCGAGGGGACGCCTCCCAATGTTTATATCTGAATTTTTGCGAGATCGTCGATTCCGCGTACGGGTGGGGGGAGCCCTCTCCGGCCCAAAGGAGCAGGAAGAGGGTGTCCCGCAGGGAAGTGTCCTCAGTGTCACACTCTTTGCCCTGAGCATCAACGGCATCACCTCGGTGCTGCCGGAAGATGTTCTCGCTACGCTCTACGTGGACGACCTTTGGATCTCTTTTGGCGCGGCCCAGATGCCAACTCTGGAGCGCCGACTCCAACAGGCATTGAACCGCGTCTCTCGCTATGCCGAAGCGCACAGGTTTCGGTTTTCTTTGGCCAAGACTAAGGTGGTGCACTTCTGCCGCCACCCACGGCTTCACCCCGACCCAGATTTGTTTCTTAATGGGGTGCGCCTGGATGTGGTTGAGTCGCACCGTTTCCTTGGTCTTGTATTCGACCGACGCCTCACCAGGGAGGCTCACACTCGCAGCCTTAGGGTCTCTTGTACCCGCGCCATGGACATTCTCCGTTCCGTGACGTTCAGCGCTTGGGGCGCTGATAGGGCTACCGCCTTACTTTTTTATCGATCCTTTGTTCGCTCGAAGCTCGACTACGGATGCGAGTTTTATGCATCCGCAGCCGAGCGTTTATTGCGGAAGGTGGATTCGATCCACCACACCGGCCTTCGCCTTGCGACCGGTGCCTTCCGCACTTCCCCCATTGAGAGCCTGTTGGTCGATGCTGGGGAGATGCCACTCGCTCTGCGCCGCGTGCAGTGCATCACTCGCCTGTACGCGCGAGCCCGGGGCCTCTCTCAGTCGCTAACAGCTCTCACTGCATCCGCAGCTGATCTCGATGATGCCTATGCCGCCGAGAGACGCCAGTCATACCCTAAGCCCTTTGGGTTTAGGGCCAGGAAACTCCTTCGAGAGGTAGATATAGCTCTCGGGCCGGTGGCGCCCCTGGTTTTGCCCAGGACGCCACCCTGGAGGGTACCACATTTGGCTATTTGTCGCCACGCCTCTGCTCCCAAAGCTTGTACTGCGCCGGGAGTATTGCGTTCGACCTTTTTGGAGCACACATCGTGTCACGCTGGTACCGTGCCAGTGTATACGGATGGCTCCAAGTCCCAAGAGGGGGTCGGCTTCCACGCCGTATCCCCTCTGTTTCAAGTCAGCGGGGCTCTACCAGGCGCTGCGTCTGTCTTCACGGCCGAGCTGGTGGCAATAAACCACTCGGTACGGGAGATTACGCGACGTGCCCGGTTCGGAGACCGGATTGTGATCTATAGCGACTCACAAAGCGCGCTGAGTGCTCTCGGGGCATTGGAATCTCCGCATCCCCTGGTTCGCGAAATCCGTGACGCCACGGTTTTGGCGAGCCGAGCAGATGTCGAGACTATCTTCTGCTGGGTTCCTGGACATGTAGGAATTGCGGGGAATGAGCGCGCCGATGAGGGCGCCAAAGAGTCCGCGACGGGACCAGCGTTTCGCACTTCCTCACAGCGACTACATGGCAGGAATACGGGCAGCTCTTCGGACTACTTGGCAAAGAAGATGGGAGACGGTCGAGGGGAACCTAAAGTTGCGTGCCATTGTGCCGCGACTGCTCCCATGGACCTATCCCCCAATGCCCCCGTAAGGGGCGCAGCGATTTGCCACTCTGGCCGCCGTGCTGACGGGATCCAGCGCTCCGTCCGGCCCCAGCTTAGCCTCTCTTTTCACACAACCTCTCCCACAACTTTCTCTGGTCAGCCTCTAATTTCACAGGGTAGATGCTGACCTTCCTTTCAGCCAACCGTCCCGCATCGGGGCTGAGGGGGTGGGGGACAATGTTCCCTAACCCCTGAGCTCCGGTCTGGGGTGGCTGGTTTTTAACTACCTGCTTCATCCCCACCCATACCTTCCTCACATCCCTTTTCCTCTCCTCTTCACAATCTATTAATTTTTACACCGTGTCCAAGGTGGAGCCGCCATGCCGATGGACTGCCAGACCACCAGGCGGGAGGGGTGGTCCCAAATGGCGGCGCCTGGCTCTGCCGGGCTTGTAAGCACCTCTCGCAGTGCGGGCTACTGCGAGAGGTGTGCGCGATTGAATCCCGTGTTTAAAAAAGGGTCACCATGCCCAATGATGATAAAAAAAAACAAACCCAACCCTCAACTTCCCCTGTTCCATCGACGGAGCCGTCCTCGGGCAGCTCCAGCAAAAAAATGGAGGTTCCCTCCCCTGTGCTTGCACAGGGGACCCTCCATATTTCTCTACCTGGAGAGGAGGCTTACTCCTCTCCTTCGCCTACGGGTGCAGGGGACTCCCCCTCACCCCCTTCTCTGGAGATGCTTTCGGGCACCTCCCTTTTCCCAGCGGCAGTCCCCTCTTTTCTTTCCAAGGGGACTGCCAAGAAAGCCAGCAGGCAGCCCTTAGCCAACCGCTCCTCATCAAAGTGGCTCGGTAGGGCAAACCCCCCTTAGGGGGGAGAGGGAAGCCAGGCTCCTTCGGTCGCTTCCCTTAAAAGACCTGCTGGCAAGAATTTTAAACCTTGCTGGGGTCAAGGCCTGTGCCTCCCCACACAAGACTGGCGACACTGCCAAGGGGACCTGCGATGTCCTGGGAGGGGATGGCCAACTGGAGGCCCCTCCTGTGATAAACATGGTCCTTGAGGAGACCCAGCCTCAGACGGTAGGGCCTTCCATGGGGGGAAATTCGGGCTCGGCGCCAAGCACCGAACCCGAATCCGCCCCTATGCAAGGTCCTCCTCAAATGGCTGAGGGCTCCGAGGCAGTAAAAGGAGGGGAGGGCTCTCCTCCGACAGGTGCCCCTACGACAACCAGGACCTTCTCCATTTCGGAGAGGGACCTGGCTGAGGCCGGTCCATCTGGCCTGGGGGCTTCTGCCGGCGGAGGTGAAAAGCGGGTTCATTCCCCGCCCTCCTCTCCAAAAAAGAAAAAGACAAAGAAGACTAAAAAGACGAAAAAGACTCGGGGCTCCTCTCCATCCGCGGGGGCTGCGGGGACGGATGGGTCTGCTACCACTTTGGTAGGCGACCAAGCCAAGATCGGCACATCCGGCCCCTCTACCCCCTCGTGGGCGCTGATAGGGCTACCGCCTTACTTTTTTATCGATCCTTTGTTCGCTCGAAGCTCGACTACGGATGCGAGTTTTATGCATCGGCAGCCGAGCGTTTATTGCGGAAGGTGGATTCAATCCACCACACCGGCCTTCGCCTTGCGACCGGTGCCTTCCGTACTTCCCCCATTGAGAGCCTGTTGGTCGATGCTGGGGAGATGCTACTCGCTCTGCGCCGCGTGCAGTGCATCACTCGCCTGTACGCGCGAGCCCGGCGCCTCCCTCAGTCGCCAACAGCTCTCACTGCATCCGCAGCTGATCTCGATGGTGCCTATGCCGCCGAGAGACGCCAGTCATACCCTAAGCCCTTTGGGTTTAGGGCCAGGAAACTCCTTCGAGAGGTAGATATAGCTCTCGGGCCGGTGGCGCCCCTGGTTCTGCCCAGGACGCCACCCTGGAGGGTACCACATTTGGCTATTTGTCGCCACGCCTCTGCTCTCAAAGCTTGTACTGCGCCGGGAGTATTGCGTTCGACCTTTTTGGAGCACACATCGTGTCACGCTGGTACCGTGCCAGTGTATACGGATGGCTCCAAGTCCCAAGAGGGGGTCGGCTTCCACGCCGTATCCCCTCTGTTTCAAGTCAGCGGGGCTCTACCAGGCGCTGCGTCTGTCTTCACGGCCGAGCTGGTGGCAATACACCACTCGGTACGGGAGATTACGCGACGTGCCCGGTTCGGAGACCGGATTGTGATCTATAGCGACTCACAAAGCGCCCTGAGTGCTCTTGGGGCATTGGAATCTCCGCATCCCCTGGTTCGCGATATCCGTGACGCCACGGTTTTGGCGAGCCGGGCAGATGTCGAGATTATCTTCTGCTGGGTTCCTGGACATGTAGGAATTGCGGGGAATGAGCGCGCCGATGAGGGCGCCAAAGAGTCCGCGAGGACTCTGCGACGGGACCAGCGTTTCGCTCTTCCTCACACCGACTACATGGCAGGAATACGGGCAGCTCTTCGGACTGCTTGGCAAAGAAGATGGGAGACGGTCGAAGGGAATTTAAAGTTGCGTGCCATTGCGCCGCGACTGTTCCCATGGACCTATCCCCCAATGCCGCGGCGGCTTCAGGTTGCTTTCTGTCGTCTCCGAATCGGATACACTCGTGTGACGCATCGCTATCTGATGGAGCGCTCGCCTGCGCCCTATTGCAACGACTGCGTCGTCCCCCAGACTGTTCGGCACATTCTTGTCGAATGTCCCAGTCTGGGTGATCTTCGCGCACGATACCTGTCCCAGTACCGGGATGTGCGGGGTCGCTACCGCCTGTCCCTTGTGCTCGGGACAGATTCGTGCACACTGACTTGTGGACTTGCTGACTTCTTGGGGGAGGCCGGCCTTCTCCCTATTATTTAAGCAAGGTTTGTTTGTTTTGTTTTTTGTTGTTTTTTTGCATTTTTTGTTTTTTGTTTGTTTTTTTTTTCTTTAGTTGCACGCTCCTGCGCCGGGGGGACCTCTCCCCGACGCACCAGCTTGCTTCCTTTCCCCCTTTTGGGGTGTTGTTGTTTTCTTTCTCTCTTTAATTTCATTTTAAAGTAGCCTAGAACTAGGCCAGTTTTAATACGGCGACTAATGCCCAAGTAGGCACTCGCCAGATGAGCTCTTAAAAAAAAATAAAATAAAATACAAATATCCCCCAATGCCGCGGTGGCTTCAGGTTGCTTTCTGTCGTCTTCGAATCGGACACACTCGTGTGACGCATCGCTACTTGATGGAGCGCTCGCCTGCGCCCTATTGCAACGACTGCGTCGTCCCCCAGACTGTTCGGCACATTCTTGTCGAATGTCCCAGTCTGGGTGATCTTCGCGCACGATACCTGTCCCGGTACCGGGATGGGCGGGGTCGCTACCGCCTGTCCCTTGTACTCGGAACGAGTGTGTGCACCATGACTAGTGGACTCATTGACTTTTTGGGGGAGGCTGGCCTTCTCCCTTTCATTTAACACAGTTTAATTGTTGTTGTTGTTTTTGTTATTGTTTTTGTTATTGCTTTTTTATTGTTATTTCGTTTTATTGTTTCCTGTTTAATTTTTAAAGTAGCCTAGAACTAGGCTGTTTGTTTACGGCGACTAATGCCTAAGTCGGCAGTCGCCAGATAGCCGCTTAATTAAAAAAAAAAAAAAAAACAATTGGAGCACACCTCGTGTCACGCTGGAACCGTGCCAGTGTATACGGATGGCTCCAAGTCCGAAGAGGGGGTCGGCTTCCACGCCGTATCCCCTCTGTTTGAAGTCAGCGGGGCTCTGCCAGGCGCTGCGTCTGTCTTCACGGCCGAGCTGGTGGCAATACACCACTCGGTACGGGAGATTACACGACGGCTTCAGGTCGCTTTCTGTCGTCTCCGAATCGGGCACACTCGTGTGACGCATCGCTATCTGATGGAGCGCTCGCCTGCGCCCTATTGCAACGACTGCGTCCTCCCCCAGACTGTTCGGCACATTCTTGTCGAATGTCCCAGTCTGGGTGATCTTCGCGCACGATACCTGTCCCGGTACCGGGATGGGCGGGGTCGCTACCGCCTGTCCCTTGTACTCGGGACGAGTGTGTGCACCATGACTAGTGGACTCATTGACTTTTTGGGGGAGGCTGGCCTTCTCCCTTTCATTTAACACAGTTTAATTGTTGTTGTTGTTTTTGTTATTGTTTTTGTTATTGCTTTTTTATTGTTATTTCGTTTTATTGTTTCCTGTTTAATTTTTAAAGTAGCCTAGAACTAGGCTGTTTGTTTACGGCGACTAATGCCTAAGTCGGCAGTCGCCAGATAGCCGCCTAATTAAAAAAAAAAAAATAATAATTTTGGAGCACACCTCGTGTCACGCTGGAACCGTGCCAGTGTATACGGATGGCTCCAAGTCCGAAGAGGGGGTCGGCTTCCACGCCGTATCCCCTCTGTTTGAAGTCAGCGGGGCTCTGCCAGGCGCTGCGTCTGTCTTCACGGCCGAGCTGGTGGTAATACACCACTCGGTACGGGAGATTACACGACGGCTTCAGGTCGCTTTCTGTCGTCTCCGAATCGGGCACACTCGTGTGACGCATCGCTATCTGATGGAGCGCTCGCCTGCGCATTATTGTGATGACTACGTCGTCCCCCAGACTGTTCGGCACATTCTTGTCGAAGGTCCCAGTCTGGGTAATCTTCGCGCACGTTACCTGTCACGGTACTGGGATGGGCGGGGTCACTACCGCCTGTCCCTTGCTCATTGACTTGTTGACTTTTCGGGGGAGGCCGTGCTTCTCCCCTTTATTTAAGTAGGTTCAATTTTTTGTTTTTCTTTGTAGGTTGCACGCTCCTGCACCGGGGTGAGGGGGACCTCTCTCCGATGCCAGAGATTGCTTCCTAATTGTTAAGTTTTTCCATTATTTATCATTGTTATTTTTTCATATTTTCATTTTAAAGTAGCCTAGTTCTAGGCTGTCATGTTTCCGGCGACTGATGCCCAAGTGGGCAGTTGCCAGATGGGCTCTATAAATAAATAAAAAATAAATGCACCGGCCTTGGGACTTCGTGTAGCTGAATATGTTTCTCATTTCGGACCGCACAACTCAGTTTTGCCCTTCTCACTCCCGCCTGCCTCCCGATGGACATTCCCCGTGTCAAATATTTGCATGACACTCTTTGACCTGCAGAAGGTTGGTTGACCCACGTGTGGCACATGCTATGTTTATTGAACATGCAGCATCTCACACTCCATCCGTTATCTCTTCACAGACGATGGTGTGGGGGCTGCGACGGTTTCATTGGGGTCTATAGTCTCTGAGTTGTTACCGTGGGCCGCTTCCATTTTTACTGCCGAGCTTTATGCAGTTTTATTAGCCTTACGCCTTTTATCTACTTTGCATTGTGTACTATATGCTCTTCACTCTCTAATTTCTGACCATCCCATTATCTCGAAAATACATTCCTGGTTGGGGAAGAACTCTTCCAGATACAAAGTAGAATTTCGCTGGGTTCCTAGTCATGTCGGGAGTCCGGGGTAGCGAGCGGGCCGATGAGGCAACTCGAATTGCAGCCACCCAGACACCGACCCATGGTAGTCTTCCTTTTATCCTCTTATTAGGGACTACATTCGGTCCCTCTGGCAGTCAGAATGGGGCGGCTGCATCGGTCTCAAATTGCATTCCATCAAGTCCTCGGTTTTACCGTGGGCTACCTGTTATCAACTTCGCCGGAGCTTTGAGGTGGTCCTTTGTCGCCTGCGAATCGGCCACACACACCTCACGCATTGGCATTTAATGAGTAGCGATGGGCCCCACATTTTCCCCCCCCTTCACTATGCCCTCTCTGCTCATTCCCCATATGACTTGAATGCTTCACGTGCAACGATAGACTGCGTTTCCTCTTAGCTCAGGGCCCCTCTTTTAGCACCAATTCCCTCTTCAGATTTTTAATACAATCTGGGTTTTTCTCTCTTTTATAGTTTGTAAAAACACTTTTTTTTAATTAACTAGAAATGTAAATATTAGTAAACGTGCATCATTTGTTTATTGCCTCTGTGCCCCTTTTTATTCTTTTAAACCTCTTGTTCTGCTTTTGTTTTAACCTTTCCACTTTTTGTACTTTAGGGCCTTGTACCATTTTATGTTCTGCCGCTCCATAATCTTTTTTTATTTTAGCGGCCTACACCCTGCTACAAATAATAATAATATCTTCCTTGGTGAAATGAAGACGCACTTTACGTTCAAGAAGCCAGGAGCTTTCCATCATGCTATTTGGATTTCAAAACTCTTGTACTCATTGAAGATTTGGTTGTTTCTGTGAGCAGCTTACACTGATGAAGCTGGATGGTTCGAGTGACATACGCTGCTGCAGCTTCTCGAACAGACTTGGCTTTCTTAGAGAAACTCCCAAATTACAAAATATGCCATGGCTGTGGTGATGGAGGAAGATAATGAGGATGAAGGAGAAGAGCATGTCCCCAAAAGGAATCATTTGAAGAATGAGTCTGCGTTGCCAAAGCTAGAGATATGTGCAATGCCGAGGGCAAAAGAGTTTTCAAGTCACCTTTGCAGTAACCCCTCATTCCCTGGTGTTCCTCCTGATGAAAGGGAACACCATTGAGGTACAAAAAGGCGAAAGAGAGTATAACCAACATTCCCGTGGTTAGAGACCATGCCGAGTACGTCGTTGCCTTCTACAGGAGCCAAATGAAAAAATGATAAGGAGCTCTAGTTCTTATTCAGAGTCATGATGAAGCACCACAAGTGGTTCTCTGTAGCTTCGAAGACGTCCCTGATGACTGGGCTACAGTGAGTGCCTCGCAAGCACGATACCTCCGTCTACGAGCGGCTAATACCCAGAGGGTGAAACTAGTACTGTCACCCTGTTTGGGGGGGACCCAGATGCGGTCAGAGGATAAGCATTATACTTCTTGCATTGCCACTAGGTATTATTAGATTGAGCTAAAACTTTGCTCCTGAAAGTTTTTCTCCAAGTAGCATTTGAAACTGCGCAGGGAGAAGAAAGTTTTCACCCCTTACCTTGTGGACCCCCGTAAGGGGCGCGGCGATTTGGCATCCTGGCCGCCATGCTGACGGGCTCCAGCGCTCCGTCCGGCCCAAGCTTAGCCATTCTTCCTTCCTTCAGATAGCCTGCATTTCTCCCCTACTTCGTCCCCGTAAGGGGCGCGGCGATTTGCCATCCTGGCCGCCGTGCTGACGGGATCCAGCGCTCCGTCCGGACCCAGCTTAGCCTCTCTTCCTTCCTTCAAAACACTTGTTTCCTCTCTTTTCACACAACCTCTCCCACAACTTTCTCTGGTCAGCCTCTAATTTCACAGGGTAGATGCTGACCTTCCTTTCAGCCAACCGTCCCGCATCGGGGCTGAGGGGGTGGGGGACAATGTTCCCTAACCCCTGAGCTCCGGTCTGGGGTGGCTGGTTTTTAACTACCTGCTTCATCCCCACCCATACCTTCCTCACATCCCTTTTCCTCTCGTCTTCAAAATCTATCATTTTTACGCCGTGTCTAAGGTGGAGCCGCCATGCCGATGGACTGCCAGGCCACCAGGCGGGAGGGGTGGTCCCGAATGGCGGCGCCTGGCTCTGCCGGGCTTGTAAGCACCTCTTGCAGTGCGGGCTACTGCAAGAGGTGGTGAGCGATTGCGTCCCGTAGAACAAAGAGGGTCACCATGCCCAATGATGAAAACCAAATGCATCTCCCTTTAATTCCCCCTAAAACAACGGAGTCGCCCTCGTGCAGCTCCACCCCGTAAGGGGCGCGGTGATTTGCCATCCTGGCCGCCGTGCTGACGGGATCCAGCGCTCCGTCCGGCCCCAGCTTAGCCTCTCTTCCTTCCTTCAGATAGCCCGATTTCTCCCCTACCTCGTCGCTTTTCATACAACCTCTCCCACAACTTTCTCTGGTCAGCCTCTAATTTCACAGGGTAGAATGCTGACCTTCTCAAGCCAACCACCCCGGATCGGGGCTGAGGGGGGAGGGGACATTGTTCCCTAACCCCTCAGCTCCGGTTCGGGATGGGGGTTTTTTAACAACCTGCTTCATCCCCACCCATACCTTCCTCACATCCCTTTTCCTCTCCTCTTCACAACCTATATTTTTTACGCCGTGTTCAAGGTGGAGCCGCCATGCCGAAGGACTGCCAGGCCACCAGGCGGGAGGGGTGGTCCCGAATGGCGGCGCCTGGCTCTGCCGGGCTTGTAAGCACCTCTCGCAGTGCGGGCAACTGCGAGAGGTGATGAGCTATTGCGTCCCGTATTAAAAAGAGGGTCACCATGCCCATGAATGAAAAAAAACACCAAAAAACCCAACCCCCAACTTCCCCAAGAAAATCAACGGAGCCGCCCTCGGGCAGCTCCACCGAGAAAATGGAGGTCCCCCCCCTTGTGCTTGCGCAAGGGACCCTCCATAATTCTTTAACCGGAGAGGAGGCTTACTCCTCTCCTACGCCTACGGGTGTAGGGGACTCCCCCTCACCCCCTTCTCTGGAGGTGCTTTCGGGCACCTCCCTATCTCCAGCGGCAGTCCCTCCTTTGCTTTCTAAGGGGACTGCCAAGAAAGCCAGCAGGCAGCCCATTGCCGACCGCCCCTCGTGCAAGCGGCTCGGTAGGGCAAACCCCCTTAGGGGGGAGAGGGAAGCCAGGCCCCTTCGGTCGCTTCCCTCAAAAGACCTGCTGGCAAGAATTTTAAACCTTGCTGGGGTCAAGGCCTGTGCCTCCCCACACCACCTGACTAGTGACAATACTGCCAATGGGACCTGCGATGTCCTGGGAGGGGATGGCCAACTGGAGGCCCCTCCTGTGATAGACATGGTCCTTGAGGAGACCCAGCCTCAGACGGTAGGGCCTTCCATGGGGGGGAATTCGGGCTCGGCGCCAAGCACCGAACCCGAATCCGCCCCTATGCAAGGTCCTCCTCAAATGGCTGAGGGCTCCGAGGCAGTAAAAGGAGGGGAGGGATCTCCTCCGACAGGTGCCCCTACGACAACCAGGACCTTCTCCATTTCGGAGAGGGACCTGGCTGAGGCTGGTCCATCTGGCCTGGGGACTTCTGCCGGCGGAGGTGAAAAGCGGGTTCATTCCCCGCCCTCCTCTCCGAAAAAGAAAAAGACTAAAAAGACAAAAAAGACTCGGGGCTCCTCTCCATCCGCGGGGGCTGCGGGGACGGATGGGTCTGCTGCCACTCTGGCAAGCGACCAAGCCAAGATCGGCACATCCGCCCCCTCTGCCCCCCCGGTTGCGGAGCCCCTGACAAAGAAGACTAATACCAAGAGTGCACAGGGCGGAGCCTCGATGACATCGGGGCCCCTCATTCAGAGGTTACCTGGCGTTTTCGAGCCCGCTGGCTTCAAACGTTTCCTCGTTATTCGCTCCACTGATGGCACCATGTTGTCCAAGGGCAACATGATCCATCAGAGGAGAGGATTAGCTAGTGCAATTGGTAGAGAGCCGAAGGTAACCCGTTTCTCGGACGGGAGCCTTCTGGCGAATGCGGCGAATCCCGCCGAGGCGGCCAAGATAAGTGCTCTTCGGACACTTCATGGCACCCCGGTGAGTGTGACGCCGCACTCTACCATGAACTTTGTAAAAGGAGTAGTTTATGCGAGGGAACTCGTTGACTACTCCATAGAAGACATCACCCTAGAGCTGGCCGACCATGGGGCGGTCAAGGTCGAACGTGTGATGAGAAAACAGGGAGGGGCCTCGAGACCCACCCCTACACTCTTCGTCACGTTCGACTGTGACAAGCTCCCTGAGTCGGTGCGTGCCGGTTGGTACCGCTACCGCGTGAAGGCATTCGTGCCACTGCCGCGGCGGTGCTATTACTGTCACCGCTTCGGCCACACGAATCGATCATGTAGACGTGCAAAATCGGGGTCACCCGAAGTCTGTGTAAATTGCTCCAAGGTCGCACACGATAAATCCAAATCGTGTGTGGCCAAGTGTGTCAATTGCGGAGAGCCGCACCCTTCTTCTTCGAAGCAATGTGGTGCATATCTCCTTGAGAAAGAAATCCTGGCCGTTCAGGCCCAGGATCGACTCTCATTCCGCGAGGCTAAGGACTTGGTCCTGGCGCGCCCGGCTCTTCTTGGGACGTCATATGCCTCAATAGTTAGAAAAGCACCCTCTGCTCCTGGCCCATCCAGGCCAACGAGCACGGTTGTTTCCGCGCCCATTCGGAGCCCTTCTGCGGGCTCTACTACACCCGGGCGCTCCCCTGGTAGAGCTGGCGGCAAAAAGGGTTCACACCCAGCCCCGGCTAATACCAGGGCTCCCCCCTCTCCCCCCAGCGTGACCGTTTCCCGTAAGGCGAAACGGCCACGCGCCTCCACAGAGTCGTTAGACTCACAGGAGGCAACACCCCTGAAGATGGTCGCTAGGCCATCTTCCGGGATTCCTAAAGCTGTTCCCCGAAAGGAGGACAGCAACAAAGGAGCTTCGGCCCCTTCGCCCACGCCCCGAGGTGGAGCGAGTGGCTCGGAGACGGTGGTTCCTCGAAAAGAGGGCCCCCCGCCTCCCAAGCCGCAACGCCCGCCTAAGGTTTCGAGGCGGAGGGAGGAAAAGACTCGCATGGCGAGCCCAACCTCCCCCAATAAGTCCTCGAAGGCGACAGCGCTTTGTCCGGCCAACAGCGCCCGGGGTTCTGCCCCCGGGAAGCGTACGGCCATTCCCGTGAGGGTCTTCAATTCGAGGAGGGCCCCCGCGTCTCCTCCGAGCTAGGCCTGGAGGGCATATTCCTTCAATGGAATTGCCGTGGACTCCGGGCCAGCTGGGAGGAGCTGCGGAGGCTCGCCTCGTCCCGTTCCCCGTTAGCTATTTTTTTGCAGGAGACCATGCTAGGCGCGTGCCCGCTGCCTGCCCTCCCGGGGTATAAGGGTCTTGCGACCCCACCACCCCGGGATGGCCGGGCTGGGGGATGCGCGGTTTACACCCGGCATGATGTCTCCGTTCTTCCTTTCTCTTTAGATACCTCCTTTCAGGCAGTGGCTGTGCAGCTGCACCTGGATAGGAGGTATACTATCATTTCTGCGTACATTCCACCGTCAGCTGACTTCGACGCGGGGGACTTCCGCCGCGTCGTGGCACGGTTGCCGAGGCCCTATCTCTTGCTTGGAGATCTGAACGGCAGGCATCCTCTCTGGGGAGATTACTCCATAAATCCCAGGGGACAAGTCCTTGCCGATCTGATCGAAGAGCTTGAGATGGGTGTCCTAAACGTGGATGAGTTTACGCATCACTGTCCGAGAACCGCTTCATTTTCTTGCCTTGACCTATCTTTGTGCTCTTCGGAGGCACAGCCTGATTTTGATTGGGGGGTGGTCGATGACCTCCATGGTAGTGATCACTTTCCCATTCAAATATCATTTTCAGGGCAACTGCCGCCTGAGAGACCACCTCGGTGGTGCTTGGCGCGGGCGCGGTGGCCTGCATTTCAGGAAATGACTGAATTCTCTATCTCAGTCGAGGAGTTTAGGTCGGTAGATGAGGCCGTTGAGTTCTTCTCCGGCAACCTCATCGCCGTAGGCCTGACTACTATTCCTAGGACGTCTGGCCGTTTTGCACGCCGACCACTCCCATGGTGGTCGGCCGAGTGTGAGACGGCCCTGAAACAGAAGCGTTATGCCTACATGCGCTATAAGCGCCGCCCGAACGATTTCACTGTCGCTGAATTTCGTCGGGCTAGGGCTAGGTTCCGGTATATTTCGAAGCACGCCCGCCGCTCTTCTTGGCGGGCATACGTGTCTTCACTTAACGGGAAGACCCCTTTAGCTGAGGTGTGGAAGCGAGTCAAAAGGATTCGGGGCAAGTTCTCGCAGGACCCCCCTCCCGTTCTCCAGGAGAATGGGACCGCAATCTCGGACCCCGCGTCCGTGGCGGAATCCTTAGCGACCGCTTTTTCCGCATTCTCTAGCCGTGATGCTGCTCCGCCAGCATTCAATGCACGTCGTGATGTCGCGGAAGGCCGCCGGCTGGACTTTACCTCCAGAGGCGGAGAACCCTTCAACGACAAGTTTACTGTGAGTGAGTTGCGTTCCGCTCTCGCTTCGTGCGCGGACACCGCCCATGGTCCGGACGATGTCCCGTACGCCATGCTTCGACACCTGGGTGAGCGAGGCATGGCCTTTCTGTTAGATTTGTTCAACAGGATCTGGGTGGAAGGTCTTCTCCCAGACTCCTGGCGAGTCGCTACTGTGCTCGCCTTTCGCAAGCCGGGGAGAGATCACTCTACTCCGACCCGTTTCCGCCCAATCTCTCTAACCTCTTGCGTGTGCAAGTTGATGGAGAAATTGGTAAATGTTAGATTAGCCTATTTCCTGGACAGCGGAGGCCATCTGTCTTCTGCACAGTGCGGCTTCCGTAAGTTCCACTCCACGTCGGATGCTCTGCTCCGACTGGAAAGTGCCGTCTGCGAGGCTTTCCTTCGTAGACAGCACTACGCCACGGTGTTTTTTGATCTGGAGAAGGCCTATGATACCGCATGGCGATACGGTATCATGGAGACTCTCCACACGATGGGGGCGAGGGGACGCCTCCCAATTTTTATATCTGAATTTTTGCGAGATCGTCGATTCCGCGTACGGGTGGGGGGAGCCCTCTCCGGCCCAAAGGAGCAGGAAGAGGGTGTCCCGCAGGGAAGTGTCCTCAGTGTCACACTCTTTGCCCTGAGCATCAACGGCATCACCTCGGTGCTGCCGGAAGATGTTCTCGCTACGCTCTACGTGGACGACCTTTGGATCTCTTTTGGCGCGGCCCAGATGCCAACTCTGGAGCGTCGACTCCAACAGGCATTGAACCGGAACCGCGTCTCTCGCTATGCCGAAGCGCACAGGTTTCGGTTTTCTTTGGCCAAGACTAAGGTGGTGCACTTCTGCCGCCATCCACGGCTTCACCCCGACCCAGATTTGTTTCTTAATGGGGTGCGCCTGGATGTGGTTGAGTCGCACCGTTTCCTTGGTCTTGTATTCGACCGACGCCTCACCTGGGAGGCTCATATTCGCAGCCTTAGGGTCTCTTGTACCCGCGCCATGGACATTCTCCGTTCCGTCACGTTCAGCGCTTGAGGCGCTGATAGGGCTACTGCCTTGCTTTTTTATCGATCCTTTGTTCGCTCGAAGCTCGACTACGGATGCGAGTTTTATGCATCGGCAGCCGAGCGTTTATTGCGGAAGGTGGATTCGATCCACCACACCAGCCTTCGCCTTGCGACCAGTGCCTTTCGCACTTCCCCCATTGAGAGCCTGTTGGTCGATGCTGGGAAGATGCCACTCGCTCTGCGCCGCGTGCAGTGCATCACTCGCCTATACGCGCGAGCCCGGCGCCTCCCTCAGTCGCTAACAGCTCTCACTGCATCCGCAGCTGATCTCGATGGTGCCTATGCCGCCGAGAGACGCCAGTCATACCCTAAGCCCTTTGGGTTTAGGGCCAGGAAACTCCTTCGAGAGCTAGATATAGCTCTCGGGCCGGTGGCGCCCCTGGTTCTGCCCAGGACGCCACCCTGGAGGGTCCCACATTTGGCTATTTGTCGCCACGCCTCTGCTCCCAAAGCTTGTACTGCGCCGGGACTATTGCGTTCGACTTTTTTGGAGCACACATCGTGTCACGCTGGTACCGTGCCAGTGTATACGGATGGCTCCAAGTCCCAAGAGGGGGTCGGCTTCCACGCCGTATTCCCTCTGTTTGAAGTCAGCGGGGCTCTACCAGGCGCTGCGTCTGTCATCACGGCCGAGCTGGTGGCAATACACCACTCGCTACGGGAGTTTACGCGACGTGCCCGGTTCGGAGACCGGATTGTGATCTATAGCGACTCACAAAGTGCTCTGAGTGCTCTCGGGGCATTGGAATCTCCGCATCCCCTGGTTCGCGAAATCCGTGACACCACGGTTTTGGCGAGCCGGGCAGATGTCGAGATCATCTTCTGCTGGGTTCCTGGACATGTAGGAATTGCGGGGAATGAGGGCGCCAAAGAGTCCGCGAGGATTCTGCGACCGGACCAGCGTTTCGCTCTTCCTCACACCGACTACATGGCAGGAATACGGGCAGCTCTTCGGACTGCTTGGCAAAGAAGATGGGAGACGGTCGAAGGGAACTTAAAGTTGCGTGCCATTGCGCCGCGACTGTTCCCATGGACCTATCCCCCAATGCCGCGGCGGCTTCAGGTTGCTTTCTCTCGTCTCCGAATCGGACACAATCGTGTGACGCATCGCTATCTGATGGAGCGCTCGCCTGCGCCCTATTGCAACGACTGCGTCGTCCCCCAGACTGTTCGGCACATTCTTGTCGAATGTCCCAGTCTGGGTGATCTTCGCGCACGATACCTGTCCCGGTACCGGGATGGGCGGGGTCGCTACCGCCTGCCCCTTGTGCTCGGGACAGATTCGTGCACATTGACTTGTTGACTTCTTGGGGGAGGCCGGCCTTCTCCCTATTATTTAAGCAATGTTTGTTTGTTTTTTTTTGTTTGTTTTTTTTGTTTTGTTTTTTGTTTGTTTTTCTCCTTTAGTTGCATGCTCCTGCGCCGGGGGGACCTCTCCCCGACGCACCAGCTTGCTTCCTTTCCCCCTTTTGGGGTGGTTTTTTTTTTCTCTCTCTTTAATTTTATTTTAAAGTAGCCTAGAACTAGGCCAGTTTTAATACGGTGACTAATGCCCAAGTAGGCAGTCGCCAGATGAGCTTTTAAAAAAAAAAAAAAAAAAATCGCCCTTCTACCCATGATGTGATGGAAGCAGTTGATACTCCAACATCACCAATCGCGGCGGTTGGACAAACCCCTCAGACACAGAAAATACCCTCGACCCATGAATTCGGATCTACTGGTCGAAAATTCCTTCTCGATCTTCCTTTTCCGCCAGGTTGTGACCCCGAATTATAATAAAGGGCTTCGGTCGGTTCTCCAAAACCCTCGAAAAAAGCCCCAGTTACTGTTCCCTCTAGGTTTCTCTTTCCCTGAAAAGCAGGCTCCTTAAAATCTGCTCTCCGTCCCTCAAGCTCTTTGGGACGAACCTCAAATACAATATCGGCCTCAAAAGAGAAAAAGATATCCAGATAACTCCACCCCGCTGTTATTTGTCTTCAGGAGAATAAACTGGGTATACAGCCCTTTCCGCCGGTACCCTGCTTTCTCACTTTCAACTCTATTGCTCCTGCTGGAAGCTCCTCTCATGGGGCCCCCTTCCTCTCTGGGATCTTTTCTTCAGGGGTTGTTCCCAGAGAGGCTCTGGCCTTCTCGTGGCGAGGGGGGTCAGCCCTGGGCCACTTAGGGGACCCATGGTGCTGCCAACAAGACTTTTAACATGCCCCTCTTTCTTTCCTCCTCTATTACGCTCTTCCACTGCCCTTTATTTCCCCCTCTTCCTTCACCTATCTAGTGTTCCTTAGCGATACCCGACCTCTGATCGTTTAATGGATTGATTTCGAATTGTTCTTTCATGAAGGTGAAAGAGGCTGGGCATCTCCACCGCCTTCGTCTACCGAATGCCCAAGGAGAAACCCATCGTTGGCCCCTTTTCTCTGTGCGTAGGAGAACTCGGTCAGCCTCTTAGGTTTATAAAGATGGTGTGGTGGATCCGTATCCATTCTCCAAGAGGACATACCGGACGTAACTGATTGTATAGTTCAGTAGTGCCGGGCCCTCGTAGGCCTCCATGGTGGGGAGCCCCGAGGGAGAATGCAAAGTTTTTTCTTTTTGCAATGGCTAGCCATAAACCAAAAACCTCCCCTTCTCGTAAGGGTTCTCGTGCTAAACGTTACTTAGCACCCCTTTCAGCCTTCCCTCGCTCGTTGGACTCCTATTCCAACGAAGTAGACCCAGATCTAGATTATCCTCGCTTTCTTGTCATGAATTCATCATCCGACATCCCACTTGCAAAAGTCGATGTGTTTGACGTCAATGAATCTTTTGAGTCCCGCTGTGGTGATCCCCGCCGGATGTGTCAAGAGTAATTGGTGATTTCGTAGTCGAGGTGTCATCCCACTCTCAACACAACCTTGTGCGAAATCTATCTTAGATAGCTGAAATTCCAGTAACTGTCTCGCCCCATCCGCGTCTGAATTTTGTCAAAGGTGTCGTCCATTCAAACGAACTAAAGGACTACGACCTCACCCGTCTTCAGAGTAAGCTCAGTACCCAACATGTCACACACGTACACACGGTAACTAAAACATTAGGCTCCACTAAAGTCCCAACCGCCACACTGATTTTGATATTTGAATGACAAGAACTGCTGCAGTATATTAAAGCTGGGTACCTTCGTGTCCCGGTAAGTCCCTACATCGAACTACCCAGTCGCTGCTTCAATTGCAATCAATTTGGACATGTCGGCCATGCCTGTCTGCACCCTCGTTCCTGCGTGAATTGTAGCTCTGACTACCATGGCCCCGAATGCACCAAAACACCCCGCTGTGCCAACTGCGGAGGTACCCACAGTGCTGCGTCAAAACTCTGCTCTATATTTTTATATGAAAAGGAAGTTCTCGCTTTGCGCCACTTTCTACGTCTAGATATAAGAGAGGCCCGCCAGCGTGCCAGAGCACAAACCTCGCCGCTCTGCCGGCTCTTCTCTGACGTTTTAACGTGACGCTGGACGAAACCGACCATCACACGCGAGTTCCGACCAGCCTGAAGCATTTCACCCTAGATCTACTCGCAGCATCGAAAACATTCAGAATATGCAGTCGAAGCATTGCTCTCACACCGAGATAACCAATGTAGCCCCCCTCTCTCAGCAGCTCTAGCTGGGAGAGACGCTCAGGGTGAGACACTTGAAGACATCAGACGCTATTTGAAAGAATCCTCAACATCGACCAGTGAAGGTTCATCCACCCGGCCCTGAGACCCAAAGCCCAGTGGTAAGAGGAAGGATTCCTCACCTGGGAAATCGACCACCAATAAGCGGGTAGCCTCTGGAGCTGACTCGGTCGAACCCCGAGAATCTTCAATGGACTCCTCCCCTATGGTTGAACATTCTATGCCAATAAGTCCGTCCTACCCTTCACAGGACTTAGGCCCCATCTAATCCAAACGATGGCAGATATACACCTAGCTCCACACACCTCGCTCAGATCACTTGTTCGTTCCGCTCACCCTTCACCCCAAGATCCGATGGAAGCAGTTGATACTCCAACATCACCAATCGCAGCGGTTGGACCAACTCCTCAGACACCGAAAATATCCTCGACCCATGAATCCGGATCTAAAGGCCGAAAATCCCTTCTTGATCTTCCTTTTCCGCCAGGTTTGGAGCCCGAATTACAATCAAGGGCCTCGGTTGGTTCTCCGAAACCCACGAAAAAAACCCCAGTTACTGCTCCATCTAAGATCTCTCCCCCTGCAAAAGCAGGCTCCTCAAAATCAGCTCTCCATCTCCCAAGCTCTTTGGGACGAACCTCAAATACAATATCGGCCTCAAAAGAGAAAAAGATATCCACAGTGGTATCTAATGGTTACACATAATATGTTTCATTTTACAATGGAATTGTCAAGGAGTTCTTCCAAAGTGAGAAGAACTCAAAATTCTTTTGACGACTGTCCGACCCCAGCTTAGCATCTTCTCATTCCTTCAAAACACTTGTTTCCTCGCTTTTCATACAACCTCTCACACAACTTTCTCTGGTCAGCCTCTAATTTCACAGGGTAGATGCTGACCTTCTTCTCAAGTTAACCGTCCCGGATCGGGGCTAAGGGGGGAGGGGACAAGTTCCCTAACCCCTGAGCTCCGGTTTGGGAGTTTTTTTTTTTAACAACCTGCTTCATCCCACACCCATACCTTCCTCACATCCATTTTCCTCTCCTCTTCACAATCTATCCTTTTACGCCGTGTTCAAGGTGGACCCGCCATGCCGATGGACTGCCAGGCCACCAGGCGGGAGGGGTGGTCCCAAATGGCGGTGCCTGGCAGTCCCAGGCCTGTAAGCACCTGTTGCAGAGCGGGCAGCTGCGAGAGGTGGTGAGCGGTTGCATCCCGGAATAAAAAGAGGGTCACCATGCCCAATGATGAGTAATAAAAACAACCCCTTTAATTCCCCCTGAAAAAATTGAGGTTCCCCCCATCCCCCTGTGCTTGCGCAGAGGACCCTCCATATTTCTTTAACTGGAGATGAGGCTTACTACTCTCCTTCGCCTATGGGTGTAGGGGACTCCCTATCACCCCCTTTGGAGGTGCTTTCGGGCACCTCCCTATTTCCAGCGGCAGTCCCTCCTTTTCTTTCTAAGGGGACTGCCAAGAAAGCCAGCAGGCAGTCCATTGCCGACCGCCCCTCGTGTAAGCGGCTTGGTAGGGGTCAAGGCCTGTGCCAACCCACACAAGACTGTTGACGATGCCAAGGGGACCTGCGATGTCCTGGGAGGGGATGGCCAACTGGAGGGCCTTCCATGGGGAAGAATCCGGGCTCGGCACCAAGCACCGAACCCGAATCCGCCCCTATACAAGGATCTCCTCAAACGGCTAGGGTTTCTGAGGCAGTACAAGAAGGAAAGGGATCTCCTCCGACAGGTGCCCCTACGATTACCAGGACCTTCTCCATTTCGGAGAAGGAACTGGCTGAGGCCGGTCCATCTGGCCAGGGGGCTTTTGCCGGCGGAGGTGAGAAGTGGGTTCATTCCCCGCCATCCTCTCCAAAAAAGAAAAGGACAAAGAAGACTCGGGGCTCCTCTCCATCCGCGGAGCCTGCGGGGACGGATGGGTCTGCTGCCAATTTGGCAAGCGACCAAGCCACGATCGGCCCCTCTGCCGCCCCGGGTGCAGAGCCCCCGAATATGACAAAGACCAAAAGTGCGCAGGGCGGAGCCTCGATAACATCGGGGCCCTTGATTGAGAGGTAACCTAGCGTTTTCGAGCCCGCTGGCTTCAAACACTTCTTCTTCATTCGCTCCACTGATTGCAGCATGTTGGCCAAGGGCAACATGATCCATCAGAAGAACGGATTAGCTAGTGTAATTGGTAGAGAGCCGAAGGTGACTCGTTTCTCGGACGGGACACTTCATGGCACCCCAGTGAGTGTGACGCCGCACTCTACCATGAACTTTGTGAAAGTAGTTTATGCGAGTGCAACTCGTTGACTAGTCCATAGAGCACATCACCTTAGAGCTGGCCGACCATGGGGCGGTCCAGGTCGAACGTGTGATGAGAAAACAGGGAGGGGCCTCGAGACCCACCCCTACACTCTTCGTCACATTCGACTGTGACAAACTCCCTGAGTCGGTGAGTGCCGGTTGGTACCGTTACCGCGTGAAGGCCTTCGTGCCGCTGCCGCGGTGGTGCTATTACTGTCACCGCTTCGGCCATACGAATCGTTCTTTTTGACGTGCAAAGTCGGGGTCACCCGAAGTGTGTGTAAACTGCTCCAAGGCCGCACACGATAAGTCTAAATCATGTGTGGCCAAGTGTGTCAATTGCGGAGAGCCGCACCCCGCTTCTTCGAAGCAATGTGGTGCTTATCTCCCCCGTAAGGGGCGCGGCGATTTGCCATCCTGGCAGCCGTGCTGACGGGATCCAGCGCTCCGTCCGGCCCCAGCTTAGCCTCTCTTCCTTCCTTCAGATAGCCTGATTTCTTCCCTACCTCGTCGCTTTTCATACAACCTCTCCCACAACTTTCTCTGGTCAGCCTCTAATTTCACAGGGTAGATGCTGACCTTCTTCTCAAGCCAACCACCCCGGATCGGGGCTGGGGGGGGAGGGGACATTGTTCCCTAACCCCTGAGCTCCGGTTCGGGATGGGGGTTTTTTAACAACCTGCTTCATCCCCACCCATACCTTCCTCACATCCCTTTTCCTCTCCTCTTCAAAATCTATCTTTTTTACGCCGTGTCCAAGGTGGAGCCGCCATGCCGATGGACTGCCAGGCCACCAGGCGGGAGGGGTGGTCCCGAATGGCGGCGCCTGGCTCTGCCGGGCTTGTAAGCACCTCTCGCAGTGCGGGCTACTGCGAGGGGTGATGAGCTATTGCGTCCCGTGGCAAAAATAGGGTCACCATGCCCATAGATGAACAACCAAAAAAAACCCAAACCCCTTTAACTCCCCCTTGCTTATCGACGGAGCCGCCCTTGGGCAGCTCCACCGAAAAATGGAGGTCCCCCCCCCTGTGCTTGCACAGGGGACCCTCCATATTTCTCTAACCGGAGAGGAGGCTTACTCCTCTCCTTCGCCTACGGGTGCAGGGGACTCCCCCTCACCCCCTTCTCTGGAGGTGCTTTCGGGCACCTCCCTTTTCCCAGCGGCAGTCCCATCTTTTCTTTTCAAGGGGACTGCCAAGAAAGCCAGCAGGCAGCCCTTAGCCAGCCGCTCCCCATCAAAGCGGCTCGGTAGGGCAAACCCCCTTAGGGGGGAGAGGGAAGCCAGGCCCCTTCGGTCGCTTCCCTCAAAAGACCTGCTGGCAAGAATATTAAACCTTGCCGGGGTCAAGGCCTGTGCCTCCCCATACAAGACTGGCGACACTGCCAAGGGGACCTGCGATGTCCTGGGAGGGGATGGCCAACTGGAGGCCCCTCCTGTGATAGACATGGTCCTTGAGGAGACCCAGCCCCAGACGGTAGGGCCTTCCATGGGGGGGAATTCGGGCTCGGCGCCAAGCACCGAACCCGAATCCGCCCCTATGCAAGGTCCTCCTCAAATGGCTGAGGGCTCCGAGGCAGTAGAAGGAGGGGAGGGATCTCCTCCGACAGGTGCCCCTACGACAACCAGGACCTTCTCCATTTCGGAGAGGGACCTGGCTGAGGCTGGTCCATCTGGCCTGGGGACTTCTGCCGGCGGAGGTGAAAAGCGGGTTCATTCCCCGCCCTCCTCTCCGAAAAAGAAAAAGAAAAAGACAAAAAAGACTCGGGGCTCCTCTCCATCCGCGGGGGCTGCGGGGACGGATGGGTCTGCTGCCACTCTGGCAAGCGACCAAGCCAAGATCGGCACATCCGCCCCCTCTGCCTCCCCGGTTGCGGAGCCCCTGACAAAGAAGACTAATACCAACAGTGCACAGGGCGGAGCCTCGATGACATCGGGGCCCCTGATTCAGAGGTTACCTGGCGTTTTCGACCCCGCTGGCTTCAAACGCTTCCTCGTTATTCGCTCCACTGATGGCACCATGTTGTCCAAGGGCAACATGATCCATCAGAGGAGAGGATTAGCTAGTGCAATTGGTAGAGAGCCGAAGGTAACCCGTTTCTCGGACGGGAGCCTTCTGGCGAATCCTGCCGAGGCGGCTAAGATTAGTGCTCTTCGGACACTTCATGGCACCCCGGTGAGTGTGACGCCGCACTCTACCATGAACTTTGTGAAAGGAGTAGTTTATGCGAGGGAACTCGTTGACTACTCCATTGAGGATATCACCTTAGAGCTGGCCGACCATGGGGCGGTCAAGGTCGAACGTGTGATGAGAAAACAGGGAGGGGCCTCGAGACCCACCCCTACACTCTTCGTCACGTTCGACTGTGACAAGCTCCCTGAGTCGGTGCGTGCCGGTTGGTACCGCTACCGCGTGAAGGCATTCGTGCCACTTCCGCGGCGGTGCTATTACTGTCATCGCTTCGGCCATACGAATCGCTCATGTAGACGTGCAAAGTCGGGGTCACCCGAAGTCTGTAAATTGCTCCAAGGTCGCACACGATAAGTCCAAATCGTGTGTGGCCAAGTGTGTCAATTGCTGAGAGCCGCACCCTGCTTCTTCGAAGCAATGTGGTGCATATCTCCTTGAGAAAGAAATCCTGGCCGTTCAGGCCCAGGATCGACTCTCATTCCGCGAGGCAAAGGACTTGGTCCTGGCGCGCCCGGCTCTGCCTGGGACGTCATATGCCTCAATAGTTAGGAAGGCACCCTCTGCTCCCGGCCCATCCAGGCCAACGAGCACGGTTGTTTCCGCGCCCATTCGGAGCCCTTCTGCGGGCTCTACTCAACCCGGGCGCTCCCCTGGTAAAGCTGGCGGCAAAAAGGGCTCATACCCTGCCCCGGCTTAAACCAGGGCTCCCCCCTCTTCCCCCAGCGTGACCGTTTCCCGTAAGGCGAAACGGCCACGCGCCTCCACCGAGTCGTTAGACTCACAGGAGGCAACAACCCTGAAGATGGTCGCTAGGCCATCTTCCGGGGTTCCTAAAGCTGCCCCCCGAAAGGAGGACAGCAACAAAGGAGCTTCGGCTCCTTCGCCCACCCCCCGAGGTGGAGCGAGTGGCTCGGAGACGGTGGTTCCTCGAAAAGAGGGCCCCCCGCCTCCGAAGCCGCAGCGCCCGCCTAAGGTTTCGAGGCGGAGGGAGGAAAAGACTCGCATGGCGAGCCCAACCTCCCCCAATAAGTCCTCGAAGGCGACAGCGCCTTCAGCGCTTTGTCCGGCCAACAGCGCCCGGGGTTCTGCCCCCGGGAAGCGTACGGCCATTCCCGTGAGGGTCTTCAATTCGAGGAGGGCCCCCGCGTCTCCTCCGAGCTAGGCCTGGAGGGCATATTCCTTCAATGGAATTGCCGTGGACTCCGGGCCAACTGGGAGGAGCTGCGGAGGCTCGTCTCGTCCCGTTCCCCGTTAGCTATTTTTTTGCAGGAGACCATGCTAGGTGCGTGCCCCCTCCCTGCCCTCCCGGGGTATAAGGGTCTTGCGACCCCACCACCGCGGGATGGCCGGGCTGGGGGATGCGCAGTTTACACCCGGCATGATGTCTCCGTTCTTCCTTTCTCTTTAGATACCTCCTTTCAGGCAGTGGCTGTGCAGCTGCACCTGGATAGGAGGTATACTATCATTTCTGCGTACATTCCACCGTCAGCTGACTTCGACGTGGGGGACTTCCGCCGCGTCGTTGCACGGTTGCCGAGGCCCTATCTCTTGCTTGGAGATCTGAACGGCAGGCATCCTCTCTGGGGAGATTACTCCATAAATCCCAGGGGACAAGTCCTTGCCGATCTGATCGAAGAGCTTGAGATGGGTGTCCTAAACGTGGATGAGTTTACGCATCACTGTGCGAGAACAGTTTCATTTTCTTGCCTTGACCTATCTTTGTGCTCTTCGGATGCACAGCTTGATTTTGATTGGGGGGTGGTCGATGACCTCCATGGTAGTGATCACTTTCCCATTCAAATATCCTTTTCAGGGCAACTGCCGCCTGAGAGACCACCTCGGTGGTGCTTGGCGCGGGCGCGGTGGCCTGCATTTCAGGAAATGACTGAATTCTCTATCTCAGTCGAGGAGTTTAGGTCGGTAGATGAGGCCGTTGAGTTCTTCTCCGGCAACCTCATCGCCGTGGGCCTGACTACTATTCCTAGGACGTCTGGCCGTTTTGCACGCCGACCACTCCCATGGTGGTCGGCCGAGTGTGAGACGGCCCTCAAACACAAGCGTTATGCCTACATGCGCTATAAGCGCCGCCCGAACGATTTCACTGTCGCTGAATTTCGTCGGGCTAGGGCTAGGTTCCGGTATATTTCGAAGCACGCCCGCCGCTCTTCTTGGCGGGCATACGTGTCTTCACTTAACGGGAAGACCCCTTTAGCTGAGGTGTGGAAGCGAGTCAAAAGGATTCGGGGCAAGTTCTCGCAGGACCCCCCTCCCGTTCTCCAGGAGAATGGGACCGCAATCTCAGACCCCGCGTCCGTGGCGGAATCCTTAGCGACCGCTTTTTCCGCATTCTCTAGCCGTGATGCTGCTCCGCCAGCATTCAATGCACGTCGTGATGTTGCGGAAGGCCGCCGGCTGGACTTTACCTCCAGTGGCGGAGAACCCTTCAACGACAAGTTTACTGTGAGTGAGTTGCGGTCCGCTCTCGCTTCGTGCGCGGACACCGCCCATGGTCCGGACGATGTCCCGTACGCCATGCTTCGACACCTGGGTGAGCGAGGCATGGCCTTTCTGTTAGATCTGTTCAACAGGATCTGGGTGGAAGGTCTTCTCCCAGACTTCTGGCGAATCGCTACTGTGCTCGCCTTTCGCAAACCGAGGAGAGATCACTCTACTCCGACCGGTTTCCGCCCAATCTCTCTAACCTCTTGCGTGTGCAAGTTGATGGAGAAATTGGTAAACGTTAGATTAGCTTTTTTCCTGGACAGCGGAGGCCATCTGTCTTCCGCACAGTGCGGCTTCCGCAAGTTCCACTCCACGTCGGATGCTCTGCTCCGACTGGAAAATGCCGTCTGCGAGGCTTTCCTTCGTAGACAGCACTACGCCACGGTGTTTTTCGATTTGGAGAAGGCCTATGATACCGCATGGCGATACGGTATCATGGAGACTCTCTACACGATGGGGGCGAGGGGACGCCTCCCAATGTTTATATCTGAATTTTTGCGAGATCGTCGATTCCGCGTACGGGTGGGGGGAGCTCTCTCCGGCCCAAAGGAGCAGGAAGAGGGTGTCCCGCAGGGAAGTGTCCTCAGTGTCACACTCTTTGCCCTGAGCATCAACGGCATCACCTCGGTGCTGCCGGAAGATGTTCTCGCTACGCTCTACGTGGACGACCTTTGGATCTCTTTTGGCGCGGCCCAGATGCCAACTCTGGAGCGTCGACTCCAACAGGCATTGAACCGCGTCTCTCGCTATGCCGAAGCGCACAGGTTTCGGTTTTCTTTGGCCAAGACTAAGGTGGTGCACTTCTGCCGCCATCCACGGCTTCACCCCGACCCAGATTTGTTTCTTAATGGGGTGCGCCTGGATGTGGTTGAGTCGCACCGTTTCCTTGGTCTTGTATTCGACCGACGCCTCACCTGGGAGGCTCATATTCGCAGCCTTAGGGTCTCTTGTACCCGCGCCATGGACATTCTCCGTTCCGTGACGTTCAGCGCTTGGGGCGCTGATAGGGCTACCGCCTTACTTTTTTATCGATCCTTTGTTCGCTCGAAGCTCGACTACGGATGCGAGTTTTATGCATCCGCAGCCGAGCGTTTATTGCGGAAGGTGGATTCGATCCACCACACCGGCCTTCGCCTTGCGACCGGTGCCTTCCGCACTTCCCCCATTGAGAGCCTGTTGTTCGATGCTGGGGAGATGCCACTCGCTCTGCGCCGCGTGCAGTGCATCACTCGCCTGTACGCGCGAGCCCGGCGCCTCCCTCAGTCGCCAACAGCTCTCACTGCATCCGCAGCTGATCTCGATGGTGCCTATGCCGCCGAGAGACGCCAGTCATACCCTAAGCCCTTTGGGTTTAGGGCCAGGAAACTCCTTCGAGAGGTAGATATAGCTCTCGGGCCGGTGGCGCTCCTGGTTCTGCCCAGGACGCCACCCTGGAGGGTACCACATTTGGCTATTTGTCGCCACGCCTCTGCTCCCAAAGCTTGTACTGCGCCGGGAGTATTGCGTTCGACCTTTTTGGAGCACACATCGTGTCACGCTGGAACCGTGCCAGTGTATACGGATGGCTCCAAGTCCCAAGAGGGGGTCGGCTTCCACGCCGTATCCCCTCTGTTTGAAGTCAGCGGGGCTCTACCAGGCGCTGCGTCTGTCTTCACGGCCGAGCTGGTGGCAACACACCACTCGGTACGGGAGATTACGCGACGTGCCCGGTTCGGAGACCGGATTGTGATCTATAGCGACTCACAAAGCGCCCTGAGTGCTCTCGGGGCATTGGAATCTCCGCATCCCCTGGTTCGCGATATCCGTGACGCCACGGTTTTGGCGAGCCGGGCAGATGTCGAGATTATCTTCTGCTGGGTTCCTGGACATGTGGGAATTGCGGGGAATGAGCGCGCCGATGAGGGCGCCAAAGAGTCCGCGAGGACTCTGCGACCGGACCAGCGTTTCGCTCTTCCTCACACCGACTACATGGCAGGAATACGGGCAGCTCTTCGGACTGCTTGGCAAAGAAGATGGGAGACGGTCGAAGGGAACTTAAAGTTGCGTGCCATTGCGCCGCGACTGTTCCCATGGACCTATCCCCCAATGCCGCGGCGGCTTCAGGTTGCTTTCTGTCGTCTCCGAATCGGACACACTCGTGTGACGCATCGCTATCTGGTGGAGCGCTCGCCTGCGCCCTATTGCAACGACTGCGTCGTCCCCCAGACTGTTGGGCACATTCTTGTCGAATGTCCCAGTCTGGGTGATCTTCGCGCACGACACCTGTCCCGGTCCGGGATGGGCGGGGTCGCTACCGCCTGTCCCTTGTACTCGGGACGAGTGCGTGCACTTTGACTGGTGGACTTGCTAACTTTTTGGGGGAGGCCGGCCTTCTCCCTTTTTTTTAACCAGGCTTAATTTTTGTTGTCTTTGTTTTGTTTTTTTTTGTTGTTGTTGTTTTTGTTATTGTTATTTCTTTTTTGTTGTTCCCTGTTCCATTTTTTAAAGTAGCCTAGAACTAGGCTGTTTGTTTACGGCGACTTATGCCTAAGTCGGCAGTCGCCAGATAGCCCCTTAAATAAAAAAAAAAAAAAAATGGTGCTTATCTCCTTGAGAAAGAAATGCTGGCCGTTCAGGCCCAGGATAGACTCTCATTCCGCGAGGCTAAGGACTTGGTCCTGGCGCGCCCGGCTCTGCCTGGGACGTCTTATGCCTCAATAGTTAGAAAGGCACCCTCTGCTCCTGGCCCATCCAGGCCAACGAGGACGGTTGTTTCTCCCGCTATTCTGAGCCCTTCTGTGGTCTCTACTCAACCCGGGCGCTCCCCTGGTAAAGCTGGCCGCAAAAAGGGTTTACACCCAGCCCCGGCTAAAACCAGGGCTCCCCCCTCTTCCCCCAGCGTGACCGTTTCCCGCAAGGCGAAACGGCCACGCGCCTCCACAGAGTCGTTAGACTCACAGGAGGCAACACCCCTGAAGATTGTCGCTAGGCCATCTTCCGGGGTTCCTAAAGCTGTCCACCGAAAGGAAGACAGCAACAAAGGAGCTTCGGCTCCTTCGCCTACGCCTAGAGGTGGAGCGAGTGGCTCGGAGACGGTGGGTCCTCGAAAAGAGGGCCTCCCGCCTCCGAAGCCGCAACGCCCGCCTGAGGTTTCGAGGCAGAGGGAGGAAAAGACTCTAATGTCGAGCCCAACCTTCCCCAATAAGTCCTCGAAAGCGACAGCGCTTTCCAGCCAACAGCGCCTGGGGTTCTGCCTCCGGGAAGCGTACGGACATTCCCGTGAGGGTCTTCTGTTCGAGGAGGGCCACGGCGTCTCCTCCGAGCTACCCCTGTAGGGCATATTCCTTCAATGGAATTGCTGTTGGCTCCGGGCCAACTGGGAGGAGCTGCGGAGGCTCGTCCCTATCCCTGTTAGCTATCTTTTTGCAGGAGACCATGCTAGGCGCGTGCCCCCTACCGTCCCTCTCGGGGTATAAGGGTCTTGCGACCCCACCACCACAGGATGGCCGGGTTGGGGGATGTGCGGTTTACACCCGGCATGATGTCTCTGTTCTTCCTTTCTCTTTAGATACCTCCTTTCAGGCAGTGGCTGTGCAGCTGCACCTGGATAGGAGGTATATTATTATTTCTGCGTACATTCCACCATCAGCTGACTTCGACGCGGGGGACTTCCGCCGCGTGTGGCACGGTTGCGAGGCCCTATCTCTTGCTTGGAGATCTGAACGGCAGGCATCCTCTCTGGGGAGATTGCTCAATAAATCTCAGGGGACAGGTCCTTCCCGATCTGATCGAAGAGCTTGAGATAGGTGTCCTAAACGTGAATGAGTTTACGCATCACTGTTCGAGAACAGCTTCATTTTCTTGCCTTGACCTATCTTTGTGCTCTTCGGGTGCACAGCCTGATTTGGATTGGGGGGTGGTCGATGACCTCCATGGTAGTGATCACTTTCCCATTCAACTATCATTTTCAGGGCAACTGCCGCCTGAGAGCCCAACTCGGTGGTTCTTGGCGTGGGCGTGGTGGCCTGCATTTCAGGAAATGACTGAATTCTCTATCTCAGTCAAGGAGTTTAGGTCGGTAGATGAGGCCGTTGAGTTCTTCTCCGGCAACCTCATCGCCGCGGGCCTGACTACTATTCCTAGAACGTCTGGCCGGTTTGCACCCTGACCACTTCCATGGTGGTTGGCTGAGTGTGAGACGGACCTCAAACAGAACGTTATGCCTACATGCACTATAAGCGCATTTCTCTGTCTCTGAATTTCGTCGTGCTAGGTTCCGGTATATTTCGAAGCACGCCCGCCGCCCTTCTTGGCTGGCATACGTGTCTTCACTTAACGGGAAGACCCCTTTAGCAGAGGTGTGGAAGCGAGTCAAAAGGATTCGGGGCAAGTTCTCGCAGGACCCCCCTCCCGTTCTCCAGGAGAATGGGACCGCAATCTCGGACCCCACTTCCGTGGCGAAATCCTTCGCGACCGCTTTTTCCGCAATCCCTAGCCGGGCTGCTGCTCCGCCAGCATTCAATGCACGTCGTGATGTCGCGGAAGGCCGCCGGCTGAACTTTACCTACAGAGGCGGAGAACCCTTCAACGACAAGTTTACTGTGAGTGAGTTGCGTTCCGCTCTCGCTTCGTGCGCGGACACCGCCCATGTCTGGACGATGTCCCGTACGCCATGCTTCGACACTTAGGTGAGCGAGGCAAGGCCTTTCTGTTAGATTTGTTCAACAGGGTCTGGGTGGAGGGTCTTCTCTCAGATTCCTGGCGAATCGCTACTGTGCTCGCCTTTCGCAAAACGGGGAGAGATCACTCTAATCTGACCGGTTTCCGCACAATCTCTCTAACCTCTTGCGTGTGCAAGTTGATGAAGAAATTGGTAAATGTTAGATTAGCCTTTTTCCTGGACAGCGTCCCCTTAAGGGGCGCGGCGATTTGCCATCCTGGCCGCCGTTCTGGCGGAACTCAGCACCCTGTCCGACCCCAGCTTAGCCTCTTCTCCTTCCTTCAAAACACCTGTTTCCTCGCTTTTCATACAACCTCTCCCACAACTTTCTCTGGTCAGCCTCTAATTTCACAGGGTAGATGCTGACCTTCTTCTCAAGCCAACCGTCCCGGTTCGGGGCGGAGGGGGAAGGGGACAACGTTCCCTAACCCCTGAGCTCCAGTTTGGGATGGGTTTTTTTTAACAACCTGCTTCATCCCCACTCATACCTTCCTCACTTCCATTTTCCTCTCCTCTTCACAATCTATCCTTTAACGCCGTGTTCACGGTGGAGCCGCCATGCCGATGGACTGCCAGGCCACCAGGCGGGAGGGGTGGTCCCAAATGTCGGCGCCTGGCTCTGCCAGGCCTGTAAGCACCTCTTGCAGTGCCGGCATCTGTGAGAGGTGGTGACCTATTGCATCCTACAGAAAATTTAGGGTCACCATGCCCAATGATGTTAAAAAAAAAAAATCTCTCCCTAATTACCCGTTGCTCATCGACGGAGCCGCCCTCGGGCAGCTCCACCGAAAAAATGGAGGTCCAATCCCCCCTGTGCTTGCGCAGGGGACCCTCCATATTTCTTTAACCGGAGAAGAGGCTTACTACTCTCCTTCGCCTACGGGTGTAGGGGACTCTCCATCACCCCCTTCTTTGGAGGTGCTTTCAGGCACCTCCCTATTTCCAGCGGCAGTCCCTCCTTTTCTTTCTAAGGGGACTGCCAAGAAAGCCAGCAAGCAGTCCATTGCCGACCGCCTCTCGTGTAAGCGGCTCGGTAGGGCAAACCACCTTAATGGGGAGAGGGAAGCCAGGCCCCTTCGGTCGCTTCCCTCAAAAGACCTGCTGGCAAGAATATTAAACCTTGCCGGGGTCAAGGCTTGTGCCTCCCCACAAAAGACTGGTGACGCTGCCAAGGGGACCTGCGATGTCCTGGGAGGGGATGGCCAACTGGAGGCCCCTCCTGTGATAGACATGGTCCTTGAGGAAACCCAGCCTCAGACGCTAGAGCCTTCCATGGGGCGGAATCCGGGCTCTACGCCAAGCAGCGAACCCGAATCCGCGCCTAAGCAAGGTCCTCCTCAAACGGGCTGAGGGCTCCGAGGCAGTACAAGGAGGAAAGTGATCTCCTCCAACCGGTGCACCTGCGACCACGAGGACCTTCTCCATTTCGGAGAAGGACCTGTCTGAGGCCGGTCCATCTTGCCTAGGGGCTCCTATCGGCGTAGGTGAGAAGCGGGTTCATTCCCCGCCCTCTCCAAAACCCCGTAAGGGGCGCGGCGATTTGCCATCCTGGCCGCTGTGCTGACGGGACTCAGCACCCCGTCCGGCCCCAGCTTAGCCTCTCTTCCTTCCTTCAAAACACTTGTTTCCTCTCTTTTCACACAACCTCTCCCACAACTTTTTCTGGTCAGCCTCTAATTTCACAGGGTAGAAGCTGACCTTCTTCTCAGCGAATCGGGGCTGAGGGGGGATGGGACAATGTCCCCTAACCCCTGAGCTCCGGTCTGGGGTGGCTGGTTTTTAACTAACTGCGTCATTTCAACCCATACCTTCCTCACATCCCTTTTCCTCTCGTCTTCAAAATCTATCATTTTTACGCCGTGTCTAAGGTGGAGCCGCCATGCCGATGGACTGCCAGGCCACCAGGTGGGAGGGGTGGTCTCAAATGGCGGCGCCTGGCTCTGCCGGGCCTGCAAGCACCTCTTGCAATGCGGGCAACTGTGAGAGGTGGTGAGCTGTTGCGTCCTGTGTAAATAAGAGGGTCACCATGCCCAATGATGATTATAAAAAAAAAACCCAACCCCCAACTTCCCCAAGAACAACCGAGCCGCCCTCGGGCAGCTCCACCAAAAAAATGGAGGTCTCCCTCCTTGTGCTTGCGCAGGGGACCCTCCATACTTCTTTAACCGGAGAGGAGGCTTACTCCTCTCCTACGCCTACGGGTGTAGGGGACTTCCCCTCACTCCCTTCTCTGGAGGTGCTTTCGGGCACCTCCCTATTTCCAGCGGCAGTCCCTCCTTTTCTTTCTAAGGGGACTGCCAAGAAAGCCAGCAGGCAGCCCATTGCCGACCGCCTCTCTTGTAAGCGGCTCGGTAGGGCAAACCCCCTTAGGGGGGAGAGGGAAGCCAGGCCCCTTCGGTCGCTTCCCTCAAAAGACCTGCTGGCAAGGATATTAAACCTTCCTGGGGGGTTAAGGCTTGTGCCTCCCCACAAATGACTTTTGACGCTGCCAAGGGGACCTGCGATGTCCTGGGAGGGGATGGCCAACTGGAGGCCCCTCCTGTGATAGACATGGTCCTTGAGGAGACCCAGCCTCAGACGGTAGGGCCTTCCATGGGGGGGAACCTGGGCTCGGCGCCAAGCAGCGAACCCGAGTCCGCCCCTATGCAAGGTCCCCCTCAAACGGCTGAGGGCTCCGAGGCAATACAAGGAGGGGTGGGATCTCCTCCGACAGGTGTCCCCACGACTACCAGGAACTTCTCCATTTCGGAGAGGGACCTGGCTGAAGCTGGCCCATCTGGCATGGGGGCTTCTGCCGGCGGAGGTGAGAAGCGGGTTCATTCCCCGCCCTCCTCTCCAAAAAAGAAAAAGACTAGAAAGACAAAGAAGACTCGGGGATCCTCTCCATCCGCGGGGGCTGCGGAGACGGATAGGTCTGCTGCCACTTTGGTTGCGACCAAGCCAAGATCGGCACATCCAGCCCCTCTACCCCCCCTTTTCTAAGACCAAGAGTGCACAGGGCGGAGCCTCGATGACATCGGGGCCCCTGATTCAGAGGTTACCTGGCGTTTTCGAGCCCGCTGGCTTCAAACGCTTCCTCGTTATTCGCTCCACTGATGGCAGCATGTTGTCCAAGGGCAACATGATCCATCAGAGGAGAGGATTAGCTAGTGCAATTGGTACAGAGCCGAAGGTGACCCGTTTCTCGGACGGGAGCCTTCTGGCGAATCCCGCCGAGGCGGCCAAGATAAGTGCTCTTCGGACACTTCATGGCACCCCGGTGAGTGTGACGCCGCACTCTACCATGAACTTTGTAAAAGGAGTAGTTTATGCGAGGGAACTCTTTGACTACTCCATTGAAGACATCACCCTAGAGGTGGCCGACCATGGGGCGGTCAAGATCGAACGTGTGATGAGAAAACAGGGAGGGGCCTCGAGACCCACCCCTACACTCTTCGTCACGTTCGACTGTGACAAGCTCCCTGAGTCGGTGCGTGCCGGTTGGTACCGCTACCGCGTGAAGGCATTTGTGCCACTTCCGCGGCGGTGCTATTACTGTCACCGCTTCGGCCATACGAATCGCTCATGTAGACGTGCAAAGTCGGGGTCACCCGAAGTATGTGTAAATTGCTCCAAGGTCGCACGCGATAAGTCCAAATCGTGTGTGGCCAAGTGTGTCAATTGCGGAGAGCCGCACCCTGCTTCTTCGAAGCAATGTGGTGCATATCTCCTGGAGAAAGAAATCCTGGCCGTTCAGGCCCAGGATAGACTCTCATTCCGCGAGGCTAAGGACTTGGTCCTGGCGCGCCCAGCTCTGCCTGGGACGTCATATGCCTCAGTAGCTAGAAAGGCACCCTCTGCTCCTGGCCCATCCAGGCCAACGAGCACGGTTGTTTCCGCGCCCATTCGGAGCCCTTCTGCGGGCTCTACCCAACCCGTGCGCTCCCCTGGTAAAGCTGGCGGCAAAAAGGGTTCATACCCAGCCCCGTCTAAAACCAGGGCTCCCCCCTCTTCCCCCAGCGTGACCGTTTCCCGCAAGGCGAAACGGCCACGCGCCTCCACCGAGTCGTTAGACTCACAGGAGGCAACACCCCTGAAGATGGTCGCTAGGCCATCTTCGGGGGTTCCTAAAGCTGTCCCCCGAAAGGAGGACAGCAACAAAGGAGCTTCGGCTCCTTCGCCCACGCCCCGAGGTGGAGCGAGTGGCTCGGAGACGGTGGTTCCTCGAAAAGAGGGCCCCCCGCCTCCGAAGCCGCAGCGCCCGCCTAAGGTTTCGAGGCGGAGGGAGGAAAAGACTCGCATGGCGAGCCCAACCTCCCCCAATAAGTCCTCGAAGGCGACAGCGCCTCCAGCGCTTTGTCCGGCCAACAGCGCCCGGGGTTCTGCCCCTGGGAAGCGTACGGCCATTCCCGTGTGGGTCTTCAGTTCGAGGAGGGCCCCCGCGTCTCCTCCGAGCTAGGCCTGGAGGGCATATTCCTTCAATGGAATTGCCGAGGACTCCGGGCCAACTGGGAGGAGCTGCGGAGGCTCGTCTCGTCCCGCTCCCCGTTAGCTATTTTTTTGCAGGAGACCATGCTGGGCGCGTGCCCCCTGCCCGCCCTCCCGGGGTACAAGGGTCTTGCGACCCCACCACCGCGGGATGGCCGGGCTGGGGGATGCGCGGTTTACACCCGGCATGATGTCTCCGTTCTTCCTTTCTCTTTAGATACCTCCTTTCAGGCAGTGGTTGTGCAGCTGCACCTGGATAGGAGGTATACTATCATTTCTGCGTACATTCCACCGTCAGCTGACTTCGACGCGGGGGACTTCCGCCGCGTCGTGGCACGGTTGCCGAGGCCCTATCTCTTGCTTGGAGATCTGAACGGCAGGCATCCTCTCTGGGGAGATTACTCCATAAATCCCAGGGGACAAGTCCTTGCCGATCTGATCGAAGAGCTTGAGATGGGTGTCCTAAACGTGGATGAGTTTACGCATCACTGTCCGAGAACCGCCTCATTTTCTTGCCTTGACCTATCTTTGTGCTCTTCGGATGCACAGCCTGATTTGGATTGGGGGGTGGTCGATGACCTCCATGGTAGTGATCACTTTCCCATTCAAATATTATTTTCAGGGCAACTGCCGCCTGAGAGACCACCTCGGTGTTGCTTGGCGCGGGCGCGGTGGCCTGCATTTCAGGAAATGACTGAATTCTCTATCTCAGTCGAGGAGTTTAGGTCGGTAGATGAGGCCGTTGAGTTCTTCTCCGGCAACCTCATCGCCGTGGGCCTGACTACTATTCCTAGGACGTCTGGCCGTTTTGCACGCCGACCGCTCCCGTGGTGGTCGGCCGAGTGTGAGACGGCCCTCAAACAGAAGCGTTATGCCTACATGCACTATAAGCGCCGCCCGAACGATTTCACTGTCGCTAAATTTCGTCGGGCTAGGGCTAGGTTCCGGTATATTTCGAAGCACGCCCACCGCTCTTCTTGGTGGGCATACGTGTCTTCACTTAACGGGAAGACCCCTTTAGCTGAGGTGTGGAAGCGAGTCAAAAGGATTCGGGGCAAGTTCTCGCAGGACCCCCCTCCCGTTCTCCAGGAGAATGGGACCGCAATCTCGGACCCCGCGTCCGTGGCAGAATCCTTCGCGACCGCTTTTTCTGCATTCTCTAGCCGTGATGTTGCTCCGCCAGCATTCAATGCACGTCGTGATGTCGCGGAAGGCCGCCGGCTGGACTTTACCTCCAGAGGCGGAGAACCCTTCGACGACAAGTTTACTGTAAGCGAGTTGCGTTCCGCTCTCGCTTCGTGCGCGGACACCGCCCACGGTCCGGACGATGTCCCGTACGCCATGCTTCGACATCTAGGTGAGCGGGGCATGGCCTTTCTGTTAGATTTGTTCAACAGGATCTGGGTGGAAGGTCTTCTCCCAGACTCCTGGCGAATCGCTACTGTGCTTGCCTTTCGCAAACCGGGGAGAGATCACTCTACTCCGACCCGTTTCCGCCCAATCTCTCTAACCTCTTGCGTGTGCAAGTTGATGGAGAAATTGGTAAATGTTAGATTAGCCTATTTCCTGGACAGCGGAGGCCATCTGTCTTCTGCACAGTGCGGCTTCCGTAAGTTCCACTCCACGTCGGATGCTCTGCTCCGACTGGAAAGTGCCGTCTGCGAGGCTTTCCTTCGTAGACAGCACTACGCCACGGTGTTTTTTGATCTGGAGAAGGCCTATGATACCGCATGGCGATACGGTATCATGGAGACTCTCCACACGATGGGGGCGAGGGGACGCCTCCCAATTTTTATATCTGAATTTTTGCGAGATCGTCGATTCCGCGTACGGGTGGGGGGAGCCCTCTCCGGCCCAAAGGAGCAGGAAGAGGGTGTCCCGCAGGGAAGTGTCCTCAGTGTCACACTCTTTGCCCTGAGCATCAACGGCATCACCTCGGTGCTGCCGGAAGATGTTCTCGCTACGCTCTACGTGGACGACCTTTGGATCTCTTTTGGCGCGGCCCAGATGCCAACTCTGGAGCGTCGACTCCAACAGGCATTGAACCGGAACCGCGTCTCTCGCTATGCCGAAGCGCACAGGTTTCGGTTTTCTTTGGCCAAGACTAAGGTGGTGCACTTCTGCCGCCATCCACGGCTTCACCCCGACCCAGATTTGTTTCTTAATGGGGTGCGCCTGGATGTGGTTGAGTCGCACCGTTTCCTTGGTCTTGTATTCGACCGACGCCTCACCTGGGAGGCTCATATTCGCAGCCTTAGGGTCTCTTGTACCCGCGCCATGGACATTCTCCGTTCCGTCACGTTCAGCGCTTGAGGCGCTGATAGGGCTACTGCCTTGCTTTTTTATCGATCCTTTGTTCGCTCGAAGCTCGACTACGGATGCGAGTTTTATGCATCGGCAGCCGAGCGTTTATTGCGGAAGGTGGATTCGATCCACCACACCAGCCTTCGCCTTGCGACCAGTGCCTTTCGCACTTCCCCCATTGAGAGCCTGTTGGTCGATGCTGGGAAGATGCCACTCGCTCTGCGCCGCGTGCAGTGCATCACTCGCCTATACGCGCGAGCCCGGCGCCTCCCTCAGTCGCTAACAGCTCTCACTGCATCCGCAGCTGATCTCGATGGTGCCTATGCCGCCGAGAGACGCCAGTCATACCCTAAGCCCTTTGGGTTTAGGGCCAGGAAACTCCTTCGAGAGCTAGATATAGCTCTCGGGCCGGTGGCGCCCCTGGTTCTGCCCAGGACGCCACCCTGGAGGGTCCCACATTTGGCTATTTGTCGCCACGCCTCTGCTCCCAAAGCTTGTACTGCGCCGGGACTATTGCGTTCGACTTTTTTGGAGCACACATCGTGTCACGCTGGTACCGTGCCAGTGTATACGGATGGCTCCAAGTCCCAAGAGGGGGTCGGCTTCCACGCCGTATTCCCTCTGTTTGAAGTCAGCGGGGCTCTACCAGGCGCTGCGTCTGTCATCACGGCCGAGCTGGTGGCAATACACCACTCGCTACGGGAGTTTACGCGACGTGCCCGGTTCGGAGACCGGATTGTGATCTATAGCGACTCACAAAGTGCTCTGAGTGCTCTCGGGGCATTGGAATCTCCGCATCCCCTGGTTCGCGAAATCCGTGACACCACGGTTTTGGCGAGCCGGGCAGATGTCGAGATCATCTTCTGCTGGGTTCCTGGACATGTAGGAATTGCGGGGAATGAGGGCGCCAAAGAGTCCGCGAGGATTCTGCGACCGGACCAGCGTTTCGCTCTTCCTCACACCGACTACATGGCAGGAATACGGGCAGCTCTTCGGACTGCTTGGCAAAGAAGATGGGAGACGGTCGAAGGGAACTTAAAGTTGCGTGCCATTGCGCCGCGACTGTTCCCATGGACCTATCCCCCAATGCCGCGGCGGCTTCAGGTTGCTTTCTCTCGTCTCCGAATCGGACACAATCGTGTGACGCATCGCTATCTGATGGAGCGCTCGCCTGCGCCCTATTGCAACGACTGCGTCGTCCCCCAGACTGTTCGGCACATTCTTGTCGAATGTCCCAGTCTGGGTGATCTTCGCGCACGATACCTGTCCCGGTACCGGGATGGGCGGGGTCGCTACCGCCTGCCCCTTGTGCTCGGGACAGATTCGTGCACATTGACTTGTTGACTTCTTGGGGGAGGCCGGCCTTCTCCCTATTATTTAAGCAATGTTTGTTTGTTTTTTTTTGTTTGTTTTTTTTGTTTTGTTTTTTGTTTGTTTTTCTCCTTTAGTTGCATGCTCCTGCGCCGGGGGGACCTCTCCCCGACGCACCAGCTTGCTTCCTTTCCCCCTTTTGGGGTGTTTTTTTTTTTCTCTCTCTTTAATTTTATTTTAAAGTAGCCTAGAACTAGGCCAGTTTTAATACGGTGACTAATGCCCAAGTAGGCAGTCGCCAGATGAGCTTTTAAAAAAAAAAAAAAAAAATCGCCCTTCTACCCATGATGTGATGGAAGCAGTTGATACTCCAACATCACCAATCGCGGCGGTTGGACAAACCCCTCAGACACAGAAAATACCCTCGACCCATGAATTCGGATCTACTGGTCGAAAATTCCTTCTCGATCTTCCTTTTCCGCCAGGTTGTGACCCCGAATTATAATAAAGGGCTTCGGTCGGTTCTCCAAAACCCTCGAAAAAAGCCCCAGTTACTGTTCCCTCTAGGTTTCTCTTTCCCTGAAAAGCAGGCTCCTTAAAATCTGCTCTCCGTCCCTCAAGCTCTTTGGGACGAACCTCAAATACAATATCGGCCTCAAAAGAGAAAAAGATATCCAGATAACTCCACCCCGCTGTTATTTGTCTTCAGGAGAATAAACTGGGTATACAGCCCTTTCCGCCGGTACCCTGCTTTCTCACTTTCAACTCTATTGCTCCTGCTGGAAGCTCCTCTCATGGGGCCCCCTTCCTCTCTGGGATCTTTTCTTCAGGGGTTGTTCCCAGAGAGGCTCTGGCCTTCTCGTGGCGAGGGGGGTCAGCCCTGGGCCACTTAGGGGACCCATGGTGCTGCCAACAAGACTTTTAACATGCCCCTCTTTCTTTCCTCCTCTATTACGCTCTTCCACTGCCCTTTATTTCCCCCTCTTCCTTCACCTATCTAGTGTTCCTTAGCGATACCCGACCTCTGATCGTTTAATGGATTGATTTCGAATTGTTCTTTCATGAAGGTGAAAGAGGCTGGGCATCTCCACCGCCTTCGTCTACCGAATGCCCAAGGAGAAACCCATCGTTGGCCCCTTTTCTCTGTGCGTAGGAGAACTCGGTCAGCCTCTTAGGTTTATAAAGATGGTGTGGTGGATCCGTATCCATTCTCCAAGAGGACATACCGGACGTAACTGATTGTATAGTTCAGTAGTGCCGGGCCCTCGTAGGCCTCCATGGTGGGGAGCCCCGAGGGAGAATGCAAAGTTTTTTCTTTTTGCAATGGCTAGCCATAAACCAAAAACCTCCCCTTCTCGTAAGGGTTCTCGTGCTAAACGTTACTTAGCACCCCTTTCAGCCTTCCCTCGCTCGTTGGACTCCTATTCCAACGAAGTAGACCCAGATCTAGATTATCCTCGCTTTCTTGTCATGAATTCATCATCCGACATCCCACTTGCAAAAGTCGATGTGTTTGACGTCAATGAATCTTTTGAGTCCCGCTGTGGTGATCCCCGCCGGATGTGTCAAGAGTAATTGGTGATTTCGTAGTCGAGGTGTCATCCCACTCTCAACACAACCTTGTGCGAAATCTATCTTAGATAGCTGAAATTCCAGTAACTGTCTCGCCCCATCCGCGTCTGAATTTTGTCAAAGGTGTCGTCCATTCAAACGAACTAAAGGACTACGACCTCACCCGTCTTCAGAGTAAGCTCAGTACCCAACATGTCACACACGTACACACGGTAACTAAAACATTAGGCTCCACTAAAGTCCCAACCGCCACACTGATTTTGATATTTGAATGACAAGAACTGCTGCAGTATATTAAAGCTGGGTACCTTCGTGTCCCGGTAAGTCCCTACATCGAACTACCCAGTCGCTGCTTCAATTGCAATCAATTTGGACATGTCGGCCATGCCTGTCTGCACCCTCGTTCCTGCGTGAATTGTAGCTCTGACTACCATGGCCCCGAATGCACCAAAACACCCCGCTGTGCCAACTGCGGAGGTACCCACAGTGCTGCGTCAAAACTCTGCTCTATATTTTTATATGAAAAGGAAGTTCTCGCTTTGCGCCACTTTCTACGTCTAGATATAAGAGAGGCCCGCCAGCGTGCCAGAGCACAAACCTCGCCGCTCTGCCGGCTCTTCTCTGACGTTTTAACGTGACGCTGGACGAAACCGACCATCACACGCGAGTTCCGACCAGCCTGAAGCATTTCACCCTAGATCTACTCGCAGCATCGAAAACATTCAGAATATGCAGTCGAAGCATTGCTCTCACACCGAGATAACCAATGTAGCCCCCCTCTCTCAGCAGCTCTAGCTGGGAGAGACGCTCAGGGTGAGACACTTGAAGACATCAGACGCTATTTGAAAGAATCCTCAACATCGACCAGTGAAGGTTCATCCACCCGGCCCTGAGACCCAAAGCCCAGTGGTAAGAGGAAGGATTCCTCACCTGGGAAATCGACCACCAATAAGCGGGTAGCCTCTGGAGCTGACTCGGTCGAACCCCGAGAATCTTCAATGGACTCCTCCCCTATGGTTGAACATTCTATGCCAATAAGTCCGTCCTACCCTTCACAGGACTTAGGCCCCATCTAATCCAAACGATGGCAGATATACACCTAGCTCCACACACCTCGCTCAGATCACTTGTTCGTTCCGCTCACCCTTCACCCCAAGATCCGATGGAAGCAGTTGATACTCCAACATCACCAATCGCAGCGGTTGGACCAACTCCTCAGACACCGAAAATATCCTCGACCCATGAATCCGGATCTAAAGGCCGAAAATCCCTTCTTGATCTTCCTTTTCCGCCAGGTTTGGAGCCCGAATTACAATCAAGGGCCTCGGTTGGTTCTCCGAAACCCACGAAAAAAACCCCAGTTACTGCTCCATCTAAGATCTCTCCCCCTGCAAAAGCAGGCTCCTCAAAATCAGCTCTCCATCTCCCAAGCTCTTTGGGACGAACCTCAAATACAATATCGGCCTCAAAAGAGAAAAAGATATCCACAGTGGTATCTAATGGTTACACATAATATGTTTCATTTTACAATGGAATTGTCAAGGAGTTCTTCCAAAGTGAGAAGAACTCAAAATTCTTTTGACGACTGTCCGACCCCAGCTTAGCATCTTCTCATTCCTTCAAAACACTTGTTTCCTCGCTTTTCATACAACCTCTCACACAACTTTCTCTGGTCAGCCTCTAATTTCACAGGGTAGATGCTGACCTTCTTCTCAAGTTAACCGTCCCGGATCGGGGCTAAGGGGGGAGGGGACAAGTTCCCTAACCCCTGAGCTCCGGTTTGGGAGTTTTTTTTTTTAACAACCTGCTTCATCCCACACCCATACCTTCCTCACATCCATTTTCCTCTCCTCTTCACAATCTATCCTTTTACGCCGTGTTCAAGGTGGACCCGCCATGCCGATGGACTGCCAGGCCACCAGGCGGGAGGGGTGGTCCCAAATGGCGGTGCCTGGCAGTCCCAGGCCTGTAAGCACCTGTTGCAGAGCGGGCAGCTGCGAGAGGTGGTGAGCGGTTGCATCCCGGAATAAAAAGAGGGTCACCATGCCCAATGATGAGTAATAAAAACAACCCCTTTAATTCCCCCTGAAAAAATTGAGGTTCCCCCCATCCCCCTGTGCTTGCGCAGAGGACCCTCCATATTTCTTTAACTGGAGATGAGGCTTACTACTCTCCTTCGCCTATGGGTGTAGGGGACTCCCTATCACCCCCTTTGGAGGTGCTTTCGGGCACCTCCCTATTTCCAGCGGCAGTCCCTCCTTTTCTTTCTAAGGGGACTGCCAAGAAAGCCAGCAGGCAGTCCATTGCCGACCGCCCCTCGTGTAAGCGGCTTGGTAGGGGTCAAGGCCTGTGCCAACCCACACAAGACTGTTGACGATGCCAAGGGGACCTGCGATGTCCTGGGAGGGGATGGCCAACTGGAGGGCCTTCCATGGGGAAGAATCCGGGCTCGGCACCAAGCACCGAACCCGAATCCGCCCCTATACAAGGATCTCCTCAAACGGCTAGGGTTTCTGAGGCAGTACAAGAAGGAAAGGGATCTCCTCCGACAGGTGCCCCTACGATTACCAGGACCTTCTCCATTTCGGAGAAGGAACTGGCTGAGGCCGGTCCATCTGGCCAGGGGGCTTTTGCCGGCGGAGGTGAGAAGTGGGTTCATTCCCCGCCATCCTCTCCAAAAAAGAAAAGGACAAAGAAGACTCGGGGCTCCTCTCCATCCGCGGAGCCTGCGGGGACGGATGGGTCTGCTGCCAATTTGGCAAGCGACCAAGCCACGATCGGCCCCTCTGCCGCCCCGGGTGCAGAGCCCCCGAATATGACAAAGACCAAAAGTGCGCAGGGCGGAGCCTCGATAACATCGGGGCCCTTGATTGAGAGGTAACCTAGCGTTTTCGAGCCCGCTGGCTTCAAACACTTCTTCTTCATTCGCTCCACTGATTGCAGCATGTTGGCCAAGGGCAACATGATCCATCAGAAGAACGGATTAGCTAGTGTAATTGGTAGAGAGCCGAAGGTGACTCGTTTCTCGGACGGGACACTTCATGGCACCCCAGTGAGTGTGACGCCGCACTCTACCATGAACTTTGTGAAAGTAGTTTATGCGAGTGCAACTCGTTGACTAGTCCATAGAGCACATCACCTTAGAGCTGGCCGACCATGGGGCGGTCCAGGTCGAACGTGTGATGAGAAAACAGGGAGGGGCCTCGAGACCCACCCCTACACTCTTCGTCACATTCGACTGTGACAAACTCCCTGAGTCGGTGAGTGCCGGTTGGTACCGTTACCGCGTGAAGGCCTTCGTGCCGCTGCCGCGGTGGTGCTATTACTGTCACCGCTTCGGCCATACGAATCGTTCTTTTTGACGTGCAAAGTCGGGGTCACCCGAAGTGTGTGTAAACTGCTCCAAGGCCGCACACGATAAGTCTAAATCATGTGTGGCCAAGTGTGTCAATTGCGGAGAGCCGCACCCCGCTTCTTCGAAGCAATGTGGTGCTTATCTCCCCCGTAAGGGGCGCGGCGATTTGCCATCCTGGCAGCCGTGCTGACGGGATCCAGCGCTCCGTCCGGCCCCAGCTTAGCCTCTCTTCCTTCCTTCAGATAGCCTGATTTCTTCCCTACCTCGTCGCTTTTCATACAACCTCTCCCACAACTTTCTCTGGTCAGCCTCTAATTTCACAGGGTAGATGCTGACCTTCTTCTCAAGCCAACCACCCCGGATCGGGGCTGGGGGGGGAGGGGACATTGTTCCCTAACCCCTGAGCTCCGGTTCGGGATGGGGGTTTTTTAACAACCTGCTTCATCCCCACCCATACCTTCCTCACATCCCTTTTCCTCTCCTCTTCAAAATCTATCTTTTTTACGCCGTGTCCAAGGTGGAGCCGCCATGCCGATGGACTGCCAGGCCACCAGGCGGGAGGGGTGGTCCCGAATGGCGGCGCCTGGCTCTGCCGGGCTTGTAAGCACCTCTCGCAGTGCGGGCTACTGCGAGGGGTGATGAGCTATTGCGTCCCGTGGCAAAAATAGGGTCACCATGCCCATAGATGAACAACCAAAAAAAACCCAAACCCCTTTAACTCCCCCTTGCTTATCGACGGAGCCGCCCTTGGGCAGCTCCACCGAAAAATGGAGGTCCCCCCCCCTGTGCTTGCACAGGGGACCCTCCATATTTCTCTAACCGGAGAGGAGGCTTACTCCTCTCCTTCGCCTACGGGTGCAGGGGACTCCCCCTCACCCCCTTCTCTGGAGGTGCTTTCGGGCACCTCCCTTTTCCCAGCGGCAGTCCCATCTTTTCTTTTCAAGGGGACTGCCAAGAAAGCCAGCAGGCAGCCCTTAGCCAGCCGCTCCCCATCAAAGCGGCTCGGTAGGGCAAACCCCCTTAGGGGGGAGAGGGAAGCCAGGCCCCTTCGGTCGCTTCCCTCAAAAGACCTGCTGGCAAGAATATTAAACCTTGCCGGGGTCAAGGCCTGTGCCTCCCCATACAAGACTGGCGACACTGCCAAGGGGACCTGCGATGTCCTGGGAGGGGATGGCCAACTGGAGGCCCCTCCTGTGATAGACATGGTCCTTGAGGAGACCCAGCCCCAGACGGTAGGGCCTTCCATGGGGGGGAATTCGGGCTCGGCGCCAAGCACCGAACCCGAATCCGCCCCTATGCAAGGTCCTCCTCAAATGGCTGAGGGCTCCGAGGCAGTAGAAGGAGGGGAGGGATCTCCTCCGACAGGTGCCCCTACGACAACCAGGACCTTCTCCATTTCGGAGAGGGACCTGGCTGAGGCTGGTCCATCTGGCCTGGGGACTTCTGCCGGCGGAGGTGAAAAGCGGGTTCATTCCCCGCCCTCCTCTCCGAAAAAGAAAAAGAAAAAGACAAAAAAGACTCGGGGCTCCTCTCCATCCGCGGGGGCTGCGGGGACGGATGGGTCTGCTGCCACTCTGGCAAGCGACCAAGCCAAGATCGGCACATCCGCCCCCTCTGCCTCCCCGGTTGCGGAGCCCCTGACAAAGAAGACTAATACCAACAGTGCACAGGGCGGAGCCTCGATGACATCGGGGCCCCTGATTCAGAGGTTACCTGGCGTTTTCGACCCCGCTGGCTTCAAACGCTTCCTCGTTATTCGCTCCACTGATGGCACCATGTTGTCCAAGGGCAACATGATCCATCAGAGGAGAGGATTAGCTAGTGCAATTGGTAGAGAGCCGAAGGTAACCCGTTTCTCGGACGGGAGCCTTCTGGCGAATCCTGCCGAGGCGGCTAAGATTAGTGCTCTTCGGACACTTCATGGCACCCCGGTGAGTGTGACGCCGCACTCTACCATGAACTTTGTGAAAGGAGTAGTTTATGCGAGGGAACTCGTTGACTACTCCATTGAGGATATCACCTTAGAGCTGGCCGACCATGGGGCGGTCAAGGTCGAACGTGTGATGAGAAAACAGGGAGGGGCCTCGAGACCCACCCCTACACTCTTCGTCACGTTCGACTGTGACAAGCTCCCTGAGTCGGTGCGTGCCGGTTGGTACCGCTACCGCGTGAAGGCATTCGTGCCACTTCCGCGGCGGTGCTATTACTGTCATCGCTTCGGCCATACGAATCGCTCATGTAGACGTGCAAAGTCGGGGTCACCCGAAGTCTGTAAATTGCTCCAAGGTCGCACACGATAAGTCCAAATCGTGTGTGGCCAAGTGTGTCAATTGCTGAGAGCCGCACCCTGCTTCTTCGAAGCAATGTGGTGCATATCTCCTTGAGAAAGAAATCCTGGCCGTTCAGGCCCAGGATCGACTCTCATTCCGCGAGGCAAAGGACTTGGTCCTGGCGCGCCCGGCTCTGCCTGGGACGTCATATGCCTCAATAGTTAGGAAGGCACCCTCTGCTCCCGGCCCATCCAGGCCAACGAGCACGGTTGTTTCCGCGCCCATTCGGAGCCCTTCTGCGGGCTCTACTCAACCCGGGCGCTCCCCTGGTAAAGCTGGCGGCAAAAAGGGCTCATACCCTGCCCCGGCTTAAACCAGGGCTCCCCCCTCTTCCCCCAGCGTGACCGTTTCCCGTAAGGCGAAACGGCCACGCGCCTCCACCGAGTCGTTAGACTCACAGGAGGCAACAACCCTGAAGATGGTCGCTAGGCCATCTTCCGGGGTTCCTAAAGCTGCCCCCCGAAAGGAGGACAGCAACAAAGGAGCTTCGGCTCCTTCGCCCACCCCCCGAGGTGGAGCGAGTGGCTCGGAGACGGTGGTTCCTCGAAAAGAGGGCCCCCCGCCTCCGAAGCCGCAGCGCCCGCCTAAGGTTTCGAGGCGGAGGGAGGAAAAGACTCGCATGGCGAGCCCAACCTCCCCCAATAAGTCCTCGAAGGCGACAGCGCCTTCAGCGCTTTGTCCGGCCAACAGCGCCCGGGGTTCTGCCCCCGGGAAGCGTACGGCCATTCCCGTGAGGGTCTTCAATTCGAGGAGGGCCCCCGCGTCTCCTCCGAGCTAGGCCTGGAGGGCATATTCCTTCAATGGAATTGCCGTGGACTCCGGGCCAACTGGGAGGAGCTGCGGAGGCTCGTCTCGTCCCGTTCCCCGTTAGCTATTTTTTTGCAGGAGACCATGCTAGGTGCGTGCCCCCTCCCTGCCCTCCCGGGGTATAAGGGTCTTGCGACCCCACCACCGCGGGATGGCCGGGCTGGGGGATGCGCAGTTTACACCCGGCATGATGTCTCCGTTCTTCCTTTCTCTTTAGATACCTCCTTTCAGGCAGTGGCTGTGCAGCTGCACCTGGATAGGAGGTATACTATCATTTCTGCGTACATTCCACCGTCAGCTGACTTCGACGTGGGGGACTTCCGCCGCGTCGTTGCACGGTTGCCGAGGCCCTATCTCTTGCTTGGAGATCTGAACGGCAGGCATCCTCTCTGGGGAGATTACTCCATAAATCCCAGGGGACAAGTCCTTGCCGATCTGATCGAAGAGCTTGAGATGGGTGTCCTAAACGTGGATGAGTTTACGCATCACTGTGCGAGAACAGTTTCATTTTCTTGCCTTGACCTATCTTTGTGCTCTTCGGATGCACAGCTTGATTTTGATTGGGGGGTGGTCGATGACCTCCATGGTAGTGATCACTTTCCCATTCAAATATCCTTTTCAGGGCAACTGCCGCCTGAGAGACCACCTCGGTGGTGCTTGGCGCGGGCGCGGTGGCCTGCATTTCAGGAAATGACTGAATTCTCTATCTCAGTCGAGGAGTTTAGGTCGGTAGATGAGGCCGTTGAGTTCTTCTCCGGCAACCTCATCGCCGTGGGCCTGACTACTATTCCTAGGACGTCTGGCCGTTTTGCACGCCGACCACTCCCATGGTGGTCGGCCGAGTGTGAGACGGCCCTCAAACACAAGCGTTATGCCTACATGCGCTATAAGCGCCGCCCGAACGATTTCACTGTCGCTGAATTTCGTCGGGCTAGGGCTAGGTTCCGGTATATTTCGAAGCACGCCCGCCGCTCTTCTTGGCGGGCATACGTGTCTTCACTTAACGGGAAGACCCCTTTAGCTGAGGTGTGGAAGCGAGTCAAAAGGATTCGGGGCAAGTTCTCGCAGGACCCCCCTCCCGTTCTCCAGGAGAATGGGACCGCAATCTCAGACCCCGCGTCCGTGGCGGAATCCTTAGCGACCGCTTTTTCCGCATTCTCTAGCCGTGATGCTGCTCCGCCAGCATTCAATGCACGTCGTGATGTTGCGGAAGGCCGCCGGCTGGACTTTACCTCCAGTGGCGGAGAACCCTTCAACGACAAGTTTACTGTGAGTGAGTTGCGGTCCGCTCTCGCTTCGTGCGCGGACACCGCCCATGGTCCGGACGATGTCCCGTACGCCATGCTTCGACACCTGGGTGAGCGAGGCATGGCCTTTCTGTTAGATCTGTTCAACAGGATCTGGGTGGAAGGTCTTCTCCCAGACTTCTGGCGAATCGCTACTGTGCTCGCCTTTCGCAAACCGAGGAGAGATCACTCTACTCCGACCGGTTTCCGCCCAATCTCTCTAACCTCTTGCGTGTGCAAGTTGATGGAGAAATTGGTAAACGTTAGATTAGCTTTTTTCCTGGACAGCGGAGGCCATCTGTCTTCCGCACAGTGCGGCTTCCGCAAGTTCCACTCCACGTCGGATGCTCTGCTCCGACTGGAAAATGCCGTCTGCGAGGCTTTCCTTCGTAGACAGCACTACGCCACGGTGTTTTTCGATTTGGAGAAGGCCTATGATACCGCATGGCGATACGGTATCATGGAGACTCTCTACACGATGGGGGCGAGGGGACGCCTCCCAATGTTTATATCTGAATTTTTGCGAGATCGTCGATTCCGCGTACGGGTGGGGGGAGCTCTCTCCGGCCCAAAGGAGCAGGAAGAGGGTGTCCCGCAGGGAAGTGTCCTCAGTGTCACACTCTTTGCCCTGAGCATCAACGGCATCACCTCGGTGCTGCCGGAAGATGTTCTCGCTACGCTCTACGTGGACGACCTTTGGATCTCTTTTGGCGCGGCCCAGATGCCAACTCTGGAGCGTCGACTCCAACAGGCATTGAACCGCGTCTCTCGCTATGCCGAAGCGCACAGGTTTCGGTTTTCTTTGGCCAAGACTAAGGTGGTGCACTTCTGCCGCCATCCACGGCTTCACCCCGACCCAGATTTGTTTCTTAATGGGGTGCGCCTGGATGTGGTTGAGTCGCACCGTTTCCTTGGTCTTGTATTCGACCGACGCCTCACCTGGGAGGCTCATATTCGCAGCCTTAGGGTCTCTTGTACCCGCGCCATGGACATTCTCCGTTCCGTGACGTTCAGCGCTTGGGGCGCTGATAGGGCTACCGCCTTACTTTTTTATCGATCCTTTGTTCGCTCGAAGCTCGACTACGGATGCGAGTTTTATGCATCCGCAGCCGAGCGTTTATTGCGGAAGGTGGATTCGATCCACCACACCGGCCTTCGCCTTGCGACCGGTGCCTTCCGCACTTCCCCCATTGAGAGCCTGTTGTTCGATGCTGGGGAGATGCCACTCGCTCTGCGCCGCGTGCAGTGCATCACTCGCCTGTACGCGCGAGCCCGGCGCCTCCCTCAGTCGCCAACAGCTCTCACTGCATCCGCAGCTGATCTCGATGGTGCCTATGCCGCCGAGAGACGCCAGTCATACCCTAAGCCCTTTGGGTTTAGGGCCAGGAAACTCCTTCGAGAGGTAGATATAGCTCTCGGGCCGGTGGCGCTCCTGGTTCTGCCCAGGACGCCACCCTGGAGGGTACCACATTTGGCTATTTGTCGCCACGCCTCTGCTCCCAAAGCTTGTACTGCGCCGGGAGTATTGCGTTCGACCTTTTTGGAGCACACATCGTGTCACGCTGGAACCGTGCCAGTGTATACGGATGGCTCCAAGTCCCAAGAGGGGGTCGGCTTCCACGCCGTATCCCCTCTGTTTGAAGTCAGCGGGGCTCTACCAGGCGCTGCGTCTGTCTTCACGGCCGAGCTGGTGGCAACACACCACTCGGTACGGGAGATTACGCGACGTGCCCGGTTCGGAGACCGGATTGTGATCTATAGCGACTCACAAAGCGCCCTGAGTGCTCTCGGGGCATTGGAATCTCCGCATCCCCTGGTTCGCGATATCCGTGACGCCACGGTTTTGGCGAGCCGGGCAGATGTCGAGATTATCTTCTGCTGGGTTCCTGGACATGTGGGAATTGCGGGGAATGAGCGCGCCGATGAGGGCGCCAAAGAGTCCGCGAGGACTCTGCGACCGGACCAGCGTTTCGCTCTTCCTCACACCGACTACATGGCAGGAATACGGGCAGCTCTTCGGACTGCTTGGCAAAGAAGATGGGAGACGGTCGAAGGGAACTTAAAGTTGCGTGCCATTGCGCCGCGACTGTTCCCATGGACCTATCCCCCAATGCCGCGGCGGCTTCAGGTTGCTTTCTGTCGTCTCCGAATCGGACACACTCGTGTGACGCATCGCTATCTGGTGGAGCGCTCGCCTGCGCCCTATTGCAACGACTGCGTCGTCCCCCAGACTGTTGGGCACATTCTTGTCGAATGTCCCAGTCTGGGTGATCTTCGCGCACGACACCTGTCCCGGTCCGGGATGGGCGGGGTCGCTACCGCCTGTCCCTTGTACTCGGGACGAGTGCGTGCACTTTGACTGGTGGACTTGCTAACTTTTTGGGGGAGGCCGGCCTTCTCCCTTTTTTTTAACCAGGCTTAATTTTTGTTGTCTTTGTTTTTTTTTGTTGTTGTTGTTGTTTTTGTTATTGTTATTTCTTTTTTGTTGTTCCCTGTTCCATTTTTTAAAGTAGCCTAGAACTAGGCTGTTTGTTTACGGCGACTTATGCCTAAGTCGGCAGTCGCCAGATAGCCCCTTAAATAAAAAAAAAAAAAAAATGGTGCTTATCTCCTTGAGAAAGAAATGCTGGCCGTTCAGGCCCAGGATCGACTCTCATTCCGCGAGGCTAAGGACTTGGTCCTGGCGCGCCCGGCTCTGCCTGGGACGTCTTATGCCTCAATAGTTAGAAAGGCACCCTCTGCTCCTGGCCCATCCAGGCCAACGAGGACGGTTGTTTCTCCCGCTATTCTGAGCCCTTCTGTGGTCTCTACTCAACCCGGGCGCTCCCCTGGTAAAGCTGGCCGCAAAAAGGGTTTACACCCAGCCCCGGCTAAAACCAGGGCTCCCCCCTCTTCCCCCAGCGTGACCGTTTCCCGCAAGGCGAAACGGCCACGCGCCTCCACAGAGTCGTTAGACTCACAGGAGGCAACACCCCTGAAGATTGTCGCTAGGCCATCTTCCGGGGTTCCTAAAGCTGTCCACCGAAAGGAAGACAGCAACAAAGGAGCTTCGGCTCCTTCGCCTACGCCTAGAGGTGGAGCGAGTGGCTCGGAGACGGTGGGTCCTCGAAAAGAGGGCCTCCCGCCTCCGAAGCCGCAACGCCCGCCTGAGGTTTCGAGGCAGAGGGAGGAAAAGACTCTAATGTCGAGCCCAACCTTCCCCAATAAGTCCTCGAAAGCGACAGCGCTTTCCAGCCAACAGCGCCTGGGGTTCTGCCTCCGGGAAGCGTACGGACATTCCCGTGAGGGTCTTCTGTTCGAGGAGGGCCACGGCGTCTCCTCCGAGCTACCCCTGTAGGGCATATTCCTTCAATGGAATTGCTGTTGGCTCCGGGCCAACTGGGAGGAGCTGCGGAGGCTCGTCCCTATCCCTGTTAGCTATCTTTTTGCAGGAGACCATGCTAGGCGCGTGCCCCCTACCGTCCCTCTCGGGGTATAAGGGTCTTGCGACCCCACCACCACAGGATGGCCGGGTTGGGGGATGTGCGGTTTACACCCGGCATGATGTCTCTGTTCTTCCTTTCTCTTTAGATACCTCCTTTCAGGCAGTGGCTGTGCAGCTGCACCTGGATAGGAGGTATATTATTATTTCTGCGTACATTCCACCATCAGCTGACTTCGACGCGGGGGACTTCCGCCGCGTGTGGCACGGTTGCGAGGCCCTATCTCTTGCTTGGAGATCTGAACGGCAGGCATCCTCTCTGGGGAGATTGCTCAATAAATCTCAGGGGACAGGTCCTTCCCGATCTGATCGAAGAGCTTGAGATAGGTGTCCTAAACGTGAATGAGTTTACGCATCACTGTTCGAGAACAGCTTCATTTTCTTGCCTTGACCTATCTTTGTGCTCTTCGGGTGCACAGCCTGATTTGGATTGGGGGGTGGTCGATGACCTCCATGGTAGTGATCACTTTCCCATTCAACTATCATTTTCAGGGCAACTGCCGCCTGAGAGCCCAACTCGGTGGTTCTTGGCGTGGGCGTGGTGGCCTGCATTTCAGGAAATGACTGAATTCTCTATCTCAGTCAAGGAGTTTAGGTCGGTAGATGAGGCCGTTGAGTTCTTCTCCGGCAACCTCATCGCCGCGGGCCTGACTACTATTCCTAGAACGTCTGGCCGGTTTGCACCCTGACCACTTCCATGGTGGTTGGCTGAGTGTGAGACGGACCTCAAACAGAACGTTATGCCTACATGCACTATAAGCGCATTTCTCTGTCTCTGAATTTCGTCGTGCTAGGTTCCGGTATATTTCGAAGCACGCCCGCCGCCCTTCTTGGCTGGCATACGTGTCTTCACTTAACGGGAAGACCCCTTTAGCAGAGGTGTGGAAGCGAGTCAAAAGGATTCGGGGCAAGTTCTCGCAGGACCCCCCTCCCGTTCTCCAGGAGAATGGGACCGCAATCTCGGACCCCACTTCCGTGGCGAAATCCTTCGCGACCGCTTTTTCCGCAATCCCTAGCCGGGCTGCTGCTCCGCCAGCATTCAATGCACGTCGTGATGTCGCGGAAGGCCGCCGGCTGAACTTTACCTACAGAGGCGGAGAACCCTTCAACGACAAGTTTACTGTGAGTGAGTTGCGTTCCGCTCTCGCTTCGTGCGCGGACACCGCCCATGTCTGGACGATGTCCCGTACGCCATGCTTCGACACTTAGGTGAGCGAGGCAAGGCCTTTCTGTTAGATTTGTTCAACAGGGTCTGGGTGGAGGGTCTTCTCTCAGATTCCTGGCGAATCGCTACTGTGCTCGCCTTTCGCAAAACGGGGAGAGATCACTCTAATCTGACCGGTTTCCGCACAATCTCTCTAACCTCTTGCGTGTGCAAGTTGATGAAGAAATTGGTAAATGTTAGATTAGCCTTTTTCCTGGACAGCGTCCCCTTAAGGGGCGCGGCGATTTGCCATCCTGGCCGCCGTTCTGGCGGAACTCAGCACCCTGTCCGACCCCAGCTTAGCCTCTTCTCCTTCCTTCAAAACACCTGTTTCCTCGCTTTTCATACAACCTCTCCCACAACTTTCTCTGGTCAGCCTCTAATTTCACAGGGTAGATGCTGACCTTCTTCTCAAGCCAACCGTCCCGGTTCGGGGCGGAGGGGGAAGGGGACAACGTTCCCTAACCCCTGAGCTCCAGTTTGGGATGGGTTTTTTTTAACAACCTGCTTCATCCCCACTCATACCTTCCTCACTTCCATTTTCCTCTCCTCTTCACAATCTATCCTTTAACGCCGTGTTCACGGTGGAGCCGCTATGCCGATGGACTGCCAGGCCACCAGGCGGGAGGGGTGGTCCCAAATGTCGGCGCCTGGCTCTGCCAGGCCTGTAAGCACCTCTTGCAGTGCCGGCATCTGTGAGAGGTGGTGACCTATTGCATCCTACAGAAAATTTAGGGTCACCATGCCCAATGATGTTAAAAAAAAAAAATCTCTCCCTAATTACCCGTTGCTCATCGACGGAGCCGCCCTCGGGCAGCTCCACCGAAAAAATGGAGGTCCAATCCCCCCTGTGCTTGCGCAGGGGACCCTCCATATTTCTTTAACCGGAGAAGAGGCTTACTACTCTCCTTCGCCTACGGGTGTAGGGGACTCTCCATCACCCCCTTCTTTGGAGGTGCTTTCAGGCACCTCCCTATTTCCAGCGGCAGTCCCTCCTTTTCTTTCTAAGGGGACTGCCAAGAAAGCCAGCAAGCAGTCCATTGCCGACCGCCTCTCGTGTAAGCGGCTCGGTAGGGCAAACCACCTTAATGGGGAGAGGGAAGCCAGGCCCCTTCGGTCGCTTCCCTCAAAAGACCTGCTGGCAAGAATATTAAACCTTGCCGGGGTCAAGGCTTGTGCCTCCCCACAAAAGACTGGTGACGCTGCCAAGGGGACCTGCGATGTCCTGGGAGGGGATGGCCAACTGGAGGCCCCTCCTGTGATAGACATGGTCCTTGAGGAAACCCAGCCTCAGACGCTAGAGCCTTCCATGGGGCGGAATCCGGGCTCTACGCCAAGCAGCGAACCCGAATCCGCGCCTAAGCAAGGTCCTCCTCAAACGGGCTGAGGGCTCCGAGGCAGTACAAGGAGGAAAGTGATCTCCTCCAACCGGTGCACCTGCGACCACGAGGACCTTCTCCATTTCGGAGAAGGACCTGTCTGAGGCCGGTCCATCTTGCCTAGGGGCTCCTATCGGCGTAGGTGAGAAGCGGGTTCATTCCCCGCCCTCTCCAAAACCCCGTAAGGGGCGCGGCGATTTGCCATCCTGGCCGCTGTGCTGACGGGACTCAGCACCCCGTCCGGCCCCAGCTTAGCCTCTCTTCCTTCCTTCAAAACACTTGTTTCCTCTCTTTTCACACAACCTCTCCCACAACTTTTTCTGGTCAGCCTCTAATTTCACAGGGTAGAAGCTGACCTTCTTCTCAGCGAATCGGGGCTGAGGGGGGATGGGACAATGTCCCCTAACCCCTGAGCTCCGGTCTGGGGTGGCTGGTTTTTAACTAACTGCGTCATTTCAACCCATACCTTCCTCACATCCCTTTTCCTCTCGTCTTCAAAATCTATCATTTTTACGCCGTGTCTAAGGTGGAGCCGCCATGCCGATGGACTGCCAGGCCACCAGGTGGGAGGGGTGGTCTCAAATGGCGGCGCCTGGCTCTGCCGGGCCTGCAAGCACCTCTTGCAATGCGGGCAACTGTGAGAGGTGGTGAGCTGTTGCGTCCTGTGTAAATAAGAGGGTCACCATGCCCAATGATGATTATAAAAAAAAACCCAACCCCCAACTTCCCCAAGAACAACCGAGCCGCCCTCGGGCAGCTCCACCAAAAAAATGGAGGTCTCCCTCCTTGTGCTTGCGCAGGGGACCCTCCATACTTCTTTAACCGGAGAGGAGGCTTACTCCTCTCCTACGCCTACGGGTGTAGGGGACTTCCCCTCACTCCCTTCTCTGGAGGTGCTTTCGGGCACCTCCCTATTTCCAGCGGCAGTCCCTCCTTTTCTTTCTAAGGGGACTGCCAAGAAAGCCAGCAGGCAGCCCATTGCCGACCGCCTCTCTTGTAAGCGGCTCGGTAGGGCAAACCCCCTTAGGGGGGAGAGGGAAGCCAGGCCCCTTCGGTCGCTTCCCTCAAAAGACCTGCTGGCAAGGATATTAAACCTTCCTGGGGGGTTAAGGCTTGTGCCTCCCCACAAATGACTTTTGACGCTGCCAAGGGGACCTGCGATGTCCTGGGAGGGGATGGCCAACTGGAGGCCCCTCCTGTGATAGACATGGTCCTTGAGGAGACCCAGCCTCAGACGGTAGGGCCTTCCATGGGGGGGAACCTGGGCTCGGCGCCAAGCAGCGAACCCGAGTCCGCCCCTATGCAAGGTCCCCCTCAAACGGCTGAGGGCTCCGAGGCAATACAAGGAGGGGTGGGATCTCCTCCGACAGGTGTCCCCACGACTACCAGGAACTTCTCCATTTCGGAGAGGGACCTGGCTGAGGCTGGCCCATCTGGCATGGGGGCTTCTGCCGGCGGAGGTGAGAAGCGGGTTCATTCCCCGCCCTCCTCTCCAAAAAAGAAAAAGACTAGAAAGACAAAGAAGACTCGGGGATCCTCTCCATCCGCGGGGGCTGCGGAGACGGATAGGTCTGCTGCCACTTTGGTTGCGACCAAGCCAAGATCGGCACATCCAGCCCCTCTACCCCCCCTTTTCTAAGACCAAGAGTGCACAGGGCGGAGCCTCGATGACATCGGGGCCCCTGATTCAGAGGTTACCTGGCGTTTTCGAGCCCGCTGGCTTCAAACGCTTCCTCGTTATTCGCTCCACTGATGGCAGCATGTTGTCCAAGGGCAACATGATCCATCAGAGGAGAGGATTAGCTAGTGCAATTGGTACAGAGCCGAAGGTGACCCGTTTCTCGGACGGGAGCCTTCTGGCGAATCCCGCCGAGGCGGCCAAGATAAGTGCTCTTCGGACACTTCATGGCACCCCGGTGAGTGTGACGCCGCACTCTACCATGAACTTTGTAAAAGGAGTAGTTTATGCGAGGGAACTCTTTGACTACTCCATTGAAGACATCACCCTAGAGGTGGCCGACCATGGGGCGGTCAAGATCGAACGTGTGATGAGAAAACAGGGAGGGGCCTCGAGACCCACCCCTACACTCTTCGTCACGTTCGACTGTGACAAGCTCCCTGAGTCGGTGCGTGCCGGTTGGTACCGCTACCGCGTGAAGGCATTTGTGCCACTTCCGCGGCGGTGCTATTACTGTCACCGCTTCGGCCATACGAATCGCTCATGTAGACGTGCAAAGTCGGGGTCACCCGAAGTATGTGTAAATTGCTCCAAGGTCGCACGCGATAAGTCCAAATCGTGTGTGGCCAAGTGTGTCAATTGCGGAGAGCCGCACCCTGCTTCTTCGAAGCAATGTGGTGCATATCTCCTGGAGAAAGAAATCCTGGCCGTTCAGGCCCAGGATAGACTCTCATTCCGCGAGGCTAAGGACTTGGTCCTGGCGCGCCCAGCTCTGCCTGGGACGTCATATGCCTCAGTAGCTAGAAAGGCACCCTCTGCTCCTGGCCCATCCAGGCCAACGAGCACGGTTGTTTCCGCGCCCATTCGGAGCCCTTCTGCGGGCTCTACCCAACCCGTGCGCTCCCCTGGTAAAGCTGGCGGCAAAAAGGGTTCATACCCAGCCCCGTCTAAAACCAGGGCTCCCCCCTCTTCCCCCAGCGTGACCGTTTCCCGCAAGGCGAAACGGCCACGCGCCTCCACCGAGTCGTTAGACTCACAGGAGGCAACACCCCTGAAGATGGTCGCTAGGCCATCTTCGGGGGTTCCTAAAGCTGTCCCCCGAAAGGAGGACAGCAACAAAGGAGCTTCGGCTCCTTCGCCCACGCCCCGAGGTGGAGCGAGTGGCTCGGAGACGGTGGTTCCTCGAAAAGAGGGCCCCCCGCCTCCGAAGCCGCAGCGCCCGCCTAAGGTTTCGAGGCGGAGGGAGGAAAAGACTCGCATGGCGAGCCCAACCTCCCCCAATAAGTCCTCGAAGGCGACAGCGCCTCCAGCGCTTTGTCCGGCCAACAGCGCCCGGGGTTCTGCCCCTGGGAAGCGTACGGCCATTCCCGTGTGGGTCTTCAGTTCGAGGAGGGCCCCCGCGTCTCCTCCGAGCTAGGCCTGGAGGGCATATTCCTTCAATGGAATTGCCGAGGACTCCGGGCCAACTGGGAGGAGCTGCGGAGGCTCGTCTCGTCCCGCTCCCCGTTAGCTATTTTTTTGCAGGAGACCATGCTGGGCGCGTGCCCCCTGCCCGCCCTCCCGGGGTACAAGGGTCTTGCGACCCCACCACCGCGGGATGGCCGGGCTGGGGGATGCGCGGTTTACACCCGGCATGATGTCTCCGTTCTTCCTTTCTCTTTAGATACCTCCTTTCAGGCAGTGGTTGTGCAGCTGCACCTGGATAGGAGGTATACTATCATTTCTGCGTACATTCCACCGTCAGCTGACTTCGACGCGGGGGACTTCCGCCGCGTCGTGGCACGGTTGCCGAGGCCCTATCTCTTGCTTGGAGATCTGAACGGCAGGCATCCTCTCTGGGGAGATTACTCCATAAATCCCAGGGGACAAGTCCTTGCCGATCTGATCGAAGAGCTTGAGATGGGTGTCCTAAACGTGGATGAGTTTACGCATCACTGTCCGAGAACCGCCTCATTTTCTTGCCTTGACCTATCTTTGTGCTCTTCGGATGCACAGCCTGATTTGGATTGGGGGGTGGTCGATGACCTCCATGGTAGTGATCACTTTCCCATTCAAATATTATTTTCAGGGCAACTGCCGCCTGAGAGACCACCTCGGTGTTGCTTGGCGCGGGCGCGGTGGCCTGCATTTCAGGAAATGACTGAATTCTCTATCTCAGTCGAGGAGTTTAGGTCGGTAGATGAGGCCGTTGAGTTCTTCTCCGGCAACCTCATCGCCGTGGGCCTGACTACTATTCCTAGGACGTCTGGCCGTTTTGCACGCCGACCGCTCCCGTGGTGGTCGGCCGAGTGTGAGACGGCCCTCAAACAGAAGCGTTATGCCTACATGCACTATAAGCGCCGCCCGAACGATTTCACTGTCGCTAAATTTCGTCGGGCTAGGGCTAGGTTCCGGTATATTTCGAAGCACGCCCACCGCTCTTCTTGGTGGGCATACGTGTCTTCACTTAACGGGAAGACCCCTTTAGCTGAGGTGTGGAAGCGAGTCAAAAGGATTCGGGGCAAGTTCTCGCAGGACCCCCCTCCCGTTCTCCAGGAGAATGGGACCGCAATCTCGGACCCCGCGTCCGTGGCAGAATCCTTCGCGACCGCTTTTTCTGCATTCTCTAGCCGTGATGTTGCTCCGCCAGCATTCAATGCACGTCGTGATGTCGCGGAAGGCCGCCGGCTGGACTTTACCTCCAGAGGCGGAGAACCCTTCGACGACAAGTTTACTGTAAGCGAGTTGCGTTCCGCTCTCGCTTCGTGCGCGGACACCGCCCACGGTCCGGACGATGTCCCGTACGCCATGCTTCGACATCTAGGTGAGCGGGGCATGGCCTTTCTGTTAGATTTGTTCAACAGGATCTGGGTGGAAGGTCTTCTCCCAGACTCCTGGCGAATCGCTACTGTGCTTGCCTTTCGCAAACCGGGGAGAGATCACTCTACTCCGACCGGTTTCCGCCCAATCTCTCTAACCTCTTGCGTGTGCAATTTGATGGAGAAATTGGTAAATGTTAGATTAGCCTTTTTCCTGGACAGCGGAGGCCATCTGTCTTCCGCACAGTGCGGCTTCCGCAAGTTCCACTCCACGTCGGATGCTCTGCTCCGACTGGAAAATGCCGTCTGCGAGGCTTTTCTTCGTATACAGCACTACGCCACGGTCTTTTTCGATCTGGAGAAGGCCTATGATACCGCATGGCGATACGGTATCATGAAGACTCTCCACACGATGGGGGCGAGGGGACGCCTCCCAATGTTTATATCTGAATTTTTGCGAGATCGTCGAATCCGCGTATGGTGGGGGGAGCCCTCTCCGGCCCAAAGGAGCAGGAAGAGGGTGTCCCGCAGGGAAGTGTCCTCAGTGTCACATTCTTTACCCTGAGCATCAACGGCATCACCTCGGTGCTTCCGGAAGATGTTCTCGCTACGCTCTACGTGGACGACCTTTCGATCTCTTTTGGCGCGGCCCAGATGCCAACTCTGGAGCGTCGACTCCAACAGGCATTGAACCGCGTCTCTCGCTATGCCGAAGCGCACAGGTTTCGTTTTTCTTTGGCCAAGACTAAGGTGGTGCACTTCTGCCGCCATCCACGGCTTCACCGCGACCCAGATTTGTTTCTTAATGGGGTGCGCCTGGATGTGGTTGAGTCGCACCGTTTCCTTGGTCTTGTATTCGACCGACGCCTCACCTGGGAGGCTCATATTCGCAGCCTTAGGGTCTCTTGTACCCGCGCCATGGACATTCTCCGTTCCGTGACGTTCAGCGCTTGGGGCGCTGATAGGGCTACTGCCTTACTTTTTTATCGATCCTTTGTTCGTTCGAAGCTCGACTACGGATGCGAGTTTTATGCATCCGCAGCCGAGCGTTTATTGCGGAAGGTGGATTCGATCCACCACACCGGCCTTCGCCTTGCGACCTGTGCCTTCCGCACTTCCCCCATTGAGAGCCTGTTGGTCGATGCTGGGGAGATGCCACTCGCTCTGTGCCGCGTGCAGTGTATCACTCGACTGTACGCGCGAGCCCGGCGCCTCCCTCAGTCGCCAACAGCTCTCACTGCATCCGCAGCTGATCTCGATGGTGTCTATGCCGTCGAGAGACGCCAGTCATACCCTAAGCCTTTTGGGTTTAGGGCCAGGAAACTCCTTCGAGAGGTAGATATCGCTCTCGGGCCGGTGGCGCCCCTGGTTTTGCCCAGGACGCCACCCTGGAGGGTACCACATTTGGCTATTTGTCGCCACGCCTCTGCTCCCAAAGCTTGTACTGCGCCGGGACTATTGCGTTCGACCTTTTTGGAGCACACATCGTTTCACGCTGGAACCGTGCCAGTGTATACGGATGGCCCCAAGTCCCAAGAGGGGGTCGGCTTCCACGCCGTATCCCCTCTGTTTGAAGTCAGCGGGGCTCTACCAGGCGCTGCGTCTGTCTTCACGGCTGAGCTGGTGGCAATACACCACTCGGTACGGGAGATTACGCGACGTGCCCGGTTCGGAGACCGGATTGTGATCTATAGCGACTCACAAAGCGCCCTGAGTGCTCTCGGGGCATTGGAATCTCCGCATCCCCTGGTTCGCGATATCCGTGACGCCACGGTTTAGGCGAGCCGGGCAGATGTTGAGATTATCTTCTGCTGGGTTCCTGGACATGTAGGAATTGCGGGGAATGAGGGCGCCAAAGAGTCCGCGAGGACTCTGCGACCGGACCAGCGTTTCGCTCTTCCTCACACCGACTACATGGCAGGAATACGGGCAGCTCTTCGGACTGCTTGGCAAAGAAGATGGAAGACGGTCGAAGGGAACTTAAAGTTGCGTGCCATTGCGCCGCGACTGTTCCCATGGATCTATCCCCCAATGCCGCGGCGGCTTCAGGTTGCTTTCTGTCGTCTTCGAATCGGACACACTCGTGTGACGCATCGCTATTTGATGGATCGCTCGCATGCGCCCTCTTGCAACGACTGCGTCGTCCCCCAGACTGTTCGGCATATTCTTGTCGAATGTCCCAGTCTGGGTGATCTTCGCGCACGATACCTGTCTCGGTACCGGGATGGGCGGGGTCGCTACCGCCTGTCCCTTGTACTCGGGACGAGTGCGTGCACCATGACTGGTGGACTTATTGACTTTTGGGGGGAGGCCGGCCTTCTCCCTTTCATTTAACGCGGTTTTATTGCTGTTGTTGTTTTTGTTATCGCTTTTGTTATTGCTTTGTTATTGTTATTTATTTTTATTTTTGTTTCCTGTTGAATTATTTTGAAGTAGCCTAGAACTAGGCTGTTTGTTTACGGCAACTTATGCCTAAGTCGGCAGTCGCCAGATAGCCCCTTAATAAAAAAAAAACCCTCTCCATAAAAGAAAAAGACTAAGAAGACTTGGGGTTCCCCTCCATCCGCGGGGGCTACGGAGACGGATGTCTGCTGCCACTTTGGCAAGCGACCAAGCCAAGATCAGCACATCCGGCCCCTTTCTCCTCCCCTCCCGGTTGCGGAGCTCCTGACTAAAGCTAAATTGCCCAGGGCGGAGCTTTGATGACATCAGGGCCCCTGATTAAGAGGGTACCTGGCGTTTTCGAGCCCGCTGGCTTCAAACGCTTCCTCGTTATTCGCTCCACTGATGGCAGCATGTTGTCCAAGGGCAACATGATCCATCAGAGGAGAGGATTAGTTAGTGCAATTGGTAGAGAGCCGAAGGTGACCCGTTTCTCGGACGGGAGCCTTCTGGCGAATCCCGCCGAGGCGGCCAAGATAAGTGCTCCTCGGACACTTCATGGCACCCCGGTGAGTGTGACGCCGCACTCTACCATGAACTTTGTTAAAGGAGTTGTTAATGCGAGGGAACTCGTTGACTACTCCATTGAGGACATCACCCTAGAGCTGGCCGACCATGGGGCGGTCAAGGTCGAACGTGTGATGAGAAAACAGGGAGGGGCCTCGAGACCTACCCCTACACTCTTCGTCACGTTTGACTGTGACAAGCTCCCTGAGTCGGTGCGTGCCGGTTGGTACCGCTACCGCGTGAAGGCATTCGTGCCACTGCCGCGGCGGTGCTATTACTGTCACCGCTTCGGCCATACGAATCGCTCATGTAGACGTGCAAAGTCGGGGTCACCCGAAGTCTGTGTAAATTGCTCCAAGGTCGCACACTATAAGTCCAAATCGTGTGTGGCCAAGTGTGTCAATTGCGGAGAGCCGCACCCTGCTTCTTCGAAGCAATGTGGTGCATATCTTCTTGAGAAAGAAATCCTGGCCGTTCAGGCCCAGGATAGACTCTCATTCCGCGAGGCTAAGGACTTGGTCCTAGGCGCGTCCGGCTCTGCCTGGGACGTCATATGCCTCAATAGTTAGAAAGGCACCCTCTGCTCCTGGCCCATCCAGGCCAACGAGCACGGTTGTTTCCGCGCCCATTCGGAGCCCTTCTGCGGGCTCTACCCAACCCGGGCGCTCCCCTGGTAAAGCTGGCGGCAAAAAGGGTTCATACCTAGCCCGGCCAAAACCAGGGCTCCCACCCTCTTCCCCGTGCGTGACCGTTTCCCGCATGGTGAAACGGTGACGCGCCTCCACCGAGTCGTTAGACTCACAGGAGGCAACACCCCTGAAGATGGTCGCTAGGCCATCTTCGGGGGTTCCAAAGCTGTCCCCCCGAAAAGAGGACAGCAACAAAGGAGCTTCGGCTCCTTCGCCCACGCCCCGAGGTGGAGCGAGTTGCTCGGAGACGGTGGTTCCTCGAAAAAAGGGCCCCCCCGCCTCCGAAGCCGCAACGCCCGCCTAAGGTTTCGAGGCAGAAGGAGGAAAAGACTCGCATGGCGAGCCCAACCTCCCCCAATAAGTCTTCGAAGGCGACAGCGCCCGGGGGGTTGTGCCCACGGGAAGCATACGGCCATTTCCGTGAGGGTCTTCAGTTCGAGGAGGGCCCCCGCGTCTCCTCCGAGCTAGGCCTGGAGGGCATATTCCTTCAATGGAATTGCCGTGGACTCCGGGCCAACTGGGAGGAGCTGCGGAGGCTCGTCTCGTCCCGTTCCCCGTTAGCTATTTTTTTGCAGGAGACCATGCTAGGCGCGTGCCCGCTGCCCGCCCTCCCGGGGTATAAGGGTCTTGCGACCCCACCACCGCGGGCTGGCCGGGCTGGGGGATGCGTGGTTTACACCCGGCATGATGTCTCCGTTCTTCCTTTCTCTTTAGATACCTCCTCTCAGGCAGTGGCTGTGCAGCTGCACCTGGATAAGAGGTATACTATCATTTCTGCGTACATTCCACCGTCAGCTGACTTCGACGCAGGGGACTTCCGCCGCGTCGTGGCACGGTTGCCGAAGCCCTATCTCTTGCTTGGAGATCTGAACGGCAGGCATCCTCTTTGGGGATATTACTCCATAAATCCCAGGGGACAAGTCCTTGCCGATCTGATCGAAGAGCTTGAGATGGGTGTCCTAAACGTGGATGAGTTTACGCATCACTGTCCGAGAACCGCTTCATTTTCTTGCCTTGACCTATCTTTGTGCTCTTCGGATGCTCAGCCTGATTTTTTATTGGGGGGTGGTCGATGACCTCCATGGTAGTGATCACTTTCCCATTCAAATATCATTTTCATGGCAACTGCCGCCTGATAAACCACCTCGGTGGTGCTTGGCGCGGGCGCGGTGGCCTGCATTTCAGGAAATGACTGAATTCTCTATCTCAGTCGAGGAGTTTAGGTCGGTAGATGAGGCCGTTGAGTTCTTCTCCGGCAACCTCATCTATGTGGGCCTGCCTACTATTCCTAGGACGTCTGGCCGTTTTGCACGCCGACCATTCCCATGCTGGTCGGCCGAGTGTGAGACTGCCCTCAAACAGAAGTGTTATGCCTATATGCGCTATAAGCGCCGCCCGAACGATTTCACTGTCGCTAAATTTCGTCGGGCTAGGCCTAGGCCTAGGTTCCGGTATATTTCGAAGCACGCCCGCCGCTCTTCTTGGCGGACATACGTGTCTTCACTTAACGGGAAGACCATTTGGCGTACTGGACGATGTCCGATACGCCATTCTTCGACCCCTGGGTGAGCGAGGCATGGCCTTTCTGTTAGATTTGTTCTACAGGATCTGGGTGGAAGGTCTTCTCTCAGACTCCTTGCGAATCGCTACTGTGCTCGCCTTTCGCAAACCGGGGAGAGATCACTCTACTCCGACCGGTTTCCGCCCAATCTCTCTAACCTCTTGCGTGTGCAAGTTGATGGAGAACTCGGTAAATGTTAGATTAGCCTTTTTCCTGGGCATCGGAGGCCATCTGTCTTGTCCACAATGCGGCTTCCGCCAGTTTCACTGTACGTCGGATGCTCTGCTCCGACTGGAAAATGGCGTCTGCGAGGCTTTCCTTCGTAGACAGCACTACGCTACGGTTTATTTCGATCTGGAGAAGGCCTATGATACCGCATGGCGATACGGTATCATGGAGACTCTCCACACGATGGGGGCGAGGGGACGCCTCCCAATATTTATATCTGATTTTTTTTCGAGATCGTCGATTCCGCGTACGGTTGGGGGAAGCCTTCTCCGGCCCAAATGAGCAGGAAGAGTGTGTCCCGCAGGGAAGTGTCCTCAGTGTCACACTCTTTGCCCTGAGCATCAACGGCATCACCTAGGTGCTGCCGGAAGATGTTCTCGCTACGCTCTACGTGGACGACCTTTCGATCTCTTTTGGCGCGGCCCAGATGCCAGCTCTGAAGCGTCGACTCCAACAGGCATTAAACCGCGTCTCTCGCTATGCCGAAGCGCACAGGTTTCGGTTTTCTTTGGCCAAGACTAAGGTGGTGCACTTCGGCCGCCATCCACGGCTCCACCTCGACCCAGATTTGTTTCTTAATGGGGTACGCCTGTATGTGGTTGACTCGCGCCGTTTCTTCGGTCTTGTATTCGACCGACGCCTCACCTGGGAGGCTCATATTCGCAGCCTTAGGATCTCTTGTACCCGCGTAATGGATATTCTCCGTTCCGTGACGTTCAGCGCTTGAGGCGCTGATAGGGCTACTGCCTTACTTTTTTATCGATCCTTTGTTTGTTCGAAGCTCGACTACGGATGTGAGTTTTATCCATCCGCAGCCGAGCATTTATTGCGGAAGTTGGATTTGATCCACCACACCAGACTTCGCCTTGCGACCGGTGCCTTCCGCACTTCCCCCATTGAGAGCCTGTTGGTCGATGCTTGGGGAGATGCCACTCGCTCTGCGCCGCGTGCAGTGCATCACTCGCCTTTACGCGCGAGCCCGGCGCCTGCCTCAGTCGCCAACAGCTTTCACTGCATCCGCAGCTGATATCGACGGTGCTTTTGCCGCCGAGAGACGCCAGTCATACCCTAAGCCCTGGAGGGTACCACATTTGACTATTTGTCGCCACGCCTCTGCTCTCAAAGCTTGTACGGCGCCGGGAGTATTGCGTTCGACCTTTTTGGAGCACACCTCTTGTCGCGCTGAAACCGTGTCAGTGTATACGGATGGCTCCAAGTCCTAATACGGGGTCGGCTGCCACGCCGTATCCCCTCTGTTTGAAGTCAGCGGAGCTCTGCCATGCGCTGCGTCTATCTTCACGGCCGAGCTGGTGGCAATACACCACTCGGTACGTGAGATTACGCGAATGGCCCGGTTCGGATACCGGATTGTGATATATATCGCCTCACAAAGCGCCATGAGTGCTCTCGGGGCATTGGAATCTCCGCATTTCCTGGTTCGCGATATCCGTGACGCCACTGTTTTGGCGAGCCGGGCAGATGTCGAGATTATCTTCTGCTGGGTTCCTGGACATTTAGGAATTGCTGGGAATGAGGGCGCCAAAGAGTCCGCGAGGGCTCTGCGACCGGACCAGCGTTTCGCTCTTCCTCACACCGACTACATGGCAGGAATACGGGCAGCTCTTCGGACTGCTTGGCAAAGAAGATGGGAGACAGTCGAAGGGAACTTAGAGTTGCGTGCCATTGCGTCGCGACTGTTCCCATGGACCTATCCCCCAATGCCGCTACGGCTTCAGGTCACTTTTTGTCGTCTCCGAATCGGACACACTCGTGTGAGGCATCGCTATTTGATGGACCGCTCGCCTGCGCCCTATTGCGAAGACTGCGTCGTCCCCCAGTCTGTTCGGCACATTCTTGTCGAATGTCCTAGTCTGGGTGATCTTCGCGCACGTTACCTGTCTTGGTACCGGGTTGGGCGGGGTCGCTACTGCCTGTCCTTTTTACTCGGGACGAGTGCGTACACCATGACTGGCGGACTGATAGACTTTTGGGGAGAGGCCGGCCTTCTTCCTTGTATTTAACTTATTTTTGTTATTGTTGTTTGTTAGGTCGCAGGCTCCGGCGCTGGGGGGAGGGGGACCTCCCCCCGACCTCGGAGCTTGCTCCCTTAGTGCTATCCCTTTTTATTGTTGTTTCTGTTAAACATCAGTCCTCAGATAACCCCTTAAAAAAAAATGTCTTCTGCACAGTGCGGCTTCCGCAAATTCCACTCCACGTCGGATGCTCTGCTCCGACTGGAAAATGCCGTCTGCGAGGCCTTCCTTCTTAGACAGCACTACGCCATGGTGTTTCTCGATCTGGAGGAGATCTATGATACCGCATGGCGATACGGTATCATAGAGACTCTCCACACGATGAGGGCGATGGTCCCTCCCAATCTTTAAATCTGAATTTTTGCGAGATCGTCGATTCCTCGTACGGGTGGGGTATACCTTTGTGGCCCAATGGAGCATGTATAGGTGTCCAGCAGGGAAGTGTTCTCAGTGTCACACTCTTTGCCCTGAGCATCAATAGCATCACCTCTGTGCTGCCGGAAGATGTTCTTGCTTCGCTCTACGTGGACGACCTTTCGATCTCTTTTGGCGCGGCCCAGATGCCAACCTTGGAGCGTCGACTGCAACAGGCTTTGAACCGCGTCTCTCTCTATACCGAAGCGCACAGGTTTCGTTTTTCTTTGGCCAAGACTAAGGTGGTGCACTTCTGCCGCCATCCACGGCTCCACCCAGACCCCGACTTGTTTCTTAATGGGGGTACGCCCGGAAGTGGTTGAATCGCACCGTTTCCTTGGTCTTGTCTTTCACCGACGCCTCACCTGGGAGGCTCATATTCGCAGCCATGGGGTCTCTTGTACCCGTGCCATGGATATCCTCCGTTCCGTGACGTTCAGCGCTTGGTGGATGATAGGGTTACTGCCTTACTTTTTTATCTATCCTTTGTGCGTTCGAAGCTCGACTACGGATGCGAGTTTTCTGCATCCGCAGCCGAGCGTGTATTGCGGAAGGTGGACTCTATCTATCCCACCGGCCTTCGCCTTGCGACCGGTGCCTTCCGCACTTTCCCCATGTAGAGATTATCTGTCGATGCTGGGGAGACACCACTCGCTCTACGCCGTGCACAGTGCATTATTCGCGTGTATGCACGAGCCCGGCACCTCCCTCAGTCGCCAACAGCTCTCACTGCATCCGCAGCTTATTTCGACGGTGCCTATGTCGCCGAGAGACGCCAGTCATACCCGAAACCCTTTGGCTTTAGGACTAGAAAATTCCTTCAATAGCTAAGTATAGTTTTCGGGCCGGGGGTGCCCCTGTTTCTGTCCAGGACGCCACCCTGGAAGGTACTACCTTTGGCTATTTGTCGACACGCCTCTGCTCCCAAAGCTTGTACAGCTCTTGGAGTATTGCTTGCGACCTTTTTGGAGCACACCGTCTCTCGCTGTAACCGTGCCAGTGTATACGGATGGCTCCAAGTCCCAAGAGGGGTTCAGCTTCCACGCCGTAACCCCTTTGTTTAAAGTTAGCGTGGCTCTTCCAGGCGCTGCGTCTGTCTTCTCGACCGAGCTGGTGGCATTACACTACTCGGTACGGGATATTAAGCGACGTGCCCGGTTCGGAGACTGGATTGTGATTTATAGCGACTCACACAGCGTGATTGAGTGCTCTCGGGGCATTGGAATCTCCGCATCCCCTAGTTCACGATATCCGTGACGCCCCAGTTTTGGCAAGCCGGGCGGATGTCGAGATTATATTCTGCTGGGTTCCTGGACATGTAGGAATTGCGCGGAATGAGCGCGCCGATTCATGCTCCAAAGAGTCTGCTCTTCCTCATACCGACTCCATGCCAGGACTGTGGGCAACTCTTCGGATTGCTTGGCAAAGAAGATGGGAGACGGCCAAAGGGTACTTAAAGATGCGTGCCATTGCGCCGCGACTCTTCCGATAAACCTACCTCTCAATACTGAGAAGGTTTCAGGTTGCTTTCCGTCGTCTCCGAAGAGCGCTATTTTATAGCGCTCGCCTATAAAATAGATGAAAAAAAACATCAAAGAGTTTATCAACCGTAACACCAAGGTTAAAAATAACCGGATAAAATCCAACGCATCATTTATTTTAAAACAATACAATCCAGCAATCTCCTGTTGAAATACAACACCTGCCTAAACTCTTCGAATCTCAAGTCAACAACATAGTTTACGAGTTCCTCTGCCATGATAAAGACTGTACGCTTTTTAAAAACTCAAAATATATTGGCATGAAAACTACTACACTTCCGAGACGTTAAACCATGCATCTACAAAGCGGAGGAGGGCCTAAGAATCATATGGAGAGTGTCCATAATTTAATCTAACGAGAGATATGCTCGTTGATAACACCATTATTAATTGAAAAGAGGTTAATAAAGCGAGGCTGAACATCTTAGAAGCCATATTAATAAATGAAGATAAGCGGCCATCAACAGTCAAGCGACAAGCTGGAATCGCACATTAAAACTATTTTAAAATTCCATTCACAGGAGTAGCCATTTCCTCTAACGTTACGTTTAACCAAGCCGGAATAAATACCCCTTAAAAATCGTTTTCTTTCACTCTGTCAGATCCTCACTAAGACCATCTTCAGTGACTATGTCAACTACTGAGAAAGGGAAGGAATATTAACGATAACAGTTAAAAGAATGCATTAAATAATGGCTTAAAAAAGCGGATGAAGACCAGTTAAAATAATAAAATTGACAATTATTTAGATTAAAGTAAAAACAAAAAAATATATAGAATTGATTAATACTATCTAATGTAATTTTAAAAAATAATAGAAAGAAGTGAAGTTATAACAAACTGACTCGAATATCAAATATTAATTGGAGTAAACAATAAAATAACCGATTATATTAAATTATAAAAAACAACAAAGAACTAGATAATATTAATTAATTCTATATATGTTTTTGTGTTTTTACTTTAATCTGAATAATTGTCAATTTTATTATGTTAACTCGTCTTCATCCGCTTTTTTAGCCATTATTTAATACATTCCATTAACTGTTATCGTTAATATTCCTTTCCCTTCTCATTAGTCGACACAGTCGCTGAAGATGGTCCTAGTGAAGGTCAGAAACGTCCCGGTCAATAAATGATTAGTGTAATCACCTGGGTCTTCATATTCCTACTATATATATATATATATATATATATATATATATATATATATATATATATATATATATATATATATATATATATATATATATATATATATATATATATATTTGGTCTATGTATGTGAGAAATGGCGTGTATCATTACTCTTATTCGCCAACCTCCCTCTGTTGCATCATACCCCCTCCCTCCCGCTTATTTCTCTTCCCTCTACTCCCGTCGGTTGCTCGTCGCACTCTTCCACCATAATTGATTTAGCCTCAGGTGTCTTCCAATCGACAATTATTTTCAAGTAGTCACACGAGCAAGTTTTGCTGCTTCTTTTTTTTTTTACTGCAGGATCAATTGACGGGGTTTTTTTGGTAAGAAAACGTAGCCATGGAGGCAGAGGGGGATCGTCTCTATTTTTTCTTGTTCCCTTCCCTCTTTCTTTTTCTTTCTGGGGTATCCTCGGACCTTGCGTTTCAGGTTCTTAGCAATTATTTAATTACCTCGAAGGTCTCTCCCTCCACCTCCCCCCAAAACGACTCTCCAGTCTTGTACCGTAAGTGTATCTTTTTTTGCAATCGAACACGACTCAACAATCCCTGTTCTTGCGTGTCCTTTCAATGGATTCATTCCTTTCGCAATTTCCGTTCATCCGACTAAAAGCAACGCATTTTTTGCTCTTTCTTCTCTTGGCTCCTCCCTCTCATGGGGTATACCCCCTCATCCCTTCCCCTATATTTGGCAGACTACTCGCGTCACTTACGTCCGATCTATTTCGTAAACTTGCGGTCAGTGATTATGATTTGGGTGTTGCTCTTCCTCGTGTTTCTATTCAGAAACTCGTCCATAATCGCAAATTAGCGTTACTTGCCTCCTCGTCTGAAAATAAGCCGTGGTTTAGCCAGTGTTTTCACGCGTTTAGTTTGCACTAAATGATTAGTGACATTAAAATTGGCCAAATTCCGATAGGGACGGGAGTCTTATTTTCAGCTCAAAATGTCTTATGTTGTTTCAAGACGTCTCCTCCCGATCATAGGTAAGAAATTATCGCTTTTTTTAGGATTACTTTTTATGCATCTCTTTTCGGTATATTTTTTACGCTTGTTTCTGCTCTTTCTTAGTATTCATGTTCAGAGTATTGTGGAGTCGACGCTGGCAATTATGAAAGTTCTGGAAAGGACAAAATATTGGTTTAAACCCTCAATAAAGTCCTTAATGGGAGATGGGCTTTTAGGAAAATCACATCGGGTCAAATAAATCAGGGCAAACTCACAGCCACAGAGGCAGCATTTAAGGGGTGATATGCTTTTATAAGTCTTTGTACTCACCAAATCGCTGTGCTCTTTTCCCTCGGTCTTCTTGTTTTTCAGTTCGGGCCACCGTTCCACGAGTGGTAATAATTATTTCCTCTGTTTCCCAATTTTACGGGCGTTTACCATTAATTCACCATTCTTTGGTAAATCTTTTTCCTCACCTCTGCTCTGAAGTCTCCATTTAGGCTAGGCTTAGCCGAGTGGAAACGCCGCTTCTCATTAGAGCGAAGTTAACCCACACCGGGTCTGGTTAGTCGTCAGATGGGAGTCGATATTCGGAGCGCCTTCAGGATGGCTGCGATACCCTGTAGATGATAGCCGTGGTTCGGATCCCGTGCTAATTACTAGGTTCCCACTGAGAAATATGAGTGTAGATCGGTGCGTGCCCCCCCCCCCATTTATTTGTTCGGTTATTACCTGGTCAATTGTGTTGGTAAACAAAGAAAAGCCTAATGATGTCAATCCCTATATAGGGTGACCCAAAAGTCGCGTTACCATAGAAAATAAAATAATGTCATTTAATAAATAAAAAAGATTTTAAGAAATGTTATTAAAATTTTGGCGACTCAGCCGAAAAAGTGGATTTTTGGTGTTTACCTTTCGTTCACCTCTGCCGGAATATTCATGCACGTTTGAGTCCTATTCGAAATATAGTTGGCGCCATTTTTTTATTTTTTTTGGTAAAAAAAAAATGACTGAAACTAAAGAAAAAATCTAGCTAATTAGATTTAAATGTAAAAAAAAATAGTGTATCTGGGTCCTTTGACCGGCCACAAGTAGTCTCTTCCTGAGAGAATCTTTAACACTGCCCTTCTGATAACCCATTTGGAGGTCTAATTTTGGGTAAACATGTAGATTGGCGGCGCGCCCCCCAAAGTGGATTTTTGTTTGTTTATATTTCGTTTACCCGTTCCTGAATATTCATGCGCGTTTGAGTCCTAGTTCTATAAACGTTAGAACATTATTCTATAAACAATTATGATTATATACTGGGGGCTGTGCCCCCCAGACCTCCCAATTGATTGGAACTCAGGATCATCGTAGAGGGTCTCCCTGCAGTATTTACCCCCACATGAGCAGTCCCCTTAAATTTACTCCCAAAACGTGAAACATATTGGAACAAGGACCTAATAGTTTACGTCCCATCGTTCGCGCAGCCAATCTACATATTTACCTAATTTTGTATTTCGCCGGTCATTCAATGCCGCGCGACTACCTCGGTCGGTCATCTGGATGGTAATCATTTTACTTTTCAATGAGTTTTTGAAAGTCCTAAGGTCAGATGTTGTTTTTTTTTAATTCATAACACATTTTTTATTTTTTTTTTCTCAAAATTATTTGAATAATTGAGATGTCTTGGGTCTGTTGTCCTTGTTGGTAGTTTCGAATTGTGCATCTCCGCTCCTTTACTACCATCCCTCAGCATTGCGATAGCACTGACCAACACCAACTTAATTGTCGGGGGGGGGGGGGGGGTTACAAAGATTTTTTTTTTTGTAACGAAGTGTAGTAGAATGAAGTGAATGGATGTTGCTGTTGGACCATTTCTTGGCACTCACCCTGCATCTTTCTTCCACACTGATATCTTGCTCTAATTTTCTCTGATATTTATTCATAGGGGTGGTATGGAACCCTCCCCCCCCACCCCACTCCAAACCTTCGGCGAGGATAAATACGAAAAAGGCGTGACCTTGGACAGGAGCTAAAATGTTTGCGGTAATCGTCATATTGAAAGAGATGGAACTGAGAAATGTTGAATAGGTGCCGGATATTAAAAGAGCAATAGACTCGTACCCCTTGGCTTCCTTTAAAATGGATAGAAGAGGTGAAAAGGATCATTCTAAAATTGGAGGGGGGTGGGGGAAGATGATCTTGTGTCGGATTGCCAGATCCCAGCCACTTGTCCCCCCCCCCCCCGGCCTGTTTCCTCGCTTTTCATACAACCTCCCACAAATTTCTCTGGTCAGCCTCTAATTTCAAAGGGTAGATGCTGACCTTCTTCTCAGCCAACCGTCCGGATCGGGGCTGGGGGGGGGGGACAATGTTCCCTAACCCCTGAGCTCCGGTCTAGGGTGGTTTGTTTTTAACAACCTGCTTCATCCCCACCCGTACCTTCCTCACATTCCTTTTTCTTTTCTCTTCACACACTATCAATTTTACGCCGTGCCCAAGGTGGAGCCGTCATGCTGAAGGACTGCCAGGTCACCAGGCGGAAGGGGTGGCCTTAAATGGCGGCACCTAGCTCTGCCAGGCCTGTACGCACCCCTCGCAGAGCGGGCAACTGCGAGGGGTGATGAGCTGTTTGCATCCCGTAATAAAAAGAGGGTCACCATGCCCAATGATGAGTAAAAAAAAACCCCTTTAATTCCCCCTGTATCAACGACGGAGCCGCCCTCGAGCAGCTCCACCGAAAAAAGGGAGGTCCCTCCCCTGTGCTTGTGCTGGGGACCCTCCATATTTCTCTAAATGGAGAGGAAACTTACTCCTCTCCTACGACTACGGGTGTAGGGGACTCCCCCTCACCCCCTTCCCTGGAGGTGCTTTCGGCTTTTCTTTCCAAGGGGACTGCCAAGAAAGCCAGCAGGCAGTCCATTGCCGACCGCTCCCCATTGAAGCGGCTCGGTAGGGCAAACCCTGTTAAGGGGGAGAGGGAAGCGAGGTCCCTTCGGTCGCTTCCCTCAAAAGACCTGCTGGCAAGAATATTGAACCTTGCCGGGGTGAAGGCTTGTGCCTCCCCACACATGACTGGTGACGCTGCCAAGGGAACCTGCGATATCCTGGGAGGGGATGGCCAACTGGAGGCCCCTCTGTGATAGACATGGTCCTTGAGGCAACCCAGCCTCAGACGGTAGGGCCTTCCATGGAAGGGGAATCCGGGCTCGGCGCCAAGCACCGAACCCGAATCCGCCCCTATGTAAGGTCCTCCTCAAACGGCTGGGGTCTCCGAGGCAGTACAAGGAGGGGAGGGATCTACTCCAACCAGCGCCCCTACGACCGCCAGGACTTTCTCTATTTCGGAGAAGGACCTGGCTGAGGCGGGTCCATCTGGCCTGGGGGCTCCTGCCAGCGGAGGGAAGAAGCGGGTTCATTCCACACCCTCCTCTCCGCAAAAGAAAAAGAACAGGAAAAAGACTCGGGTCTCCTCTCCATCCGTGGCGGCTGCGGGGGCGGATGGGTCTGCTGCCACTTTGGCAAGCGACCAAACCAAGATCGGCACATCCGGCCCCTCTACTCAACATGTGTGCGGAGCCCGTGACTATGACTAAGACCAAAAGTGCACAGGGCGGAGCCTCGATAACATCGGGGCCCCTGATTCAGAGGGTACCTGGCGTTTTCGAGCCCGCTGGCTTCAAACGCTTCCTCGTTATTCGCTCCACTGATGGCACCATGTTGGCCAAGGGCAACATGATCCATCATAGGAGAGCATTAGCTAGTGCAATTGGTAGAGAGCCGAAGGTGACCCGTTTCTCGGACGGGAGCCTTCTGGCGAATGCGGCGAATCCCGCCGAGGTGGCCAAGATAAGTGCTCTTCGGACACTTCATGGCACCCCGGTGAGTGTGACGCCGCACTATACCATGAACTTTGTAAAAGGAGTTGTTTATGCGAGGGAACTCGTTGACTACTCCATTGAGGACATCACTTAGAGCTGGCCAAGCATGGGACGGTCAAGGTCGAACATGTGATGAGAAAACAGGGAGGGGCCTCGAGACCCACCTCTATACTCTTCATCGCGGAGATGTTATTACTGTCACCGCTTTGGCCATACGAATCGCTCATGTCGACGTTCAAAGTCGAGGTCACCCGAAGTCTGTGTAAATTGCTCCATGGGCCGCACACGATAAGTCCAAATCATGTGTGGCCAAGTGTGTCAATTGCGGAGAGCCGCACCCCGCTTCTTCGAAGCAATGTGGTGCATATCTCCTTGAGAAAGAAATCGTGGCCTGAACAGCCAGGATTGGTAGAGCTGGTTTGCACAAAGGGTTCGCACCCAGCCCTGGCTAAAACAGGGCTCTCTCATCCTTTTTCCAGCGTGAGCGTTTCCTAGAAAGCGAAACGGCTGCCTGCCTCCACAGAGTCGTTAGACACAGAAAGTATCACCCCTGAAGTTGGTCAAGAGGTCATTTCTGAGATTCCTAAAGCTCCCTCCCGAAAAGAGGACAGCACTAAAGGAGCTTCGGCTCCTACGCCAGCACCGAGTAATAGGCTAGGTTACTCATGGGCAATGAATCCTCCAAAGCCTAAGATTTTGAGGCGGAGGGAGAAAAAGACTTGCATGATGAGCGAAACCTCCCCAGATAAGTCCTCGAAGGCGCAGCGCATTGTCCGGCCAACAGTGCTAGTAGTTCTGCCTCCGGGAAGCTTACTGCCGTTCCTGTGAGGGTCTTCTCTTCGAAGAAGGCCCACCTATCTCCTCTATGGAATTGCCGCGGACTCTGGGCCAACTGGGAGTTGCTGCGGAGGCTCATCTCCATCTTTAGCTATCTTTTTGCAGGAAACCATATTGTGTGCGTGCCCACTGCCCACCTTCCTGTGGTATAATGTTTCGGCGATCCCATCACCACTGGGCATGGGCCGGCTAGGAGGATACGCCATTTACACCCGGCATGTTTTCTCTTTGCTCTAGATACCTCCTTTCAGACAGTAGCTGTGCAGATGCACCCGGATATGAGATATACTTTTATTTCTGCTTACATTCCACCCTCAGTCGACTTCAACGCCGAGGACTTCCGCCGCGTGGTGGCACAGTTGCCAAGGCCCTTTCATTTGCTTGGAGATCAGAACGGCAGATACCCCCTCGGGAGATGACTTGATTGATCTCAGGGGTTCATGTAGTTACCGACTTGGTCGATAAGCTGGAGATAAATGTCCTAAATGTGGATGAGTTTTCCTGCCTCGATCTATCTTGGTACTCTCCGAATGCACAGTCTGATTTTGGGTGGGGGATATTCGATGAACTCCATGGTAGTCATCACTTTCCCATTCAATTATCAGTTTCTGGCCTGCTGCCGTTTTGTACGCCGACCACTTCCGTGGTGATCAGCCAAGTATGAGACGGCCTTCAAACAGAAGCGTTATGCCTACATGCGCTATAAGAGCCGGCCTAACAATTTCACTGTCAGTGAATTTCTTCGAGCTGAGGCTAGGTTCCAGTATGTTTCGGAGCACGCACGCTGCTCTTCCTGGCTTGTATACGTGTCTTCACTTAACCTGGGTGAGTGAGGCATGTCCATTTATTAGATTTGTTGAACAGGATCTGGGTATAAGATATCCTCCCAGATTCCTGGCGAATTGCTACTGTGATCGCTTTTCGGAAACCGGGAGTGATCACTCTACTCTGGCCGGTTTCCGCTCAGATCCCTGGCAAATTGCTACTATGTCTGCTTTTCGCAAACCTGGGACAGATCACTCAATCCTGGCCAGTTTCCGCCCAATCTCTCTAACCTCCTGCGTCTGCAAGTTGATAGAGAAATTGGTAAATGTTAGACTAGCCTTTTTTCTGGACAGCAGAGGCCCTCTCTCTTCTGCACAGTGCGGCTTCCACAATTTCCACTCCACGTCTGATGCTCTGCTCTGCGAGGCTTTCCTTCGTAGACAGCACTACACCACAGTGTTTTTTGATCTGGAGAAGGCGTAGATACTACATGGCGATACGGTATCATGGAGACTCTCTACACAATGGGGACGAGGGGACGCCTCTCAATCTTTATATCTGAATTTTTGTGAGATCATCGATTCCGCGTGTGGGTAGGGGGTTAGTCCTCTCAGGCCCATTGGAGTAGGAAGAAGGAGTCCCGGAGGGAAGTGTCCTTAGTGTCATACTATTTGCTCTGAGCATCAACGGCATGACCTTGTAGCGAAGGGATCGCGAGTCCCCAGCCAAAAGTTCCCGCCGTCCTGACAAGGTCCGCTCGGTGGTTCAAGGAGAGGGTATTGAGAAGAGAAGAGTATTTTCTATTTTTAATTTACACAAAAAAGAATAGAAATCAACCACAACCCCAGAAAACAAAAATGTAAATTTACCCAATTACCAAAATATTAACTATTTTTAACCACAACCAAAAGATATATATATATATATATATATATATATATATATATATATATATATATATAGTGGGCCTTACAACTTTACCCTGGCCACACACACGCAAATATGGAAATGTTTAGGGCTTCACAACCAGATTGCCCAGTGCCACCATGTGAGTCTGTCCAACTTTCTTCAGCTCTGGGAGCGCTATTACCGGTATGGGATGGGGGGGGGAAGGGAGGTGGGCCCGCTTTCTTGAGGGAAGAGAGGTTCCTTTTTCTTAAGGGACTGGGAGTCCAGCTCCAGCCAAGGTGAATGATCTGCACTCAAGGATGGGAAAGTGGTGGTTCCAGTCAGAGCTGAAAGTGCGAGGGCTCAGGCTCCAATCGATGCGTCTCTTTACTGCCACACGAGAGTCAAGATTGGCTTCAGCCGTTTCCGAAAGCCAGATGTCGGCGACAATCGGTACCACAGAACTATCCTCCGTCTAGGCGGCTCTTCCTTCCTCAGTCACAAACTTTACTTCCAAACTTTTACCTAACACGTTATAGTTATGCTAAAAGAATCCGCCTAAAAAGAAAACAGGAGATGAATGGGGAAACACGATAGAGATCCATCGAGTCCCCCCACACAAAGCAAAGACGGTGATCACACGATCCACACACACACACATTCTGCAAAAGAAGAAAGAGATTAGACATAGGGGAGGGGAGGCGGACAACCAAACTACTACATCCCTCCCAGCTAAATTTGCCTCACCTCACCATGTCTCAATCCCCATCTTCATTCATTCACAATGCTTTCGACATCACCCAGTCATACTCTTTCATTCTGCCTCTCCTCCTAGTCACAGGTCCATCAACTGTCTCGTCATCTGTCATAATGTCTCCTCATGTCTGTCCATGGCCCCTTCTCTATGTACTTCATCCACACACACATCCGACATTCCCTGACCAATCCCACTCAAATCCTCAACTAACCTCTCTACTACATCCATCAAACCTTCCCATTCTTTCATAGCATTTATTGACTCTTGTTCCAACTTCGCACTTATCCCATTTATACTCTCTAGCATAGACTCAGACTCATTCAACGAAAACTTACAAATACTGTATGTTCTATTATATACTCCATCTTGATCTTGTACAAACCCAGAAAACTCTCACATCACTCTCACCAAACTGTTCCATCCATTCATCCTTTCTCAACCGTTTACTCTTACGCTTCCCCCTTCCATGTTCAACTAACACTAACTGCTTCCCCTCTAAAGCACTAGCTATATCATCCACCATTTCACAGTCTTCCATTCTTTCAGACAGATATTCATTCACCGGATGTTGCACCAAATATTGAGGAGGTTCACGCCACTTTCGCAACTGACCTTGATGCGCTCTACGTTCATCCAAACTTCCATCCTCTCTTTCACGAACTATCACATAACTTAACCCATTCGACCAAACCTTTCTTACTACAAACGGACCTTCAAACTTCTCTTTCAACTTATCCACATTTAGTCTACCTTTTGTCTCAATCTCCTTTAGTACTTTATCACCCACAGAGAAACTCTCAAACCTTTCATTCCCTTTTCTCCACAACTCACGATCCTTCTCACTAAGTCCCATATGTGGCCTAATCATTCGTTCAAAGTTCATCAAATACTTATATGGTGACATTCCAATCGCCTTATACACTGTCATGTTATACGCCCAAAGCACTCTTCCCAAACATTCATCCCATTCTTTCCCATCTTTCACCATCAATCATAACATCTCACTCAAAGTTCTTATCGTTCTTTCAGCCAAACCATCCGCACTAGGCATATACGGCGTCATTCGCACATGATCTATTCCCCATTCACTCAACATCTCCTCAAAAGCACGTCCCACAAACTCAGGTCCATTGTCACTCAACATTCACACAGGCTTACACATGCACATAGGCAACATTCTCTCACTCACTTCTCTAGCAACAGTCAATGAAGATTTATTTGTCACAGGTGAAGCATACGCAAATTTGCTCTTATGATCCACCATCACAATCATCCCTACATACCCTCTTGCAGTCCTCGGAAAAGACACGCAATCGATCGCTACCATTTCAAAGGGTTCATTCACACTCAACTTTAATACAGGTGGGGCAACATACACTCTCTGCTACTTTCTCTTCTGGCACACTTCACACGTAGTCACTACATCCACGCAAATCTTTCTCAAAAAGGGACTAAATATACATCCTTTCATACATTCCCACAATTGATTCTTACCCATATGTCCAAACCTATCATGCACAATCTTCACCATTCCAATCGTGCCACACACGGAAAACACCGGAATATATACATCCTCATCATCTATACATTGCACAAAATACACTAAACCCTTGCACACTACAAACTTTCCAGCAAACCTTCTAAACTCTCTTAATATGCAACTCCATTCATTCACAGGAACACTGGTCATCACGCTATCTTTCAATTCACGCACCATCGGACATGACTCTTGCATGCTCTCTTTATCTTCAGCAGTCAACAGTTCTTCACTCAAATTGACACCTGCCACTCCTACAAATCCACTTGAGCCTACAAGCTCACTCTGCAACTTCCCAACTGTTACACCATCTTTCACTAAACATTCATTACATACATCCACTGAAATCCTATTCTTACGCAGAAAATCAATCCCAAACAGAAAACAATAAGGTAACTCATTCTCGCTTAGCACAACAAATTCATGCAATATATCATTCAACTTCCCCATGCTTACAGACAAACTCACTTCCTCCCATGCCATAATACGTCCACTTCCGAGTCCACTTATCGAAACTGTAACACCTTTTCTAGAAACATTCCAACTCATATTATCAACATCATGCACAACTTTTGCATTTACCAAGGAAATTTGCGCACCTGTGTCAATCATTCCACAACAATAGCTCTTCCCATTCATAGTCAAGGTAACTTGCACTCTCTCTTCAAGTCCATGTTCACACATTATATTCAACACTTCGGTCTGTTCCACAAACACTTCTGCAGCATCGTATCCTCTCGATTACTTGCATCATTCCCATCCATTCTTTCATTCATGTATCTTTCACCAGTCCTACACAACCTTGTTGCATGACCTACCATTCCACATTTACCACAGGTAGCTCTTGGACTGGCACACATCCTGGCATAATGCCCTATCTGCCTACAATTACCACACACTCCAGGTCCACTCATATTTACTCCACCACCTTTCCCTCAATCTCGTACCAAGTGGCCCATTCTTCCACATCCATAACACGCTCTTTCCCTCGCACGACTACAATCTTTTATCATGTGCCCGCGTATGGGTAGGGGTTTAGCCCTCTCAGGCCCATTGGAGTAGGAAGAAGGAGTCCCGGAGGGAAGTGTCCTTAGTGTCATACTATTTGCTCTGAGCATCAACGACATGACCTCAGTACTGCCAGAAGATGTTCTCGCTACGCCCTATGTGGATGACCTTTCAATCTCTTTTGGTGTGGCCCAGATGTCAACTCTAGGGCGTCGCTCCAACAGTCATTGAACCGCGTCTCTTGCTATGCCTAAGTGCACAGGCTTCGGTTTTCCTTGGTCAAAACTAAGATGGTTCACTTCTGCCGCCATCCACAGCTCCACCCTAAGCCAGATTTGTTTCTAAATGAGCTTTGTCTTGAAGTGGTAGTCTCACCATTTACATGGTCTTGTATTTAACCCACGCCTCGCCTGGTAGGCGCATATTTGCAGCCTTAAGGTGTCTTGTAGTCGTGCCATGTACATTCTTCGTTCCGTGACATTCAGCCCATGGGGCACTGATAGGTCTACTGCTTTACCATTTTATTGATGCTTTTTTCGTGCTGTATGCATCCGCAATCGAGCGTGTATTATGGAAGGTGGACTTGATCTACCACAGTGGCCTTCACATGGAGATGGGTGCCTTCTGCATGTCCCCCATTGAGAGCCTACTTGTCAATGCTGGGGAGATGTCACTCGATCCGCGCTGTGCACAGTGCATAATTTGCCTGTACACGCCATCCTAGCACCTCCCTCAGTCGCCAACAGCTCTCACTGCAACCGCAACTGATCTCAACGGTGCCTATGCCGCCGAGAGACGCCAGTCATACCCTCAGCTATCTGGATTTAGGGCTAGGAAACTCCATCAAGACCTCGGTATAGCTCTCAGTCCTGTGGCACCCCTGGGTTTGCCCATAATGCCACCCTGGAGGGTACCACCTTTGACCATTTGTTGCCACGCCTCTGCTCCCAAAGCTTCTATAGCGCCTGGAGTATTACATTCGGCCTTTTTATTGTACAATTTGAGTCACACTGGAACTGAGCCAGTGTATACAGATGGCTCCAAGTCCCAATAGGGGGTTGTTTCCACGCCATATTCCCTCTGTTTAAAGTCAGCGTGGTTCTGTCAGTCTTCACGGCAGAGCGGGTTCAATACACCCCTCGGCACGGAAGATAACGTGACGTACTTGGTTTGGAAGATGGCAGACGGTCGAGGGGAACCTAAAGTTGCGCCGTGACTGTTCCCATCGACCTACCCCTCGATGCCGCGACGGATTCAGGCTGGTTGCTTTCTCTCGTCTCCGAATTGGACACACTCACGGGACGCACTGCCATTTGATCGAGCGCTCGCTTGCACCATATTGTGATGTCTGCATTATCCATCAGACTAGTTAGTACATTCTTGTTGAATGTCCCAGTCTGGGTGATCTTCGTGCACGTTACCTGTCCTGGTACTGGGACCAGTGGGGTTGCTACCGCTTGTCCCTTGTACTCGGGGCTGGCTCATGCACACATTTGTAGACTATACAAATTTTTAGACGAGGCTGGCCTCCTCTACTTTATTTGTTTCTTGTAGGTTGTACGTTCCTGAGTCGTGCCTACCTCCCGACGCCAGAGCCCGCTTCCTTCTTGTTGCCTTTTTGCTTTCTTTTCTCTTTTTAGCCTTTGTCAATTTTTATCATCGTTATTTATTTACCTATTGTTTTGTTTTTTAAATAGCCTAGTAGTAGGCTTTGGTGAGTACAGCGACTTATGGCCCAAATAGGCAGTCACCAGATGGGCTCCTAAAATTTTTAAAAAAATCCCTGCTGATCACCTCTTTGCAACTGTTCTCAAAAGCATAATGCTGTAATGCTTATGAAGCTTGGACATTTTACTGCCTTGTTGGTGGCCAGGCCATTGCTCATTGATTTCCAAATGACAAAACTGATCCTGCTAATCCTATCGCCGGTACATGCACTCCTGGTCCCAATCCTTCCAGGTGGGTTTGCAGCTATATATCTTACACTTTCACTTCTCCATTTTAAGAATTCTTTTTTTCACATACTCCTTAGAAACTCTACTGGAGAATGCGCTCATTTGTTTTTGTTTTATTACAAAAACTATGATTAGAAAGATTAAATTAGGATTGTCCTACAGCTACTCCTGGTCTCCCAGCTGGAAGCTGGTGCCTTTAGGGTCAGACAAGCCACTGGCAGTTGTCTGGTTGATGTTGCTATCTTGAGTAGGTGATGGTGATACCTTTGCCTCTTGTTTTAGGGCCATACCTCAGGGTCTCTCCTGGGCTGAGGATTTTTGGCCTCTATAAAGTCGAAAGCTAAAAGGTGGGATAGGCGAGAATGGCTGGGTGCAGGGTCCAGCTCATTATTCTCATCTTTAATCCTGGTTAAGATTTTCTGGTTGTCTAAAGCTGCTTCCAGATTTTCAAGGCTGCCTTCAATCTCTTCCCAGTCTTGGTTGAGAATTTGGGAAGAAGCTCTCATAACATAACATAATTACACGGATGACAAAAGCCACAAGGGCCTATCAAAGGCCATCCGCCTCCGTCAAAACCCACCCACAAAAAGCACCATCACCAGGGGAAGACAAAATCAAAGTCCCCCACAATATAATATATGAGATGACAAAAGCCACAAGGGCTCATCATAGGTCATCCAAGTCAAACAGCCTCTTTTTTAAGGCACCCACACTCCCAGGAAAACTACATCCAGAGGATTGCATCCAGAAACAAGAGTATCACCAATCAAGGCTTGTCAAGAACTAAATCATGCAGCTATAGATATATACAAACAATATTAATATATACAAAACTTAGGAACCATCACAACCTTCCCTTCCCATAAACTCATCCAACCTACTCTTAAATACATTTAGATTTGGACTACCTACTACCCTCAGTGGCAATTTGTTCCAGAAGTCTACCACTATTGGTGAAAAAATATTTTCTTAAATCCAACCTACACCCTTGCTTTTTAATTTTCGAGTGGTGACCTCTAGTTCGATTTCCATCATCTAACTCAAAAAACTTGCTAACATCCAATTTATTTATCCCGGAAAATTTTTTAAAGAGCTCAATCATATCCCCTCTCACACAACTCCTTTCGAACGAGAACATATTTAATACCCTCAGTCTATCTTCATATTCAAGGTGCCTCAGGGAAGGAATAATCTTTGTTGCCCTCCATTGCACTGACTCAAGAAGGTTAATATCGTGTCTAAAATGTGGGGACCATGCCTGTATACAGTACTCTAGATGTGGCCTAACATAAGAGTTATAGAGTTTAAGAATAACCTCCTTACTTTTGTAACTGACATTTCTCTTAATAAAACCCAGCACTCTATTTGCCCTATTTCTTGCTTCAATACACTGCTTAGAAAACCTTAATGACTTATCTATTACTACTCCTAGATCTTTCTCATCCTCTACTGAGCTCTCAGCCAATGCCCATCCATTTCATAGTTAAATTATCTATTATCTTTTCCCATGTTAATAACTTTGCACTTATCAAGGTTGAAAGTCATTTGCCACTTATGTGCCCAGGATAACAATTTATTTAAGTCCCCCTGCACTTTAAAATTATCATCAATATCTTTAACTACAGCTGCTAATTTGGTATCATCCGCAAAAATTGACACTTTATTATTAACTGCCTCCCCAAGATCGTTTATATAGATGACAAATAATAATGGACCGAGAACTGATCCCTGAGGAACCCCACTGATAACATCCCTCCACTCTGACTTTACACCATTTAGCACTACCCTTTGCTTCCTGTCTTTCAGCCACTCAGCTATCCAATTTGAAACACCCCCACATATCCCAATCATTTTTAATTTATGAACTAGTCTCCTGTGTGGTACCTTATCAAATGCTTTACTAAAATCTAAGTAAATTATATCTACATTCTCTCCCTTATCTACTTGATCTGTTACAAACTCCAGAAAGTCTAGTAAGTTAGTCAAACATGATCTACCTGATCTAAACCCATGCTGAGCATCGCTGATTAACCCCTCCCTCTCTAGATGTTGGCAAATGCCTTTTTTAACTATTTTCTCAAGAATTTTACAGACTACAGGAGTTAGACTAACCGGTCTAAAGTTATTTGGATCCTCTTTACTACCCTTCTTGAAAATGGGGACTACATTCGCTCTCTTCCAATCATCGGGTATTTCTCCATATTCCAATGACCTAGTATATAACTTGTCCAGAGCTATTGAGATACTTTCTACCCCTTCTTTAAGTATCCTAGAATGAATATTATCAGGGCCGGAGGCCTTGGTAGTATCTAAATCACCTATTAGTCCTTTTATCATCCTCCGATCCACACTAATGTTAGTAAACACCTCTTTTCCTGACCCATGAGTACTATACATAGGACTATTTAGTTTCTCCTTTGTAAATACTGATGCAAAATGACCATTTAGTACCTCAACTATTTCCTCATCAGGACCTCAATCCACTTTGGTGTCAGAGTGCCGAGGGCAGCTTGGCACCTTGTCTTACAGGGTATTCTCCTCTATCACTACTTGCTCTATGGAGGCTCCTGACAAGTGGATTCCTTTAATAATTATCAGGGTCAGAACCAGAGTACCCCTCTTCCCATGGATTGGTTTTTCATCTAGCGATGTCGCCTTACCTATGCACAAAGAGGACTTTCCCTTGTCTGACCCCACTCTGTGGTGTGGATAGTGACCAGCCCTGAGCATGGCCAACATAGCTCTGAGGTAGAATTTTTTCCTGATAGCTGATGTACCAGTGCACAAATCCCTGGAAGATTGATGGTTCCCACCCCCTCCTCTTCCCTCTGGCAGTGATGGAAGTATTAAGAGGCCTCTCTACAGTTAGGAATAGCCCTCCATGACATCGAAGGGCTGCGGTCTCCACAGAAAATTTTCCCCTGTCCCCAAACCCCTGCCTGTGTGAGGCCAATGGAAGAGACTAATCCACAACACAAAACAAAGCTTTGAGGACAGATTGGAGATATGTGATTTATGCAAGATTTAGTGATGCAGGACCATCTGCATCTGTAGAGGTGGTATACTCTCCCTTCAGTTTAGATTCCACCGTCAGTCTAAAGTTGTGCACACAGATTTGCTCTGGTCGGGTCAAGGAAGGACGACACAAAAACTTGGGTGATCATGTTTGCCACTTTTAGGATCTAGTGGGTGTTCCTAGGTTTCCTTGTCTTCCATAGGCAGTGAAAACAGACACTCAACGACTGCATTTAGGTACTCCTTTAATCAGGATTGTAGGGACTGAACAGGGTAGATTAAAAGTCCAAGAACGAATGTCATCCTATCCTGATGCTGAGGCCGGGAGAAGGTACCTTGACAACCTGCAGGATCAAGTATGGTCAAAAAGTAACAGCACAGTAATTCACACTTTATCTACATATCTATGATGACTGGATATATTTAGAAATTGTTTAAAAAACTCATGCTTGCAAAAGGAATTTATCCTAAAAATATGTTATTTATAAACTTTTTTTTCAACTCATAGAAACATTGCGATGCCCAGTTTGGTACCCTCTGAGGTTTTCTCATGCCCAATCGGTAGCAAGAAAAATCTTGGAGAATGAATTAAACGAGATACGCGAGGCGGGGACGTGGAAGACAGAGCGAGTGATCACATCGAAGCAAGCAGTCGAGATCTCTGTCCGAGGTTCCAATGAAAACATCCTGAATTTCTGTGCCAACAATTACCTCGGTCTGTCTGTAAGTTAACATTGGTTTGTCTGGTTACAATTTTTGCTTTTGTGCAAATCTGTTAAATGTATTTGCTTGAAGACTCAGAATGGCGCAGTCGATAAACCCCTCGCCAAAAGGTGGTCTGGCAATGCAGGAAGCGCCTCACCACTCTCTTTACGCTACTTTCATTCTTTATCTTTTGAATGCCCATTTGCCTACACCCCTCTTATCTACAGTGTGGTCATAGCCCTGAGGGAAATAGGCGGGATGGATTTCTTGACACACTGGAATACATGTGCAAACCAGCATTTTGCGGTGTTATAAAGCATGATGGAAGACCGATACCCTGGATATAGAGTCCCCTATATGGTGAGACATTGTACAGTTACATTGACAGAATAAAAGTGCATTGATAAATGTCACGAGCCAGCCAGGAGCTCAAATAGCCGTATTGGCGAGGCTGTATTGGGTATATTAAGCTCTCAATGTTGATAATTCTTTGAAAAATATCTTGTGCAGTATCAACATGATTTCAGTGAGCATCGATTGTCCATCAAAAGGCATCAGTGTCAAGATATGTAAAAGAACAATTTCCCTCCACATACACCTGCTACTGGCCTGTAAGTGGGTCTGCGATTTGCTTAACTGACCATCGTGCTGACAGGACTCAGCACCCTGTCCAGCCCCACCTTAAGCTCTTCTTTCTGACACCCTGTCTTCTTACCCTGCTTCCTCACTTTCCATACAACGCCCCCTCAGCAGAGTGGGCAAAACCCCCCCCAAATTTTGCAAAAGCGCAATAAAACCCTGGTTTTATTCTGGGTTTTTTCAAAAAACAAATGCTACAAGCATTAGTAGAATAGCATAGAAAAAGAATAGCTCTCTCTATTTTTATAATAATAATTAATTAGTTTAATAATTATATTAAGGTAAGAACAGATCAATGATTGAGAATTGTGGGTACCCATGATAGTCATAACCTGTAGAAGGAGAGATGAATTATTATGAGTCAGTATCAGAGAAATAACCTTAATTTGATACATATTTGTTGAAATTATAAACATAAATATGAATTTTGAATAAAATAATAAGTAGCTTTCATTTCTTGAAAAAAAAAACCCAGGTTTTTCTCAAATTTCACTTTAAAAAGCCCCCTAAAACCTCAGGTTTTTTTAGGGCTGGGTTTTTATTTGCCCACCCTGCCCCTCAGCCCTAAGGTCCGGTTTTGGGGAGGAGGTTTAACAACCTGCTTCACCCCCACCCTTACCTTCCTCCCAACGTGGCACCGCCATGCTGAAGGGCTGCCCGGCTGCTGCATAGCGTGATTAGTGTATCTGTCCTGTGATACAAATAGGGTCACCATGCCCAATGATGAGTGTAAAAATACCCCTCTTTTTCCCTCCCCTCTAACATCATCAGAGCTGCCTTTGGGCAGGTTCACGGAAAAGATGGAGGCTCCCCCTGTGGTTTCTCAGGGGACCCTCCAAATTTCTTCTACTGGAGAGGAGTCTTACTCCTCTCCAAGGCATATGTGTGCAGGGGACTCCTCCTCACCCACTTCTCTGGAGGCGCCCTTGAGTGTCTCCCTCTTTCGAGTGGCAGTCCCTTCTGTTCATTCACAAGATGCTTCCTAGAAAGGACTCAGGCGACCCATCAGTCTGTGCCCCCAAAGCGTGTATTCTGAGTTTACAGGGGGCTGATGTACATATCCTCCCCCCTCTCTTTCCTGACAGTTTGCAGGCCCAAGACGAGACTACAAAAGGTACCTTGAATGGGATCCATGATGTCTTGGGAGAGATGGCCACTTGGAGGACCCCTTTCTGAGATGGATATGGTCCCTGAATTGACCCAGTCCTAGACGGTTGGCTCTTCCATGGGGTCGAACTCGGCACGTTACCAAGCACAGAATCCTAGTCCGTTCCTGTGCAAGTTCTTCCTCTGGCTATTGCCCCTGTGACAGCCAAGACCTTTTCCATTTTAGAGAAGGATCTTGCTGAAGATGGTCCATCCTGCCTAGGTGATCTTTCAGGCGATGGGGAGGGAGGGTTTATTCCACAACCTCCTCTTCTAAAAAGAAAAGAAAATGTAAGAATAAAAAGACTAAGGGCTCCTCTCCCTCTGTGGGAGCCACGGGGACGGGCGGGTCTGCTGCCATTTTGGTAAACGACCAAGCCAAGATCGACTCGTCCATCCCCGGTGCTTCCCTGCTGAGTGGGGAGTCCCAGAATAAGATCAAAATTGCAGTTGCGCAGAGCGAGCCTAGATTACGTTGGGGCCACTCATTCAAGGGTTACCTGCCTTCAAACACTTACTTATTTCCTCATCTGATGGCAAATGTTGGCCAAGGGTAATATGATCTATCAAACGAGAGCACTAGCTAGAGTGATTGGTAGAGAGCCGAAAGTGGCCCCATTTCTCGGACGGGAACCTTCAGGCGAATGCGTCAAATTCCTCCGAGGCAGCCATAATTGGTGCCCTTCAGACACTTGATGGCATGCAGGTGAGTATGACGCCGCACCCTACCATGAAAGGAGTGGTTTATGCGAGGGAACTCTTCGACTACTCATAGATGACATCACCTTAGAGCTAGCTGACCATCGATTGGTCAATGTTGAACGTGTGATGAAAAAATAGGGAGGGGCCTCGAGACCCACCCCTACTCTTCGTCACATTCAACTGTGACAAGCTCCCTGAGTCGATGAGTGCCGGTTGGTATCGCTAGCGCATGAAGGCATTCGTGCCACTGCTGCGGGCGTGTTACTACTGCAACCGCTTCAGTGAGACGAATCGCTCCTGTAGATGTGAAAATTCTGGGTTCCCTTAAGTCTGTGTAAGTTGCTCCAAGGCCGCACATGTTAAGTCCAAATCGTGTGTGGCCAAGTTTGTCAATCGTGGAGAGCCGCACCCTGTTTCTTTGAAGCGGGGTCGTCTCTCTCACTTCTCGAAGCTAAAGGCTTGGTCCTGGCTTGCCCGGCGTTGCCTGAGACGTCTTATGCCTCAAAATTAAGAAATACGCCCTCTGCTCCTGGCCCGTCCATGCCTACGTTCACGGTCATTTCTGTGCACATTCGGAACCCTTCTGCGGGATTTACTCAATCTGGTCGCTTCCCTGGTAGAGCTGCCGACATAAAGGGTTGCACACCTAGCCACGGCTAAAACCAGGGCTATCCTCCTTCCCCCAACGTGACCGTTTCCCATAAGGGAAAAAGAGCCGCGCGCCTAAACAGAATCGTTAGACTCAGTGTTGGTCGTTAGGCCATCTTTCGGGGTTCTTATAGCCGTCTCTCGAAGGAGCTTCGGCACCTACGCTCGCACCAAGTGATAGGCTGGGTGACTCGAATGTGGTGGATCCTCCAAAGGAGGGACCCACGCTTTTGAAGCCTGCCTAAGGTTTCGAGGCGGAGGGAAGAAAAGACTTGCATGATGAGCCCAACCTTCCCCGATATGTCCTTGAAGTCGACAGCGCTTTCAGCACATTGTCCGGTCAACATCGCCTCGAGTTCTGCGTACGGCCATTTCTGGGAGGGTCTTCTCTTCGAAGAGGGCCCCCGCATCTTCGAGCTAGGCCTCGAGGGCATATTCCTAGAATGGAATTGCCGCAGACTCCGGGACAGCTGGGAGAGGAGCTGCGGAGTCTTGCCTCCTCCCGTTTTTCCTTAGCTATCCTTATGCAGCAGAGCATGCTGGGTGCGTGCCCCCTGCCCACCCTCCTTGGTATAAGGGTTTTGCGACAACACCACCACGTGTTGGTGGCCGAGCAGGAGGATGCGCCAGTTACACCCAGCATGATGTCTGCACTCTTCTCTTTGCTTTAGATACCTCCTTTCAGCCAGTAGCTGTGCACCTGCACCTGGATAGGAGATATATTGTTATTTCTGCGTACATTCCACCGCGGGGGACTTCTGCCACATCGTAGCATGGTTGCCGAGACCTTTTCTCTTGATTAGAGATCTGAACGTTAGACACACCCTCTGGGGAGACTACTCGATTCAATTACGACCCATAAGGGAGAGATAGTAGCGTCATTCCTAGAGAATAACCCCTTTGATATACTAAATGAATGCCAGCCAACTCACCTTCATTTTCAAACTGGTACAACATCTCACATTGATCTGTCTATCTGTTCAGCTGATGTAAGACTGCATTTTGAATGGAAAATCAGTAAGGATCATGTTCCGATTTTATTATTTGCAAAGCGAGCAGTACCACTATGTACCCTAGATGAATTTAACTCTGTTGATGCTGCTGTTGCTCATATCAATGAACGCATCAAAGGTGCAGCTCAGCAATCAATACCCATGTCGAGTGGAAAGATGAGACCCATGGTGCCCCAAACTAGCTAATGCAGCTAAGGAGAAAAATAGAAGACTGTATAAGTACTTAAAAACAAGACTAGCAATAGACAAAATGGAATACAATAGAGTAAGAGCAACTTTTAGATTACTTATCAAACAGAAGAGAAAAGAATCCTGGTCAAATTATGTTTCAAGTATCAATAGTGACACAAACATCAATAAAATCTGGGAGAAGATCCATGGACTCAATGCTAAATACAAAACAACACCCCCCACTTATACTGAAAAGAGAGAATGGTGAGATAGTTGCTGACCCAGGAATGGTCGCCGAGATGTTTGGGACTACACTCTCAAATATCTCTTGTGGCTCTCAACATCCACAGTTTATGAGTAGAGCGACGGCTTGCCACTCAATTTTGATGGATGCGAGGATGAGAAATATAATAGAAGAATTTACATTGGAAGAATTAAAATATGCACTAAATACCATGAACCCATCTGCCCCTGGTAAAGATGGAATTAGTTATATAATGATAAAAAACCTACTGGACATCACTATAGACTATATACTTCAGCTATAAAACCGTATCTGGATAACCCACAAACTTTCAGCATTATGGCTCTTAGCCATTGTATTACCATATGAGAAGCCAGGGAAAGAAAGACCTCTTCATTGCTGGAAACTATAGACCAATTTCACTAACGAGCTGTATGTGCAAATTGATGGAAAAGATGGTCAATAAAAGACTTGTATGGACTCTGGAGAAAAAGAGAGTAATATCAGAGAAGTAATATGGATTCGGCCAAGGTAGGAGAAGCACAACAGATGTCTTAGTTAGATTAGACAGTGGTATCAAAACAGCTTTTACAAATAAACAACATACAATCGCTGTGTTCTTGGACTTGCAAAAGGCATATGACTACTCAGTGAGAAGGAATACTACAAAATCTCCATAAAGCAGGACTAAGAGGCAACATGCCTAAATTTATCAATAACTTCCTATCCAACAGGACATTTAAAGTAAAGATCAATAAAAACTACTCAGAACAGCATATATAACATCAGGGTGTCCCACAGAGAAGTGGCCTAAGCTGTACTTTATTTTCATTAGCAATCAGTGAAGTCTCCACAATTTTACCACAGCATATTTACTGCACCCTATAAGTAGATGATTTTGCTGTTTATGCTCATGGTCCTTATTTGCCATCCTTAGTCGGCCGATTCCAACTTACGCTAAACAATGCGTATAGTTGGCTAATAAATCATGGCTTTCTAGTTAATCATACCAAAACTAAAGCAATGCACCTAACAAAACTAAGAGGAATGTATCTTGAACCTAACCTATATCTAGTGGAAATCAGTTAGAAATGGTTGACCAAATTAAATTCCTTGAAATAACTTTAGACAGGAAACACTCATGGAAGCAACATATAGTAAATCTATGGAATCAATGCCTCAAGAACATGAATATCCTGAAAGTATTGTCATATAAGAGCTGGGGTGCTGACAGAGCATCTTTGCTCCACATCTATAGAACGATCATATGGAATAAACTAGACTATGCATGTCCTATATATGCATCTGCTCCCAAAACAACCCTACAACTATTGGACTCAGTACACCATCTCAGAATTCGTCTATGTACAGGAGCCTTCAGAACATCGACCATTCCTAGCTTTTATTGTGAGTAAGAGAAACAAATTAAGCCTCTAACTATATACTGGACTCTGTGGAATGCCAGGAACACCAGCCCATGGTATCATTTCAGATACTAGTAATGACCACCTGTTTGCTAACCCAAGAACACACATAACTCTTGGATATACGAGGGGTGGTCAATAAGTTTTGCAATTCGGATATAAGGAAACGACATATGAGGAAAAGTGTTTTATTATTTTTCAATATAACTACCCTCGACTTCAATGCACTTGCGCCACTTGTCCCTGAGGCTTCGAATTCCCGACAACCAGAAATCTCCCGACTGCTGTTCAATCCAATCGTGGACGGCGAGGTCGACATCTTCATCGTCCCCAAACTGGCGTCCACGCAGTGCAGCCTTGAGCTGGCGGAAGAAAAGGTAGTCGCTAGGGGCCAGATCTGGACTGTAGGGGGGATGGTTGAGCTCCTCGAATCCGCACTCGCGCAGGGCAGCTTGTGCAACTCTGGCCTTGTGGACAGGGGCATTGTCGTGGAGGAGCAGGACGCCGCGTGTCAACTTACCGCACCGCTTCTGACGGATGCACTTCTTCAACCCAGCTAGTTCCTCAATGTAATATTGGTCTGTGATGGTCCTTCCACGAGGCGCATAGTCCACCATCAACACTCCCTCAGAATCCCAGAAGATGGTGGCCATGATCTTTCCGGCTGAAGGTTGGGTCCGGAACTTGATGGGGGTCGGAGAGCCCCTGTGCTTCCAGGCCATGCTTTTGAGCTTGGTTTTGGGATCCCAGTGATGGACCCTGGTTGTAAAGGATCAGAAGCTCCTCCGAGTCCTTGAAGGCGATTAGAGGGCGGGAGGTTTCTAGGGACCCAACGGGCAGAGACCTTGGTCATGGCCAAATTGTCGTGGATGATGTTGATAACACTTTCATGTGATATTCCAAGTTCTCGCTCGATTTCTTTGATCTTCACCAGTCGATTTTCGAGGATCCTCCTCTCCACACGGGCCACATTGTCCTCGTTGGTCACGAGTAACGGGCGTCCTGGACGGGGCTCATCTTCAAGAGACTCACGACCATGGCTCAACTCCCTATTCCAGTGAGCAATGGTTGCATAGGAAGGGGCGGTGTCGGTGTACACTGCAACCATGCGTTCATGGATCTCTTTTGCATTCTTGCCTTCCTTGGTCAAAAATTTTATCACTGCGTGGTGCTCAACTTTCTCCATTGTTGAAAAATTTGTGACTGACGATCTGCGATCAGCTACTGCTTCTTAAATAGACGAGGCAAGAGCGTGCGGCTGCAGGTCTTGACTTGTCATAACTTGTCCTAACACCCCCCACAAACAGCTATCCCCCTTCTTCTGTTTTACCCTACCTATTCGCAAAACTTATTGACCGCCCCTCGTTGAATGAGACAATTAAATTCCCAGTTCAACTTACCAAATATTCCAACATCAATTATAGCCTCTATCCATTACTATAGAGAGCCGTGGTGTCTATCTTTGCAACCTCCATGTAAGAAATATACTGAAAGCCGAGCAGGTACTCCTGACTATTTTACGGATGGATCATGAAGCCCATAGACTCACCAAACATAGAGGACAAACTCCTATCTACACTGATGGATCCAGGCAGGTGGAGGGTGTCGGATGCTCAGCTATCTTTCCAGTCCAATCCTACTCAAGATGTCTGCTGGGAGCCACCAGCGTCCTAACTGCATAATTTCGAGCAATATATATCGCACTTCCATATACCTTATATACTGGATCCTTAAACTTTGTAATATTCTTAGACTCCCAGAGTGCTATTACTGCTATAACAAATAAGTACTCCACCCACTCTCTAGTTCAAGAAATTCATAACTGGATGGGAATTTTATCAGCACGAGGCATAAACATAAACCTTTGTTGGTCTCCTGGACATGTAGGCATTCCCGGAAATGAAAGAGCAGATAGAAAGGATAAAGATGCAACAAGGAATAGAAACTAGAGTAAAAACACCTGCAAAAGATCTCTACCCTGAAATCAAGAGGGTCATATTAAGAAAATGGGAAGAGAAATTGAGATAAATACCTGAAGCGTAAAACAAACTAAGAAATATCAAAGACAAAGTGCAACCATTTAACACCTCTCACTCAAAAATACGCAGAAATGAAACCCTACTAACAAGACTACGCATAGGACACACTAGAATCACTCATGGTTACCTACTGACAGGAGAAGAACAACCTTTGTGTGAAGATTGCTACGTACCTTAGACAGTCCATCATATTTTAAGTGAATGCCCTAATTATAGGCAGAGCCGAATAAGGCATTACAGAACAGATGGCCTTATTACACCTCTGACCTAAAAAGTATGCTAGGTGATTACTCCAACATAACAGGAAAGATACGAAAATTTGTGGAAGAGGCTGAAATACCCAATGAAATATAAAAGGATCCGGAAAGGATTATGATTGAACAATAGAAAAGGAGCACACTGAGCTTAAATAAGGACTGTGCGTAAAAACTATAAAAAAAAATGCAGTGCATGGCAGAACCCCGCTGACTTCAAACAGAGGTGATACTGTGTTGAAGCGGACCCAGTCATGGGAGTTGGAATCATCCGTGTACACTGGCACAGATCCAGCGTGGTATGATCTGCTGAGGAGTACTAGAAGCCCCCCTTCCCCCATCCACTGGGTGTCCACCCCACTTGGACCCCTAACCCCAACAAGAATCTTTTCCTGGTTTTCAATGGATCATCTTCCTCTTTATCACCCATTTCAACTTCTTGATAGAGCTGCACTTCTGACCCCTTACACTCCCACCCTGCTCTTCCACAAAAACATGTTTTCAAACAACAGAGTGATCTAGCTTCGATCACCCTCTCATAAAAATGTAACGACTTCCCTATGTACATTGTATCATCTTGTTACAATTTCCTCATGAAACCCAATTTACTCAGCTCATGTTGCCAATTTCTTTTTTGTTATTTCCCTATTGACAAAACTGTAAAATCTGCCTCTCACATCAACAGAGTCACCCAGATGTGGTTCGAGCAGGAAAGGAAGCGCTGGACAAATATGGAGCTGGGTTATCGTCGGTCAGATTCATTTGTGGCACTCAAGACATCCATATGGTTCGTTTTTTATTGGTTCATTTGGTTGATTTATTTTATTAGTTTCTTTTGTTTGATTTTTTTAATTGTAATTTTATTGGTCCATTTATTTTTTTATTGGGATGTTTGTTTATTTTATTGGTTAATTTGTTTGATTTTTTATTGGCTTCATGACATTTTATTAGCCTAAGTATCCCTTGCCCTGAGGCCTCCTCCCCATTGCATTGCCCAAAAGATTTAGGACCGCATGCAAGGTAGCAGTCGAAGGATGGTGGGGGAGGGGGTATCCTCATACTGTAAGAAGGACGCTACTCAGACGGGGAGTAAGGGCGGATTTGATTACAAGCAGGAACGGAACAGGGGAAGGGTGGGGGGGGGGGGGTAGAAACTCAGGGTGGAGTGGAGGAGGTGCTTTTGTCGGAAGAGGGCAATTCGACTCAAAGGAAGCAGGCGACGACTCAGGATGGAAGTGAAGTGGCTGGGGACAATGGATGGTGAACCCTCTGAGGCAACCCATGCTTCATAAAAACCTACCATCACAGTAGGACCATCAAGTAAGGAAAATTGCTTCTACCAGAGTGAGAATAGTAGTGAAGCACTAAGTTCCAACCGTTGACCTCAAGGTCAATTCGTGTCTGCAGGTTTGTGGTGGTATACCATTTTCCACACCGGACAGTAGAGATCAACGCCGACATGAGCACTAAATTGCACAGCCTCCTCGATTGCCCAGCTGCAATTATCTTAGTTGATTTCCATTGTCGTGTGAACTGGAATGATTGGATGTGGGGGGGCTGCATCTCGTAAACTTCATTGACGAGAGCTGACTTACTCAATGGGTCCGCGATCCACCAAAGACAAGCTCATATCTAATCTCTCTTTGGATGAGTATTTATCGTGAAGCGACTACAGTATGGTTAGGTTCGAATTATGCATCCCTTCTGCGCAAAAGGCCTAGACCACTGCTTACGAAAGTTTGGTTATAGGCCCACAAACTATATTGAGGTAACTTCTCTCTCTGATATAGGTTCACTGAATGACGGCGACGTTGAATCCAAATTCATGATCCGATAGGACGAGTTTGTGCTCACAATTTCTTTGAAAGCTGCACGCACATCACCAAAATGCTTCATATGAGAGACTGCTAATGGAATCAAATACAGTAAACACGCATACATGGAGTGGGAACAAGTCTAGACCCTGATGACCTAGACATGTGTTTCCTAGAGAACAATAGTTTATACGCTCGTTTTGGAAGTTAAACGTGATTAAAAGCTTCGTATGACATTTCTTAGCAAAGGAAACTCCAAAGAATTCTTAGCATACGTTAACAGACGAAAACCGGTTTGACAATGCATAGATCCACTTCAAGACGGAGATGGTATTATACTGCAAGGACCAACGTCCTTAACGATTACTTTCCTGTGTACGAGGGAGATTAACGTTGAGATACCGAAGCCGAAAGTGAAACTAGTAGGAACAGAGTGTCTGCCATAAAGACAAGCGCCGTTAAGGTAGCAGCAAGGCCAGAAGTTAGACTCCTACCAACCGCCAGGTTTGGAATTTCTTCTGTCACGCATCCTGCATGAGTTCAAAAAGGAGGTAGCCACGAACCTCAGCGAGATCTTGAATGACTCTTTGGATGTCCCAGAAGTACTGGGCGCTGGCTAATGTTACTCCCATCTACAAGAAGGTTGATCCTGGTTGTGCGGATAAATATTGGCCGGTAACCATTACCTCTTTTGGGTCATTCCATGTGGATTCAAACAAGATTTGGCCATTTTTTTGCCACTGACTCATATTTTCTTGCAAATTACTGTACTTGTAGACCTTAATGAGACAAATTCAATGTTATGTGTCTCACCTCTGTAGATCAATTGGTTTCTGAGATATGACCCCCTCAAAATTGGGTAAAAAAAGGTCATTTTTGCAAAAAGTGAAAAAGTTCAAAGTCAAATATCTCGGAGACTAATACACCTACAGAGCTCATTTTGAAATTTTAAAGCCAATGAGATTCCCTATAACTTTTATTAATGCATATATTTCCTTACAAGGTCAAACAAAAAGTTGACCTTTAATTTGACATTTGATCTTGAAAAGGTCACTTGATGTAGAAATTGATTTTTTTGTAACTTTCCCTAAAAATTTGTACATATGTATAGCAAAGTGTTCATGATGAATTTTCTTTGAGAAATGTTTATTTTAGGAGCTACAGATTTTTACGTGAGAACAACTTAGCTGAAAAAGTGACGATTTTGGTGTTTGGCGTGTACTGTTAAATACACTATTGTAATCACCATCTACGGTACTTATACCAGTACCCTTGCTTTTTTAGAAATATCTAATATATGCTTTAATAAAATACTGCTCTATATGCATATTATTTTAAAATAGTATTTAGGATGACACATTGAAATTGGATGATAAGCAATTTACTATGTATATGAACTAATATGCGATAAGACTTTATAATTCTGAAATGAGTCCTGAAGATTCAAATCATGGTTTGAATACACTGAAAATATATACCAATATACTGTATATATATATATATATATATATATATATATATATATATATATATATATATATATATATATATATATATATATTACTCTATTCGCGGGCATTTGTCATAGTGGTAGCTTTCTTCATTTCCAATTTTGTCAATGTTTAGGTTCGGCCTGTAATGGTTGTTCTGCTAACAATCATTAACACATCACTAGCATCAAGAAGAAGTTCATCAGGTGGTGCAGGATGCACAAATAAGTTGGCAGGGCCGTATGGGTGAAGGAAGCTCAACTGAACTTCATTGCTCTCGTGCTTGACCTCCAGGACACATGTGAGATACCAGTGTTCATCATAGATAGCTAAACAGAACCCTTTTATAGATGCCAATGGAATTGTGCTGCTTTGAAAAATAAAGGTTCTTTCCAATCTTGTGATAGTTGAAGTCAAATATGCACTAACTTCCAAGACTTCCTCACTGACAGCCTTGACGCAGTGGATCTTGTGTGTTACTAATAAAGAAAATATGTATACATGAAGTACATAATTATATTCTAAGCTTTCAGTTTGCTAAGTTATTATTTAAGAAAGTTTTTATTTAAGAAGTTTGCTAAGTTATTATTTAAGAATTTAAGTTATTAAATTTAAGAAAGAAGATTATTAAACAAGAACATCTTAAATCTTATCAATCCATAAATTATAAATCTAACTTTCTTTGTTCATCATTACAGTGGCACTTCCCACTTAAACCTTTTCCCTTACAGGGGCAAGAAAAATTACCTAGTAGTAGTAGTTCACTAAATTACTAAGTCACTATGTGACTTTAATGACTAAATGGCTAGGTGACTAGGTTACCTGGAATGGTTCTTGTATTGTCATAGCGCATCACCAACTTCTATCGGTGAGCTTCATGTTCTTCTAATATTGTGAAGGTGAAGGTAATTCAAGGAAGAGCTTTTACTGCAAAATTGAAGAGCGCCTTAGGGTCTAAGAATAGGTTCAGCATTAACTCCTGTTCTCTGAAGGCTTGTTCTGGTGGCTAGCCTCTTTTCAGTTCCACCGATGCCATCACAGGGTCTTTTACCATGGCTCGTTGCAAAGAAATGACATTCTGCTTCAATATCAAAATCATTCTTGTGGTAGCAAAGGTTAATGAAGTTCTTGCAATTTTTATATTAGGCATCACACCCGTCACCAAAGTAAAATATTTTTGTGATTTTATGAGATGACTTTAAGAAATTTATTAACCTTGTTTGAAAAGGGTGAACTGCGATGACATCATGCTGATTACAGTCAGAAATTGCTACAAAACTTTGGTGGTGTAACTCATTGTTTTTACGGTAGTAAACAACAAATGGATGTAGTGATGCTTGGCAATTATTCTGATGAAATGAGTGGGCTGCATCTTGCACAATAAAAGAATAATTCTCTGAAAAGTCCCCCACAATTACAAATTCACCTTCATTTAGTTCTTGCTTTTTTTCTTGTAAAAAAACTACTTTGAGCTTTGGCAATATGCTAGGTATAGCCTTCGGGCCGGTGGCGCCCGTGGTTCTGCCCAGGACGCCACCCTGGAGGGTACCACATTTGGCTATTTGTCGCCACGCCTCTGCTCCCAAAGCTTGTATTGCGTTCGACCTGTTTGGAGCACACCTCTTGTCACGCTGGAACCGTGCCAGTGTATAGAGATAATAATATTGAGTCTTTTGTAATGCGCTCTTCAAGGCCTGAAGCCTTCCCAGAGCGCACGTTGTGCTGAGATGAGAATGGAAATTCAAGAGGGGGAGAAGGCAATATTGAAAAGATGCGTTTTCAGGAGACGCTTAAATGTGGTAAGAGAGGGAGAAGACGTGATTTCAGCAGGAAGAGCATTCCACAACTTAGGGGCGCAGATTGAGAAAGAGCAGTCCCCCATTGAGCAGAAGGATGAACGAGGAATATTCAAAAGAGGTGCATGTGATGACCGAAGGGCCCGAGGGACATGGCGTGGCGAGAGGGCAGAAGAGAGGTAAGACAGGGCCTTAAATCTGAAGAGAAGTATCTTGAAGTGAGTACGGGATCTGACAGGGAGCCAGTGCAGTTCATGCAGCAAGGGTTTCGACGGAGAGAAGCGAGGGCGACGGAGGAGAAGCCGGGCGGCATAGTTCTGTACAAGTTGAAGGGGGCGGAGAGAGGAGGATGGCAGATTCACAAGCAGAGAATTACAGTAGTCAAGGCATGAGGTGATGAAGGCATGAACAGCAGTCTCAAGACTTTGGCGATCAAAGTGAGAGCGAATGCGAGAGAAGTTACGAAGGAAACATAGAGAGGATTTGCTGACATTGCGGATATGAGGCTTAAAGGAGAGATGCTCATCAAAAACAACACCCAGATTCCTAACGCAGTCAGATAAAATGATAGTATTACCGCCCAGAGTAAGCGAGGGAAAGAGAGATTTAGATTTTTTGACAAGAGCAGGGGTGCCGACGCGGAGGACCTCAGTTTTGGAGTGATTAAGCCTGAGGAAGTTGGTAGAGAGCTCCAACGCGGTCACAGTGGGGAAAACGATAAGCGGCTGAGGCGGGAAGTCAGGGAGAATGGCAGGAGCCGGGACAGAAGGCTGAGTGAGGGAGGCACGGAGGTTAGTGACCTTATCTGCGAAGAAATTCGAGAGAGTAGCAGGGCTAATGGGTGGGGAGACCTGGGCTGGGGAAGTAAGACGGGAGAGCAGGCGGAAGACGGTACGGGGATCATTCCTATTATCAGTAAGCAGATTACGTGAGTAGGCTTCACGAGCAGATTCTAATTTCGCCACGTAGGAAGCTGTCGCAAGTCGGAACGCCAGTGAGAGAAGGGTAGTGTCTTGCCCACGGGTGCGAGCCTTTCTAAGGACTCTTTCATGGGCACGCATGGACTGCCTAGCACGGAGGAGTTCCTTAGAGTACCAAGGGGCACGGTGACAACGAGAGTTCGAAAGGGTGACAAGGGGAGAGTGGGCATCAAGACAAGTGAGAAGGGGTTGCTCCAAAGAAGAGAGAATCTGGTCAGGAGAGGCAGAAGCATCAATGGAAGGAAGTTTGTAGGCCACATCATTAGATAGGGAGGGAATATCAATGGAGGCTAGTCGACGGAAAGGCTTAGGATTATGAGACAGCTGGGGAGGTATATGGAATGGGATAGAGAAGTTGAAGTTGATAAGGAAGTGATCAGATATAGCATTGGACAAATTTGTAGTCGTCAGGTTGGATTACAAGGTCTAAAATGTTATCGTGAGAGTGGGTAGGGAAAGAAACGTGTTGGGTGAAGGAGAAGAGATCAAGGATTTCAGAAAAGGCTTTGAAATTGGGATTTTGGCCAGGAAGGTTGAAATCACCGAGGATTATCAGAGAATTAGTGGGGGAGAGGCCAGCGAGGAGGTTACTAAATTCATCAAGAAAAGGCTCGAGGGAGGAGCTGGGGGGGGGGGGCGGTAGAGGACTAAGATAGTTAGAGGGGGTGGAATCAGAGACATTGATGAGTGCCTCAAAAGAAAGAAGAGGGGGGAGAGGGCAGATTATTCAGAGGGAAGGAGGCACTGTGAATGAGAGCAACTCCACCACCGCGAGAGTTACGGGAGGTATGGGAGTGGACGTAACCATCAGGGGTAGCGAGATTTAAACAGCAAGCAGAAGAGGCAAGCCAAGTTTCCGTGAGTCCAAGGAGAGTGACTCGAGTGTTAACGAGGAGGTCATGAATGTAGTCAGCCTTCTTCGAGAGGCTTCTGACATTGAGGAGAGACGCTGAGAGAAGGGCTGAAGGGGAAGTTGAAGAAGAATCAGGGGTTAGTGGGGGGGCTTGATTCAAGTAAAAATGTTTTCTAAGAGCAAGAGCTAAACGGAAACCACGTTTAATCTGGCGGCGGGAACGAGAAATTCCCAATGCATTAATGTGAGTAAGGGTGTTTCGAGAAACACTGGTAGCAGTTCCATTGAGGGCAATAATCGTTAACCTATCAATCATAGTGGCTAAGCGACACAATAATGGGAGAAAAGCAAATTAACTATATAAGTTAATTTGCAGGAGATCTGTTAATTGTTCATGGAAATATGGAATAAAATCTTCTGCTGTTAATTTTTTTTTTTTTTTTTTTTATTCTAAAGTTGATCTGTCTGTTGTAACCCACTGCCTAAACTCAATCTCATCAAGTCCCTTTCTGTCAAACACTTTATCTAATAAATCCAAAAATTCTTCCTTTGGGGGCCATTGTTCACATTCACCAAAATAGTACTTTTCTCGAGGTGGTTTGCACTGGAGAAGGGTGAGGCAATGTCTATAATTTGAAATATGATTAATATTTAGAGTATCATCAGAAGTGTCAGGTGTTTCTTGATGCTGAAACACAGATTCAATAGCTGCCATACTTAGTTTCACATTTTGATGTTTAGTACACACACAGAATGTGTGCCACTGGCTCCTGGCAAAACACATTCTTTTGGTCTGTGCTCTGCAAACTTTGAGAATCTAACCTTTAGCTCTGGATATTTGCCTTTGAAGTCTTCATATACCTCTTTCAGATTGCTAAGTGCAAGAAATTTTTGCTTTCTTTCACAACAGCCATCAACCATCAGCTCCTTTTACTGAGACGTAGTCTTTTAAACCTGGCAGTTATCTGCTGATGTCTGGTGATTTATAGAATTCTCTAACTTTAGTAGCAATGTCCCTGTCCAGCCGTTTCCCCAACTTTGGATTTGGCGTATCTTTTACCAAATGTTTTGCTTGCCAAACCATGTATTGTGAGCAATTAAAAGTGTTAATTATTTTTTGTCTGGTCCAGGTTTTTGGTAGGACAGAGAGGATGCTCAATTTTTCGCTTCTTTTGTCTCTTCATTATCAAATTTATGTTTTAGCTGTTGAATAATTTCTGTTTCCATATTAACGTCTGAGTCATTTCCAGATGAAATTTCTGTACCACCTACTCTTTCAAATTGCTTCTTACTTGAATGAATTTCTTCTTTGTGTACTGCTTGCTTTGTGATGCTTTAGCTTTTTGCAATGGGGACTCTGCTATTGTGACCAAAGATGTATTGAGGTTTTGAAGTTCATACTTCTTTTCTAATTCAATATCACATTGTGATGGAGTGAGCTTTTGAGATCCAGTGTGTGAAGATGAAGCCTTTAACAAAAAATTGTGACAGGTAGGACATACTTTATGCTGTGCCATCAGGTTGCAAGCAAGATTGCTTTCTATTAATTCTTCAGGTACGAAACGAAGTCCTTTAATAAATTTTTTTCCGTTGGGCTTTGAAAAGGGTCACGGCAATAACGCCCTACATTCAATGAGCCTAGATCCATAGTACCTGGAAAAAAATAAAAAGGGCCACATTAGTGTGAAGAAATATGTATAATATAGTTTATTTGCTCATGCACTAATCCCATTGCATAATATTACAAACTTTTATTCACCTTCTGCTTCCTAGCTAATTCTGTTTGAGTTATTAGTCCAGGATAAAAAAATTAGCAATTTTTCAGATTAACTTTTGATGTAATTTAACTATAATGAATAACTAGATTGAAAAGAAATGCCAGGAATTGGGAAAATAAAGTTACTCATGTGTACAATAGTGACATCATTTCACCAGGCATAATTAATAATCACAAGGCAACACAGATATTTGATTAGCAGAATGTTAGGATTGAATGTATATAATTTGCAATATAACGTAAATATGAAAAATATGAAATGAAACTGGAAATAGTTTAAGTTAAGAAGAAGAAAAAACTGAATACAAAGAGGTCTTACCAAGCTAAGATAGTGATGCTCCTCCCCGTAAGGGGCGCGGCGATCGGGGCTGAGGGGGGAGGGGACAATGTTCCCTAACCCCTGAGCTCCGGTCTGGGGTGGTTGGTTTTTAACAATCTGCTTTATCCCCACCCATACCTTCCTCAAATCCCTTTTCCTCTCCTCTTCACAATCTATATATTTTTTACGCCGTGTTCAAGGTGGAGCCGCCATGCCGATGGACTACCAGGCCACCAGGCGGGAGGGGTGGTCTTAAATGGCGGCGCCTGGCTCTGCCAGGCTTGTAAGCACCTCTCGCAGTGCGGGCTACTGCGAGAGGTGATGCGCGATTGCATCCCGTGTCAAAAAGAGGGTCACCATGCCCAATGATGAGTTTAAAAAAAAAACAACCCCCACATTCCCCTATAACATCGACGGAGCCGCCCTTGGGCAGCTCCAGCAAAAAAATGGAGGTCCTCCCCCTGTGCTTGCTCAGGGGACCCTCCATATATCTCTAACCGGAGAGGAGGCTTACTCCTCTCCTTCGCTTACGGGTGTAGGGGACTACCCCTCACCCCCTTTTCTGGAGGTGCTTTCGGGCGCCTCCCTTTTACCAGCGGCAGTCCCCTCTGTTCTTTCCAATGGGACTGCTAAGAAAGCCAGCAGGTAGCCCTTAGCCAGCCGCTCCACATCGAATTGGCTCGGTAGGGCAAACCCCCTTAGGGGGGAGAGGGAAGCCAGGCCCCTTCGTTTGCTTCCCTCAAAAGACCTGCAGGCAAGAATACTGAACCTTGCCAGGGTCAAGGCCCATGCCTCCCCAAAGAAGACTAGTGACGATACTGCCAACGGGACCTGCGATGTCTTGGGGGGGGGGGGGGGGGGGAATGGCCAACTGGAGGCCGCCCCTGAGATAGACATGGTCCTTGAGGAAACCCAGCCTCAGACGGTAGGGCCTTCCATGGGGGGGAATCCCGGCTCGGCGCCAAGCACCGAACCCGAATCCGCCCCGATGCAAGGTTCTCCTCAAACGGCCGGAGATTCTCAGGCAGTACAAGGAGGGCAGGGATCTCCTCCGGATGATGCCCCTGCGACCACCAGGACCTTCTCCATTTCGGAGAAGGACCTGGCCTAGGTCGGTCCATCTGGCCTGGGGGCTTGTACCGGCGGGGGTGAGAAGCGGGTTCATTCCCCGCCCTCCTCTCCAAAAATGAAAAGGACGAAAAAGACCAAAAAGACGAAGAATACTCGGGGCTCCTCTCCATCCGTGGGGGCTACGGGGACGGATGGGTCTGCTGCCACTTTGGCAAGCGACCAAGCTAAGATCGGCACATCCGGCCCCTCTGCCCCCCCCGGGTACGAAGCTCCTGACCATGACAAAGACCAAAAGTGCACAGGGCGGAGCCTCGATGACATCGGAGCCCCTGATTCAGAGGTTACCTGGCGTTTTCGAGCCCGCTGGCTGCAAACGCTTCCTCGTTATTCGCTCCACTGATGGCACCATGTTGGCCAAGGGCAACATGATCCATCATAGGAGAGCATTAGCTAGTGCAATTGGTAGAGAGCCGAAGGTAACCCGTTTCTCGGACGGGAGCCTTCTGGCGAATGCGGCGAATCCCGCCGAGGCGGCCAAGATAAGTGCTCTTCGGACACTTCATGGCACCCCGGTGAGTGTCACGCCGCACTCTACCATGAACTTTGTGAAAGGAGTAGTTTATGCGAGGGAACTCGTTGACTACTCCATTGAGGACATCACCCTAGAGCTGGCCGACCATGGGGCCGTCAAGCTCGAACATGTGATGAGAAAACAGGGAGGGGCCTCGAGACCCACCCCTACACTCTTCGTCGCGTTTGACTGTGACAAGCTTCCTGAGTCGGTGCGTGCCGGTTGGTACCGCTACCGCGTGAAGGCATTCGTGCCACTGCCGCGGCGGTGCTATTACTGTCACCGCTTAGGCCATACGAATCGCTCATGTAGACGTGCAAAGTCGGGGTCACCCGAAGTCTGTGTAAATTGCTCCAAGGTCGTACATGATAAGTCCAAATCGTGTGTGGCCAAGTGTGTCAATTGCGGAGAGCCGCGCCCTGCTTCTTCGAAGCAATGTGGTGCATATCTCCTTGAGAAAGAAATCCTGGCCGTTCAGGCCCAGGATCGACTCTCATTCCGCGAGGCAAAGGACTTGGTCCTGGCGCGCCCGGCTCTGCCTGGGAAGTCATATGCCTCAATGGTTAGAAAGGCACCCTCTGCTCCTGGCCCATCCAGACCAACGAGCACGGTTGTTTCCGCGCCCATTCGGAGCCATTCTGCGGGCTCTACCCAACCCGGGCGCTCCCCTGGTAAAGCTGGCAGCAAAAAGGGTTCATACCCTGCCCCAGCTAAAACCAGGGCTCCCCCCTCTTTCCCCAGCGTGACCGTTTCCCGTAAGGCGAAACGGCCACCGTCCTCCACCGAGTCGTTAGACTCACAGGAGGCAACACCCCTGAAGATGGTCGATAGGCCATCTTCCGGGGTTCCTAAAGCTGTTCCCCGAAAGGAGGACAGCAACAAAGGAGCTTCGGCCCCTTCGCCCACGCCCCGAGGTGGAGCGAGTGGCTCGGAGACGGTAGTTCCTCGAAAAGAGGGCCCCCCGCCTCCGAAGCCGCAACGCCCGCCTAAGGTTTCGAGGCGGATGGAGGAAAAGACTCGCATGGCGAGCCCAACCTCCCCCAATAAGTCCTCGAAGGCGACAGCGCCTTGAGCGCTTTGTCCGGTCAACAGCCCCCGGGGTTCTGCCCCCGGGAAGCGTACGGCCATTCCCGTGAGGGTCTTCAGTTCGAGGAGGGCCCCCGCGTCTCCTCCGCGCTAGTTGCATATTCCTTCAATGGAATTGCCATGGACTCCGGGCAACTGGAAGGAGCTGCGGAGGCTCGTCTCATCCCGTTCCCCGTTAGCTATCGTTTTGCCGGAGACCATGCTATGCGCGTGCCCCCTGCCCGCCCTTCCGGGGTATAAGGGTCTTGCGACCCCACCACCGCGTGATGGCCGGGCAGGGGGATGCGCGGTTTACACCCGGCATGATGTCTCCGTTCTTCTTTTCTCTTTAGATACCTCCTTTCAGGCAGTGGCTGTGCAGCTGCACCTGGATAGGAGGTATACTCTGATTTATGCGTACATTCCACCGTCAGCTGACTTCGACGCGGGGGACTTCCGCCGCGCGTGGCACGGTTGCGGAGGCCCTATCTCTTGCTTGGAGATCTGAACGGCAGGCATCCTCTCTGGGTAGATTACTCCATAAATCCCAGGGGACAAGTCCTTGCCGATCTGATCGAAGAGCTTGAGATGGGTGTCCTAAACGTGGATGAGTTTACGCATCACTGTCCGAGAACCGCTTCATTTCTTGCCTCGACCTATCTTTGTGCTCTTCCGATGCCCAGCCTGATTTTGATTGGGAGGTGGTCGATGACCTCCATGGTAGTGATCACTTTCCCATTCAAATATCATTTTCAGGGCAACTGCCGCCTGAGAGACCACCTCGGTGGTGCTTGGCGCGGGTGCGGTGGCCTGCATTTCAGGAAATGACTGAATTCTCTATCTCAGTCGAGGAGTTTAGGTCGGTAGATGAGGCCGTTGAGTTCTTCTCCGGCAACCTCATCGCCGTTGGCCTGACTACTATTCCTAGGACGTCTGGCCGTTTTGCACGCCGACCACTCCCATGGTGGTGGGCCGAGGGTGAGACGGCCCTCAAACAGAAGCGTTATGCCTACATGCGCTATAAGCGCCGCCCGAACGATTTCACTGTCGCTGAATTTCGTCGGGCTAGGGCTAGGTTCCGGTATATTTCGAAGCACGCCCGCCGCTCTTCTTGGCGATCATACGTGTCTTCACTTAACGGGAAAGACCCCTTTAGCTGAGGTGTGGAAGCGAGTCAAAAGGATTCGGGGCAAGTTCTCGTAGGACCCCCCTCCCGTTCTCCAGGAGAATGGGACCGCAATCTCGGACCCCGCGTCCCTGGCGGAATCCTTTGCGACCGCTTTTTCCGCATTCTCTAGCCGTGATGCTGCTCCGCCAGCATTCAATGCACGTCGTGATGTCGCGGAAGGCCTCCGGCTGGACTTTACCTCCAGAGGCGGAGAACCCTTCAACGACAAGTTTACTGTGAGTGAGTTGTGTTCCGCTCTCGCTTCGTGCGCGGACACCGCCCATGGTCCGGATGATGTCCCGTACGCCATGCTTCGACACCTGGGTGAGCGAGGCATGGCCTTTGTGTTAGATTTGTTAAACAGGATCTGGGTGGAAGGTCTTCTCCCAGACTCCTGGCGAATCGCTACTGTGCTCGCCTTTCGCAAGCTGAGGAGAGATCACTCTACTCCGACCGGTTTCCGCCCAATCTCTCTAACCTCTTGCGTGTGCAAGTTGATGGAAAAATTGGTAAATGTTAGATTAGCCTATTTCCTGGACAGCGGAGGCCATCCCTCTTCTGCACAGTGCGGCTTCCGTAAGTTCCACTCCACGTCGGATGCTCTGCTCCGACTGGAAAATGCCGTCTGCGAGGCTTTCCTTCGTAGACAGCACTACGCCACGGTGTTTTTTGATCTGGAGAAGGCCTATGATACCGCATGGCGATACGGTATCATGGAGACTCTCCACACGATGGGGGCGAGGGGACGCCTCCCAATGTTTATATCTGAATTTTTGCGAGATCGTCGATTCCGCGTACGGGTGGGGGGAGCCCTCTCCGGCCCAAAGGAGCAGGAAGAGGGTGTCCCGCAGGGAAGTGTCCTCAGTGTCACACTCTTTGCCCTGAGCATCAACGGCATCACCTCGGTGCTGCCGGAAGATGTTCTCGCTACGCTCTACGTGGACGACCTTTCGATCTCTTTTGGCGCGGGCCAGATGCCAACTCGAGCGTCGACTCCAACAGGCATTGAACTGCGTCTCTCGCTATGCCGAAGCGCACAGGTTTCGGTTTTCTTTGGCCAAGACTAAGGTGGTGCACTTCTATCGCCATCCACGGCTTCACCCCGACCCAGATTTGTTTCTTAATGGGTTGCGCCTGGATGTGGTTGAGTCGCACCGTTTCCTTGGTCTTGTATTCGACCGACGCCTCACCTGGGCGGCTCATATTCGCAGCCTTAGGGTCTCTTGTACCCGCGCCATGGACATTCTCCGTTCCGTGACGTTCAGCGCTTGGGGCGCTGATAGGGCTACTGCCTTACTTTTTTATCGATCCTTTGTTCGCTCGAAGCTCGACTACGGATGCGAGTTTTATGCATCCGCAGCCGAGCGTTTATTGCGGAAGGTGGATTCGATCCACCACACCGGCCTTCGCCTTGCGACCGGTGCCTTTCGCACTTTCCTCATTGAGAGCCTGTTGGTCGATGCTGGGGAGATGCCACTCGCTCTGCGCCGCGTGCAGTGCATCACTCGCCTGTACGCGCGAGCTGGGCGCCTCCCTCAGTCGCCAACAGCTCTCACTGCATCCGCAGCTGATCTCGATGGTGCCTATGCCGCCGAGAGACGCCAGTCATACCCTAAGCCCTTTGGTTTAGGGCCAGGAAACTCCTTCGAGAGCTAGATATAGCTCTCGGGCCGGTGGCGCCCCTGCTTCTGCCCAGGACGCCACCCTGGAGGGTACCACATTTGGCTATTTGTCGCCACGCCTCTGCTCCCAAAGCTTGTATTGCGCCGGGAGTATTGCGTTCGACCTTTTTGGAGCACACATCGTGTCACGTTGGTACCGTGCCAGTGTATACGGATGGCTCCAATTCCCAAGAGGGGGTCGGCTTCCACGAGGTATCCTCTCTGTTTGAAGTCAGCGTGGCTCTACCACGGCCGAGCTGGTGGCAATACACCACTCGGTACGGGAGATTACGCGACATGCCCTGAGTGCTCTCGGGGCATTGGAATCTCCGCATCCCCTGGTTCGCGATATCCGTGACGCTACGGTTTTGGTGAGCCGGGCGGATGTCGAGATTATCTTTTGCTGGGTTCCTGGACATGTAGGAATTGCGGGGAATGAGGGCGCCAAAGAGTCCGCGAGGACTCTGCGACCGGACCAGCGTTTTGCTCTTCATCACACTGACTACATGGCAGGAATACGGGCAGCTCTTCGGACTGCTTGGCAAAGAAGATGGGAGACGGTCGAAGGGAACTTAAAGTTGCGTGCCATTGCGCCGCGACTGTTCCCATGGACGTATCCCCCAATGCCGCGGTGGCTTCAGGTTGCTTTCTGTCGTCTCCGAATCGGGCACACTCGTGTGACGCATCGCTATTTGATGGAGCGCTCGCCTGCGCCGTATTGCAACGACTGCGTTGTCCCCCAGACTGTTCGGTACATTCTTGTCGAATGTCCCAGTCTGAGTGATCTTCGCGCACGACACCCCTCCCGGTACCGGCATGGGCGGGGTCGCTACCGCCTTTCCCTTGTACTCGGGACGAGTGCGTGCACTTTGACTGGTGGACTTGTTGACTTTTTGGGGGAGGCCGGCCTTCTCCTTTTCATTTAACCAGGTTTAATTGCTGCTGTTGTTGTTTTTGTTATTGCTTTGTTATTGTTATTTCTTTTTATTGTTGTTTCCTGTTCAATCTTTTAAAGTAGCCTAGAACTAGGCTGTTTGTTTACGGCGACTTATGCCTAAGTCGGCAGTCGCCAGATAGCCCCTTAAAAAAAAAAAATAAAAAAAAACTACCGCCCCCATTTCCCTCCAACAAGGCCATCCCCGACAGCCCACAGTCTTCCCGGCGATTGACATTTTTATCTTTATGTGAATTTCAATACTGTGTCGAGGGACACTTCCACAATTGAAAACGGACGGGTGGTGCAATTAGCTACGAACACCGCTGTCTTTACTTCGCGCACACCCGACGCATCACTGCGTCTCTGAATCCGTTCAGGTTTGTTTCAGTCCATGACTTCCTCGGGCCACAAAAAGTTCCCAAGCGTTCGCTGGTTGGTCGCTCATTCATTGTAGTGTCTTTCCTCCATCCCCTTCTTTCCCAATGACCCCCCCCCCTCCCCTCCACTCTGCGTTTTAGCTCGCCGCTAATTGGCATTCTGATCTTTATGCTGGTTTCATTGTATCCTCTTGGCTTTGTTTTATTTTTTTTGTTTTTATCGTTATTTGTTATTTATATATTATATTTAATATAGTCTAGTAATAGGCTTTGGTGAGTACAGCGACTTTATGCCCTAAGTATGCAGTCGCCAGATGGGCTCCTTAAAAAAAAAATGTAGTTTCATTATCGGTTGGAGAACCTGCCTAAAAACAAATGGGAATAATGGCATTAATAAAACATCAAACCACCAATTAAACTAATTAAACGGATTACTAAAACGAATTAAACGGACCATTAAAACAACTTAACGGACCATTAAAACAACTTAAACGGGTCAATGAAACGAATTAAGAGAATCAATAAAAAAAAATCTGCCCGTACACTCTTCATTTGTAGGAACTTGAAGAGAAGATTGCCAAATTCCACGGGCGAGAAGCCACAATCCTGTATGCGTCATGTTTCGACGCGAACGCCGGCTTGTTCGAAATCCTGCTCACCCCGGACGACACCGTCCTCTCCGATGAATTAAACCACGCCTCCATTATTGATGGAATTCGTCTCTGCAAAGCTCAAAAGTTTCGTTATCTCCATAAAGACATGAATGGTACGAATGTAGCTGACCTGTTTATTTATTTTTTTTCATATGTACACCGCTTTCCATTTTCATATGTACACCCCTGTGTACATATAAAGGGGAGGGAAGTTTTTCTAGTTATGCAGGTTTATTTAGCCCAAATTGTCTTGTTTTGACACAAATTAGGAGTCTTAAAATGTTCCCGGAAGATGAGAATTAAAAAAAAATAAAGACCCCAATTTTTTTTTTTCACGAGGAGACAAGAGGAGCTTGCGCTTTGCAGGCAGACCTTCGTCAGTGGCCAACATCCTTTTTGGCTTTGGCAACGGCATATTGGTCTAAACATTTTTATAAAGTTTCCAGAACATATCTCATAATAATTTACAATTGGTCTATTTATTTTTAAAATGGCTGATTATTTTCTAGGCCTAAATGCCTCCCTCCCCCCCAAAAAAAAAAAAATTATCGGAAATATTTTTAAATACAGAAAAAAAATCCTCAGGATTATTTTTCTTCATTTAAATTTGCTCTAATAATTTTATTTTGCTTTATTCGTTTTTAGGGGCCAGTAGCTTTTCCTCCTGTTAAATTTAAATTTGAAAATCTATTTAAAAATAACTTCGATAAAACTTTTGCATATACGTAAAAAACAAAAAAAAAACAGCCATGCCTAAATTTTAATAAATTTTCTGAACTTGACCATTTGTAATTCCTTTTGTTTTAAAAAAAAATCCAAAACATTTGATATTCATATTTATTTCTAAACTTCACCATTTTGTTTTTTCAAACTAAAGGATCTCTTAGATGAACTTGGATAAAATCTTAAAATATAAATTGGTCGATCACAACCGAACGAAAAGAAAAAAAAATATCTATTATTATTCAACCCCTCCCAAAAAATCCCATCTAAAAAAATAGTGTTATTGATAAACCCCATTGAGTGTGTCTTGAAGTTTTTAAAGAGGGTTTGATTTGATGGATTAGCCTGGCAGAAACAGGTGAAGAAGAAGAGCCAATTAACACTTGAGGAACTTGACCTCCATTGAAATGGAACCAAGGACAAACATCGAATTCGTGGTGGTAGGTGAATGGAACTATCAATGTTTCAATTTTATGTGGACAATGGCATTAAAGAATCTATAATTCCATCTATAATTCTTCACCTGTTTCTGCCAGGCTAATCCATCAAATCAAACCCTCTTTAAAAACTTCAAGACACACTCAATGGGGTTCATCTCCTTGGGAAAAAAGAAATGAAATTTGAGTCTTTATTTCCGGGAATTAAAAAAAGATTCCTGTGATTCCTTTCAGATTTATTTATCCTGATTCGATTCAGATTTATTTATCCTGATTCGATTCAGATTTATTTATCCTGATTCGATTCAGATTTATTTATCCTGATTTCTTTCAGATTTAGAGTCTAAATTGGGTGCGTGTTCGGGGTCGCGGATCAAATTAATTGTGACGGACGGCGTGTTCAGCATGGACGGGGATGTGTGCCCCCTCCTGGAGATCTGCAAGCTGGCAGAAGAGTACGGGGCGCTCGTCTTCCTCGACGAGTGTCACGCCACTGGGTTCTTCGGCAAGACCGGCAGGTTGTCCTTAACAGCTCAGTACTCCCCATTATTAGGGCCAAGCTTGTACTTTAGTGCCCGTGTCTTCTGCACCAACGTGTTCCCAGGGCGATCGAAGTAGCCTCCTCTCTAGAACACTCGACCCCACAGGGATGTACCCCTGGTACACTTGTTACCCGGAGGAGGTGCAGGTCCTCCCGCCCTGACTCAAAATTAGGGAACCCACGTCACTGGGTTAATTGGAACACTGACAGGGCCTGGGAGAGTTATTGGTGCACTTTTCCCCCCCTCCCTACTTTAGCCCCTGTAAGGGGCGCAGCGATTTGCCATCCTGGCCGCCGTGCTGACGGGATTCAGCGCCCCATCCGACCCCAGCTTAGCCTCTTCTTCCTTCAAAACACTTGTTTTTTTTTTACCCCCGGTTTCCTCGCTTTTCATACAACCTCTCCCACAACTTTCTCTGGTCAGCCTCTAATTTCACAGGGTAGATGCCAAACTACTTCTCAGCCAACCGTTCTGGATCGGGGCTGAGGGGCGAGGGGACAATGTTCCCTAACCCCTGAGCTCCGGTTCGGGATGGTGGGTTTTTAACAACCTGCTTCATCCCCAGCCATACCTTCCTCACATCCCCTTTCCTTCTCACTTCACAAATCTATTTTTTTACGCCGTGTCCAAGGTGGAGCCGCCATGCCGAGAGAGTGCCAGTCCACCAGGCGGGAGGGGTGGTTCTGAATGGCGGCACCTGGCTCTGCCAGGCCTGTACGCACCCCTTGCAGGGCGGGCTACTGCGAGGGGTGATGAACTATTGCATCCCGTGAAAAATTTAGGGTGACCATGCACAATGAAGTCAAAATTTAAAATCTACCCTCAATTTCCCCTTGTGCATCGACGGAGCCGCCCTTGGGCAGCTCCACAGAAAAAAATGGAGGTTCCCTTCCCCCTCCCTGTGCTTGCGCAGGGGACCCTCCAAATTTCTCTAAACGGAGAGGATGCTTACTCCTCTCTCGCCTACGGGTGTAGGTGACACCCCCTCACCCCCTTCTCTGGAGGTGTAGTTTCCCCTTTTCTTTCCAAGGGGACTGCCAAGAAAGCCAGCAGGCAGCCCATAGTCTACCGCTGCCCATTGAAGCGGCTCGGTAGGGCAAACCCCCTTAGGGGGGGAGAGGGAAGCCAGTCCCCTTCGGTCGCTTCCCTCAAAAGACCTGCTGGCAAGAATATTGAACCTTGCCGGGGTCAAGGCCTGTGCCTCCCCATACATGACTTGTGACAACGCTGCCAACGGGACCTGCGATGTCCTGGGGGGGGGGCAACTGGAGCCCCCTCCCCCCCTGAGATATAGACATTGTCCTTTAGGCAACCCAGCCTCAGACGGTAGGGCCTTCCATGGGAGGGAACCTGGGCTCGGCGCCAAGCACCGAACCCGAATCCGCCCCTATGCAAGGTCCTCCTCAAAGGGCCTGGGTTTCCAAGGCAGTACAATGAGTTACAAGGAAAAGAAGTATCTCAAAGGCCTTGCGGCCCATGTCGAGGGGGCACTTTTTTGCGGGTCGATTCTTAGTACGTAGTAATTACTTGCCATGAGATCATCAAGTTTTCAAATACAATTTGTCAAGTCTACTCTTGAACTGTTCGACACTGCTACTCTCAACAACTCTCGCTGGTAGTTTATTCCATGAGTCGCAAATGTCATATGTGAATGACTTACCCACCGGAATGGTATTGAATCTGGGCAGCTCCACCTTCCATCCGTGATTTCGAGTCATATTCCGGTTGAGGGTGAAGAACTTGGTGGACTCGACATTTTCAAATCCTTTCAAGATTTTAGAAGTCTCTATTAGACGACCGCGCAGTATTCGAGTCTCTAACGAATAGAGATCGAGCTCTTGCAGTTTTTCTTGGTATGACTTGTTCCTTAGCGATGGGATCATTTTCGTGGCCCCGGCTTGCACCTTTTCCAGACGATCGATGTCTTTTCGACATATGAGGAGACCAGAACTGAACAGCGAACTCTAGGTGAGGCCCCACCAGCGAATTGTGCAAAGGCAAAACAACCTCTTTTGTTCGAAAGCTGAATTGCCTCTTGATGTAACCCAACAAGTGGTGAGCCTTTTTCTCCACCTGTAAGCACTGCTTCGACAATTTGAGATCGCTGCTAATCAGCACACTTAAATCCTTCTCGACATCAGTAGACTCAAGACGCATACCTTGTAGCTCGTAACCTGACCGGGGGTTCGCATACCCGATGTGCATCACCTTACATTTGTCTAAGTTGAAAGGCATCTGCCACTTGTCAGCCCACTCGCCGATCATGCGTAGGTCACCCCTCAACATCTCGATGTTTTCGGGATTCGCTACGTTAGCTCCAAGTTTTGTGTCGTTAGCAAATTTCGCTAGACGACTCACCAGTCCTTCATCTATATCGTTGATGTAGATGATGAATAAGAGAGGGCCTAGCACGGAACCTTGAGGGACTCCGCTCGTTACTGACGACCACCGAGAGGTTTGGCCTCCGATGGTAACCCTCTGTCGCCTGTCCGACAACCAACTTTCTAACCTTTTTGCGACCTTTCCTCTTATTCCCAGGACACGTACTTTCGCCATCAGTCGGCGGTGGGGGACTTTATCGAAAGCCTTTTGGAAATCCAAATAAAATATTTCCAACTCTCGACTACTGTCAAACTCACTCATTATCCCGTGGAAGAATTCAAGCAAGTTCGTGAGGCACGAGCGCTTTCTTCGGAAGCCATGCTGGGTGTCTCTCAACAGGTAGTGAGACTTTAAATGATTCATTATCCTATCCCTTATGATGCCTTCCAGTACCTTGCCCACGATTGAAGTGAGACTTATTGGTCCGTAGTTTCCTGCGGTGCCATGGTCTCCCTTTTTATGGATCGGGGTGACATTTGCCATACGCCAGTCTGCAGGTACTTCGTCACTGTCGAGCGATGAGTTGAAGATCTCAGAAAGATGAGGGTTCACCCGATCTTTCACCTCACGCAGCACTCTTGACAGGAAGCCGTCAGGACCTGGAGGTTTATACGCATTTAACTGACCTAGCCTCCTAGCAACCTCTTCGGAAGTTGTAGTTATTGCTTCTAGTGGTTCTAACTCACGATCTATCACTATCGGTGGTCTGGGTATCTCTCCGCCCCTTTCCCTCGTAAAAACCGAGAAGTAGTCGTTGAGTATGCCAGCTATTTCCTCATCTGAATCCTGGAGAACGCCGTCCGCGTCCCTCAGGGGTCCGATGCGTTGGCGTACTGGTTTTCGGCTGTTCACGTACGCGAAGAACTCCTTGGGGCTCTCTTTAGAGAGAGAGGCTACACGAATTTCTTCGTTACGCTTAGCCGTGCGTACTAGTGCCTTAACCGTTCTAATATGGGTCACATAGGCTTCATGGTGCAACGCATTACTATTCCTCTTCCATGCTCTGGCGCTGTCTTTCTAGCTTTAATAGCACTAGCGATTTCTTGAGAAAACAACCTAGGCTGAATGCTCGCTAGCCTGACTGCCTTCGTGGGAACGCACTTGGCCTGACGATCCATAAAACGATTCTTGAAGTCGATCCATTTGGAATTCGTCCCGCCTTCGTTATTTGGTTGCATCTGGCCAAGTGCCTCCCGAAGTGCCCATCGAAGTCTGCACGTCTGAGATCCAAATTACGTGCTCGTTCATTAGTACCTTGCGTACAGGGAGCACGTACTCCAAACCTTACCATGTTATGGTCACTACCACCTAGGCATTCATCCACTGACAGGTAAGAGACGAAGTTATCTTCAGTGGTAAATACTAGATCTAGAACGTTGCCCCCTCGGGTAAGCTCGCCGACCCACTGAGTCAGAAAGTTGCTGTCAGCAAAGTCTACAAGCCGAGATGCTTCTCTGTCACCCGTTCGATCACTCCAGTCGACTCGGCAATTTTAGTCCTCTACCAGCAGCGAGGTGTTAATATTATGTTACCTTCCCAATCTAAAGATAAATTGTAACAATAATAAATGGGAGAAACTATAATTACCTTTCCTTTAGTCAGTCTGCTCAAGCTTTAGGATTCTTAACGAATATGTAACAACTAACAATATCCCACAACTCACATACGAAATACAAAGAAATAATCCTACCACAAAAAAAAAAAATATATATATATATATATATATATATATATATATATATATATATATATATATATATATATATATATATATATATATATATATATATATATATATATATATATATATATATATATATATATATATATATATATATATATATATATATATATATATATATATATATATATATATATATATAATTTTTTTTTTTTTTTTTTTTTTTTTCAGTGCGATGGCTTATTCCCATGTGAGAACAAAACCTCTCTTTCAATGAGCGAACTGTACTAACAATATAGGTTCCTTGCAAACAACAAGGACAAGTAAAAGCATAAACAACACGGCTGCTCATTTCTAGAGGAAGTTTGTCTTTTGAAGAGAAAAAACTTCCTATGGAAAGTGGGTTAACAAAAGTGATTTTGAAGTTGGTATGAAAGAAATATTTTTTAAGTAATTTGTTGCATTTTCAGCCTCCTGTGTGACCTTACATTCAACGTGAAATTGAAGATTAGACTGGTCAGCAGCAACTCATATGACTATATATATATATTGATGTATGTTAATAAACGACCCCACACCAAGAGGTAGTTACCACCATGAGATAACTATGGGAGGGAGGGGCTTAAATACTGGACGACCGGTAGTCTGCCCACCAAGTACCTTCAGGTAGTGGCCAAATTCTAACACGAGGGAGGGCCGTCTAAGAGACTGGACAGTTTTTGGTACAGGTCTATATCAACCTCTACCGTCCGATGAGGAGGTCGATAGGCCACTATGAACCTGTACATTGTATTGTCGAGCTTGATGTCGACTCCTACTACCTCATGCTCTGGAACAGTTCCGCATTCGATGGGAGATAGATGGACCCCTACATACACCAGAACTCCACCACCTTCCCGGTCAGCGCGATCCTTATGGAAGGTCGCGTAACCGGGTACTCCAAACTCACCTATGAAGTCCCTAGTGTTTGCACGAATCCACGATTCCGTGACGGCCACTATGTCAAGCTTCTCTGATGACATCAGTGCTCTAAGCTTGCAGAACTTGTTCCTTATTGAGCGGGCATTTAATAGAAGAACTCTTAGGGGGCGTCCGCTAGCCCTACTGCCCCCTCCACTTCTCCGGTTCCCGACGGTTCGTCGTGCTGGATTCGGAGGCTGACCATCACCCACTTCCGCCCCCTCTGTATCGACAGAAGGATTGGGTGCTCGACCTCGGCTGCCGAGGGCGCTAGTTCGTGTTATTCTCCCACTCGGGTCTCAGTCATCCTTCTCCCTGCATCAGACTTCTTTACCCAATATAAACTGCGTCGGATGAGCTCACGCAGCACACCTCTTCCACGGACAGACAGGTGAGTGCCATCCTCACTAAACAGCCCTGACCGACCGTAGACCGTAAAATTCGTCGAAGGGGTTGACGAAACATACCTCCATGCCTGATAGAATTTCACCTAGCCTCCAATTTATCCTCAGCGCCTTTTGGTTGGCCAAGGCACCCCGGGAGCGTCTCGGTATGTTCCCAACAACGATTGGTTTTAACGTTTTTTTCTTTCAACGAGGTTGCTAAACTTCTGACATCTTCGATGATGCGCTCAGTAAACCCTGCAGAGCCTCACCGTAGGAACAGGTCGTTTCCACTGGCTTGGGCCACTACCAGCGTATCTTGATGTCCTAGTCTTATCTTTTTAACTTCTTTCAGGATTTTTCACTTCTTCCTACCTGGTAGGCTACGTAAGCGCCACATTTCCTTGCGCACCCCGTTTGGCCGATTCGTCAGGCCCTCTCACTTGAGAGCCTCCGATAACGATTGGAGACTCCCGGCCCGAATCCAGGAGGTCAAATCTATTAGATGTTGAGACTGGCGTCAGTATCAAAACTTCTATCAGTCTATGGGCTCCACCTCTGACAGGAGTGAAGCCATCATCACTTACTCCTTCGGCAACGGGTACGCCGGAACCATCATTATTCGGGGAAAGGTGAACGATTACATTTTTTCCTTTTTCTTCTTTTTCTTCTTCTTCACTTGGCCACTCGTCTCTCAGGGCACTGCCGATGCAGTGTTGCCATTTTGATTGAGAGGCTCGGCGGTAGAAGCAACGTCAGTTGGAGTTGACTGGGTCGCTAATCTTGCGGCCAATTCTGCGACCCTATCCTGGAGACGGCTAAGCTTGCGCGCGTGCTCTGATTCAAGGTTCTCTATTTTCATCTCGAGTGCTCGAGCTCTCTCCTCCGAAGTCCTGTAGAGATCTTGTATCTCCCTATAATAAGCCACTGCTTCTTGGACCTCACGCTTCAGGATGCAAGCGGTGCAGATACTACCCGGGTGGCATTTCAGAAAACACCCCTCCGGGAAATCCACACACCACGTATCTTTCTGGCACGTTGCGCAAGTATATTTTAGAGCACCTGGTCCTCTCTTTTCTGTCATTCTGAAAGCTTTATACTTAATCACTTTACGACCAATCAATAAGAAAAAAGGGGGGCATGGTGAGTCGCTCCCGCCTATCGATCGGAGACGTTTCGGATCTTTCAGCAGGCACGCTCCATGTGCTGCTGTTCCTCCGACCGAGTCGTCAAACCTCGGTGTGGCGTGGCTCCCAACCAAGCAGCACTGAATGTCCCCGAAGGGGCCATCGATTTGCAACCACGTGAACAACGGAGCACGCCCCTTACTGAAGTCCTACTAGTTCCCTTCACGACGGCCAGGATCTCGGAGTAGCGTTCAATGGATATCCCGCCACACCAAGGGGGGGGATCTCCTCCGACCCGTGCCCCAGTGACTGCCAGGACCTGGCTGAGGCCGCTCCATCTAGCCTGGGGGCTCCTGCTGGCGAGGGGAGAAGCGGGTTCATTCCCAGCACTCCTCTCCTAAAAAGAAAAAAAAATAAGAAGAAGACTCGAGATCCTTCCTCTCCATCCGCGGGGGCTGCAGGGCGGATGGGTCTGCTGCCACTTCGGTAAGCGACCAAGCTAAGATCGGCACATCCGGCCCCTCTGCTCCCCCGGTGCGGAGCCCCTGACTATGACTAAGACCAAAAGTGCGCAGGGCGGATCCTCGATAACATAGGGGCCCCTCATTTAGAGGTTACCTGGCTTGAAAGGCTCCCTTGTTTTTCGCTCTACTGATGGCAGCATGTTGGCCAAGGGCAACATGATCCATCGGGGAGAGCATTAGCTAGTGTAATTGGTAGAGAGCCGATGGTTACCCGGTTCTCGGACGGGAGCCTTCTGGCGAATGCGGCGGTCCCTCCGAGGCGGCCAAGATAAGTGCTCTTCGGACACTTGATGGCACGCCGGGGAGTGTAACGCCGCGCTCTACCATGAACTTTGTGAAAGGAGTAGTTTATAGAGGACCACTTTAGAGCTGGCCGACCATGGCGCGGTCAAGGTCGAACGTGTGATGAGAAAACAGGGAGGGGCCTTGAGACCCACCCAAAACACTCTTAGTCACGTTCGACTGTGACAAGCTTCCTGAGTCGGTGCGGGCCGGTTGGTACCGCTACCGCGTGAAGGCATTCGTGCCACTGCCGCGACGGTGCTATTACTGTCACCGCTTCGGCCATAACAATCGCTCAGGTAGACGTGCAAAGTCGGGGTCACCCGAAGTATGTGTAAATTGCTCCAAGGCATATCTCCTTGAGAAAGAAATCCTGGCTGTTCAGGCCCAGGATCGACTCTCATTCCGCCAAGATAACGACTTGGTCCTGGCGACTGGTGCCTTCCGCACTTCCCCCATTGAGAGCCTGTTGGACGATGCTGGGGAGATGCCACTCGCTCTGCGCCGCGTGCAGTGCATCACTCGCCTGTACGCGCGAGCCCGGCGCCTCCCTCAGTCACCAACAGCTCTCACTGCTTCCGCAGCTGATCTCGATGGTGCCTATGCCGCCGAGAGACGCCAGTCATACCCTTAGCCCTTTGGGTTTAGGGCCAGGAAACTCCTTCGAGAGATAGATATAGCTCTCGGGCCGGTGGCGCCCCTGGTTCTGCCCAGGACGCCACCCTGGAGGGTACCACATTTGGCTATTTGTCGCCACGCCTCTGCTCCCAAAGCTTGTACTGCGCCGGGAGTATTGCGTTCGACCTTTTTGGAGCACACATCGTGTCACGCTGGTACCGTGCCAGTGTATACGAATGGCTCCAAGTCCAAAGAGGGGGTCGGCTTCCACGCTGTATCCCCTCTGTTTGAAGTCAGCGGGGCTCTACCAGGCGCTGCGTCTGTTTTCACGGCCGAGCTGGTGGCAATACGCCACTTGGTACGGGAGATTACGCGACGTGCCCCGTTCGGAGACCGGATTGTGATCTATAGCGACTCACAAAGCGCCCTGAGTGCTCTCGGGGCATTGGAATCTCCGCATCCCCTGGTTCGCGATATCCGTGACGCCACGGTTTTGGCGAGCCGGGCAGATGTCGAGATTATCTTTTGCTGGGTTCCTGGACATGTAGGAATTGCGGGGAATGAGGGCGCCAAAGAGTCCGCGAGGACTCTGCCACTGGACCAGCGTTTCGCTCTTTCTCACGCCGACTACATGGCAGGAATACGGGCAGCTCTTCGGACTGCTTGGCAAAGAAGATGGGAGACGTTCGAAGGGAACTTAAAGTTGCGTGCCATTGCGCCGCGACTGTTCCCATGGACCTATCCCCCAATGCCGCGGCGGCTTCAGGTTGCTTTCTGCCGTCTCCGAATCGGACACACTCGTGTGTCGCATTGCTATTTGATGGAGCGCTCGCCTGCGCCCTATTGCAACGACTGCGTCGTCCCCCCGACTGTTCGGCACATTCTTGTCGAATGTCCCAGTCTGGGTGATCTTCGCGCACGTTACCTGTCCCGGTACCGGGATGGGCGGGGTCGCTACCGCCTGTCCCTTGTACTCGGGACAGATTCGTGTACATTGGCTTGTTGACTTTTTTGGGGAGGCTGGGCTTCTCCCCTTTATTTAAGGTTCTTTTTTTGTTATTGTTTTGTTTGTAGGTTGCACTCTCCTGCACCGGCGTGAGGGCACCTTCCCCCGCTGCCGGAGATTGCTTCCTGATTGTTAAGTTTTTCCAATTTATATCATTGTTATGTTTTCATATTTTTATTTTAAAGTAGCCTAGTTCTAGGCTGTCGTGTTTTTCGGCGACTTATGCCTAAGTGGGTAGTTGCCAGATGGGCTCTATAAAATTAAAAAAAATAAAAAATCTTGCCGACCTGATCGACGAGCTGGAGATGTCCTAAATGTGGATGAGTTTGTGCATCACTGCCCGAGAACAACTTCATTTTCCTGTCTTAATATATCTTTGTGCTCTCTAGGTGCACAGTCTGACTTTTGGTGTTGGGTGGTAGTCGATGTCCTCCATGGTAGTTAGCCCTCCCAGGTGGTGCGTGCGCGGTTGTCCGCATTTCAAGATATAACTGATTTCTCTGTTTCAGTCGAGGAGTTTAGGTCAGTGGATGAGGATGTCTAGTTCTGCGGCAACCTCATCTCCGTGGGCCTATCTACTATTCCTAAAACGTCTGGCCATCTTGCACCCCGACCGCTCCTGTGGTAGTCAGCCGAGTGTAAGACTGCTTTCAAACAGAAGCCGTATTCCTACATGTGCTATTAGTGCCGCCCGAACGATTTCACTCAGAGTGAATTTCATCGGGCTAAGGCTAGGTTCCGGTATATTTTGAATCACGCCCGCCGCTCTTCTTGGAGGGCATACATGTCTTCACTTAACGAGAAGACTCCTCTAGCAGAGTTGTGGAAGAGAGTTAAAAGAATTCTGGCAAGTTCTCGCAGGACCCCCTCCCGTTCTCCAGGAGAATGGGACCGCAACCTCGGACCCCGCGTCCGTGGCGGAATCCTTCGCGACCGTATTCTCTAGCCGGGATGCTGCTTCGCCAGCATTCAATGCGCGTCGTGATGTCGTGGAAGGCCGCCGACTGGACTACCTTATTTATGAGGCGGAAACCCTTAAGACATATTTACATCGAGTGAGTTGCGTTCCGCTCTTACCTTGTGCGCGGACACCGCCTTTAGTACGAACGATGTTCCGTTCCCTATCCCATGCTTAGACCCCTGGGTGAGCGAGGCATGGCCTTTTTGTTAGATTTGTTCAACATGATCTGGGTAGAGGCTGACCTCCTAAACTCCTCGCGAATCGCTACTGTGCTCGCTTTCCGAAAACCGGAGAGAGATCACTCTACCCCGACCGGTTTCCGCCCAATCTCTATAACCTCCTGCATATGTAAGTTGATGGAGAAATTGGTAAATGTTAGATTATCTTTCTTTCTGGACAGCGGTCATCTGTCTTCTGCACGGTGTGGCTTCCGCAAGTTCCACTCCACATCGGATGCTCTACTCAGACTGGTTCCCAATCTTTACATCTGAATTCTTGCAAGATCGTCGATTCTGCGTAGAGGTGGGAGGATCCCTCTCCGGCCCAATGGAACAGAAAGAGGGTATCCCGCAGTGAAGTGTCTTCGGTGTCACACCCTTTGCCCTGAGCATCAACGGTATCGCCTCGGTGCTGCCGTAATGTTCTCTCTACGCGGGCGACCTTTCTATCTCTTTTGGTGCGGCCCAGATACCAACTCTAGAGCGTCGACTCCAACAGGCATTGAACCGCGTCTCGCTATGCCGAAACTCAGGTTTCGGTTTTCCTCAGCCAAGACTAAGGTGGTGCACTTCTGCAGCCATCCACGCTCCACCCAGACCCGGAGTTGTTCCTAAACGGGGTTCGCCTGGACGCTCATATTCGCAGCCTTAGGGCATCTTGTATCCGCGCCATGTATATTCTTCGCTCTGTGACGTTCAGCGCTGATAGGCCTGCAGCCTTGTTTTTCTATCGATCCATTGTTCGTTTGAAGCTTGACTTGGGATGCGAGTTTTGCGCAGTGGATGCCAGGGGGTGAAACGGTCTGGTAGAACATATCGGTTCATACCTTATTGATCATTTTGATGAATAATTTTTATTATTTCAGGGGAACTGAGGAGCATTTTGGTCTAGGAAATAACAAAGTAGATATTATCAACAGTACTCTAGGGAAGGCTCTCGGAGGTGCAGCCGGCGGTTATACAACTGGGCCTAAGGAACTGATTGCTCTGTTACGGCAGCGATCGAGGCCCTATCTCTTTTCCAATTCCATACCACCGCCTGTCGTGGCGTGCGCCAACAAGGTAAGTTCCGCCTCTCACTCTCCCAGGTGGGTTCACCACCTTGCACAGATACTGACTGGTGGACACGCATGTCAGTAACAACACCGCTATCTTTCATCTTCCGTCTTCACAACACAAACACACTTCTGTTCCAATAGATCCTACTGTTATGTAATTGTATTCACATAAACCCTGAAGTGTAATGGCTGCCCTTTTCCCCATTGGGTGATGAAGATTTAGAGTTGATCGCTGGTGTGTGTAAAAAATAGATGTCGACCCTCTCCCCTCCATAAAAAAAATACCACTTACCTGCCCCTCGTACCCTCAGACTCGCCAGAGATTGTCATGCTGATCTTTATGTTGGTTTCATTATCCGGTCGGGAGGATTTCGTCCATAAGCAAAGAACGGATGGCAAACAGTAGTAGTAGTAGTAGGAGGAGGATTAATGCAATAATAGGAAAAGAAAAGAATGAGGTAATATAGATAAAAGCTGACAGTTCTTCCTAAATTCCTCTCAACCTGGTCTTAAGTACTTGTGCTTAATTGGGCATAAAGGAGCTGAGAGTAGCGTTTTAGCCGTGTTGTGTGAACATAGTGTATGATAGGATAGATATGATTCCAGGTTGTATGTTAGCCTGGAGAATACTTTTACGGCAAAATCATAAGAAAAACCACAAGCCACTGGAGTCATTTTCAAACCCCCAAACCAAAATCCAATTCACACAGCCTTCCAAAGGATTCAGGCATGAGGAGGAGACAATTTTTGTCCAGGGCTATGCAGAAAAAGCCAGACATGCTGTGGTTCTTCTCCGACAAAAGGAATTGCTGCAAAGACCAGAAGATCAACTCCCAGAACAACAGGTAGCTCGGTGTCTTCAGCGGTGAAGGTAAAGTCACGCCATCCCCCTTCTTTCCTGAGGGCCTCAGGCTAAACACCTACGGCTACATCCGTATTCTGAGCGAGGTGATGAAGCCCTGGATCAACGGAGTAGCTGCAGGGAGGCTTCACGTTTGGCAGCAAGACTGCTTCCTGCCACACCTATCGGAAGACCCAGTCCTGGTTGTCGAGAATTTTCCTCGATCAAACAGCGCCTGACATTTGCCCTCACAACTCACTCGAATGCAATCCCTTCGACTTCTTTATGTATTGCGCATTGAAACGGGAGACAAACGAATCCAGCTGCAACACGAAGAACGTGCTGAGGGCAGGATTACCAGGGCCTTCAAGGGCCTAAAACGGGAGATATGACGAAGGCCTGTTGCTGGTTCTGAGGTTGCCTGGATTCTCCTGATATCACAGGCGGGTTCATTGAGTGAGATCAACAGAGCATATCTTGAAGACAAACTGACCTAAATTTGATGAATACATCTCAAAAAATAAAAACTATTATTTTCTCCTGAAACAGTCATCATGAGAATGAATACCGTCCCCGCCCTGTATGTCGGGGTAGTTTCTCAAAGTTTTGAACATGTTTCATTTTGACTTAGTCCAAGGACCTCCATAACCATGTTACCATTACCCACAAAACAATCCGCACATACACAACAGACCAATGAATCCACTCTCTAGGTCCATCTTGTATTTCTGGTGAATTCAAGCGAACGTGATACGCATTGAGTGAAGGTGATTTTCTATGGATAAAATGTTTGATTTCCATCTCTCATTTTTTAATTTCTGTATTCTCCTTAGGTGTTTGATCTCTTAATGGGAAGTGCAGGACTTGCCGAGAAAGTGCAAGCGAACACTGACCGATTTCGGACAGCTATGAAAGATGCTGGTTTCATCATTTCAGGGGATTCTCATCCGATTTGCCCGGTTATGCTTGGCGACGCTCGTCTCGCCACGCAATTTGCTGACGAAATGTTGAGTAAGTTACTTGTTTGAATGTTCAGAGTAACACGTTAGACAACACAAGAGATTTTCATACTCTATACTGGCATTGTTGATTTTCTTCTTTACCCTAATTACATTATCCAACAATGGCATTGGCATACATCAATGTTGTACTATTAAAAAAAGTAAGAATGGTGAACGATGGAAGATAGATTTGGCCTCTTAAGCTCTGGATTGCCTGTATAGCTCGCATGTAATTTAGATGTCTGAAAAGGTCATGCATCTTTTTAATTTCCTTGGTAGATTCAACCATGCCTGGATGACCACTTACTTACCAGACTAACTCCCATCCTCTGCTTCCGAACGCAGAACACAAAAGTTGGGTTTCGGGCATTCCGCTTTTAAACACTAAGATTAGCGGGTCACCGAAGAGTACCAGGGTCTGGTGCTAATGGTCGGAGGGCTTTTATCATTCTCAGATGGTTAATGAAAGTTGCCTGTTATGGCCATCTGATCATGTAATCACCCTTTGTGGTATTATTTACCAGTGTTGGGTAGGAGTATCAACTCTGGATAAGTAGAGGATTTCTCCTGTTTAAGAACAAATTAAGCACAAACACGCACACATGTTCAGACAGCACTGGTAACTCCACCTCTATCCACCCTTCCACTCACCCAGAAATAAACAGCGCACTCCACTGTTTCCTTAAAAATCTGCAGAGATTTCTCGGGCCCATCTTTCCTTAATCAGTCCTCTGTCAATAGGTTCCATGCGGGGAAACAAGGGCCCCTACAACATAAATCATGTGAAACAAAGTCGATGCTAATCAGGACACCATTGGGCGACTAACTACATTTGGTGACTTAATTTGGATCAAATGCAAATGGAAATGTGTACTAGGGTATGTTGTAGGCCATCTGGTCCTAAGACCCCTCTTTTTATCCACCCTTGAACCGCGAGTGTTCCTTTTGGACTCTTCAATCAAAAACATCTTGAGAGATTTCACATCTACCCGCAAGCGGGCGTCTTTGCTTTTAAGCTCCAGACTCCCTCCTTGCCATCTTATTATAATGATCCTAGCGTTTTTGTCCGTCCGTCTGTCCATTTTTTTACATAAAATTTGAGAACAGGATTTTTTTTCTTGCATACCAATTTCGAATGTGTTGTGAAATAATAATAAAAAGCTTATCTCGCTTACTTTCTTAATTTTGTGGGCGAAACGAACAAGCGCCGCAGGTCTAGCAAAATACACCTGTAGGCTGGATTTGTGCTAGTACGATAAATAAAGGGTTCTGTAGGCCACTTCCAACAGGCCACTTCCAACAGGCCACCAACTTCGCCCTAGCTCTTAGTTAATGCTTGACCCTCTTACTGGGCAGTCCTTTATGATCAGCGCTCGCCTTGCTAGATACCAAAGTTAACTCATAGTGTGAATTATTGTGTTGCTTTTGATCTCTTTAAAGTGTTAGTGTGGTTGCTCTTCCTCGCGTGTATTTTCCCATTTTTTATATATAGTTACTTACAAATGGAGTAGTGCAACGAGATGATGGAAAGGTTGAACGTAGGGGTAAAGAGAGCTTAAATCTTAGTGGGTGTACTGCATGTGTATTAATATGAGTAGAGACTGGTTTCATTTTATGTGGGTTGCGATCGTATGTAGTGCAATTAGAGGATAGAATAGCGCAGGATTTAATATGATATCTAGGTTAGAGCAGTTGGTGAACGAGCTGAGAAGGGATCTCACCACTAAGCCCAAGAAGAGTGCTGGAGATAGAAAAGTTAGCGAGGAGTAGGGCTAGTGAAGATAGTAGGGTGTTAAAAGGAGGAAGGAAACAGTTATGGATTCTTCTACTGTTTCTGATGGAAGTAGGACTGCCGGTGTTAAGTGTGTGGGGATATTAGACCTAGGTAGAGTGTGTAGGTCTGAACAGGTTGATGTGAAGTAGATACAGTTATTCTTGGTGACTTTAATTTAAATTCTGTGGACTGGGAAAATATGATAGGAAGGGATAGAGCAGGTTGTAAGTTTATAGAATGCTTTGAGGATAATATTTTGACTCAATTTGTTAATAAGCCAACCAGCGGTACCAATATCTTATATCTGGTTCTTTCAAATGATGATCACTTGGTTCAGGAATTGACTGTCGGGGAAGCATTGGGAAATAGTGATCATCAGATAATTCATTTTAACTTGGGAATAGTGAAAGGTAGAACATCAAAAAAAACACAAAACCTCTAAATTTTTATAGGGAAGATTACGATAAATTACGAAACTTGCTAAATCAGATTAGGTGGGATATAGAATTCAGGGGGAAGAATACCTATGAGATGTGGGATACCTTTAAGACTATACTAAACATAGTCCAGGAGCAGTGTATTCCAATGAAGGCTATTAGGAAGAAATGTAGGAACCCATTGTGGTGGAATCATGAGATAGCTAGGAAAATTTCTGAGAAGAAAAGGGCATACCAGAGATTACAGTGAGAAAGTACTTTTGAGAATTTAAATCATTTTAGGTAGACCAGAAATGGAGCTAAATAAAATTATTTAGAAGAGCAAAAGGGTGGCACAAATTGATTTAGCTCAAAATAATAATAAAGATCCAAGAAATTCTTTAGCTATTATAGAATTAATAACAAATCTAACAGTGATAAAATAGGGCCTATTAGATATGGGAGAGAGTGTCGATGTAATTTACTTAGATTTTAGCAAAGCTTTTGATAAGGTTCCACATAGGAGACCAGTTCACAAATTAAAAATGCATGGGATATGTGGTAGAGTTTTGAATTGGATAACTGGATGGCTGAAAAACAGGAAACAGAGAGTTGTGCTGAATGGGGTGAAGTCACAGTGGAGGGACATTATCAGTGGCCTACCTCAGGGATCCGTTCTAGGCCCTTTATTATTCATATTTTATATAAATGATCTTGGGGAGGCTTTAAATAGCAAAATGTCAATTTTTGCTGATGACACTAAATTGGCAGGTATAGTCAAAGAAGTTGAGGACAGCTTTAAAGTGCAGAGTGACTTAAATAAGTTATTAGCTTGGCTCAGAAGTGGCAAATGACTTTTAACCTTCAAAAATGCCAACCTCTTAACATGGGAAGAGATAATAGGGAATTTAGCTATGAAATGGATGGGCATTGGCTGAATTCAGTTGAGGAGATTGATCACTGAAGTTTTCAAAGCAGTGTATTGAGGCAAAAAATAGAGCAAATAGGGTGCTAGGATACATTAAGAGGAATGTTAGCTACAAGAGTAAAGAGGTTATCCTTAAACTCTATAACTTGTATGTTAGGCCACATTTAAAGTACTGTATATAAGAGTGGTCACCCCATTTTAGACATGACATCAACCTGCTAGAAATCTGTAAAAAGGAGGGCAACAAAAATAATACCTTCCCTGAAGCACATTGAATATGAAGATAGACTGAGGGTACTAAATCTGTTCTCATTTGAGAGATGTGTGAGGGGAGATATGATTGAGCTTTTTAAAATCTGTTCCAGGATGGATAAGTTGGATTTTAGCAAGTTATTTGAGTTGGAAGGTAGTAATAAGACTAGGAGTCATCACTTAAAAATTAAAAAACAGAGGTGCAGGTTGGATGTTAGAAAATATTTTTCACCAATAGAGTGGTAGATTACTGGAATAGTTTGCCATCTGAGATAGTAGACAGTCCAAACTTGAATGTTTTCAAACGCGGATTAGATGATTATATGGGGAGGGAGGGTTAACTTTGGGGGGTATTCTGGACCTATTCCTGTGGATGCAGTTTTTTATTATTGTATATTACGATTTATTTTGATTTTGACGAGTCTTGATGATGATGCTTTTTGTTTTTGACACATTCTTGTGGATAGTTCAAATTGTATATTGTAGATGCATGATCTGACACAATCCTATGGGTGCATTTTGTGGGTGGGTTTTGACAGATGTGGATGACCTTTGATAGGCCCCTGTGGCTTTTGTCATCCATGCAATTATGTTATGTTATGAATTTTTTTATATGGTGCTGGATAATTTTCTTCAACCCCCTAGGGGCGATAATATAATGGAGTTAGTTCTAACAACCAGGGAGGGTATTAGCGATACGGAGATTGGGGGTAATTTGGGAAATAGCTACCATTGCGAAATTAAATTTAAGTTAAAATAGAAAGAGGTTCTCAGTATTATAAATGATGTTAAAATCTCAAACTTTAGAAAAGCAGGTTATAGTGGGCTGAAGAGACACCTGGAATCTGTTGATTATACTAACAAGTAAGATCAGGTCATCAAATGTGAGGTCAATGGGAGCCGCCAAGGGGGAATATAACCAAGTAGAGATGAAAATTGTAGATCAGGAATATGAGACAATTATTAAACAGTTAATTGTCAGGCAGAATATGAATATTCCGCTTAGGGAAAATAGAACCAAGGCTGTTGACCCTAAATGGATGTCGTAAAATTAAACCATCTGGTTTCAAAAGCGCATTTATAATTTTTTTTTAAAAAAACTGTCAATTAAGGCAGTGTAAAAATGAGTTACCTCGTAACATTAAAAAAGTTCATTAGGGTAGACAAGAGAAATTATGAAATTAAAGTGGCAAATAAGGCAAAGAAAGGTCCCAAATAGTCATGTGCGAGTCTAGTCGTGGGCGACTACATCTCACTATGTCGGCCGGTCCCGATTTTGTTTTGTTTTTTATAATTACATTGTAACTATTTGGCCGATTCTAACGAAATTTGAAACTCGTGTTGTTTTACATTCTCGAATGATGTAATTGCCAAAGTCCTCCAAAGTTTAGCCGGGAAATTATTTTGTTTTGGCAATAATAACATAACTATTCAGTCGATTCGAACGAAATTTTAAACCCTTATGTTGTTTTACATTCTCTTTGGAATGATATAAAGTACTCCCAAGTTTAGCCCAGGAATTATTGTTTTGGCAATAACATCATAACTATTCGGCCCATTCTAACGAAATTTGAAACCTATATGTTGTTTTTACATTCTCTTTCAAATTATGTAATTGAAAACCTCGCTCCAAGATTAATTAGCCCGGGAATTACTTTGTTTTGGTAATAACAACTATTCGGCCGATTCTAATGAAATTTGAAACTCTTATGTGTTTTACATTCTCTTTCGAATGATAAAATTGCCAAGGTGCTCCTAAGGTTAGATCGGGAATTATTGAAATTTTGAAGGTCGTAAGGTCATATATATATATATATATATATATATATATATATATATATATATATATATATATATATATATATATATATATATATATATTAATATTGTTTGTATATATCTATAGCTGCATGATTTAGTTCTTGACAAGCCTTGATTGGTGATACCCTTGTTTCTGGACGCAATCCTCTGGATGTAGTTTTCTTGGGAGTTTGGGTGCCTTAAAAAAGAGGCCGTTTGACTCGGATGACCTATGATGGGCCCTCGTGTCTTTTGTCATCTGTTATATTATATTGTGGGGGACTTTGATTTTGTCTTCCCCTAGTGATGGTGCTTTTTGTGGGTGGGTTTTGACGGATGCGGATGACCTTTGATAGGCCCTTGTGGCTTTTGTCATCCGTGAAATTATGTTATGTTATGACTGTTTACTCAACAGACCTTGTTAAATTAGACACGACTTGTATGAGATAAAATGGACCCAATTAAAACTGCAGTGATAGTGACACAATGGCTACAATGTTAAATAAGTATTTTCTGTCAGTATTTATACACCAATATGGTAAATATGTAGATTATCGGCGCGAACGATGGGACGTACTATTTCGTCCGTGTTCCAAAATGTTTCGCGTTTTTGGAGTACATTTAAGTTGACGGCTCGTGTGGGGCTAAACACAATGGGGAACCACACTACGATGATCCTGAGTTTCATTAAATTGGGGGGCCACAGCACCCCAGTATATAATCCTAATTGTTTATAGAATAATGTACTGACGTTTACAGAGGTGAATGCTTTAACTACATCATGTCAGCGCCTTTAATCGTTTTGCGAATTATAATAGGCGTGGGGGTGGGGTCTGACGTCAGAAATGACTGATTTGAATTTTTATTTTGTTTTTCACTTAATTGCTTTTTATTATCCTCATTTGGAGTCATTTTATTTGTCAATATATTTTTTCCCATTTTACTACTTGTATTACCTTTTTTATACATTTAAATCTAATTAGCTGGATCATTTAAAGGAACTACTTTTTTTTAGCCGTTTGTGTATCATAGAGACGTTTATTACGTAGTTTTAAAATGGAATCGGTTGGCGAAGTTTGTCCATCGTCTATTTCTCAATTATTAACTCTGGTTTCTGATAAAGAAAAAGGTAAACATGTAGACGAGCGGCCCGGTCGGAAAAAATTATTTTTGTGTAAAAATTTTCGTTCACCCGTGTCTGAATATTCATGCGCGTTTGAGTTTTCTTCGAATGATAGCTGCCGCCATTTTTTGTAAAAAAAAAATGCCCGAAAGTAAACAAACCGAAAACGCTGTTTACGTAGGCCATTTTCTTTTTTACAAAATTGCCCGAAAAAAACAAACGAAACACGCTGTTTCCGTACTTAATTGCAGTGGTTATACTCCCGAAATAGCGAAGAGATCATTTTCAAACTGCGTAAAAGGGGAATGTTTGACACCCAACCTGTAAAAAACAAGTAGTTCCTTGAAAGGATCTAGCTAATTACATTTAAATGTATAAAAGAAGGTAATAAAAATAGTAAAATGGGGAAAAATATATTGACAAATAAAAATGACTCCGAATGAGGATAATAAAAAGCTATTAAGTCGAAAAAAATTGAAATCAAGCATTTCTGACGTCAAACCCCACCCCAACCCAACCCATATTATAATTCGCAAAACGATTAAAGGCGCTGACATGATGTTGTTAAAGCATTCACCTCTGTAAACGTCAGAACATTATAACAATTAAGATTATATACTGGGGGGATGTGCTCCCCAGATCCCCCCCCTCCTAATTTAATGAAACTCAGGATCATCGTGTTCAACCCCCCACGAGCCGTCCCCTTAAATGTACTCCAAAAACGTGAAACATTTTGGAACACGGACGAAAATAGTACGTCTTATCGGCCGGGCCGCTTGTCAACATATTTACCAAGAAAAATTGGTAACCATTTTGGACGTTCATAATTTAGTTAAAATTAAAAGCGATTGCGATATTTGTGGCCGGGCATTAGATGTGGTAAATATGTAGATTAGTGACTCGGACGACAGGACGTACTATTTTGTCCGTAGTTCAATCCCTAAATACGGAAGAAAAAACGAACAGTTCGACGCCTATCTTGCAAGCGCTTCCCGTTGACCAAAACGGGAATTAAAGAAAGATTCCACGCTTTCCTCATCGCTATTTCTGAAGTATACCCCCCGAAATAAAATAAGTAAACAGCGTTTTTCGTTCTTTAGTTTTGTATAACAAAGATGGCGTCAGCTATAGTTCGAATAGGACTCAAACGCGAGAAAAAAATAGGCTTTCCGCATCGCTATTTCAGAAGTATAACCACTGCAATAAAGTACGTAAACAGCGTTTTCGTTTGTTTACTTTCGGGCATTTTTTTATAAAAAAAAATGGCCCTAGCTATAATTCGAAAAGGACTCAAACGCGCATGAATATTCCGACACGGGTGAACGATAATATTTACCCCCCCCTAAATTTTTTTCGGTCGGGCCGCTAATCTACATATTTACCTTCTAGCTCCCTCCCCCGTTTTCTGGAGTATGGGCGATTTGAGGAACTGTTACCTCGGCCACCCATACCTCCTTCCACCCACTCTTCCCAAAGTTAACTGGAGTAAAGAGTTTCTTCTTAGATGAGGTGTACCCGTTATGGAAGGCGACCCTTATTCACGGTGTACACGAACATAAAAAAAAATAATGGAGCGTTGATGCTCTCGTTATTTGTCCCCGTAAGTGGAGCGGCGATTTGCCATCTTGGCCGCCGTGCTGACGGGACTCAGCAACCCGTCCGACCCCAGCTTAGCCTCTTCTCCTCCTTCAAAACACTTGTTTCCTCGCTTTTCATACAACCTCTCCCACAACTTTCTCTGGTCAGCCTCTAATTTCACAGGGTAGATGCTGACCTTCTTCTCAAGCCAACCGTCCCGGATCGGGGATGAGGGGGGAGGGGACAACGTTCCATAACCCCTGAGCTCCGGTTTGGGATGGGTTTTTTTAACAACCTGCTTCATCCCCACCCATACCTTCCTCACATCCATTTTCCTCTCCTATTCACAATCTATCCTTTTACGCCGTGTTCAAGGTGGAGCCGCCATGCCGATGGACTGCCAGGCTACCAGGCGGGAGGGGTGGTCCTGAATGGCGGCGCCTGGCTCTGCCAGTCCTGTAAGCACCTCTTGCAGTGCGGGCAACTGTAAGAGGTGGTGAGCTATTGAGTCCCGCAAAAAAATTAGGGTCACCATGCCCAATGATGTTAAAAAAAAAAATCTCCCCCTAATTTCCCCTTGCTCATCGAGGGAGCCGCCCTCGGGCAACTCCACCGAAAAAATGGAGGTCCCCCTCCCTGTGCTTGCGCACGGGACCCTCCATATTTCTTTAACCGGAGAGGAGGCTTACTCCTCTCCTACGCCTAAGGGTGAAGGGGACTCCTCCTCACCCACTTCTCTGGAGGGGCTTTCGGGCACCTCCCTATTTCCAGCGGCAGTCCCTCCTTTTCTTTCTAATGGAACTGCTAAGAAAGGCAGCCCATTGCCGACCGCCCCTCGTGTAAGCGGCTTGGTAGGGCAAACCCCCTTAGGGGGGAGAGGGAAGCCAGGCCCCTTCGGTCGCTTCCCTCAAAAGACCTGCTGGCAAGAATATTAAACCTTGCCGGGGTCAATGCCTGTGCCTCCCCACAAGAGACTCTTGACGCTGCCAAGGAGACTCCTCCTCACCCCCTTCTCTGGAGGGGCTTACGGGCACCTCCCCATTTCCAGCGGCAGTCCCTCCTTTTCTTTCTAATGGGACTGCCAAGAAAGGCAGCCCATTGCCGACCGCCCCTCGTGTAAGCGGCTTGGTAGGGCAAAGCCCCTTAGGGGGGAGAGGGAAGCCAGGCCCCTTCGGTCGCTTCCCTCAAAAGACCTGCTGGCAAGAATATTAAACCTTGCCGGGGTCAATGCCTGTGCCTCCCCACAAGAGACTCTTGACGCTGCCAAGGAGACCTGCCATGTCCTGGGAGGGGATGGCCAACTGGAAACCCATCCTGTGATAGACATGGTCCTTGAGGAAACCTAGCCTCAGACGGTAGGGCCTTCCTTTGGGGGGAATCCGGGCTCGGCGCCAAGCACCGAACCCGAATCCGCCCCTATGCAAGGTCCTCCTCAAACGGCTATGGTTCCTGAGGCAGTACAAGGAGGGGAGGGATCTCCTCCGACAGGTGCCCCTACGACTACCAGGACCTTCTCCATTTCGGAGAGGGACCTGGCTGACGCCAGTCCATCTGGCATGGGGGCTTCTGCCGGTGGAGGTGAGAAGCAGGTTCATTCCCCGCCCTCCTCTCCTAAAAAGAAGAATAAAAGGACAAGAAAGACAAAAAAGACTCGGGGCTCCTCTCCATCCGCGGGTGCTGCGTGGACGGATGGGTCTGCTGCCACTTTGGTAGGCGACCAAGCCAAGATCGGCACATCCGGCCCCTCTACCCTCCCATGTGCGGAGCCCCTGACTAAGACTAAGACCAAGAGTGCACAGGGCGGAGCCTCGATGACATCGGGGCTCCTGATTCAGAGGTTACCTGGCGTTTTCGAGCCCGCTGGCTTCAAACGCTTCCTCGTTATTCGCTCCACTGATGGCAGCATGTTGGCCAAAGGCAACATTATCCATCAGAGGAGAGGATTAGCTAGTGCAATTGGTAGAGAGCCGAAGGTAACCCGTTTCTCGGACGGGAGCCTTCTGGCGAATGCGGCGAATCCCGCCGAGGCGGCCAAGATAAGTGCTCTTGGGACACTTCATATCACCCCGGTGAGTGTGACGCCGCACTCTACCATGAACTTGGTGAAAGGAGTACTTTATGCGAGGGAACTCGTTGACTACTCCATTGAGAACATCACCTTAGAGCTGGCCGACCATGGGGCGGTCAAGGTCGAACGTGTGATGAGAAAACAGGGAGGGCCCTCGAGACCCACCCCTACACTCTTCGTCACGTTCGACTGTGACAAGTTCCCTGAGTCTGTGCGTGCCGGTTGGTACCGCTACCGCGTGAAGGCATAGTGCCACTGCCGCGGCGATGCTATTACTGTCACCGCTTCGGCCATACGAATAGTTCTTGTAGACGTGCAAAGTCGGGGTCAACCGAAGTTTGTGTAAATTGCTCCAAGGCCGCACACGATAAGTCCAAATCGTGTGTGGCCAAGTGTGTCAATTGCGGAGAGCCGCACCCCGCTTCTTCGAAGCAATGTGGTGCATATCTCCTTGAGAAAGAAAATCCTGGCCGTTCAGGCCCAGGATCGACTCTCATTCCATTCCGCGAGGCTAAGGACTTGGTCCTGGCGCGCCCGGCTCTGCCTGGGACGTCATATGCCTAAATACTTAGAAAGGCACCATCTGCTCCTGGCCCATCCAGGCCAACGAGCACGGTTGTTTCCGCGCCCATTCGGAGCCCTTCTGCGGGCTCTACCCAACCCGGGCGCTCCCCTGGTAAAGCTGGCGGCGAAAAGGGTTCACACCCAGCCCCGGCTAAAACCAGGCCTCCCCCCTCTTCCCCCAGCGTGACCGTTTCCCGTAAGGCGAAACGGCCACGCGCCTACACCGAGTCGTTAGACTCACAGGAGGCAACACCCCTGAAGATGGTCACTAGGCCATCTTCCGGGGTTCCTTAAGCTGTTCCTCAAAAGGAGCCAACTGGGAGGAGCTGCGGAGGCTCGTCTCGTCCCGTTTCCCGTTAGCTATCTTTTTGCAGGAGACCATGCTAGGCGCGTGCCCACTGCCCGCCCTCCCGGGGTATAAGGGTCTTGCGACCCCACCACTGGGGGATGCGCGGTTTACACTTGGCGTGATGTCTCCGTTCTTCCTTTCTCTTTAGATACCTCCTTTCAGGCAGTGGCTGTGCAGCTGCACCTGGATAGGAGGTATACTATCATTTCTGCGTACATTCCACCGTCAGCTGACTTCGGCGCGGGGGACTTCCGCCGTTTCGTTGCACGGTTCGTTAGGCCCTATTTCTTGCTTGGAGATCTGAACGGCAGGCATCCTCTCTGGGGAGATTACTCCATAAATCCCAGGGGACAAGTACTTGCCGATCTGATCGAAGAGCTTGACATGAGTTTACGCATCCCCGTCCGAGAATCGCTTCATTTTCTTGCCTTGACTTATCTCTGTGCTCTTCGGATGCACAGCCTGATTTTGATTGGGGGGTGGTCGATGACCTCCATGGTAGTGATCACTTTTCCATTCAAATATCATTTTCAGGGCAACTGCTGCCTGAGAGCCCACCTCGGTGGTGCTTGTCGCAGGCGCTGTGGCCTGCATTTCATGAAATGACTGAATTTTCTATCTCAGTCGAGGAGTTTAGGTCGGTAGATGAGGCCGTCGAGTTCTTCTCCGGCAACCTCATCGCCGGGGGCCTGACTACTATTCCTAGGACGTTGGGCCGTTTTGCACGCCGACCACTCCCATAGTGTTAGGCCGAGTGTGAGACCGCCTTCAAACAGAAGCGTTATACCTACATGCGCTATAAGCGCCGCCCGAACGATTTCACTGTCGCTGAATTTCGTCGGGCTAGGGCTAGGTTCCGGTATATTTCGAAGCACGCCCGCCGCTTTTCTTGGCGGGGGCATGGCCTTTCTGTTAGATTTGTTCAACAGGATCTGGGTGGAGGGTCTTCTCCCAGACTCCTGGCGAATCGCTACTGTGCTCGCCTTTCGCAAACCGGGGAGAGATCACTCTACTCCGACCGGTTTCCGCCCAATCTCTCTAACCTCTTGCGTGTGCAAGTTGATGGAGAAATTGGTAAATGTTAGATTAGCCTTTTTCCTGGACAGCGGAGGCCATCTGTCTTCTGCACAGTGCGGCTTCCGCAAGTTCCACTCTACGTCGGATGCTCTGCTTCGACTGGAAAATGCCATCTGCGAGGCTTTCCTTCGTAAACAGCACTACGCCACGGTGTTTTTCGATCTGGAGAAGGCCTATGATACCGCATGGCGATACGGTATCATGGAGACTCTCCACACGATGGGGGCGAGGGGACGCCTCCCAGTCTTTATATCTGAATTTTTGCGAGATCGTCGATTCCGCCTACGGGTGGGGGAAGCTCTCTCCGGGCCAAAGGATCAGGAAGAGGGTGTCCCGCAGGAAAGTGTCCTCAGTGTCACACTCTTTGCCCTGAGCATCAACCCCATCACCTCGGTGCTGCCGAAAGATGTTCTCGCTACGCTCTACGTGGACGACCTTTCGATCTCTTTTGGCGCGGCCCAGATGCCAACTCTGGAGCGTCGACTCCAACAGGCATTGAACCGCGTCTCTCGCCATGCCGAAGCGCACAGGTTTCGTCTTTGGCCAAGACTAAGGTGGTGCACTTCTGCCGCCATCCACGGCTCCACCCCCACCCAGATTTGTTTCTTAATGGGGTGCGCCTGGATGTGGTAGAGTCGCACGGTTTCCTTGGTCTTGTATTCGACCGACGCCTCACCTGGGCGGCTCATATTAGCAGCCTTAGGGTCTCTTGTACCCGCGCCATGGATATTCTCCGTTCCGTGACGTTCAGCGCTTGGGGCGCTGATAGGGCTACTGCCCTACTTTTTTTATCGATCCTTTGTTCGTTCGAAGCTCGACTACGGATGCGAGTTTTATGCATCCGCAGCCGAGCGTTCATTGCGGAAGGTGGATTCGATCCACCACACCGCCCTCCGCCTTGCGACCGGTGCCTTCCGCACTTTCCCCATTGGGAGCCTGCTGGGGAGATGCCACTCGCTCTGCGCTGCGTGCAGTGCATCACTCGCCTGTACGCGCGAGCACGGCGCCTTCCTCAGTCGCCAACAGCTTTCACTGCATCCGTAGCTGATCTCGACGGTGCCTATGCCGGCGAGAGATGCCACTCATACCCTAAGCCCTTTGGGTTTAGGGCCAGGAAACTCCTTCGAGAGCTAGATATAGAACTCGGGCCGGTGGCGCCCCTGGTTCTGCCCAGGACGCCACCCTGGAGGGTACCACATTTGGCTATTTGTCGCCACGCCTCTGCTCCCAAAGCTTGTACGGCGCCGGGAGTATTGCGTTCGACCCTTTTGGAGCACACTTCGTGTCATGCTGGAACCGTGCCAGTGTATACGGATGGCTCCAAGTCCCCAGAGGGGGTCGGCTTCCACTCCGTATCCCCTCTGTTTGAAGTCAGCGAGGCTCTGCCAGGCGCTGCTTCTGTCTTCACGGCCGAGCTGGTGGCAATACACCACTCGGTACGGGAGATTACGCCACGTGCCCGGTTCGGAGACCGGATTGTGATCTATAGCGACTCACAAAGCGCCCTGAGTGCTCTCGGGGCATTGGAATCTCCGTTTTCCTGGTTCGCGATATCCGTGACGCCACGGTAATGGCGAGCCGGGCAGATGTCGAGATTATCTTCTGCTGGGTTCCTGGGCATTTAGGAATTGCGGGGAATGAGGGCGCCAAAGATTCCGCGAGGACTCTGCCACTGGACCAGCGTTTCGCTCTTCCTCACACCGACTACATGGCAGGAATACGGGCAGCTCTTCGGACTGCTTGGCAAAGAAGATGGGAAACGGTCGAAGGGAACTTAAAGTTGCGTGCCATTGCGCTGCGACTGTTCGTATGGACCTATCCCCCAATGCCGTGGCGGCTTCAGGTTGCTTTCTGTCGTCTCCGAATCGGACACACTCGTTTGACGCATCGCTATTTGATGGAGCGCTCGCCTGCGCCCTATTGCGACGACTGCCTCGTCCCCGAGACTGTTCGACACATTCTTGTCGAATGTCCCAGTCTGGGTGATCTTCGCGGACGATACCTGTCCCGGTACCGGGATGGGCGGGGTCGCTACCGCCTGTCCCTTTTACTCGGGACGGATTCGTGCACATTGATTTGTGAACTTGTTGACTTTTGGGTGGTGGCCGGGCTTCTGCCCTTTATTTAAGGTTCTTTTTTTTATTGTTTTGTTTGTAGGTTGCACTCTCCTGCACCGGGGAGAGGGGGCCCTTTCCCCGCTGCCGGAGATTGCTTCCTGATTGTTCAGTTTTTCCAATTTATATCATTGTTATGTTTTCATATTTTCATTTTAAAGTAGCCTAGTTCTAGGCTGTCGTGTTTTTAGGCGACTTATGCCCAAGTGGGCAGTTGCCAGATGGGCTCTATAAAATTAAAAAAAAAAAAAAAATGTCTTCATTGTTAAAATTGTCCTTTCACGGTTGCCACAATTATAAGCTGTTGAGGGTGAAGTTCAATCCTCCGTTCTTCCTCTTTGGGTGGAACCAAGTTTGTTCCAGCCTGTGCCCCAATGGCATTATCTTCCCTTACCCCTGTTCCACATCATGCAACCTTTATCCCTCCTGAGATCCTTATTCGCCCTACTCCTTCGATCCCACTTCGGCCTCGGTGACGAAACCGTTCCAACACCCGAGAGGCCCCAATGGCCGCAGGAGGTTCTGTGTGGAAGATACCCGCATTCTTTACACATCTCTCCTTCCAAACTATCTACCGGAGATGCCCTCGTTCGTTTTGCTTTAAATTTTGAATTGAGGGAGGGGCCCATCGCTGTCGCGGCTCCCGTTTCCTGCGAAGCGGATTACAATGCTGCTATTGGAAGCTCTGCCTTTCCTTACTCAGCATGAATTACAGGATGATGCGGTAATAAGACCGAGGTTGACGAGTACGCTGGCAGCTATGTCTCCTCTCCGCACATAACACGCCTTTCTCTCCCTTAAACTGTCCTAGTGGTTTCTATATTCTCACTTCCCATACGCGGAAGGGGTGACCATCCCTTGAGCCAAGAAGCGCTCTCTTCCCACTGATTTTTGGCAAAACTCTACCTACTTATTTGTGCCCCTTCCCCTTCCTTTATCGTGGCTTACCAGCAATTGTCATTCGCATCTTTGTGAATTTTATCATCCGGTGTGGGATCTTTAAAATCAAAAGATCTTAATTTTTCTTTTTCTTCAGAAAATGGAATTTACGTGATCGGTTTTAGTTTTCCTGTTGTACCTAAAGGAAAGGCGCGAATCAGAGTGCAGTTATCGGCGGCGCACACTTTCGAAGACATAGACAGGACGATTGAAGCATTCAAGCAAGTGGGAAAAAAACTTAAGGTCTTGACCTGAATCGCTTCTTTTCGCTTACCCACGAAAAAAATAAAATATTTCCGACTATTCAGTTTTATTATCATTCCTAAAAGGTCTTTGGGTAAAGAAAGAAATGCTCGGAATCTTGTATTTTTCTGTATGATTTAGAACGTGTTTTTGATTTAAAAGCACATGTACTTATTCCTTTTACAGAAAGACCTATTTCTAACCCTTGTTATCCTAGGCACACAAATCCTTGTTTCCAGAGGCTGTGAAACTCGCCCTCTCTCTCTCTCATTCTCATTCTCCACTTCTCTCTCTGGGACCTTTTCTTTTTTTTTAGGGGTTGATCCGAGAAGGATCTGACCACGTGGCGAGGGGGCCAGCCCTTGCGCCCTTTGGGGTATCCTGGTGCTGCGAACCAGAGTTTTATTACACTCCATTCCTTTCCCCAATTACTTTGTTTTACTGCCCCTTTCTTTATCCCTATCTAGTGGCCCTGACGGTTACCTAACTTCCGCTTTTCTTCGGACTGATTCTGAATTCTTCTTTCATGAAGGTCGGAAGTTGGGAGTCTCCGTCGCCTTCGTTTACCGGTGTCCAAGGAGAAAACCATCATTGGCCATTTTTCTCCGCCCGTAGGAGAACTCGGGCAGCCACTTCGGCCTATAAAGATGGTGTGGTGGATCTATATCCATTCTCCAAGAGGACATACCAGACACAACCGAATCGAGAGTTTCAATAACGCTGGGCCATTGTAGGCATCCGTGGTGGGAAGTGGCGAGGGAGAATGTGAAGTCAATGGCTTGCAATAAACCTAAAACTTAGCCTTCTCGTGATAAACGTTCTTTAGTTCCCCTTTCAGCTTTCCCTCACTCGTTAGATCCCTATTCCAACAATGTGGACCCAGATATAGGTTATCCCCGCTTTTTGGTCTTGAGCTCTTCATCTGAACCCCCCCCCCCCCCTCCCTCATCTAAGACGCACGGCGATTTGCTCTCCTGGCCGCTGTGCTGACGCGACTCAGCGCGCCCCGTCCGGCCCCAACTTGGCATTCTTTTTCTTCCGCTAACCCCTAATTCGTCTTCTGTACCAATTCTCTTTCACCTTGCATCGTCCTTCCATCTACGTTTGTTTGGCGATATCGGTGTATCAGATCCGTCAGGGGGCGCGACCCCATGGCTGGGTCCTGCCTGTCTTGGTTGGTGGGTCCTGAGCCGGAGTGGCGCTCTTGGGGGGTCTTTGTTTTCCCAACCGGTAAATTTACGAGGCTGGCCGGGTCGACGGGCTTACCCTCATGGTTGGGCCGGTGCTCCGAGTAGGTGTCGCGATGGTAGACAGTGTGCTGCGCGAGTTCGCACCCCTTTTTATACTCTATTTATACGCCTGTCAATAAGTCCTCTTTTCCGCGCTTGTTAGATCCCTTCGCAGAAAACATGAGATAGATCCTGATTTGGATTATCCTCGTTTTCTGGTGCTGAATTCCAGTTCCTGGTCTCCGCTTTCTAAATTGGATGTTTGATTTAAATGATGAGCTTGAATCCCGCTGTGGTGCGCCCCGCCGTATGTGGGCCCGTGGCGATTTAGTGATTGAGGTATCTTCGCGAGAGCAGTGTGGCGCCGTGCAGGATTTGTCCTCCCTTTCGGAGCTCCCGTTTTCGATTGTGCCCGACCCTCGCCTTAATTTTGTTAAGGGAGTGATTCGCTCCAACGAATTATTTCAATATGATGTCTCGAGACTAAAGGATAAACTTTCGCCCCAGAGGGTTACGGACGTTTATGGGGTGTCTAAGTCTGTTGGTCCTGCTAGGGTTCCTACGAGTACGCTCATCGTCACCTTTGAGCGTCAGAATCTGCCCTAGTTTGTTCGTGCTGGTTATCTTCGTGTCCCGTTATGTCGAGCTCCCCAGACGTTTTATTTGCCACCAGTTTGGCCATATGAGCAGAAATTGTAGGCATGCTCGTCGCTGTGTGGCCTGTGCGTTGGTGTATCATGGCTCTTCTTGTGGGAATCATGAATGTTGCGCCAAGTGTGGAGGTTCTCATAGCGCGGCTTCGCGTTCTTGTCTCGTATTCCTTTTTGAGAATGAGGTCCTGAGTCTTCGGGACTTCCGTGAGGCCCGTCGTAGGGTGCGGGGGCAGCTCGCCCCTTCCGGTCGTCTCTTCTCTGACGTTCTCCGGGAGGCGGGTTCCCGCCGTCCTCCTCCCGGTCGCCCCACTCCTTATTTGTCTTCTCGCGGTCCCTCTGTTGCTCCCTCCTTTAGCGTCGGTTCCTCCGTTGCGCCCTCTCCTTTGCCTTTGGTCTCTTCTCATGTTCTTCCCTCTGTCACGGACCGTGAGACGCTGGAGGATATCCGGCAATTACTCCAGGCGTCTGCCCCCGCTGTTCCTTCCGTTCCTTTGCCTCTGCGCAAACGGAAGCGTTCATCCTCACCCCATTCGGAGTCCAAGCGCGCTCCTCTGATGAGACTGGTTTGTTTCCCGAGTCGGTTGTCGGGGCGCCCTCTGTTTTGATGCCTTCTCCTCGGTCTTCGCTGGCTTCCCTCGTTAGCATCACCGGTGTTATTGTGAGGGCGGAGGTCCACCCGGTTCCGTTATCCTTGACTCCTACTCCGGTTACTACTCCCTTGCCACTTACCTCTGTTCAGTCTTGGATGTCTCCTACCCCAGCTCTGTCTACCCTGCTCCCTATTTCTGTTCCTTCATCTTCTGACCCTGTTCCTACTCACACTCAGTCCATGTTAAGACGTCTGTTCCATCTTCTTCGCATCTTAGTTCTCGTCCGTTTCTGCTCGATTTTCCTTTCCCTCCGGGACATGAGCCGTCCTCGTTGAGGGTTCCGTCTGGCTCTCTGCTGTCGATTCCCGCCTTTCACGCTGCCAAGTCCGTGCCGGGTGCGTCCCCGGTTCATCGCGATTTGTCCTCCCCGTAAGGGGCGCGGCGATTTGCCTTCCTGGCCGCCATGCTGACGGGATTCAGCGCCCCGTCAGGCCAAGCTTGGCATCTTATTCTTCTTTCAGACAGCCTGTATTTCTCCCCTACAACCTTCCCACAACTTTCTCTAGTCGGCCTCTATTTTTACAGGGTAGATGCTGACCTTCTCAGCCAACTATCCCTGATCGGGGCTGAGGGGGGAGGGTACAATGTTCCCTAACCTCTGAGCTCCGGTTTGGGATGGTAGGTTTTTAAAAACCTGCTTCATCCCCACCCATACCTTCCTGACATCACATTTCCTTCTCTCTTCACTATCTATTTTTTTACGCCGTGCCTAAGGTGGAGCTGCCATGCTGAAGGTCTGCCAGGTCACCAGGCGTGCGCGGTGGCCTTGAATGGCGCACCTGGCTCTGCCAGCCCCCGTACGAACCCCTTGCAGGGCGGGCTACTCCGAGGGGTGATGAGCGTCTGCATCCCGTAAAAAAATTAGGGTCACCATGCCCAATGATATAAAACCCCAAAACAAAACTCTTCCGCTTTCTCCCTCACGATCAACGGAGCCGCCTTAGGGCAGCTCTACAGAAAAAATGGAGGTTCCTTCCCCCCTTCTTGTGCTCTCGCAGGGGACCCTCGAAATCTCTCTATCCGGAGAGGAGGTTTACTCCTCTCTTTGCTAAGGCCTGTCCATCCGTCCTGGGAGCTTCTGCTGGCGGAGGGAAGAAGCGGGTTCACTCCCTGCCCTCCTCGCCTAAAAAGATAAAAAACAAGAAAAAAGACTGGGCTCCTCTCCATTCGCGGGGGCTGCGGGGATGGATGGGTCTGCATCCACCGGGTGCATAGCCCCTGACTAAGACCAAAAGTGCGCAGAGCGGGGGTCCCCTCATTCAGAGATTATCCGGCGTTTTGGAGCCCGCTGTCTTCAAACGCTTCCTGGTTTTTCGCTCCACTGATGTCAGCATGTTGGTTAAGGGCAACATGGTCAATCAGAGGAGAGCTTTAGCTAGTGTGATTGGTAGAGAGACGAAGGTGACCCGTTTCTCGGACGGGAGCTTTTGGGCGAATGCGTAGAATCCCTCCGAGGCGGTCATGATTAGTGCCTTTCGGACACTTGATGGCATGCCTGTGAATGTGACGCCGCACTCTACCCTGAACTTCGTGAAAAGAGTAGTTTATGCGAGGGAACTCGTGGACTACTCTATAGAGGACATCAGCTTAGAGCTGGCCGACCATGGGCCGTTAAAGGTCGAACGTGCGATGAGAAAACAGGGAGGAGCCTTAAGACCCACCCCTACACTCTTCGTCAAGTACGACTGTGACAAGCTTCCTGACTCAGTGCGTGCTGGTTGATATCGCTACCGCCTGAAGGCATTCGAGCCACTGCCGTGCAAGTGTATTACTGCCACCGCTTCGGCCATACTAATCGCTCCTGTCAACGTGCAAAGTCGGGGTTAGCAGAAACCTGTTTAAGTTGCTCCAAGGTCACACACGATAACTCTAAATCGTGTGCGGCCAAGTGTGGCAATTGTTGAGAATGGCACCCAGTTTCTTCGAAGCAATGTTGTGTGTATCTCCTTCAGAAGGAAATCCTCGCGGTTCAGGCTCAGGATCGTCTCTCATTTCGCGAGGCTAAGGACTTGGTCCTGGTGCCCCCGGCGCTACCCGGGACATCCTATGCCTCAAAGTTGAAAAATACACCCTCTGCTCCTAGCCCATCCAGGCCTAAAAGTACAATCGTTTCCGCGCCTATTCGGAACACTTCTGCGGGTTCGACCCACCCCTGGTAAATCTGGCGGGACAAAGCGTCCAAACCCAGCCCCGGCTAAAATTAGGGCTCATCCAGCGTGATCGTTTCCCGTAAGGCGAAACGGCCACGCGCATCCACCGAGTTGTTAGACTCACAGGAGGCAACACCCCTTAAGTTGGTCACCAGAAGACCATCTTGCGAGGCTCGTAAAGCTACCGCCCGAAAGGAGTACAGCAACAAAGGAGCTTCGGCTCATTCGCCCACGCCCAGTGGGTGGCTCAGAGGCAGTAGATCCTCGAAAAGAGGGCCCCCCCCGCCTCCGAAGCGACAACGCCCGCCTAAGGTTTCAAGGCGGAGAGAGGAAAAGACTCGCATGGCGAGCCCAACCTCCCCCAATAAGTTTTCTAAGGCGACAGCGCCCGGGGTTCTGCCTCCGGAAAGCGAACGGCCATTCCCGTGAGGGTTTTCTCTTCGAAGAGAGCCCGCGCGTCTCCTCCGAGGTAAGCCTGGAGGGCATATTACTTCAATGAAATTGCCGTGGACTCCGGGCCAACTGAAAGGAGCAGCGGAGGCTCGTCTCCTTCCGTTCCTCGTTAGCTACCTTTTTGCAGGAGACCGTGCTGGGCGCATTACCCCTGAACACCCTCCCCAGGCATAAGGGTTTTGCAACCCCATCACCACGGGATGGCCGGGCTGAGAGATGCGCGGTTTACACCCGGCATAATGTCTCCGTTCTTCCTTTCACTTTAGATCCCTCCTTTCAGGCAGTGGCTGTGCAGCTTCACCTGGATAGGAGGTATACTATTATTTTCTGCGTACATTCCACCGTCAGCTGACTTCGACGCGGGTGACTTCCGCCACGTCGTGGCACGGTTGCCGAGGCCCTTTCTCTTGCTTGCAGATCTGAACGGCAGGCATCCTCTCTGGGGAGATTACTCAATAAATCACAGGGGACAAGTCCTTGCCGATCTGATTGAAGAGCTTGAGATAGGTGTCCTAAATGTGGATAAGTTTACGCATCACTGCCCGAGAACCGCCTCATTTTCTTGCCTTGACCTATCTTTGTCCTCTTCGGATGCACAGCCTGATTTTGATTGGGGGGTGGTCGATGACCTCCATGGTAGTGATCACTTTTCGATTCAAATATCATTTTCAGGACAACTGCCGCCTGAGGGCCCACCTCGGTGGTGCTTGGCGCGGGCGCGGTGTCCTGCATTTCAGGAAATGACTGAATTCTCTATCTCAGTCGTGGAGTTTAGGTCGGTAGATGATGCCGTTGAGTTCTTCTTCGGCAACCTCATTGCTGTGGACCTAGCTACTATTCCTAGAACGTCCGGCCGTTTTGCACGCTGACAACTTCCGTGGTTGTCAGCCGAGTGTGACACGGCCCTCAAGCAGAAGCGCCGCCCGAACGATTTTACTGTCGGTGAATTTCGTCGTGGTAGGTTCTGGTATATTTCGATGAACTCCTGTCGATGTTCTTGGCTGGCATACGTGTCTTCAATTAATGGGAAGACCCTTTTAGCAGAGGTATGGAAGCGAGTCAAAAGGATTCAGGGCAAGTTCTCGCCAGGCCTTCCCTCCAGTTCTCTAGGAGAATGGGGACGCAATCTCTGACCCCGCGTCATTGGCGAAATCCTACGCGACCGCATTCTGTAGCCGGGATACTGCTCCGCCAGCATTCAATGCACGTCATAATGTCGCGGAAGGCCGCCGGCTGGACCTTATCTCCAGAGGCGGAGAACCCTTCGACGACAGGTTTACTGTGAGTGAGTTGCGTACCGCTCTTGCTTTTTGCGCGGACACCGCCCATGGTCCGGACGATGTACCGTACGTCATGCTCCGACACGAAGGTGAGCGAGGCATAGCCTTTATGTTAGATTTGTTCAACAGGATATGGGTGTAGGGTCTCCTCTCGGGTTCCTGGCGAATCGCTAATGTGCTCGCATTTCGCCGGTTTCCGCCCAACATCTTGCGTGTTCAAGCAGATCTAGAAATTGGTAAATATTGGATTATGCTTTATTCTGGACAGCGGAGGCCATCTGTCTTTTTCACATTGCGGCTTCCGCAAGTTTCACTCTACGTCGGATGATCTGCTCAGACTAGGAAATGCCGTCTGCGAGGCCTTCCTTCGTAGACAGCACTACGCCACGGTGTGTTTTTAAATCGCGAGAAGGCCTATGATACCGCATGGCGATACGGTATCATGGAGACTCCACACGATAGGGGCGAGGGGACGCCTCCCAATGTTTATATCTGAATATTTTAAGATCGTCGATCCGCGTACGGGTGGGGAGAACTGTCTCCGGCCCAATGGAGCAGGAAGAGGGTGTCCCGCAGCGACGTGTCCTCAGTGTCACATTCTTTGCCCTGATTATCAACGTCATCACTTCGATGCTGCCAGAAAATGTTCTCGCTACGCTCTACGTGGACGACCTTTCGACCTTTTTGGCGCGGCCCAGATGCCAACTCTGGAGCCTCGTCTCCAACAGGCATTGAACCGCGTCTCTCGCTATGCCGAAGCGCCCAGGTTTCGGTTTTACTTGGCTAAGACTAAGGTGGTGCATTTCTGCCGCCATCCACGGCTTCACCCCGACCCAGATTTGTTTCTTAATGGGGGTGCGCCTGGTTGTGGTTGACTCGCACCGTTTCCTTGGTCTTGTATTCGACCGACGCCTCACCTGGGAGTCTCATATTCGCAGCCTTAGGGTCTCTTGTACCCGTGCCATGGACATTCTCCGTTCCGTGACGTTCAGCGCTTGGGGCGCTGAGAGGGCTACTGCCTTACTTTTTTATCGATCCTTTGTTCGTTCGAAGCTCGACTACGGATGCGAGTTTTATGCAAACGCAGCTGAGCGTGTATTGCAGAAGGTGGATTCGATCCCCCACACCGGCCTTTTCCTTGCGACCGGTGCCTTCCGCACTTCCCACATTGACAGCCTACTAGTCGATGCTGGACAGATGTCACACGCTCTACGCCGTGCACAGTTCATTATTCGCCTGTAGGCGCAAGCCCGTCACGTTCCTCCGTCGCCAACAGCTCTCACTGCATCCGCAGCTGATTTCGACGGTGCCTATACCGGCGAGAGACGCCAGTCAAACCCTAAGCTTTTTTGGTTTAGGGTTAGGAAACTCCTCCGAGGGATAGGTATAGCTCTCAGGACGGTGGTTCCCCCTGATTCTGACCAGGACGCCACCCTGGAGGGTACCACCTTTGGCTATTTGTCGCCACGCCTCCGCTCCCAAAGCTTGTACGGCGAGTACGGGAGTATTGCGTTCAACCTTTTTGGAGCACAGAACCGTGGCAGTGTATGCGGATGGCTCCAAGTCCCAAGAGGTGGTCGGCGTCCACACCGTATATCACTCTGTTTGAAGTCAGCGGGGCTCTGCCAGGCGCTGTGTCTGTCTTTGCGGCCGAGCTGGTGGTAATACACCATTCGTTACAAGAAATTACATGACATGCTCGTTTCGGAGACCAGATTGTGATCTATAGCGACACGCAAAGTATCATGAGTGCTCTCGGGGCATTGGAATCTCCGCATTCCCTGGTTCGCACGCCGTAAGGGGCGCGGTGATTTGCCATCCTGGCCGCCGTGCTGACGGGACTCAGCACCCCTTCCGACTCCAGCTTAGCCTCTTCTCCTTCCTTCAAAACACTTATTTCATTGCTTTTCATACAACCTCTCCCACAACTTTCTCTGGTCAGCCTCTAATTTCACAGGGTAGATGCTGACCTTCCTCTCAGCCAACCGTCCCGCTGAGGGGGTGGGGGACAATGTTCCCTAACCCCTGAGCTCCGGTCTGGGGTGGCTGGTTTTTAACAACCTGCTTCATCCCCACCCATACCTTCCTCCCCTCCCTTTTCTTCTCTTCACAATCTATCTTTTTTACGCCGTGTCCAAGGTGGAGCCGCCATACCAATGGACTGCCAGGCTACCAGGCGGGAGAGGTGGTCCCAAATGGCGGCGCCTGGCTCTGCCGGGCGTGTAAGCACCTCTTGGAGTGCGGGCTACTGCGAGAGGTGATACACGATTACGTCCCGTGATACAAATAGGGTCACCATGCCCAATGATGAATATAAAAAAAAACACCAATCCCCAACTTCCCCTATAACATCAACGGAGCCACCCTCGTGCAGTTCCACCGAAAAAATGCATGTCCCTTCCCCCCCTTGTGCTTGCGCAGGGGACCCTCCATATCTCTCTAACCGGAGAGGAGGCTCACTCCTCTCCTTCGCCTACTGGTTTAGGGGACTCCCCCTCACCCACTTCTCTGGAGGTGCTTTCGGGCACCTCCCTCTTTCCAGTGGCAGCACCCTCTGTTCTTTCCAAGGGGACTACCAAGAAAGCCAGCAGGCAGCCCTTAGCCAGCCGCTCCACATCGAAGCGGCTCGGTAGGGCAAACCCCCGTAGGGGGAAGAGGGAAGCCAGGCTTCTTCGGTTGCTTTCCTCAAAAGACCTGATGGCAAGGATTTAAACCTTGCCGGGGTCAAGGCCTGTGCCTCCCCAAACAAGACTATGACGCTGCCAAAGGGACCTGCGATGTCCTGGGAGGGGATGGCCAACTGGAGGCCGCTCCTGTAATAGACATAATCTTTGAGGAAACCCAGCCTCAGACGGTAGGGCCTTCCATAGGGAATAAGCCGGGCTCGGCGCCAAGCAGCGAACCCGAAACCGCCCCTATGCAAGGTCCTCCTCAAACGGCTGGGGCCTCCGAGGCAGTACAAGGAGGGGAGAGATCTCCTCTGACCGGTGCCCCTGCAACCACCAGGACCTTCTCCATTTCCAAGAAGTACCTGGCTGAGGCCGGTCCATCTGGCCTGGGAGCTCCTTCCGGCGGAGATGAGAAGCGGGTTGATTCCCCTCCCTCCTCTCCAAAAAAGAAAAAGACCAAAAAGACTCGGGGCTCCTCTCCATCCGCGGGGTTATGGGGACGGATGCCACTTTGGCAAGCGACCAAGCCAAGATCGGCACATCCGGCCCCTCTGCCCTCCCGGTTGCGGAGCCCCTGACTAAGACCAAAATCGCACAGGGCGGAGCCTCGATGACATCGGGTCCCCTGATTCAGAGGTTAACTGGCGTTTTCGAGCCCACTGGCTTCAGACGCTTCCTCGTTATTCGATCCACTGATGGCAACATGATCCATCAGAGGAGAGGATTAGCTAGTGCAATTGGTAGATAGCCGAAGGTGACCCGTTTCTCGGAAGGGAGCCTTCTGGCGAATGCAGCGGATCCCTCGGAGGCTGCCAAGATAAGTGCTCTTCGGATACTTCATGGCACTCCGGTGAGTGTGACGCCACACTCTACCATGAACTTTGTGAAAGGATTAGTGTATGCGAGGGAACTCTTTGACTACTCCATTGAGGACATCACCTTAGAGCTGGCCGACCATGGGGCGGTCAAGGTCGACGGAAGATGAGAAAACATGGAGGGACCTCGAGACCCACCCCTACACTCTTCGTCACGTTCGACTGTGACAACGATAAGTCTAAATTATTTGTGGCCAAGTGTGTTAATTGCGGAGAGCCAAACCCCGCTTATTCGAAGCAATGTGGTGCATTTTTCCTCGAGAAAGAAATCCTGGCCGTTCAGGCCCAGGATCGAATCTCATTCCGCGAGGCTAAGGACTTGGTCCTGGCGCGCCCGGCTCTGCTTGGGACGTCATATGGCTCAATAGTTAGAAATGCACCCTCTGCTCCTGGCCCATCCAGGCCAACGAGCACGGTTGTTTCCGCGCCCATTCGGAGCCCTTCTGCGGGCTCTACTCAACCCGGTCACTCCCCTGGTAAAGCTGGCGGCAAAAAGGGGTTACTACCCAGCCCCGGCTAAAACCAGGGCTCCCCCCTCTTCCCGCAGCGTGACCGTTCCCCGTAAGGCGAAACGGCCACGCGCCTCCACCGAGTCGTTAGACACACAGAAGGCAATACCCCTGAAGATGGTAAGCAGGCCATCTTCCGGGGTTCTTAAAGCTGTCCCCCGAAAGGAGGACAGCAACAAAGGAGCTTCGACTCCTTCGCCCACGCCTAGAGGTGGTGCGATTGGCTCGGAGACGGTGGTTCCTCGAAAAGAGGACCCCCTGCCTCCGAAGCCGCAACGCCCGCCTAAGGCTTCGAGGCCGAGGGAGGAAGAGACTCACATAGCGAGCCCAACCTGCCCCAATAAGTCCTCGAAGGCGACAGCGCTTTGTTCGGCCAACAGCGCCTGGGATTCTGCCTTTCGTGAAGCGTACGGCCATTCCTGTGAGGGTCTTCTGTTCGAGGAGTGCTCCCGCGTTTCCTCTGAGCTAGGCCTGGAGGGCATATTCTTTCAATGGAATTGCCGTGGACTCTGGGTCAGCTGGGAGGAGCTGCGGAGGCTCGTCTCGTCCCGTTCCTGGTTAGCTATCTTTTACCAGGAGACCATGCTAGGCGCGTACCCCTTGCCCTTCTTCCTGGGGTATAAGGGTCTTGCGACTCCACCACCACGGGATAGCCGGGCTGGGAGATGCGCGGTTTACACCCGGCATGATGTCTCAGTTCTTCCATTCTTTTTAGATACCTCCTTTCAGGCAGTGGCTGTGCAGCTGCACCTGGATAGGAGGTATAAAATCATTTCTGCGTACATTCCACCGTCAGCTGACGAAGACGCGGGAGAATTCTGCTGCGTCGTGGCACGGTTGCCGAGGCCCTTTCTCTTGCTTTGCAGATCTGAACGGCAGGCATCCTCTATGGGGAGATTACTCAATAAATCACAGGGGACAAGTCCTTGCAGATCTGATTGATGCGTAAACTCATCCACGTTTAGGACACCTATCTCAAGCTCTTCACTGTCCGAGACCCGCTTCATTTTCTTGCCTTGACCTATCTTTGTGCTCTTCGGATGCACAGTCTGAGAGCTCACCTCGGTGGTGTTTGGCGCGGGCGCAGTGGCCAGCAGTTCAGAAAATGACTGAATTCTCTATCTCATTCAAGGAGTTTAGGTTGGTAGATGCAGCCGTTGAGTTCTGCTCCGGCAACATCATCTCCGTGGGCCAGACTACTATTCCTAGGACGTCTGGCCGTTTTGCATGCCGACCACTCCCATGGTGGTCGGCCGAATGTGAGACGGCCCTCAAACAGAAGCGTTATGCCTACATACGCAAAAAGGCGCCGCCCAAACGATTTCACTGTCGCTGAATTTCGTCGGGCTAGGGCTAGGTTCCGGTATACTTCGAAGCACGCCCGCCGCTCTTCTCGGCGGGCTAACGTGTCTTCGCTTAACGACTAGATCCCTCTAGCAGAGGTGTGGAAGCGAGTCAACAGGATTCGGTGCAAGTTCTCGCTGGACCCTCCTCCCGTTCTCCAGGAGAATGGGACCACAATCTCGGACCCCGCGTCCGTGGAGGAATCCTTAGCGACCGCTTTTTTCGCATTCTCTAGCCGGGAGGCTGCTCCGCCAGCATTTAATGCACGTCGTGATGTCGCGGAAGGCCGCCGGCTAGGTTTTACCTCCGTTTTACACTTCTGTTTTAAGTCAGCGGGGCTCTACTAGGCGCTGCGTCTGTCTTCACGGCCGAGCTGGTGGAAATACACCACTCGGTACGGGAGATTACGCGACGTGCCCAGTTCGGAGACCGGATTGTGATTTATAGCGACTCACAAAGCGCCCTGAGTGCTCTCGGGGCATTGGAATTTCCGCATCCCCTTGTTCGCGATATCCGTGACGCCACGGTTTTTGCGAGCCGGGCAGATGTCGAGATTATCTCCTGCTCGGTTCCTGGACATGTAGGAATTGCGGGGAGTGAGGGCGCCAAAGAGTCCGCGAGGACTCTGCGACCGGTTAGCGTTTCGCTCTTCCTCACACCGACTACATGGCAGGAATACGGGCAGCTCTTCGGACTGCTTGGCAAAGAAGATGGGAGACGGTCGAAGGGAACTTAAAGTTGCGTGCCATTGCGCCGCGACTGTTCCCATGTTTTATTCCCCAATGCCACGGCGGCTTTAGGTTGCTTTCTGTCGTCTCCGAATCGGACACACTCGTGTAACGCATCGCTATTTGATGAAGCGCTCGCCTGCGCCCTATTGCAACGACTACGTCGTCCCCCAGACTGTTCGGCACATTCTTGTCGAATGTCCCAGTCTAGGTGATCTTCGCGCACTATACCTGTTCTGGTACCGGGATTGGCGGGGTCGCTTCCGCCTGTCCCTTGTACTCGGGACGAGTGCGTGCACATTAACTGGTGGACTTGTTGACTATTTGGGGGAGGCCGTCCTTCTCCCTTTCATTTAACTAGGTTTAGTTGTTTTTTGTTATTGTTTTGGTATTGTTATTTCTTTTTATTGTTGTTTCCTGTTCAATTTTTTTTTTTAAGTAGCCTAGAACTAGGCTGTTTGTTTACGGCGACTTATGCCTAAGTGGGCAGTCGCCAGATAGCCCCTTACAAAAAAATGTATCCCCGCCATTTGATGGAGCGTCGCCAGCGCCCTACTGTGAAGACTACGTTTTCCTCCACTTCATGATATCACGAAGTGGCGTTTTATCCATTTTATAAATTCTTTCCATTTTTGTGTTTAAGTTTAATGTTTTATCTTATGTCTTGCGCCTTCCCGTGCGGCTGGCGCATGCCATTTATTTATTGCCCGCGCCACCCTTGTTCTTATAATGTGTGCTGTATGCCTGTAATTTAAGTGTGCATTTGTGTGTGTTGTGCTGTTTTCTTTTAATCCTTTGCTTTTCCCCATTTTTATTGAGTGTTTCCCACATCCCTTATGACCTATTTTGGGCGACCCCGCTTTATCAGTGCTGCCAGTCAGAGTCCATTAAGATTGGACGACTGCCACCTTGTTTTCCGTAAAACTCATCTTAAATCCCACTTGCAAAAGTGGATCTGTTTGGCGTTAATGAATCATTTGAGTCCCGCAGTGGTGAACCCCACCGAATCTGGTCAAGTGGTAGTGGTAATCTCATAGTTGAGGTGTCATCTCACTCTCAACATAATCTTGTTCAAAATCTGTCTTCGATTGCCGAAGTCCCCGTAACCATTTCGCCCCACCCACGTCTGAATTTTGTCAACAGTATCGTCCATTCGAATGAATTAAGGGACTACGATCTCACCCGTCTCTAGAGTTAGCTTAGCACACAACGCTGCACACATGTACATAGTGTGACTTAAAACTTTGGGCTCTACTAGAGTCCCAACTGCCACATTGATTTAACGTTTGAACTTCAGGAACTGCTGCAGTTTATTTACGCTGGGTGACTGCATGTGGCGATAAGCACCTATCACGAACTACTTAGCCGTTGCTTCAACTGCAACCAATTTGGAGACGTTTGGCATGGCTGTTGGCATCCACGTTCCTGTGAATTGTGGTTCTGATTACCATGGCCCTGAATGCGCCAGAACACCGCGCTGTGCTACCTGTGGTGGTGGTCATATCGCTGCGTTGAAGTCCTACCCAATCTTCTTATATGAAAAGGGGTGCTCGCTTTGCGTAACTATTTGCATATGGACGTAAGAGGGGCTCAAGAACAAACTTTCCATTTTGGCCATTATTTTTTAAGATGTTTTGCGCGACAGTGGACGAAATTTTAGTCACGTTTGAGTTCAGGCACACTTGTAGCATCTCATCACCAATTTTATATCGCTAACGTCAGTAGTGTATTAAATACACCTTGGAAGCATCTATCTCACACCGAGATACCTAACGTTACTCCCTTATCCCCCATCGGCTCTAACCGTTTTTTGAAAGAATCTTCTGTATTGACTAATTATGGTTCTTCTACCCGGCCCCGTGGTAAGAGGAAAGATACCTAACCTGGGTCATCGGCCACGAATAAGCGGGTTGACTCTGGAACTAACTCGGCTGAGCCTCGATAGTCTTCAATGGACCTTTCTCCTGCTGCTCAATATACCTTATCGTCAAGCCCGTCCCGCTCTTCGCCAGACATAGGCCTCTTACCAGTCCAAACGGTTGCAGAAATCCAACCAGTGCCTCGTACTTTGACCAGATCGCCTGCTCCGCCGACTCACCCTCCTACTGATGATCCGATGTAAGCCCATGATACTTCAACATCACCAGCCGCAGATATCGAAAGCTCCCTAGGCCCATAATTCCGTATCTACTGTCCGTAAATTTCTCATCGACCTTCCTTTTGCACCCCAATTACAGGCAGGGGCCTCTGCCGTCCTCGGGGCCCTCGGAAATATCCTCCGGCACCGCTCGTTCCAGGATCTCTTACCCTGCTATAGAAGGCTCTTCGAAATCTGCTTTTTTGGGACGCACTTAATCTTAACCTCAGCCACAAACTAGAAAAATCTATCTACTGTGGTACGAGGGGCGGTCAATAAGTTTTGCGAATCGGTAGGGCAAAACAGAGGAAGGGGAATGGCTGTTCGTTAGAAGTACGGCTGATTACCAGACCACTCTTTCACATGATACATCTCCTCTTCCAAGAAGACAGACTACAAGTGTGTGCGAACGAACCCGTCCCGAGTACAAGGGACAAGTATTAGCGACACCGCTCGTCCCAATACCGGGAAAGGTAACGAGCGCGAAGATCCCCCTAAACTGGGACATTCAACGAGGATGTGGTGAACAGTTTGGGATACAACGCAGTTGTCGCTCAATCAAATGGCGGTGCGCCCCACAAAGTGGGCCGAATTCGAAGAGCCAAACGCTGATCTGATCGCTGATTTCTATCTGAATCTCTGGCGCCCTTATACCCTTGAATTCCCAATTGTCCAGGAACTGAGTATAAGATAATCTCAGTATCCGTTGCGATATCTCCCGTACCGAACGGTGTATTGCAACCAGCGAGGCCATGAAGACAGACGCAGAGGAAATACGGCGTGGAAACCGATTGCCTCTTGGGACTTGGAGTCCTTCGTATACACTGGCACAGTTCCAGCGTGAGATAAAATGTTCTCTAATAAGGTCGAACACAGTACTCCTGGCGCTGTGGAAACTTTGGGAGTAGAGGCGTTTCGACAAACAGTCAATGCTGGTATCCTCCAGGGTGGCGTCTTAGGCAGAACCAAAGGTGCCACCGGCCAGAGATCTACACCGAGCTCTTGAAGTAGTTTCCTAGTATGCATCGCTTAGACCCGCCGAGGATATACGTATTGAGGGCCGTTGGCGACTGAGGGAGGCGCCAGGCAGGCGCATCCAATGCACTGTGTACTGCGCGGGAGTTAATACATAAGGGATTAGACATTAAAAAAGATTAAACATTAAAAAAACTTTACCCCAAAATGGGTGACTGGCATTAAAATCACAACAATAAAAACAGGGAAGCCGATCCAAAAGTCTCAGGAGGTCTGATCTAGTCACATCCATATCTGATGGAAGGTACAGGGAACAAACAGTTAAAAGTTTGGATACAAAGACCAGCACAGTTACTGTCGGCAGTATAGAGGAGTAGATGGGTAGAATAGCGAGACTTTGTTACTAAAACACCCCACCCTGTGCTGTACCTCCAAAAGGGGTGGGCGAATTAAAATATAAAAATCAGGGATAAATGGAAACGGCCAAGTTCCAAGTTTGTTTTCTTGAAGGGAAACAATAATAAGTTGGATATCACGTAATCAGATCTTGAGTTTTTCCCACTTGGGAAGAGCAACCTTATAATTCCACTATATGATAGAATCTATTATGTTTAAGAAGTGGAAACAACTGGTTATTTTGTGAACTCGGTAGAAGAAGCTAGGACAACCAATTTACACGGTCCAAGAGCCAGACGGAGAGGGAGCCTAAACGTTCGTTCGCATAACTGAAGAAGGGGGGTTAAATCGCAGCAGAAATGGTATATCGACTATCGACATTTCAGCACATTGTTGCAAAGGCAGATCGGTATGATCAATGATATTCTTATCAGAAGAGGAAACGTGGTCGAGCTCAGTAGTCGAAGCAGAGATAGGCTCAAAATCCAAGGAACAACCAAAAAATGGGTCGTCCAGCTGCCAAGTGGATATCGGTATCGGAGGCAGATCATCAGGTGTATGTACTTCTGGAGGAACGGATATCCACAACGGAGTTCATACCGGATGAAGAACAATTCGAGTTATTTACAACAACCATTGGTGAATCATCATCCATGTGTTCGGTATCGTCTGCCACACGCCTGCCCGCAATCAAAGACGTTTCGGAAGATTAAACCTTCTCTAGTTCTGGGGCTCGGGTAGTTCGTCAGTCGTCGCAGTTGCACCTTAGTGATTAGATGGCTGATATCCCTCTTTGATCAACAAAATGCCGCATTTAGGCTGACAATACTGCGCCGAAATGCTAAATATCCTGAGGAGGCGGGCCACGGGTATTATTATGGGAGTAAGAATCTTTGGTACGAGCAAGTGCCCTGTCCCTCGCAGCGTCACGGGGAACATCGGAGCAACGAGTCACTCATAGAAAGGCCTTCATGATCGAATATGAAACACATACAGGTTTGGGCTGTGGCACTTTGTGAGCTACCACAATTGGCACAACGCAGATATCACTACGTCAGGTGATGGTAATCAAAGGCATAATTGACACATGCATATTGTACGCGCATACCGACACATGCTCGATTTGCTAATTGCTGGCAGTTGAAGCAACAGCTCGGCAGTTCAAAATAATGGCTTACTAGGATCTGGAGGTACAGAGCCATAACAAATTGACAAAGATCATTGGTTCAAACGGAAGAATTAACATAGGGGAATTGATACAGGTTGAACCGTTTAGCTTAGTCACCTTAAATACATTAGTAACACGTTTCCCTGCCAACGTACTGCAGATAGAGGGGAGTAGGAAAAGGGGCAAAGAAAAAATAATGGCGTAAGCGTGTTGCGAACAGCTTCCCGCGTCGCTGGACCACTGTTAACCAGCAGCTTATCCACTCGGCCATCCTGAGTCTCAAAAAAAGACTCATTCAAACGAAGCTTTTAAGCCGCTCGCCTGCACTTCTCCTACGCTATACAACCCCTCTCCAAGAAGCGGATTGTATTTTGAAGAAATGAATAGAGCCCGTTTGGAAATGTTATCCAAGGGCTAACGCTCCCCCTCCCGGGTCTGGGCACCATTGTAGATAGAGGGGAGTAGGTAAGGGGGAAGGAAAAAAAATAGCGTAGGCGAGTTGCGAACAGCTTCCCGCGTCGCTGGACCACTGTTAGCCAGCGGCGAATCCACTCGGCAATCCTGAGTCTCAAAATAAGACTTTTTCAAACGAAGCTTTTAAGCCGCTCTCTTTTTTTGTAACTGGAGTTACTAGGAAAAGGAGGACCTCAAAAGCCTTGCGGCCCCTGCCGAGGAGGCACTATTTAGAAAATAAAACAGCTATCATATGCTAATCTAAATTCAACTCTCCCTATCGGTACGCACTTCAAAATTGCTATACCGTATTCTGTTGAAAGGTAGATCTTGAAGATCGACTCTTGAACTGCTCGACACTGCTACTGTTGACAACTTCCGTTGGCAGTCTTTCCCACGTGTCGCAGATGTCGTACCTGAATTTTCCAAGTTGGAAGGCATCTGCCACTTGTCAGACCACTCGCTGATCAACCGTAGGTCCGCCTTCATCCCCTCGCTGCTTTCGGGCGTCTCAGCTACGCTCCAAGTTTTGTGTCGACAAATTTCGCGAAAAGGCTCATCAGTCATTCATCTATATCATTGATGTAGATGATAACGGAGGGCCAAACACGGAGCCCTAGGATGACTCTGCTCGTTACTCACGACCACCGAGGGGTGTGGCTGCCCGACAACCAACTTTCTAGCCAGTTTGCAACCTTTCCTCTAATTCCCAAGGCACGTACCTTCGCTATCAGTCTATGGTGGGGGGACTTTATCGAAAGCCTTTTGGAAATCCAAATAAAGTATGTCCACTGCTCGACTTCTGTAAAACTATCTCATTATCCCGTGAAAGAATTCGAGCAAGTTCGCGAGGCACGAACGCTTTCTTGGGACACCGTGCTGGGTGTCCCTTAACAGGTTGTGGGACTCTTAAGGGATCCGTTATTCTATCCGCTATGATGCCTTCCAGTACATTACCCACTATTGAAGTGAGACTCATCTGTCGCTAGTTTCCAGCGATGCCACGGTCCCTTTTTGTGGATTGGAGTGACGTTGGCCATAAGCCAGTCCGTAGGGACTTCAGCACTATCAAGTGACGCGTTGAAGATGTCAAAAAGATGGGTCCCCACCTGATCTTTCACCTCACACAGCACTCTTGGTAGGAAGCCGCCAGGACCAGGGTATTCGTACGCAGTCAACTTACCGAGCCGCCTGACAACATCTTCGGCAGTTATAGATATTTCCTCTAGCGTTTCTAATCCAACATCTATCACTATCGGCGGTCTGTGTATCTCTCGGTCTCCTTCACACGTGAACACAAATTTCACAAGCCGATACCCCTCTCCGTCGCCTGTTCGGTCACTCCAGTCGACCCGGCAGTTGAAGTCGCCTATCAGCAGCAACAGAGGACCGTCCAAGAGATCAGAGTCTTTGATACAGATCCATATCTACCCCCACTGTCCGATGGGGAGGCCGGTAAGACACTAAGACCCTGCACAATGTATCGTCGATTCCTACCACCTCGTGACCCGGAACAGGTCTGCCCTCAACGGAAGAGAGATGGTCCTGTACATACACAAGAATTCCGCTGCCTTCCCGGTCAGCGCCATCCTTATGGAAGGTCGCGTAACCGGGTAATCCAAACTCGCCGATGAAATCTCTGGTGTCTGCACGGATCCACGACTCCGTCATTGAGGAAAGGCATTGGGAAAGATAAGATAAGCCATTGGGTTCATACTCTCCCTCCACCCCCGCACTGCTGCCGAATCGGATGCGACAGGTATGTAATCACAGAGAGCATATACGGCTCCAGCAGGCTCCCTTTTTAATCCAACCAGAAGACCCTTTTGGGCATGCTAAGTTTACCCACACATGGTAATAAACTACATAGGTGGCAACCGTTCCCTTAGGCGCGGTAAACGAAGGATCATGGAGTTGCCTACACTCCACTTCTGCCAAAAAAAACAAAACCAGAAACTATAAAATACAAACGGTCGTTATCAAGGTCATTCTTATAGAGGTTGAACAAGAAAGGGTCCGAGTTACTTACTTGTCGGCCCCCCACCCCCTCTATTACGAGGTGGGCTGCCGAAAGTAAGGACACCACGCTTCCTGGGTGTATCCATAGGTCCCTAGGGAAGATGTGTGTAGTGCGTGCTTGTGTCAGGTTTGGGTAGTCTATGAGCAGACGTGTGATGTTGTTTGGGGCTTTGGTTGCATCTGGTGCATATTGAAGTCGGGGCAAGGTTTATTCTGTTTGGTATTGTTGTTGTAGTATGGTGGAGTGGAGTGAAGTGGAGTGGCCCGAATTGAAAAAGGATTACTTGGTGTGTTCTGTGTAGTAATTTCTCTGATTCGTATATTTAAGGGGGTCGGCTCGTTTAGGATGCTGTTTGGTGGTAGTGTCTTCAAGTATCTTTGTGTGAAGCTAGTGTGGATGTTAGATTAAGTTGGGGTTAGGTGGTGGTGGAGGAAGGATATTGTATAGGTTTTGGAAGTAGTGTTCTGGGGACTTGTTCTTGTATCCGGGTGGTGGGGGATTTGCTGTCAGATGGTGGATGGAGCGGGGATGGGTCAATGCTCTGCTAAAGTTTGGGTTCCAATCATGTCTAGGAGTATTTTTGGTTCGTCTAGTCCGTATGGTGCACGTACATCCCGTGATTGTTCTGAGTGCTTTATTCTGTATGGTTTGGAGCGTGTTTGTGGGAGATTTACCTGAGGTTCGGTGCCATGGTGATGCTGTGAAGTTGAGGGTCGTGTGGATGAATTCTTGTATAGAGTGGTGAAAGGCTCTTTCTATTGTGCAAATGTAATTTGATAGTGCTTTGAGGCTGTTGATTTTTTTGGTGGCCATGTTTGTAATGTTGTGTGGGTGTCTAGTGTAGAGTCCTAGATGGGTGGGAGTTTTGCCTAGTGGCAGGTGTCCGTTTACTCTGAATTTGGGCTGTTTTGTTCGATTCGTGGAAGTTGGGTGTGAAAAGCGTTACAGTACTGTTGATGTGTTGGTTGAGGCGGTCATGCGGTTTGGTGTCCTGCTTGATGTTGTGAATGAGGGGGTTTTATGCTGCGAGCGAGATGTTGTCTGAGTAGGTGTTGATTAATGGGGTTTGCGGTTGTGGGATGTGATATGTGAATAGGTTAAGTAGTAAGGGTGAGAGTGTATGGCTCCTTGTGAGACGCCATTGTAGAGTGGTCGGGTGTATGATACAAGGGTTCGGTGGGTGACTTTGGCTTGTCTGCCAAAGATGGAAGTTTTTATCCACTTTTTGTCGTTGTAGTTGATGTTCATGATTTTCTGTACTAGGATGTGTTTTGTTAAGTGTCGAATGCTTTGTTTTTGTCTATTGTAGCAAGGATTGTACGTGAGGAGGTTAAGAGTTGGGTGCAACCATCGATTGTGTGTTGTGTGAGGTTGGTGAATAGGGTCGTGGTTGAGTGGTGCTTTCCATAAATGTTTGGGCCGATTCTTTGGTATATTGATTTTATTGTTTTTGATGGTGTGCACAGAAGTGAGATTTGTCGGGTTTGAATATGCGTATGAGAAAATAAATGGGTGGACGAAAATTGACAAAAAGCATAGATGGAGAAAGTAATGGGATATAAATGCTGATGTAATAAAACTAAAAAATACATACTAAATAAGCAGGATAAATGAAGGGAAAAAATTAATGGAACATAGTAAAAGTACCCCCTCACCACTAGAAGGCAGGAGTCCCTCCAGTGTCAGGAAACCGTGGCTGGGGTAGGGATGTCACTGCATCAGAAAATTATTTTTAATAAAGTAAGAGGATTGAGTCCAAATGGACGAAAATCAGTGCGTCGCACTCAGTCGTACGGGCTAATAAAGTGAAGATGCAGGGGGATGGGAGAGAGAGCGAGAAACTACTGGACATTTCTTTACACAAATGGTCTTCAACCTTATGATAGTGGCACCCTAATTGCTATCTAAAAGCAGCCATGGCACTGCAATATAATATAATTTCGGTATAAATACATGCTTCCGTGGAAAACACTTCAAAATTACCCACGATTGACATTAAACCTAATTTAATCGAAATAAGACAAAATTTTGAAAATAAATAAATCTTGATTTTAAAAGTTTAATGGGAAATTTGAGCTTTATGGTTATAACAATTCTTTAATATTGGGACGTATAATTGACAAGGCAACTCTCATTCCTTTATTCGGTCTCCAATCTTTCTCTTTTCGTTGTTTCTTAATGTTGCAAAATACTTTCAAAGTGTCGTCACATTTTTAAAAAAATTTTGAAATACTTTTTTTTTTAAATTAGGCCTTTTAAAAATAATTTCTTGGTCGCTTCCGCGGAACCTTTAGTTGGTTTTCGCAGCATCCCGTTTGAAAACCACTGCCTGAACACCTTTGGATTGGGTAGAAAGAGACTCAAGGGTGTTCATAGATTAAGGAAGGGATGGTTCAGTGGGTATTCGAGAAAGAGCTGAACGGGTGTTCACTCTCCACGTAGCCAGATGGACCGGCCTCAGCCAGGTCCTTCTCCGAAATGGAGAAGGTCCTGGTAGTCGTAGGGGACCCTGTCGGAGGAGATCCCTCCCCTCCTTGTACTGCCTCAGAGACCCCAGCTGTTTGAGGAGGACCTTGCATAGGGGCGGATTCGGGTTCTGTGTTTGGCGCCGAGCCCGGATTCATCCCCATGGAAGGCCCTACCCTCTGAGGCTGGGTTTCCTCAAGGACCATGTCTATCACAGGCGGGGCCTCCAGTTGGCCATCCCCTCCCAGGACATCGCAGGTCCCCTTGGCAGTGTCGCCAGTCTTGTGTGGGAAGGCACAGGCCTTGACCCCGGCAAGGTTTAAAATTCTTGCCAGCAGGTCTTTTGAGGAGGGAAGCGACCGAAGGGGCCTGGCTTCCCTCTCCCGGAGAGGAGTAAGCCTCCTCTCCGGTTAGAGAAATATGGAGGGTCCCCTGCGCAATCACGGGGATGGAGGGACCTCCATTTTTTCGGAGGAGCTGCCCGAGGGCGGCTCCGTCGTTGTTATAGGGGGAATTAAGGGGAGATGGTTTTTTTTTGCATCATTGGGCATGGCGACCCTCTTTGTTTTACGATACGCAATCGCTCACCACCTCTCGCAGTAACCCGCACTGCAAGAGGTGCTTACAGGCCCGGCAGAGCCAGGCACCGCCATTTGGCATGGCGGCTCCACCTTGAACACGGCGTAAAAAAGATAGATTTTGAAGACGAGAGGAAAAAGGATGTGAGGAGGGTATGGGTGGGGATGAAGCAGGTTGTTAAAAACCAACCACCCCAGACCGGAGCTCAGGGGTTAGGGAACATTGTCCCCTCCCCCCTCAGCCTCGATCCGGGACGGTTGGCTGAGAAGGTCAGCATCTACCCCGTGGAATTAGAGGCTGACCAGAGAAAGCTGTGGGAGAGGTTGTTTGAAAAGCGACGACGTAGGGGAGAAATACAGGCTATCTGAAGGAAGGAAGAGTGGCTAAGCTAGGGCCGGACGGAGCGCTGGATCCCGTCAGCACGGCGGCCAGGATGCCAAATCGCCGCGCCCCTTACGGGGACGACCCAGAAGAAACATGCCAGAACTGCGCTAGGTCGCTATCAGAATGGTATTATAGGAGTGCTCATGAAACAAAATGAGTGGTCAGCGGGGAAGGGTAGAGAATACTAAATGTTGTCTCGGTCACAGGTTTGCTAAGCCCATTCACCTCGATAAGGTGAGAGCCAGCTCAAGAAAAATAGGGGGAGGGGGGACTATTTACGAAAAAAACATTCTTCATAGGAAAGAGGCGAGTACATGGGGGGACTGGTGTGGTTCAGGATGGAGTATAAGTGGGATATATATATATATATATATATATATATTTTTTTTTAAGCAGCCTACTTGGGCATAAGAGTAGAAGTGGGAGTTCGCAGGACCCAAGGTATCCGGTGTTATCCAGGTGGGGGCATCCAACAGCACCTCTATGGCGAGTGTGTTGGAAGGGCGGGGCCCAGCATCAGAGGAGGGAACGGACCAATGTGACAAAATATGGTGACAGATTGAGTTTGCAAGGCGGTCTTAAGAGTCTTCATAAGATTTTTTGAGAGGATTAGCCAGGCGGGTTAATGCGAGGAGAAGAGACAGGAAAGGTCGAGTAGTGTCTAGGGAGGGATCAGAGTTTTCAGGGAGATCTGCAAGTAGGGTCTGGGAAAGATCTCAGAATTTTAAGAGAGATCAGGGAATGGAATGGCGAGCATGAGCGGAAACCGAGCAAAAATTACAAACACGGCTGCATTTACTTTTAATAGCAATAATTATGATAATTATATGACAATGGCATAAATAACCTTCGATTCGTAAAACCATTCAACGGTCTACGAGGAGAAAAATATACAATCATTCAATAGGGTAACATTAGTTTATAATATATATTTATATAAAACTAGAAAAAAAAATCGACCTTGGGAGTCTCTCAGTAGCCTTCTAGTACAAAAGCCAGTCCTCCTTTACTCAAACTAAACTTGGAAATTAATTGTGGAGTAAATTCATGACTGCATAAAGGGTATAAAAGCTAGAAACAAAGGACAATTTGAGTCAAAGGTCAGCCCCAGCTCAAATTTTAGTCAAGGGAATGTTTTCAAAGGTCGAATCTACTGAAATTTTGATTCTGGGCAATAGGGAAACAAGATCAACATGAAAACTAGAACAAAAATTTCATAAAATTCAATAAGACAAAAAATACCCATGGAAATTACTCATGAAATAAAAGCATGCATATACCAAGACACTTAAAACTTGTGCCACGCACGCACACTGGCCCTCAATGCCAAAGAAAGAGTTTAGGTTAAATTCAAAATATAAAAATTAAGGCATAAAAAATAAAGACTGCAATGAGCGAACGAACCACGAGTCTGAAAGGTAAAAAAAAAAAAAAATCCCCAGCCAAGAACCAGGTGATTGGGAGCTACCATCAACCGTCGCGAAGGGGAGGAAATTGAAATAAGATGAGTCTTAGCTGAGAAGATATTCTCCACCTAAAAACTTATTTTATGTAATTGTTTATATAAGTCATTGACCGAATAGTATACTAGGGAGATAACGGCTTAATTCACATCTTCTGTCGAGCTGTATTATTAATCTAACGCTGGCACCGAGCATCGCTCACATCATGTGTGTAAAGAAAAATAATACTATCACGTGTTAAATACAATTAAAGTTTTAGGGAATTAATAGAGTGCCTGGGCAAACAAAACATCATAAAATTATATCACTTTTATTTCAAGATTGGACTAGCAATATAAAATGGAGCCCTTTAAATACAGAGAAACGCAAGAGGTCCGTCCATCCGACTGCTTTGCCAGCGCCCAATGTACCCGCCACACGAGAGCGAGCGAGACACAGTCGCCTCCCCTCTCATTCCTTTTGCCCCTCCAAAGGGAGGGGGGACATCAGAATGATGGGCTGGATTGTAAAAAGCTCTCCCTTTGACAAGTTTCCCACGTGGATGACTTGACAAGTCGGTATTTATCACAGATTTGGGATTGTTACAGTTTTTCGGAGTGGTAGGTATGGTAGATTCCATACTCGCATAACAGCGATGGCCTAATAGAGAACAAGTGAAAACAAACATTGGAACCCCACCCCAACCCTCCCGCCACTGAATAATCTCTCATCTTACTCTTATTAAATCAGCTTTGAAAGTGAATACATGGGAGAAAAAAAATAAAGCCGTTAACACAGGACTTTAGAAAGATAGGACAATACATGTGTACTTGAGATTTGTTAAATAGTACAAATACTAGCCAGTATTGTAGTAAATAAATTTGCAAACGAAAATATGGTTCTGGCCATTTAAGAGACTCCGAAGTTAGTTATAATGGCCCGTCAATCCTGCTAACTTTCATCGAACAAAAGTAGTAAAATCGGTAAAATAATAGACCAAATATACCACCAACACCTGCAAAAAAGAAAACCTTGGATTAAAAAAGGGGGAGGGGAAGCACCAGTTGTCATTAAAGAATAGTTCAAACTTCATTTCCTGGTAAAATTCATTAGTTTATAATCAGCTTTAAAATGTGATGAATCATGACCCCATTGTACGTGTTGAAATTTCAATATCTTACAACATATTTGAAAACCGACATAGGGCGGGGGGGGCAAACACCCTCTAATTACACAAATATGCGTAAGGGAAAAAAAAACAAAAAACAGAAGAGAAGACAAATCTCAGTAGGACGGAGTACCATGGGAAAGGTCAGACTCCTCCGAGAACTCTACAGCCCGACACGCAAGAGCAGAATATTTGAGAGAAATTGGTAAACTGGTGAAGTCAGAAATGAAAATGTGTGATGGGTACTTGGGTTGCTCAGGAATATCTGGATGCACCGCTCTCCACAACCTCCCCAACCTCTATCAATAAGGAGATTCTCAATGCGGGCGGACAGACGTTGCACCCCCGCTGTCCGAAAGACATGTACTGCATGTCGTTTTCCTAAAATGACATGCAGAAGGTTCCCGGAAGCGGTCAATCCGACCTAGACGCGAGAAACCACCATCTGAAGTCGTCGAGACATTAGAGGCTAAAGCCCAAGAGAATAATCGAGGCGCGATGTCGAGCATATTCCTATCCGCGGCGGCCGTCTTCCATCTTCTTTGCCATAAAGTCGGTGTAAGGAAGGACGAAAAGTTGGTGCGCTGGTACAGTCTGTACATATGGCCTGGTTATCAGTACGAATTTTACTTAACACAACTAATGTTAGTTGACCCAATACATGAAAATCCACGCCACCCTGAGCGGTATTAGAGGCGACTTCGCGAATGACCAGCGCCCGGAAAGCAATTAGTGCATTAAAAGGGTACCTACGAGGAGCGGTCGATAAGTTTTGCAATTCGGATATAAGGAAACGAGATATGAAGAAAAGTGTTTTATTATTTTTCAATATAACTACCCTCGACTTCAATGCACTTGCGCCACTTGTCCCTGAGGCTTCGAATTTCCGACAACCAGAAATCTCCCGACTGCTGTTCAATCCAATCGTGGACGGCGAGCTAGACATCTTCATCGTCCCCAAACCGGCGTCCACGCAGTGCAACCTTGAGCTGGCGGAATAAAAGGTAGTCGCTAGGGGCCAGATCTGGACTGTAGGGGAAATGGTTGAGCTCCTCGAATCCGCACTCCCGCAGGGCATTTTGTGCAACTCTGCCCTTGTGAACATGGGCATTGTCGTGGTGGAGCAGGACACCGCGTGTCAACTTGCCGCGCCGCTTCTGACGGATGCACTTCTTCAACCCAGCCAGTTCCTCGGCTCAATATTGGCATGTGATGGTCATTCCACGAGGCGCATAGTCCAGCATCAACACTCCCTCAGAATCCCAGAAGATGGTGGCCATGATCCCGGCTGAGGGTTGGGTCCAGAACTTGATGGGGGTCGGAGAGCCTCTGTGCTTCCAGGCCATGCTTTCGAGCTTGATCTTGGGATCCAAGTGATGGACCTACGTTTCATCACCTGTCACTATGCGACTCGAATCCCGCCGGGTCTTGGTTGAACAGGAGCAGCAGCTCCTCCGAACTTTGACGACGCTGAAGTCGATCATGGGGCGTGAGGTTTCTAGGGACCCAACGGGCAGAGACCTTGGTCATGGCCAAATTGTCGTGGATGATGTTGATAACACTTCCATGTGATATTCCAAGTTCTCGCTCGATTTCTTCGACCTACACCCGTCGATTTTCGAGGATCATCCTCTCTACACGGGCCACAGTGTTCTCGTTGGTCACGTCTGACGGGGGTCATCTTCAAGGGTCTCACAACCATGGCGGAACTCCCTATTCCAGCGACAAATAGTTGCATAGGAAGGGGCGGTGTCGGGGTACACTGCAACCATGCATTCATGGATCTCTTTTGCATTCTTGCCTTCCTTGGTCAAAAATTTGATCACTGCGCGGTGCTCAACCTTCTCCATTGTTGAAAAATTTGTGACTGATGATCGGCGATCAGCTACTGCTTCTTAAATAGACGAGACAGGAGCGTGCGGCTGCAGGTCCTGACTTGTCATAACTTGCCCTAAAACCCCCACACACAGCCATCCCCCTTCCTCTGTTTTGCGCTACCAATTCGCAAAACTTATTGACCGCCCCTCGTATGATAACACAGCACCCAGAATGGCCACGCAGTCACCAGTGATGCCCAGTAAATCACATGACAGATATCGTTATCCTTTCATCAAAAGAGCACAATATCGCACACTTTCCTTACCAACGAAGGCGATCAAAACAATTTAACCACAACCTCACAAGGTCTCGTCAGTGTGCATCAAGGGCACCCCAAATTACTCACTCCCTATAAAAGCCCCCACTCCCCCCAAAATTGGCCCTTAATAGGGATGGGAGGCTGTGCTGTGACATCTCGTCATGTTAGGGTACATTACCTAGCACGCACCTCCATGCTCACCTATCATACACAATATCACCCCCTTATCACTCGAATCCTCCTCTCTTACTCTTTCATATGATCAACCCACTTTTGCTAAGGTCACTTCCTGATATGAAGACGACCACGCTCGCTCCAAGCACCACCGGGGCCGTTTTTAAGGCGGCAGAGGTCGAGAAAGTGATCACTACCATGAAGAAACACGCTCCAGGGTTGGAGAGGGGGGGGAGACCAACCCTAAACAATAAAGTAAAATGGAGTAGGCCACTATCTTCCAAAAAGTCAAATAGTCCACAAGTGTCTGTACACGAACCCGTCCTGGGTACAAGAGACAGGAAACGTGCGCGAAGATCACCCAGACTGGGAATCAACAAGAATGTGACGGAGAGTCCAGGAGACAACGCAGTCGTCCCTTGATGGGTCCCACAAATGCCAAATTCCGAAGACAGAAAACGAACTGAAGCCGTCGCGGCATTAGGAGGTAGGTCCATGGGAACTGTCATGGAGCAATGGCACGCAACTTTAGTTCTCCTTGGCCGTCTCGCATCTTCTTTACTAAGCAGCATGGAGGGCTGCCCTGATTTGTGCCATGTAGTGAGGAGTTTGTTTTTTTTTATATATATAGAGCCCATCTGGCAACTACCCACTTGGGCATAAGTCGCCGAAAAACACGACAGCCTAGAATTAGGCTACTTTAAAGTTAAAATATGAAAACTTAACAATCAATATAAATTGGAAAAACTTAACAATCGAAGCAATCTCCGGCAGCGGGGGGAGGTCCCCCTCACCCCGGTGCAGGAGAGTGCAACCTAAAACAAAACAATAACAAAAAAAAGGAACCTTAAATAAAGGGGAGAAGGCCGGCCTCCCCCAAAAAGTCAATAAGTCCACCAGTCATGGTGCACGCACTCGTCCCGAGTACAAGGGACAGGCGGTAGCGACCCCGCCCATCCCGGTACCGAGACAGGTATCGTGCGCGAAGATCACCCAGACTGGGACATTCGAAGAATATGCCGAACAGTCTGGGGGACGACGCAGTCGTTGCAATAGGGCACATGCGAGCGCTCCACCAAGTAACGATGCGTCACACGAGTGTGTCCGATTCGAAGACGACAGAAAGCAACCTGAAGCCGCCGCGGCATTGGGGGATAGGTCCATGGGAACAGTCGCGGCGCAATGGCACGCAACTTTAAGTTCCCTTCGACCGTCTCCCATCTTCTTTGCCAAGCAGTCCGAAGAGCTGCCCGTATTCCTGCCATGTAGTCAGTGTGAGGAAGAGCGAAACGCTGGTCCGGTCGCAGAGTCCTCGCGGACTCTTTGGCGCCCTCATCGGCGCGCTCATTCCCCGCAATTCCTACATGTCCAGGAACCCAGCAGAAGATAATCTCAACATCTGCCCGGCTCGCCAAAACCGTGGCGTCACGGATTTCGCGAACCAGGGGATGCGGAGATTCCAATGCCCCGAGAGCACTCAGGGCGCTTTGTGAGTCGCTATAAATCACAATCCGGTCTCCGAACCGGGCACGTCGCGTAATCTCCCGTACCGAGTGGTGTATTGCCACCAGCTCGGCCGTGAAGACAGACGCAGCGCCTGGTAGAGCCCCGCTGACTTCAAACAGAGGGGATACGGCGTGGAAGCCGACCCCCTCTTGGGACTTGGAGCCATCCGTATACACTGGCACGGTACCAGCGTGACACGACGTGTGCTCCAAAAAGGTCGAACGCAATACTCCCGGCGCAGTACAAGCTTTGGGAGCAGAGGCGTGGCGACAAATAGCCAAATGTGGTACCCTCCAGGGTGGCGTCCTGGGCAGAACCAGGGGCGCCACCGGCCCGAGAGCTATATCTACCTCTCGAAGGAGTTTCCTGGCCCTAAACCCAAAGGGCTTAGGGTATGACTGGCGTCTCTCGGCAGCATAGGCACCATCGAGATCAGCTGCGGATGCAGTGAGAGCTGTTGGCGACTGAGGGAGGCGCCGGGCTCGCGCGTACAGGCGAGTGATGCACTGCACGCGGCGCAGAGCGAGTGGCATCTCCCCAGCATCGACCAACAGGCTCTCAATGGGGGAAGTGCGGAAGGCACCGGTCGCAAGGCGAAGGCCGGTGTGGTGGATCGAATCCACCTTCCGCAATAAACGCTCGGCTGCGGATGCACAAAACTCGCATCCGTAGTCGAGCTTCGAGCGAACAAAGGATCGATAAAAAAGTAAGGCGGTAGCCCTATCAGCGCCCCAAGCGCTGAACGTCACGGAACGGAGAATGTCCATGGCGCGGGTACAAGAGACCCTAAGGCTGCGAATGTGAGCCTCCCAGGTGAGGCGTCGGTCGAATACAAGACCAAGGAAACGGTGCGACTCAACCACATCCAGGCGCACCCCATTAAGAAACAAATCTGGGTCGGGGTGAAGCCGTGGGTGGCGGCAGAAGTGCACCACCTTAGTCTTGGCCAAAGAAAACCGAAACCTGTGCGCTTCGGCATAGCGAGAGACGCGGTTCAATGCCTGTTGGAGTCGGCATCTGGGCCGCGCCAAAAGAGATCGAAAGGTCGTCCACGTAGAGCGTAGCGAGAACATCTTCCGGCAGCACCGAGGTGATGCCGTTGATGCTCAGGGCAAAGAGTGTGACACTGAGGACACTTCCCTGCGGGACACCCTCTTCCTGCTCCTTTGGGCCGGAGAGGGCTCCCCCCACCCGTACGCGGAATCGACGATCTCGCAAAAATTCAGATATAAACATTGGGAGGCGTCCCCTCGCCCCCATCGTGTGGAGAGTCTCCATGATACCGTATCGCCATGCGGTATCATAGGCCTTCTCCAGATCAAAAAACACCGTGGCGTAGTGCTGTCTACGAAGGAAAGCCTCGCAGACGGCATTTTCCAGTCGGAGCAGAGCATCCGACGTGGAGTGGAACTTACGGAAGCCGCACTGTGCAGAAGACAGATGGCCTCCGCTGTCCAGGAAATAGGCTAATCTAACATTTACCAATTTCTCCATCAACTTGCACACGCAAGAGGTTAGAGAGATTGGGCGGAAACCGGTCGGAGTAGAGTGATCTCTCCCCGGCTTGCGAAAGGCGAGCACAGTAGCGATTCGCCAGGAGTCTGGGAGAAGACCTTCCACCCAGATCCTGTTGAACAAATCTAACAGAAAGGCCATGCCTCGCTCACCCAGGTGTCGAAGCATGGCGTACGGGACATCGTCCGGACCATGGGCGGTGTCCGCGCACGAAGCGAGAGCGGAGCGCAACTCACTCACAGTAAACTTGTCGTTGAAGGGTTCTCCGCCTCTGGAGGTAAAGTCCAGCCGGCGGCCTTCCGCGACATCACGACGTGCATTGAATGCTGGCGGAGCAGCATCACGGCTAGAGAATGCGGAAAAAGCGGTCGCTAAGGATTCCGCCACGGACGCGGGGTCCGAGATTGCGGTCCCATTCTCCTGGAAAACGGGAGGGGGGTCCTGCGAGAACTTGCCCCGAATCCTTTTGACTCGCTTCCACACCTCAGCTAAAGGGGTCTTCCCGTTAAGTGAAGACACGTATGCCCGCCAAGAAGAGCGGCGGGCGTGCTTCGAAATATACCGGAACCTAGCCCTAGCCCGACGAAATTCAGCGACAGTGAAATCGTTGGGGCGGCGCTTATAGCGCATGTAGGCATAACGCTTCTGTTTGAGGGCCGTCTCACACTCGGCCGACCACCATGGGAGTGGTCGGCGTGCAAAACGGCCAGACGTCCTAGGAATAGTAGTCAGGTCCACGGCGATGAGGTTGCCGGAGAAGAACTCAACGGCATCATCTACCGACCTAAACTCCTCGACTGAGATAGAGAATTCAGTCATTTCCTGAAATGCAGGCCACCGCGCCCGCGCCAAGCACCACCGAGGTGGTCTCTCAGGCGGCAGTTGCCCTGAAAATGATATTTGAATGGGAAAGTGATCACTACCATGGAGGTCATCGACCACCCCCCAATCAAAATCAGGCTGTGCATCCGAAGAGCACAAAGATAGGTCAAGGCAAGAAAATGAAGCGGTTCTCGGACAGTGATGCGTAAACTCATCCACGTTTAGGACACCCATCTCAAGCTCTTCGATCAGATCGGCAAGGACTTGTCCCCTGGGATTTATGGAGTAATCTCCCCAGAGAGGATGCCTGCCGTTCAGATCTCCAAGCAAGAGATAGGGCCTCGGCAACCGTGCAACGACGCGGCGGAAGTCCCCCGCGTCGATGTCAGCTGACGGTGGAATGTACGCAGAAATGATAGTATACCTCCTATCCAGGTGCAGCTGCACAGCCACTGCCTGAAAGGAGGTATCTAAAGAGAAAGGAAGAACGGAGACATCATGCCGGGTGTAAACTGCGCATCCCCCAGCCCGGCCATCCCGAGGTGGTGGGGTCGCAAGACCCGTATACCCCGGGAGGGCAGGGAGGGGGCACGCACCTAGCATGGTCTCCTGCAAAAAAATAGCTAACGGGGAACGGGACGAGACGAGCCTCCGCAGCTCCTCCCAGTTGGCCCGGAGTCCACGCCAATTCCATTGAAGGAATATGCCCTCCAGGCCTAGCTCGGAGGAGACGCGGGGGCCCTCCTCGAATTGAAGACCCTCACGGGAATGGCCGTACGCTTCCCGGGGGCAGAACCCCGGGCGCTGTTGGCCGGACAAAGCGCTGAAGGCGCTGTCGCCTTCGAGGACTTATTGGGGGAGGTTGGGCTCGCCATGCGAGTCTTTTCCTCCCTCCGCCTCGAAACCTTAGGCGGGCGTTGCGGCTTCGGAGGCGGGGGGCCCTCTTTTCGAGGAACCACCGTCTCCGAGCCACTCGCTCCACCTCGGGACGTGGGCGAAGGAGCCGAAGCTCCTTTGTTGCTGTCCTCCTTTCGGGGGACAGCTTTAGGAACCCCGGAAGATGGCCTAGCAACCATCTTCAGGGGTGTTGCATCCTGTGAGTCTAACGACTCGGTGGAGGCGCGTGGCCGTTTCGCCTTACGGGAAACGGTCACGCTGGGGGAAGAGGGGGGAGCCCTGGTTTTAGCCGGGGCAGGGTATGAGCCCTTTTTGCCGCCAGCTTTACCAGGGGAGCGCCCGGGTTGGGTAGAGCCCGCAGAAGGGCTCCGAATGGGTGCGGAAACAACCGTGCTCGTTGGCCTGGATGGGCCGGGAGCAGAGGGTGCCTTCCTAACTATTGAGGCATATGACGTCCCAGGCAGAGCCGGGCGCGCCAGGACCAAGTCTTTGCCTCGCGGAATGAGAGTCGATCCTGGGCCTGAACGGCCAGGATTTCTTTCTCAGGGAGATATGCACCACATTGCTTCGAAGAAGCAGGGTGCGGCTCTCCGCAATTGACACACTTGGCCACACACGATTTGGACTTACGTAGTGAGGAGAAAAAAGCGAAACGGTCGCCAGTTTCCACATGTCCATGAACCCAGCAGAAGATAATCCCGACTCGCAGCAACCGTGGAGTCAGGGATACCAGGAACTAGGGAGTGTGGAGATTCCAATGCTCCGAGAGCACTCAGGGTGCATTGTGCGTCGATAAAAATTATACATAATCTCGTCTCCGAAAAGGACACGACGCATTATCTCCGGGACGGAGTGGTGTATTGCAACCAGCTCAGGCGTGAAGACAGGCAGCGCCTGGTAGATTTTTTTTTAAGGTGCTATCTGGCGACTGCCAACTTAGGCATAAGTCGCCGTAAACAAACAGCCTAGGTCTAGGCTACTTTAAAAAAATTGAAAAGAAAACAACAATAAAAAGAAATAACAATTAGGAAGCAATAACACTGAGGACACTTCCCTGCGGGACACCCTCTTCCTGCTCCTTTAGGCAGGAGAGGGCTCCTCACACCCATACGCGAAATCGACGATCTCGCAAAAATTCAGATATAAACATTCGGAGGCGTCCCCTCGCCCCCATCGTGTGGAGAGTCTCCATGATACCGTATCGCCATGCGGTATCATAGGCCTTCTCCAGATCAAAAAACACCGTGGCGTAGTGCTGTCTACGAAGAAAAGCATCGCAGACGGCATTTTCCAGTCGGAAAAGAGCATCCGACGTGGAGTGGAAATTGCGGAAGCCGCACTGTGCAGAATACAGATGGCCTCCGCTGTCCAGGAAAAAGGCTAGTCTATCATTTACCAATTTCTCCATCAACTTGCACACGCAAGAGGTTAAAGAGATTGGGCGGCAACCGGTCGGAGAAGAGTGATCTCTCCCCGGTTTGCGAAAGGCGAGCACATTAGCGATTCGCCAGGAATCTGGAAGAAGACCCTCCACCCAGATCCAGTTGAACAAATCTAACAGAAAGGCCATGCCTCGCTCACCCAGGTGTCGAAGCATAGCGTACGGGACATCGTCCGGACCATGGGCGGTGTCCGCGCACGAAGCAAGAGCGGAACGCAACTGACTCACAGAAAACCTGTCGTTGAAGGGTTCTCCGCCTCTGGAGGTAAATTCCAGCCGGCGGCCTTCCGCGACATGACGACGTGCATTGAATGCTGGCGGAGCAGCATCCCGGCTAGAGAATGCGGAAAAAGCGGCCGCTAAGGATTCCGCCACGGACGCGGGGTCCGAGATTGCGGTCGCATTCTCCTGGAGAACGGGAGGGAAGTCCTGCGAGAACTTGCCCCGAATCCTTTTGACTAGCTTGAACACCTCTGCTAAATGAGTCTTCCCGTTAAGTGAAGACACTTATGCCCGCAAAGAAGAGCGGCGAGCGTGCTTCTAAATATACCGGAACCTAGCCCTAGCCTGACGAAATTCAGCGACAGTGAAATCATTTGGGCGGCGCTTATAGCGCATGTAGGCATAACGCTTCTGTTTGAGGGCCGTCTCACACTCAGCCGACCACCATGGGAGTGGTCGGCGTGCAAAACGGCCAGACGTCCTAGAAATAGTAGGCAGGCCAACGGCGATGAGGTTGCCGGAGAAGAACTCAACGGCATCATCTACCGACCTAAACTCCTCGACTGAGATAGAGAATTCAGTCATTTCCTGAAATGCAGGCCACCGCGCCCGCGCCAAGCACCACCGAGGTGGTCTCTCAGGCGGCAGTTGCCCTGAAAATGATATTTGAATGGGAAAGTGATCACTACCATGGAGGTCATCGACCACCCCCCAATCAAAATCAGGCTGTGCATCCGAAGAGCACAAAGATAGGTCAAGGCAAGAAAATGAAGCGGTTCTCGGACAGTGATGCGTAAACTCATCCACGTTTAGGACACCCATCTCAAGCTCTTCGATCAGATCGGCAAGGACTTGTCCCCTGGGATTTATGGAGTAATCTCCCCAGAGAGGATGCCTGCCGTTCAGATCTCCAAGCAAGAGATAGGGCCTCGGCAACCGTGCAACGACGCGGCGGAAGTCCCCCGCGTCGAAGTCAGCTGACGGTGGAATGTACGCAGAAATGATAGCATACCTCCTATCCAGGTGCAGCTGCACAGCCACTGCCTGAAAGGAGGTATCTAAAGAGAAAGGAAGAACGGAGACATCATGCCGGGTGTAAACTGCGCATCCCCCAGCCCGGCCATCCCGAGGTGGTGGGGTCGCAAGACCCGTATACCCCGGGAGGGCAGGGAGGGGGCACGCACCTAGCATGGTCTCCTGCAAAAAAATAGCTAACGGGGAACGGGACGAGACGAGCCTCCGCAGCTCCTCCCAGTTGGCCCGGAGTCCACGGCAATTCCATTGAAGGAATATGCCCTCCAGGCCTAGCTCGGAGGAGACGCGGGGGCCCTCCTCGAATTGAAGACCCTCACGGGAATGGCCGTACGCTTCCCGGGGGCAGAACCCCGGGCGCTGTTAGCCGGACAAAGCGCTGAAGGCGCTGTCGCCTTCGAGGACTTATTGGGGGAGGTTGGGCTCGCTATGCGAGTCTTTTCCTCCCTCCGCCTCGAAACCTTAGGCGGGCGTTGCGGCTTCGGAGGCGGGGGGCCCTCTTTTCGAGGAACCACCGTCTCCGAGCCACTCGCTCCACCTCGGGACGTGGGCGAAGGAGCCGAAGCTCCTTTGTTGCTGTCCTCCTTTCGGGGGACAGCTTTAGGAACCCCGGAAGATGGCCTAGCAACCATCTTCAGGGGTGTTGCATCCTGTGAGTCTAACGACTCGGTGGAGGCGCGTGGCCGTTTCGCCTTACGGGAAACGGTCACGCTGGGGGAAGAGGGGGGAGCCCTGGTTTTAGCCGGGGCAGGGTATGAGCCCTTTTTGCCGCCAGCTTTACCAGGGGAGCGCCCGGGTTGGGTAGAACCCGCAGAAGGGCTCTGAATGGGCGCGGAAACAACCGTGCTCGTTGGCCTGGATGGGCCGGGAGCAGAGGGTGCCTTCCTAACTATTGAGGCATATGACGTCCCAGGCAGAGCCGGGCGCGCCAGGACCAAGTCTTTGCCTCGCGGAATGAGAGTCGATCCTGGGCCTGAACGGCCAGGATTTCTTTCTCAGGGAGATATGCACCACATTGCTTCGAAGAAGCAGGGTGCGGCTCTCCGCAATTGACACACTTGGCCACACACGATTTGGACTTACGTAGTGAGGAGAAAAAAGCGAAACGGTCGCCAGTTTCCACATGTCCATGAACCCAGCAGAAGATAATCCCGACTCGCAGCAACCGTGGAGTCAGGGATACCAGGAACTAGGGAGTGTGGAGATTCCAATGCTCCGAGAGCACTCAGGGTGCATTGTGCGTCGATAAAAATTATACATAATCTCGTCTCCGAAAAGGACACGACGCATTATCTCCGGGACGGAGTGGTGTATTGCAACCAGCTCAGGCGTGAAGACAGGCAGCGCCTGGTAGATTTTTTTTTAAGGTGCTATCTGGCGACTGCCAACTTAGGCATAAGTCGCCGTAAACAAACAGCCTAGGTCTAGGCTACTTTAAAAAAATTGAAAAGAAAACAACAATAAAAAGAAATAACAATTAGGAAGCAATAACACTGAGGACACTTCCCTGCGGGACACCCTCTTCCTGCTCCTTTAGGCAGGAGAGGGCTCCTCACACCCATACGCGAAATCGACGATCTCGCAAAAATTCAGATATAAACATTCGGAGGCGTCCCCTCGCCCCCATCGTGTGGAGAGTCTCCATGATACCGTATCGCCATGCGGTATCATAGGCCTTCTCCAGATCAAAAAAACACCGTGGCGTAGTGCTGTCTACGAAGAAAAGCATCGCAGACGGCATTTTCCAGTCGGAAAAGAGCATCCGACGTGGAGTGGAAATTGCGGAAGCCGCACTGTGCAGAATACAGATGGCCTCCGCTGTCCAGGAAAAAGGCTAGTCTATCATTTACCAATTTCTCCATCAACTTGCACACGCAAGAGGTTAAAGAGATTGGGCGGCAACCGGTCGGAGAAGAGTGATCTCTCCCCGGTTTGCGAAAGGCGAGCACATTAGCGATTCGCCAGGAATCTGGAAGAAGACCCTCCACCCAGATCCAGTTGAACAAATCTAACAGAAAGGCCATGCCTCGCTCACCCAGGTGTCGAAGCATAGCGTACGGGACATCGTCCGGACCATGGGCGGTGTCCGCGCACGAAGCAAGAGCGGAACGCAACTGACTCACAGAAAACCTGTCGTTGAAGGGTTCTCCGCCTCTGGAGGTAAATTCCAGCCGGCGGCCTTCCGCGACATGACGACGTGCATTGAATGCTGGCGGAGCAGCATCCCGGCTAGAGAATGCGGAAAAAGCGGCCGCTAAGGATTCCGCCACGGACGCGGGGTCCGAGATTGCGGTCGCATTCTCCTGGAGAACGGGAGGGAAGTCCTGCGAGAACTTGCCCCGAATCCTTTTGACTAGCTTGAACACCTCTGCTAAATGAGTCTTCCCGTTAAGTGAAGACACTTATGCCCGCAAAGAAGAGCGGCGAGCGTGCTTCTAAATATACCGGAACCTAGCCCTAGCCTGACGAAATTCAGCGACAGTGAAATCATTTGGGCGGCGCTTATAGCGCATGTAGGCATAACGCTTCTGTTTGAGGGCCGTCTCACACTCAGCCGACCACCATGGGAGTGGTCGGCGTGCAAAACGGCCAGACGTCCTAGAAATAGTAGGCAGGCCAACGGCGATGAGGTTGCCGGAGAAGAACTCAACGGCATCATCTACCGACCTAAACTCCTCGACTGAGATAGAGAATTCAGTCATTTCCTGAAATGCAGGCCACCGCGCCCGCGCCAAGCACCACCGAGGTGGTCTCTCAGGCGGCAGTTGCCCTGAAAATGATATTTGAATGGGAAAGTGATCACTACCATGGAGGTCATCGACCACCCCCCAATCAAAATCAGGCTGTGCATCCGAAGAGCACAAAGATAGGTCAAGGCAAGAAAATGAAGCGGTTCTCGGACAGTGATGCGTAAACTCATCCACGTTTAGGACACCCATCTCAAGCTCTTCGATCAGATCGGCAAGGACTTGTCCCCTGGGATTTATGGAGTAATCTCCCCAGAGAGGATGCCTGCCGTTCAGATCTCCAAGCAAGAGATAGGGCCTCGGCAACCGTGCAACGACGCGGCGGAAGTCCCCCGCGTCGAAGTCAGCTGACGGTGGAATGTACGCAGAAATGATAGTATACCTCCTATCCAGGTGCAGCTGCACAGCCACTGCCTGAAAGGAGGTATCTAAAGAGAAAGGAAGAACGGAGACATCATGCCGGGTGTAAACTGCGCATCCCCCAGCCCGGCCATCCCGAGGTGGTGGGGTCGCAAGACCCGTATACCCCGGGAGGGCAGGGAGGGGGCACGCACCTAGCATGGTCTCCTGCAAAAAAATAGCTAACGGGGAACGGGACGAGACGAGCCTCCGCAGCTCCTCCCAGTTGGCCCGGAGTCCACGGCAATTCCATTGAAGGAATATGCCCTCCAGGCCTAGCTCGGAGGAGACGCGGGGGCCCTCCTCGAATTGAAGACCCTCACGGGAATGGCCGTACGCTTCCCGGGGGCAGAACCCCGGGCGCTGTTAGCCGGACAAAGCGCTGAAGGCGCTGTCGCCTTCGAGGACTTATTGGGGGAGGTTGGGCTCGCCATGCGAGTCTTTTCCTCCCTCCGCCTCGAAACCTTAGGCGGGCGTTGCGGCTTCGGAGGCGGGGGGCCCTCTTTTCGAGGAACCACCGTCTCCGAGCCACTCGCTCCACCTAGGGACGTGGGCGAAGGAGCCGAAGCTCCTTTGTTGCTGTCCTCCTTTCGGGGGACAGCTTTAGGAACCCCGGAAGATGGCCTAGCAACCATCTTCAGGGGTGTTGCATCCTGTGAGTCTAACGACTCGGTGGAGGCGCGTGGCCGTTTCGCCTTACGGGAAACGGTCACGCTGGGGGAAGAGGGGGGAGCCCTGGTTTTAGCCGGGGCAGGGTATGAGCCCTTTTTGCCGCCAGCTTTACCAGGGGAGCGCCCGGGTTGGGTAGAGCCCGCAGAAGGGCTCCGAATGGGCGCGGAAACAACCGTGCTCGTTGGCCTGGATGGGCCGGGAGCAGAGGGTGCCTTCCTAACTATTGAGGCATATGACGTCCCAGGCAGAGCCGGGCGCGCCAGGACCAAGTCTTTGCCTCGCGGAATGAGAGTCGATCCTGGGCCTGAACGGCCAGGATTTCTTTCTCAGGGAGATATGCACCACATTGCTTCGAAGAAGCAGGGTGCGGCTCTCCGCAATTGACACACTTGGCCACACACGATTTGGACTTACGTAGTGAGGAGAAAAAAGCGAAACGGTCGCCAGTTTCCACATGTCCATGAACCCAGCAGAAGATAATCCCGACTCGCAGCAACCGTGGAGTCAGGGATACCAGGAACTAGGGAGTGTGGAGATTCCAATGCTCCGAGAGCACTCAGGGTGCATTGTGCGTCGATAAAAATTATACATAATCTCGTCTCCGAAAAGGACACGACGCATTATCTCCGGGACGGAGTGGTGTATTGCAACCAGCTCAGGCGTGAAGACAGGCAGCGCCTGGTAGATTTTTTTTTAAGGTGCTATCTGGCGACTGCCAACTTAGGCATAAGTCGCCGTAAACAAACAGCCTAGGTCTAGGCTACTTTAAAAAAATTGAAAAGAAAACAACAATAAAAAGAAATAACAATTAGGAAGCAATAACACTGAGGACACTTCCCTGCGGGACACCCTCTTCCTGCTCCTTTAGGCAGGAGAGGGCTCCTCACACCCATACGCGAAATCGACGATCTCGCAAAAATTCAGATATAAACATTCGGAGGCGTCCCCTCGCCCCCATCGTGTGGAGAGTCTCCATGATACCGTATCGCCATGCGGTATCATAGGCCTTCTCCAGATCAAAAAACACCGTGGCGTAGTGCTGTCTACGAAGAAAAGCATCGCAGACGGCATTTTCCAGTCGGAAAAGAGCATCCGACGTGGAGTGGAAATTGCGGAAGCCGCACTGTGCAGAATACAGATGGCCTCCGCTGTCCAGGAAAAAGGCTAGTCTATCATTTACCAATTTCTCCATCAACTTGCACACGCAAGAGGTTAAAGAGATTGGGCGGCAACCGGTCGGAGAAGAGTGATCTCTCCCCGGTTTGCGAAAGGCGAGCACATTAGCGATTCGCCAGGAATCTGGAAGAAGACCCTCCACCCAGATCCAGTTGAACAAATCTAACAGAAAGGCCATGCCTCGCTCACCCAGGTGTCGAAGCATAGCGTACGGGACATCGTCCGGACCATGGGCGGTGTCCGCGCACGAAGCAAGAGCGGAACGCAACTGACTCACAGAAAACCTGTCGTTGAAGGGTTCTCCGCCTCTGGAGGTAAATTCCAGCCGGCGGCCTTCCGCGACATGACGACGTGCATTGAATGCTGGCGGAGCAGCATCCCGGCTAGAGAATGCGGAAAAAGCGGCCGCTAAGGATTCCGCCACGGACGCGGGGTCCGAGATTGCGGTCGCATTCTCCTGGAGAACGGGAGGGAAGTCCTGCGAGAACTTGCCCCGAATCCTTTTGACTAGCTTGAACACCTCTGCTAAATGAGTCTTCCCGTTAAGTGAAGACACTTATGCCCGCAAAGAAGAGCGGCGAGCGTGCTTCTAAATATACCGGAACCTAGCCCTAGCCTGACGAAATTCAGCGACAGTGAAATCATTTGGGCGGCGCTTATAGCGCATGTAGGCATAACGCTTCTGTTTGAGGGCCGTCTCACACTCAGCCGACCACCATGGGAGTGGTCGGCGTGCAAAACGGCCAGACGTCCTAGAAATAGTAGGCAGGCCAACGGCGATGAGGTTGCCGGAGAAGAACTCAACGGCATCATCTACCGACCTAAACTCCTCGACTGAGATAGAGAATTCAGTCATTTCCTGAAATGCAGGCCACCGCGCCCGCGCCAAGCACCACCGAGGTGGTCTCTCAGGCGGCAGTTGCCCTGAAAATGATATTTGAATGGGAAAGTGATCACTACCATGGAGGTCATCGACCACCCCCCAATCAAAATCAGGCTGTGCATCCGAAGAGCACAAAGATAGGTCAAGGCAAGAAAATGAAGCGGTTCTCGGACAGTGATGCGTAAACTCATCCACGTTTAGGACACCCATCTCAAGCTCTTCGATCAGATCGGCAAGGACTTGTCCCCTGGGATTTATGGAGTAATCTCCCCAGAGAGGATGCCTGCCGTTCAGATCTCCAAGCAAGAGATAGGGCCTCGGCAACCGTGCAACGACGCGGCGGAAGTCCCCCGCGTCGAAGTCAGCTGACGGTGGAATGTACGCAGAAATGATAGCATACCTCCTATCCAGGTGCAGCTGCACAGCCACTGCCTGAAAGGAGGTATCTAAAGAGAAAGGAAGAACGGAGACATCATGCCGGGTGTAAACTGCGCATCCCCCAGCCCGGCCATCCCGAGGTGGTGGGGTCGCAAGACCCGTATACCCCGGGAGGGCAGGGAGGGGGCACGCACCTAGCATGGTCTCCTGCAAAAAAATAGCTAACGGGGAACGGGACGAGACGAGCCTCCGCAGCTCCTCCCAGTTGGCCCGGAGTCCACGGCAATTCCATTGAAGGAATATGCCCTCCAGGCCTAGCTCGGAGGAGACGCGGGGGCCCTCCTCGAATTGAAGACCCTCACGGGAATGGCCGTACGCTTCCCGGGGGCAGAACCCCGGGCGCTGTTAGCCGGACAAAGCGCTGAAGGCGCTGTCGCCTTCGAGGACTTATTGGGGGAGGTTGGGCTCGCTATGCGAGTCTTTTCCTCCCTCCGCCTCGAAACCTTAGGCGGGCGTTGCGGCTTCGGAGGCGGGGGGCCCTCTTTTCGAGGAACCACCGTCTCCGAGCCACTCGCTCCACCTCGGGACGTGGGCGAAGGAGCCGAAGCTCCTTTGTTGCTGTCCTCCTTTCGGGGGACAGCTTTAGGAACCCCGGAAGATGGCCTAGCAACCATCTTCAGGGGTGTTGCATCCTGTGAGTCTAACGACTCGGTGGAGGCGCGTGGCCGTTTCGCCTTACGGGAAACGGTCACGCTGGGGGAAGAGGGGGGAGCCCTGGTTTTAGCCGGGGCAGGGTATGAGCCCTTTTTGCCGCCAGCTTTACCAGGGGAGCGCCCGGGTTGGGTAGAGCCCGCAGAAGGGCTCTGAATGGGCGCGGAAACAACCGTGCTCGTTGGCCTGGATGGGCCGGGAGCAGAGGGTGCCTTCCTAACTATTGAGGCATATGACGTCCCAGGCAGAGCCGGGCGCGCCAGGACCAAGTCTTTGCCTCGCGGAATGAGAGTCGATCCTGGGCCTGAACGGCCAGGATTTCTTTCTCAGGGAGATATGCACCACATTGCTTCGAAGAAGCAGGGTGCGGCTCTCCGCAATTGACACACTTGGCCACACACGATTTGGACTTACGTAGTGAGGAGAAAAAAGCGAAACGGTCGCCAGTTTCCACATGTCCATGAACCCAGCAGAAGATAATCCCGACTCGCAGCAACCGTGGAGTCAGGGATACCAGGAACTAGGGAGTGTGGAGATTCCAATGCTCCGAGAGCACTCAGGGTGCATTGTGCGTCGATAAAAATTATACATAATCTCGTCTCCGAAAAGGACACGACGCATTATCTCCGGGACGGAGTGGTGTATTGCAACCAGCTCAGGCGTGAAGACAGGCAGCGCCTGGTAGATTTTTTTTTAAGGTGCTATCTGGCGACTGCCAACTTAGGCATAAGTCGCCGTAAACAAACAGCCTAGGTCTAGGCTACTTTAAAAAAATTGAAAAGAAAACAACAATAAAAAGAAATAACAATTAGGAAGCAATAACACTGAGGACACTTCCCTGCGGGACACCCTCTTCCTGCTCCTTTAGGCAGGAGAGGGCTCCTCACACCCATACGCGAAATCGACGATCTCGCAAAAATTCAGATATAAACATTCGGAGGCGTCCCCTCGCCCCCATCGTGTGGAGAGTCTCCATGATACCGTATCGCCATGCGGTATCATAGGCCTTCTCCAGATCAAAAAAACACCGTGGCGTAGTGCTGTCTACGAAGAAAAGCATCGCAGACGGCATTTTCCAGTCGGAAAAGAGCATCCGACGTGGAGTGGAAATTGCGGAAGCCGCACTGTGCAGAATACAGATGGCCTCCGCTGTCCAGGAAAAAGGCTAGTCTATCATTTACCAATTTCTCCATCAACTTGCACACGCAAGAGGTTAAAGAGATTGGGCGGCAACCGGTCGGAGAAGAGTGATCTCTCCCCGGTTTGCGAAAGGCGAGCACATTAGCGATTCGCCAGGAATCTGGAAGAAGACCCTCCACCCAGATCCAGTTGAACAAATCTAACAGAAAGGCCATGCCTCGCTCACCCAGGTGTCGAAGCATAGCGTACGGGACATCGTCCGGACCATGGGCGGTGTCCGCGCACGAAGCAAGAGCGGAACGCAACTGACTCACAGAAAACCTGTCGTTGAAGGGTTCTCCGCCTCTGGAGGTAAATTCCAGCCGGCGGCCTTCCGCGACATGACGACGTGCATTGAATGCTGGCGGAGCAGCATCCCGGCTAGAGAATGCGGAAAAAGCGGCCGCTAAGGATTCCGCCACGGACGCGGGGTCCGAGATTGCGGTCGCATTCTCCTGGAGAACGGGAGGGAAGTCCTGCGAGAACTTGCCCCGAATCCTTTTGACTAGCTTGAACACCTCTGCTAAATGAGTCTTCCCGTTAAGTGAAGACACTTATGCCCGCAAAGAAGAGCGGCGAGCGTGCTTCTAAATATACCGGAACCTAGCCCTAGCCTGACGAAATTCAGCGACAGTGAAATCATTTGGGCGGCGCTTATAGCGCATGTAGGCATAACGCTTCTGTTTGAGGGCCGTCTCACACTCAGCCGACCACCATGGGAGTGGTCGGCGTGCAAAACGGCCAGACGTCCTAGAAATAGTAGGCAGGCCAACGGCGATGAGGTTGCCGGAGAAGAACTCAACGGCATCATCTACCGACCTAAACTCCTCGACTGAGATAGAGAATTCAGTCATTTCCTGAAATGCAGGCCACCGCGCCCGCGCCAAGCACCACCGAGGTGGTCTCTCAGGCGGCAGTTGCCCTGAAAATGATATTTGAATGGGAAAGTGATCACTACCATGGAGGTCATCGACCACCCCCCAATCAAAATCAGGCTGTGCATCCGAAGAGCACAAAGATAGGTCAAGGCAAGAAAATGAAGCGGTTCTCGGACAGTGATGCGTAAACTCATCCACGTTTAGGACACCCATCTCAAGCTCTTCGATCAGATCGGCAAGGACTTGTCCCCTGGGATTTATGGAGTAATCTCCCCAGAGAGGATGCCTGCCGTTCAGATCTCCAAGCAAGAGATAGGGCCTCGGCAACCGTGCAACGACGCGGCGGAAGTCCCCCGCGTCGAAGTCAGCTGACGGTGGAATGTACGCAGAAATGATAGTATACCTCCTATCCAGGTGCAGCTGCACAGCCACTGCCTGAAAGGAGGTATCTAAAGAGAAAGGAAGAACGGAGACATCATGCCGGGTGTAAACTGCGCATCCCCCAGCCCGGCCATCCCGAGGTGGTGGGGTCGCAAGACCCGTATACCCCGGGAGGGCAGGGAGGGGGCACGCACCTAGCATGGTCTCCTGCAAAAAAATAGCTAACGGGGAACGGGACGAGACGAGCCTCCGCAGCTCCTCCCAGTTGGCCCGGAGTCCACGGCAATTCCATTGAAGGAATATGCCCTCCAGGCCTAGCTCGGAGGAGACGCGGGGGCCCTCCTCGAATTGAAGACCCTCACGGGAATGGCCGTACGCTTCCCGGGGGCAGAACCCCGGGCGCTGTTAGCCGGACAAAGCGCTGAAGGCGCTGTCGCCTTCGAGGACTTATTGGGGGAGGTTGGGCTCGCCATGCGAGTCTTTTCCTCCCTCCGCCTCGAAACCTTAGGCGGGCGTTGCGGCTTCGGAGGCGGGGGGCCCTCTTTTCGAGGAACCACCGTCTCCGAGCCACTCGCTCCACCTAGGGACGTGGGCGAAGGAGCCGAAGCTCCTTTGTTGCTGTCCTCCTTTCGGGGGACAGCTTTAGGAACCCCGGAAGATGGCCTAGCAACCATCTTCAGGGGTGTTGCATCCTGTGAGTCTAACGACTCGGTGGAGGCGCGTGGCCGTTTCGCCTTACGGGAAACGGTCACGCTGGGGGAAGAGGGGGGAGCCCTGGTTTTAGCCGGGGCAGGGTATGAGCCCTTTTTGCCGCCAGCTTTACCAGGGGAGCGCCCGGGTTGGGTAGAGCCCGCAGAAGGGCTCCGAATGGGCGCGGAAACAACCGTGCTCGTTGGCCTGGATGGGCCGGGAGCAGAGGGTGCCTTCCTAACTATTGAGGCATATGACGTCCCAGGCAGAGCCGGGCGCGCCAGGACCAAGTCTTTGCCTCGCGGAATGAGAGTCGATCCTGGGCCTGAACGGCCAGGATTTCTTTCTCAGGGAGATATGCACCACATTGCTTCGAAGAAGCAGGGTGCGGCTCTCCGCAATTGACACACTTGGCCACACACGATTTGGACTTACGTAGTGAGGAGAAAAAAGCGAAACGGTCGCCAGTTTCCACATGTCCATGAACCCAGCAGAAGATAATCCCGACTCGCAGCAACCGTGGAGTCAGGGATACCAGGAACTAGGGAGTGTGGAGATTCCAATGCTCCGAGAGCACTCAGGGTGCATTGTGCGTCGATAAAAATTATACATAATCTCGTCTCCGAAAAGGACACGACGCATTATCTCCGGGACGGAGTGGTGTATTGCAACCAGCTCAGGCGTGAAGACAGGCAGCGCCTGGTAGATTTTTTTTTAAGGTGCTATCTGGCGACTGCCAACTTAGGCATAAGTCGCCGTAAACAAACAGCCTAGGTCTAGGCTACTTTAAAAAAATTGAAAAGAAAACAACAATAAAAAGAAATAACAATTAGGAAGCAATAACACTGAGGACACTTCCCTGCGGGACACCCTCTTCCTGCTCCTTTAGGCAGGAGAGGGCTCCTCACACCCATACGCGAAATCGACGATCTCGCAAAAATTCAGATATAAACATTCGGAGGCGTCCCCTCGCCCCCATCGTGTGGAGAGTCTCCATGATACCGTATCGCCATGCGGTATCATAGGCCTTCTCCAGATCAAAAAACACCGTGGCGTAGTGCTGTCTACGAAGAAAAGCATCGCAGACGGCATTTTCCAGTCGGAAAAGAGCATCCGACGTGGAGTGGAAATTGCGGAAGCCGCACTGTGCAGAATACAGATGGCCTCCGCTGTCCAGGAAAAAGGCTCGTCTATCATTTACCAATTTCTCCATCAACTTGCACACGCAAGAGGTTAAAGAGATTGGGCGGCAACCGGTCGGAGAAGAGTGATCTCTCCCCGGTTTGCGAAAGGCGAGCACATTAGCGATTCGCCAGGAATCTGGAAGAAGACCCTCCACCCAGATCCAGTTGAACAAATCTAACAGAAAGGCCATGCCTCGCTCACCCAGGTGTCGAAGCATAGCGTACGGGACATCGTCCGGACCATGGGCGGTGTCCGCGCACGAAGCAAGAGCGGAACGCAACTGACTCACAGAAAACCTGTCGTTGAAGGGTTCTCCGCCTCTGGAGGTAAATTCCAGCCGGCGGCCTTCCGCGACATGACGACGTGCATTGAATGCTGGCGGAGCAGCATCCCGGCTAGAGAATGCGGAAAAAGCGGCCGCTAAGGATTCCGACACGGACGCGGGGTCCGAGATTGCGGTCGCATTCTCCTGGAGAACGGGAGGGAAGTCCTGCGAGAACTTGCCCCGAATCCTTTTGACTAGCTTGAACACCTCTGCTAAATGAGTCTTCCCGTTAAGTGAAGACACTTATGCCCGCAAAGAAGAGCGGCGAGCGTGCTTCTAAATATACCGGAACCTAGCCCTAGCCTGACGAAATTCAGCGACAGTGAAATCATTTGGGCGGCGCTTATAGCGCATGTAGGCATAACGCTTCTGTTTGAGGGCCGTCTCACACTCAGCCGACCACCATGGGAGTGGTCGGCGTGCAAAACGGCCAGACGTCCTAGAAATAGTAGGCAGGCCAACGGCGATGAGGTTGCCGGAGAAGAACTCAACGGCATCATCTACCGACCTAAACTCCTCGACTGAGATAGAGAATTCAGTCATTTCCTGAACTGCAGGCCACCGCGCCCGCGCCAAGCACCACCGATGTGGGCTCTCAGACGGCAGTTGCCCTGAAAATGATATTTGAATGGGAAAGTGATCACTACCATGGAAGTCATCGACCACCCCCCAGTCAAAATCAGGCTGTGCATCCGAAGAGCACAAAGATAGATCAAGTCAAGAAAATAAAGCGGTTCTCGGGCAGTGAGCGTAAACATTTAGGACCGCTATCTCAAGCTCTTCGATCAGATCGGCAAGGACTTGTCCCCTGGGATTTATTGAGTAATCTCCCCAGAGAGATGACTGCCGTTCAGATCTCCAAGCAAGAGAAAGGGCCTCGGCAACCGTGCCACGACGCGGCGGAAGTCCCCCGCGTCGAAGTCAGCTGACGGTGGAATGTACGCAGAAATGATAGCATACCTCCTATCCAGGTGCAGCTGAACAGCCACTGCCTGAAAAGAGGTATCTAAAGAGAAAGGAAGAACAGGGACATCATGCCGGGTGTAAACCGCTCATCCCCCAGCCCGGCTATCCCGTGGTGGTGGGGTCGCAAGACCCTTATACCCCGGGAGGGAGGGCAGGGGGCACGCGCCTAGCATCGTCTCCTGCAAAAAGATAGCTAACGGGGAACGGGACGAGACGAGCCTCCGCAGTTCCTCCCAGTTGGCCCGGAGTCCACGGCAATTCCATTGAAGGAATATGCCCTCCAGGCCTAGCTCGGAGGAGACGCGGGGGATCTGCTCGAAGAGAAGACCCTCATGGAAATGGCAGTACGCTTCCCGGAGGCAGAACCCCGCGCGCTAGCTTTAGGAACCCCGGAAGATTGCCTGGCGACCAGCTTCAGGCGTGTTGCCCCCTGTGAGTCTAACGACTCGGTGGAGGGGCGTGGCCGTTTCGCCTTACTGGAAACGGTGACGCTGGGGAAAGATGGGGGAGCCCTGGTTTTAGCCGGGACTGGGTGTGAACCCTTTTTGCCGCCAGCTTTACCAGGGGAGCGCCCGGGTTGAGTAGAGCCAGCAGAAAGGCTCCGAATGGGCGTGGAAACAACCGTGCTCGTTGGCCTGGATGGGCCAGGAGCAGAGAGTGCCTTTCTAACTATTGAGGCCTAAGACGTCCCAGGCAGAGCCGGGCGCGCCAAGACCAAGTCCTTAGCCTCGCGGAGTGAGAGTCGATCCTGGGCCTGAACGGCCAGGATTTCTTTCTCGAGGAGATATGCACCAAATTGCTTCGAAGAAGCGGGGTGCGGCTCTCCGCAATTGACACACTTGGCTACACATGATTTATACTTATCGTGTGCGGCCTTGGAGCAATTTACACAAACTTCGGGTGACCCCAACTTTGCACGTCTACAAGATTGATTCGTATGGCCGAAGCTCTAAGGTGATGTCCTCAATGGAGTAACCAACGAGTTCCCTCGCATAAACTACTCCTTTCACAAAGTTCATGGTAGAGTGCGGCGTCACACTCACCGGGGTGCCATGAAGTGTCCGAAGAGCCCTTATCTTGGCCGCCTCGGCGGGAATCGCCGCATTCGCCAGAAGGCTCCCGTCCGAGAAACGGGTCACCTTCGGCTCTCTACCAATTGCACTAGCTAATCCTCTCCTCTGATGGATCATGTTGCCCTTTGCCACCAGAGAGATATGGAGGCTCCCCTGCGCAAGCACAGGGGGGCGGGACCTCCATTTTTTTGGTGGAGCTGCCCGAGGGCGGCTCCGTTGATGTTACAGGGGAAGTTGAGGGTTAGGTTTTTTTTCATATTCATTATTGGGCATGGTGACCCTATTTGTATCACGGGACGCAATCGCGCATCACCGCTCGCAGTAGCCCACACTGCAAGAGGTGCTTACAGGCCCGGTAGAGCCATGCGCCGCCATTTGGGACCACCCCTCCCGCCTGGTGGCCTGGCAGTCCATCGGCATGGCGGCTCCACCTTGGACACGGCGTAAAAAAGATAGATTGTGAAGAGAAGAGGAAAAGGTATGTGAGGAAAGTATGGGTGGGATGAAGCAGGTTGTTAAAAACCAGCCACCCCAGACCGGAGCTCAGGGGTTAGGGAACATTGTCCCCTCCCCCCCTCAGCCCCGATCCGGGACGGTTGGCTGAAAAGAAGGTCAGCATCTACCCTGTGAAATTAGAGGCTGACCAGAGAAAGTTGTGGGAGAGGTTGTAAGAAAAGCAAGGAAACAAGTGTTTTGAAGGAAGGAGAAGAGGCTAAGCTGGAGTCGGACGGGGTGCCGAGTCCCGTCAGCACGGCGGCCAGGATGGCGAATCACCGCGCCCCTTACGGGGAGCGCCTGGTAGAGCCCCGGTGGTTCAAAGAAGGGATACGGCCTGGAAACCGACCGACCGACCGCCCCCCTTGGAATTTATGGTGGCACGTTTCCAACGTTATGTGGGTTGCTGTAAAAAGGTCGAACACGCTACTCCCGGCGCTGAACAAGCTTTGGGAGCAGATGTGTGGCAACAAATAAATAGTTGAGGTGTTACCCTCCCGGGTGGCGTCGTGGGAAGAAACAGAGGCCCAAGAGATACACCGAGCTCTCGCTAGTCATAAACCCAGAGGGCTTAGGGTATGACTGGAGTGTCTCGTCGGCATAGGCATCAATCGAGATCGGCGGCGTATGCAGTGAGAGCCGTTGACGACTAAGGGAGACGTCCTGCTTTCTCGTACAGGCACATAATGCACTGTGTACGGTGCAGAGTGAGTGGCATCTCCCCAGCATCGACAACTAGGCTCTCAATGGGGGACGAGAGGAAGGCACCGGTCGGCAGGCGGAGACCGGTGTGGTGGATCGAGTCCATCTTCCACGATACACGTTCGGCTGAGGATGGCTAAAACTCGCATCCATAGTCAAGCCTCGGAAGAACAAAGGTAAGATAGTAAGTACCCTATCAGCGGCACACAAGTGCTGAACGTCGAATGTCCACGGCGCAGGAGGCTGCGAATGAGCCTCCCCGGAAAGGCGTCGGTCGAAAACAAGACCCGCTTTCCCTTGCCCCCCCTAAGAGGTTGGCCCTATGAAGTCGCTCCTACTGGGAGCGGTCGATTTTGGGGCGCCTGCCTAGTCTCTTGGAGTGCCATTAGTCCGAAGCCACTACACCCGTAGGCCTAGGAGAGGAGTAGCCTCCCCTCCGGTAGAAGAGGGTTGGAGGGGCCGCCACCTTTTCAGAAGTGCAGATGTCCGAGAGCGGCTCCAAAGATGGCAAAGGGGAAGCCCCTTTTCAGCTTGCAGATGGTAAGAGGGGAGCCCCTCCATCGGTCGAAGGGATGACTCCCGTTACTCGTCCTCCACCGACACCTATGGAGGGCGAGGCCACGCTTGTAGGCGGATCCCCATGTACAGTACCCTATTTCCTTATATTTTCACCATATTTCTAGAAAGGAAAAAAAAGGGGGGGTCATATAAAGCAGATACTATGACCTCCCAATGACTTTAAAAGAGAAAAGTCTCCACAGGATCAAAAAATTCCAGAATGTGATCATTTACACATAATCGGTCCTGATCCAGCGTTGATGCTCTTTGCTAACCCGGTCCACTATTCAAGTGAAATTGTCCTGTAGCGTTAACCTGGTGGTGGCGGCGAGGCCACTTTTTCTGTGTATTGGAGCAAGATGAACAGAGTGGACGGCCCAACACACTCCGTACCTAATACTTGCCCTAGCCAGCGGGCTTTCGCCTCTCGCAGCAGGTAGGAGGGACCTCACGGTATACACTACTACTCTACCAACTCTCATAAGAGGGGGAAAGTGCACCGGGCAGCCAGAACCTCTTTGGAGAAGAGTAAAGAGGAGAGATAGGCGGATCCACTGACGGGTAGGGTGGGTGTTCATCTGGTGCTAGGTGATCCCAGGATGGCAAGCAGTCCACCAGTTTACTATGGCTACTGGACCACCACTTTGGTCAGGTGGGAACAGTCCTACTGGTACAAAGTCTGAGTATAAAAGGTTGAGGGGATAGCCATAATAATAAATATTAAATAATAGCATACTAATAATAATTAATACTAAATAATTACACTGGCCGACACTAACTTTGTCTAATTTTTTTTAGCGGATTAAGGACAATTTTGATGTGGTAAATCCAAAAATCACATTGGTTTTGCTCAATCAAGTCAACTGTTTGATTCATCGCCATATGATATTTGTTACGTTTTTGTTCCATGTGTGGAACGGTGTCCCAAAGTCATATATGTAAAACTCAAACTTGGCGGTATCGAAACCAGCATAGTTCGCCCTTACTCGTACATGCGTGGAAATGATTCAGAGAAAGTTTCATCAAAATCGGTCCATATTTTCTGGTAGCACAAAATGGTCGTTTCTCTAGAAAAAAAATCATGAAAGAGAGAAAAAGGCAGAAAACGGAAGATAATTTATTCAAAGACGAGGTCAGAGAAAAAGGATAACACAGAACATCAACTAATAAGTCTCGGATCCCGGAAGGGCCCCTTCACCACCTCTTCGGCTGTCTTAGACGTCCTTGACCACCTTGGTCTTCAGCTGCTCCTTTGTCTTTTTCGGCACCGCCCGTGTGTGGAGCGGGACTGTCCTTAGGAGGAACTGCGTATGTTCATCGCTCTTGGTCCGCTGACCGAGGGCAATGCCACGTTCGGCTACGTCGTTGGTCACACGGAGGATGGCAACCCGCTTCTGGGCCAGCTGGTACAGGGGGTTAGATGGCCAAGTCACCACATTTTCGCCGAGGAAGGTCTGTTCTCCCACAAGGCTTTTGATGAGGTTCGACGATCGGACCGTTGCCCAGGTGGAAAGTGGCTCCTGCAGGTTAAGATTCTTTCCCTAAAGTCGTCGTGAGCTGTTCTTTAATTCCTGTCGTGTCTTCATGGCCTGACGATGGCGATCTTCTCTCTCTCGTCGAAGAACGCCAGCCCGATCAGGTCATCCGACAGGTACCACAGGTGTCGGCGCATGGCACGGTCAGCGACAGCGGCCACGCTCCGATCCTCGTAGTCCGCGATGTCTTGGATGAAGTCCCTGTCGTTCTTCGGGACGTGGGGGCAATGGACGCTTCGCTCCAGTACTTGATGTACACCATTGCCACGAACAACGACATTTGCATCATTCCCTTGTCTTCCCGACAGGTCAGTTGGGAGCTGATCGGCGAAGAGCGTTATCTTTATGGCGTAAATCCCTTTCGCCAACCAGCGGGCCATGTGGTAAGCGCCATGAACTCTGAAGAACTTTGGCATGTCACTGCCCAGGAACGCGAGACAGAGCTGGATCAGCTCTTGGTAGTCTTCGCGCGGATGAGATCCAGCCTGCAAGAGCTGGCGCAGGAGGTTGGTCATGGACTGCCGTCGGGTCTCCTGCTCGGCCGACAGGGAGTCGGTTTCCAAGGGCTTGGCCTTGCTCTGGTCGATAAATGGTCATCGTGTCTGCAGCTTCTTGAAGAGGACAATGTCCGGGCCAGAAGAAGGACAGCGGCAGCATTTGAAGACGTCCTGCAGAACAACCTCAGACATGATGTCGGCACGCCAACCAGAGCAAGGGACGGTGAAGCTCCTGCTCCATCCGCGTACACGCCCCTTGCACGAGGCCAGTATTGGACGCTGTAGTGTCGAACCCCATGCCGATGATGCGGGTTTCGAGGCCATTCTCCCGGACAAACTTCAAGACCGTCTCGGCCACGGCTCTTCCTGTTCCGTCAGCGGAAACAGGGACGCCCAGGAGTTCCTCTGTGTCCTTCCAAGTGAGCAAGACTGCGATCTTCTCCTCTAGTGAGTTGCCATCCGTGATATTAAGGAGGAGCTTCCCGTCCCAGTGGAGGACCAAATGTACTTCCGTGCCCCAGGCCAGCGAAGTCGTGATCTCCTCTCTGTTCTTAACTCGAGCGTGGTGAAGAGAGGAGGGAGAGAGTGTTGGCTCGTCGATGTTGGGGCCAAGAGCGATGGTAGTCGCTACGAATGACGAGGTGGCAGCCCGAACCGACAGGTTGTCCCGATCCCAGGACAGGGTTATCTCCTTGTTTAACTTGTTCGCTGGACGGCAACAAGGTGATTTTGCGGGCGTTGGACCCAGGAACATATCATCATATTCGGTCGAAGATGACGACCCCGAAGATGTCTCGAGAGCAACATCTTTCGTCAGCATGGAAGAGACAGCTGCCGCCTCCCTCTCTCGTCGGTCGTCCTCTCGCTTCCTCTTCAGCCAGGCCCATTCCTGCTTCTTCACTGAAGTTTGGTCGACCTCAGCCAATGAAGAGCTCGTCCTGTCTTCACGTTGGGACCTCAGCAACTCCTTGTCTTCCTATGGTATTCTTGAGGTCAGGGCATCCGCGTGGGCCACGTCGAAGATGTCTTCCAAGGAGTCCTTGAAAACCCCTCGCTTTGCCACCTCCGTCTCTGTCGTGCGATTCTTCAGCTTCTTGATTATTTTGAAGTCGCTGAAAAGCTTCATGACTTTCTTCTTGACGTAAGAAGGGTCAGAGGTTGGAATGTTGGCCTTCTTCCAGACGTCAAGGATCTTGGTGGTGGTGGAGCCAGCGGTTGCCGTGACGAACTCCTCCTTATTGACATGGTGGAACAAGAACACGGCCAACACCTCCTTCCGAGAGGGCAGCCTGTTCCCGGGAAAGCTCTCAGAAGAGTCCACATCAAAAAGCATATCTTGTGATCGCCGAGCACGTGGCATTGCGTTTCAGCTATCTGAAGAAGAGAAGAAAAAACATCATTTCTTAAAGTGGTCAATATCACTCAAAATACATGAAGTAGACGATTCGTGCTACCAGTAAATATAGCAGAAATTAAATAAAGTTTACAGTATTTACTTTCACACGAGAGGCAACCAGGGCGTCATGTGCTGGATGGAGTGTGTATCACCATCTTGAATTTTCTGGGACACCCTAATGTGTGGGTATTTTCTATCTATACGATGCAAATAAATTAATTCTGAAGAGTTTACAAGCAGCAATTTTTTACAAACTTGGTATTTTTCTTTTGTAGGTGAATGAAATGGAATCAGCCAGAAGATTTTGCAAAAATAAGACTGATGTATTATGCTACATCTGCAGCGTTGTTACTAACAGAAATCCTGTCAAAAGTTTTAGAAAGCGTTCTCACCGTGCATATTTTGGTACAAAACTTGGTGACCAGGTTAAAGCTTGGGCGCCACACATGGTATACAAGACATGCAACGAGTATCTGTGTCTTTGGACCAAAGGCAATGGGAGTTGTCTCAAGTTTGAAATTCCCATGGTTTGAATGGAACCGACAAACCAAGGCACTGTCTGCTGCTTCTGTGATATTGATTTGACTGGGGAACAACAGAAAGAACCGAAGCAGCCTCAAGTATCCTAATCTTCAATCAGCACATCTTCCTGTAACTCATTGTGATGAAATTCCAGTACCTGGCTTTGGCGAACTTCCTGGCATTAGTAGCGTTGATTCCTCCAGTGTTGAAGAATATGGCCGTACGCTTTCCAGAGGAAGAACTCTGGGCGCTGTGGCCTTCGAGGATTTATCGGAGGAGATTGGGCTCGCTATGCGAGTCTTTTTCTCCCTACGCCTCGATACCTTTGGCGGCAGGGATCTACCGTCTCCGAGTCCCCCTCCCCCCAGTCCAGCCTTAGGTGGGGGCGTACGAGACGAAGCTCATTTGGCGTTGTCCTCCTTTCGGGGAGCAGCTTTATAAGCACCTTCGAGGGGTTTGCTTCATACGAGTCTAACGACTCGGCCGTTTCACCTTACGGGAAAGCGCTAGTTTTAGCCGCCAACTCGCTAATTCTACAGATTAATAAAACCTTTTTTGTTATTTAATGCATTCGATCTAATCTGCAGGCCTATCTGAATAGTCTTTCGCTATTTTATCGGGCCGCAAAGCACTAGTTTCGAGTTATTAGTACTTAAAAATACTATTTTCCAATACATCAATATACTATTTGACGCTGCTATAACGTCATAATCCTGGTGAATAATTTTTTCGTTGCATCGATTCACGATAATATAAAATGATGATGCAAATTTAACTACGATAGAGAAAGCTAGGGGTATTAGGTTATTTAAGCAGGTTTATTTTCGTGTTTAAAAAAAATGATTCGGACCATTTATTTTGGGGGGTCTTCAAATCAAATTTAATTGGCATCACCATATCTATCTCGTTAAATCTAATTCAGCCTTACTCCTCCCGCTTAATTAGTGAAAGAATTACATATATAATGTATATCTTTGATATACATTATACACCCCAAATTAACAACTCCAACTCAAACGCGGGGAACTTTGTTATAAATACCACTATTTTGAAAAAATATGCAAATGCTATATACACCATATAGCATTTAGGTCACCTGCCCTTAATAGGGTATAGATGTTAGGTCGAGCAAGGAGAAACTGGAAAGAACTAAACCCTCAATCCATCATACGGAAGTAGTCGAGCCAAACCGTGATCACCCGTTGGTCCATCGGTCATTAAGGACTAACAGATCGTTGTAGAGGTTTCAAAGCCTCTCTCTCTCATGACATGCAATGAGTCTGATTGCCATGTGAGGCTTGAGAGAGGGAAAGTCCATTAGAACATCTCGACCGTCGCGTTACAGTTTTCTCTAAATTAGACGAAGCCCGAGACAACATTACTAAGCCCTCAAAAGGTTTACTCTACAGATATTAAAAGGCAACCCCAAGAGTAGCCCCTGTAGCAACTATCCCAGTCCATGTGTTCCCCATTTCCATGTGACCGTTCTACAAAGTTACGTACATGTACAAAATCTCAAAGAATACAAAAAGACGTTTTGTTTCTACGCCATAAACGTCACATCACGTGATGTTTATTAGACAATGCCTCCTACGCACGTTTCAAAGAGATCGCGCGATTTCTCTGAGCCAAGAGCAGAGCTCAAATATTTTAAACCGATCTTGAGGCGTCTCAACGGTTTCTCAAACGAATTGTTCCATGACGGGCAATTCTAGACTCATAAGGGCTTTGAGACCTTCAACTGGGCAGTTTCCCCAACCATTCGTGAACCTTCAATAACTTGTATAACCTTCTATAACTTATATAACCTTATTTATACTTATTTACATAAATATTTATATATATATATATATATATATATATATATATATATATATATATATATATATATATATATATATATATATATATATATATATATATGTAAATATTTCCGTGCATAGTTACCTACAACTATATTTCCTTGTATATATATATATATATATATATATATATGTATATATCTCATGAGATCCGATTTCACATATTGCGTTCAGTCATTGTTATAAATTTCCTAATCAATCAATAACCCCTTGTTATTCAATTAGTATTATTCTAAATTTTGCATTCACAGTAACTGTTAAAGATTAATAAAATTATTTTTATGAGCCTCGGCGTTATTGTACTTTTTCCCTTAACGTATTTCCAACTCTATTTACGCAGAGTAGGTTAGCTATCCAGGCAAAGTCTACTTCATTAATACTCTGACGTAAAACCCCCTCAACTAAATACCATTCCACTATACACCTAACCAGCAGAAACGTCTCCTCGACGTCAAGCACGAGTCCCCTTGCGGGTTCTCTCTGGGGTTTTGAGTGACATTAATGGGAATCTGATGCGTTGCGCATTGCCGTGCAGGCGATTATGATGACCAATGAGTTATCTGCAAAGGCTCAATTCTTTGTAGTGATTAATATGAAGAGGATATTCAGGATCTGAATCCTAGCTTGATATTATGGTGCAACTTTAGGAATCGTCGAAATAACAAAGCCTCGCAAATCTGACTACTAAAGCGTAAATAAGACGCAGGTGGCCGGTCTCTTCCTCGACCACCAGAAGCTCAAAGACCAAAAGAGAATAGATAATTGCAAAATCAATTCAAAAACTCGAACCCAGAACCCGGCACCACTAAGGGAGTGAGAATGACAATTGCTAGACCGACTCGGGAAGGGTCCTCAAACGCCAGTATCCAGTGGGTCGGTAAATACGACCAAACTCACAAAAATAAAAAAATATTCCGAGCGCTGTTTTTATTATCAAAAACCTCTTTGATAATAAAAATGTTACTATAAGATTAAGGGCGATTTTGGGAGGTTAGAAAACTTCAAAATTTCAACTGTAACCCCTTCCCTACAAGCTGTGGTAGCACTCATCAAGGCCACTTAAAACTCCCTATCAACTAAAAGGTCTCTCATCACTATATTGATGGGTTAAAAGGTGCCTTGGCGCACACTGGACCGGTGATCGCTCCGTAAACAAGTCATTTATTTTAAAAGCGTTAAAAAGTTAAAAGCGTAATATGGTATTCATGACAGTGGTAGGTGAAGTACCCATCACTGTAACCTGCCAGAGATCGCCCCCACCCAAAACTTTAAGCAAAAAGTAGGCAATGAGAGCGCAGTAAAGAAAGTAGTGAGGGTAGACGAAGTAAAAATAGTGCAAGATATACGGCTGCAGTTCCTCCTGCAGGGGGTGGGGCTGGGAGGGTGCACAAAAGCCCTTCCTCCAGGTTAACCTTGCAGCCAGGGCATTATTACCCCTTCTATAAACCATCCACCGGCAGTCGGGGACGCAGGAGTGAAGGAAGTAAACTCACCCAAATAAGCGACATAAATGGCAGGATACTGCGTCGTGAAGTGCGCCGTCGTGATTATCAAGGCGACCAGAGCGACGAGTACAACGAAGGCAATGGAAATAAAAACTTTGACTCGGGTACTCGCATATTCAGGTCCGACTGAAGAGCTGCAAAACAAGGGGGGGTTAAGGGAGCGCGATTTGGCCACTCACCACCAGTAATGTGTTTCCATGGGGAAGGGAGGGGGGATCTTTAGAGAGCGCCTGTCTAAAATTAATCACGGTTGCCAAGGGAAACGAAAACCGGAACCGAATGATGCTGTACATGACTATGATTTCTCCAGAACAACCAGTCGAGCATTCACCTTAAAATCCTTATCCTCCTCTTCTCATTTTCTCACACAGCTGCCCCAATGCAAATGCATCTAACAAAACAACCACCTCTAAACCCACATTCTCATCCGTTATTCTGCTTGGATAACCTAACAGAACTTTACCATACACCTTGCCTACCAGGGCTGTGGAGTCGGAGTCGGTTAAAAACATTCGACTCCTGTTTTTACCATATAAAGATGAACAATCATAGATAGTTGTGTTTTTGAAATTTTCTTTTGGTCGAGAGTAATAAAAATATTTCACATTTTATCTAAATTATATCACTAGATAACTTTTGTAGCGTTGTACGCACATACATTACATGTATATACTATGAGTCTTCTTAGAATCTTCCAAGAAGATTCTTGGAAGAGCTTCCAAAAATGTTTATGAAGAATCGACAATCACCACATAACTTGGCTTTTGTTTGTAAACAACATGGCTGATTCAATATCAAATGCATCGTTTCCAATAAATTCCCTTGAAAAGAACAACTAAATTGCAACTTTCAATGCTAAAATTACTGATATATATATATATATATATATATATATATATATATATATATATATATATATATATATATATATATATATATATATATATATATGTATATATATATATATATTTATGTGTGTGTGTGTGTGTGTGTGTGTAGGTATGTAGAGGTATGCATGATCATAAAAACACGTACTCATTTCTTCCTCTTCTAATGATAAATTAAATTTTAAAAAATATTTAAATCAGATAGAACAAGAAAAGACAAAGCGAATGAAAATCGAGAGGAATGAACCTTTTGATGCAAAATTGAAACATCTAAAAAGGAAATTTTTTCAGCTGTTGAAGAGATACTCAAATATAATCTCTCTTGTAAAATATCACTACATGAGCTTATCCAAACGTACCCTGAAGTTATAAATCTTGCAGCTATGAGAGTAACTGCGTTTCCCCCGACTCAAGTCAGTGTTGAAAATTGATATATGTATTGAAATTTATGAAATCAGATCTTAGAGCTTCAATTAAGCAAGATCTTGCAGATGCTATACGAGGGGCGGTGAATAAGTTTTGCGAATCGGTAGGGCAAAACAGAGGAAGGGAGATGGCTGTTTGTGGAGGTGTTAGGACAAGTTATGACAAGTCAGGGCCTGCAGCCGCACGCTCCTGCCTAGTCTATTTAAGAAGCAGTAGCTGATCGCAGATCGACAGTCACAAATTTTTAACAATGGAGAAGGTTGAGTACCGCGCAGTGATTAAATTTTTGACCAAGGAAGGCAAGAATGCAAAAGAGATCCATGAACGCATGGTTGCAGTGTACACCGACACCGCCCCTTCCTATGCAACTATTGCTCGCTGGAATAGGGAGTTCCGCCATGGTCGTGAGTCCCTTAAAGATGAACCCCCGTCCAGGACGCCCGTCAGACGTGATCAACGAGGACAATGTGGCCCGTGTGGAGGGGATGATCCTCGAAAATCGACGGGTGAAGGTCGAAAAAATCGAGCGAGAATTTGGAATATCACATGTATTTTTTGTTTTTTTCTTTAGAGCCTATCTGGCAACTGCCCCACTTGGGCATAAGTCGCCGGAAATACGACAGCCTAGAACGAGACTACTAAAAAATAAAAATATGAAAACAATGATAAATATTAGAAAAACTTAACAATTAGGAAGCAATCCCCGGCGTCGGGAAAAGGTCCCCCTCACCCCGGTGCAGGAGCGTGCAACCTACAAAAAAAAAGAAATATAGAACCTACTTAAATATAGGGGAGAAGCCCAGCCTCCCCCCAAAGTCAACAAGTCCACAAGTCAATGTACACGAACTCGTCCCAAGCACAAGGGACAGGAGGTAGCGACTCCGCACATCCCGGTACCGGGACAGGTAACGTGCGCGAAGATCACCCAGACTGGGACATTCGACAAGAATGTGCCCAACAGTCGGGGGGACGACGCAGTCGTCACGTAGGGCGCAGGCGAGCGCTCCATCAAATAGCGATGCGTCACACGAGTGTGTCCGATTCGGAGACGACAGAAAGCGAACTGAAGCCGTCGCGGAATTGGGGGATAGGTCCATGGGAACAATTGCGGCGCAATGGCACGCAACTTTAAGTTGCCTTCGACCGTCTCCCATCTTCTTTGCCAAGAAGTCCGAAGAGCTGCCCGTATTCCTGCCATGTAGTCGGTGAGAGGAAGAGCGAAACGCTGGTCCGGTCGAAGAGTCCTCGCGGACTCTTTGGCGCCTTCATCGGCGCGCTCATTCCCCGCAATTCCTACATGTCCAGGAACCCAACAGAAGATAATCTCGACATCCGCCCGGCTCGCCAAAACCGTGGCGTCACGGATTTCGCGAACCAGGGGATGCGGAGATTCCAATGCCCCGAGAACGCTCAGGGCACTTTGTGAGTCGCTATAGAACACAATCCGGTCTCCGAACCGGGCACGTCGCGTAATCTCCCGAACCGAGTGGGGTATTGCAACCAGTTCGGCCGTGAAAACAGACGCAGCGCCTGGCAGAGCCCCGCTGACCTCAAATAGAGGGAACACGGATTGGAAGCCGACCCCCTCTTGGGACTTGGAGCCATCCGTATACACTGGCACGGTTCCAGCGTGACACGAGATGGGCTCCAAAAAGGTCGAACGCAATACTCCGGGCGCCGTACAAACTTTGGGAGCAGAGGCGTGGCGACAAATAGCCAAATGTGGTACCCTCCAGGATGGCGTCCTGGGCAGAACCAGGGGCGCCATCGGTCCGAGAGATATATCTATCTCTCGAGGGAGTTTCCTGGCCATAAACCCAAAGGGATTAGGGTATGACTGGGGTCTCTCGGCGCTATAGGTACCGTCGAGATCAGCTGCGGATGCAGTGAGAGCTGTTGGCGACTGAGGGAGGCGCCAGGCTGGCGCGTACAGGTGCGTGATGCACTGCACGCGGCGCAGGGCAAGTGGCATCTCCCCAGCATCGACCAACAGGCTCTCAATGGGGGAAGTGCGGAAGGCACCGGTCACAAGGCGAAGGCCAGTGTGGTGAATCGAGTCCACCTTCCGCAATAAACGCTCGCCTGCGGATGCATAAAACTCGCATCCGTAGTCGAACTTCGAACGAACAAAGGATCGATTAAAAAGTAGGCCAGTAGCCCTATCAGCGCCGAACGTCACGGAAAGAAGAATATCCATCGCGCGGGTACAAGAGACCCTAAGGTGCGAATATGAGCCGCCCAGGTGAGGCGTCGGTCGAATACAAGACCAAGGAAACGGTGCCAAAGAAAACCGAAACCTGTGCACTTCGGCATAGCGAGAGACGCGGTTCAATGCCTGTTGGAGACGAGGCTCCATAGTTGGCATCTGGGCCGCGCCAAAAGAGATCGAAAGGTCGTCCACGTAGAGCGTAGCGAGAACATCTTCCGGCAGCACCGAGGTGATGCCGTTGATGCTCAGGGCAAAGAGTGTGACACTGAGGACACTTCGATGCGGGACACCCTCTTCCTCCTCCTTTAGGCCGGAGAGGCCTCCCCACACCCGTACGCGGAATCGACGATCTCGCAAAAATTCAGATATAAAAATTGGGAGGCGTCCCCTCGCCCCCATCGTGTGGAGAGTCTCCATGATACCGTATCGCCATACGGTATCATAGGCCTTCTCCAGATCGAAAAACACCTTGGTGTAGTGCCGTCTACGAAGGAAGGCATAGCACACGGCATTTTCAAGGCGGAACAGAGCATCCGACGTGAAGTGGAACTTGCGGAAGCCGCACTGTGCAGAAGACAGATGGCCTCCGCTGTCCAGAGAAAAGGCTAATCTAACATTTACCAATTTCTCCTTCAACTTGCACACGCAAGAGGTTAGAGAGATTGGGCGGAAACCGGTCGGAGTAGAGTGATCTCTCCCCGGCTTGCGAAAGGCGAGCACAGTAGCGATTCGCCAGGAATCTGGGAGAAGACCCTCCACCCAGATCCTGTTGAACAAATCTAACAGAAAGGCCATGCCTCACTCACCCAGGTGTCGAAGCATGGCGTACCGGACATCGTCCGGACCATGGGCGGTGTCCGCGCACGAAACAAGAGCGGGGCGCAACTCACTCACATTGAACCTGTCGTTGAAGAGTTAGCCGCCTCTGGAGGTAAAGTCCAGCCGGCGGCCTTCCGCGAAATCACGACGTGCAATGAATGCTGGCGGAGCAGCATCACGGCAAGAGAATGCGGAAAAAGCGGTCGCGAAGGATTCCGCCACGGACGCGGGGTCCGAGATTGCGGTCCCATTCTCCTGGAGAAGGGCAGGGGGGTCCTGCGAGAACTTGCCCCAAATCCTTTTGACTCGCTTCCACACCTCTGCTAAAGGTGTCTTCCCGGTAAGTGAAAACACGTATGCCCGCCAAGAATACCGGCCGGCGTGATTCTAAATATACCGGAACCTAGCGCTTATAGCGCATGTAGGCATAACGCTTCTGTTTCAGGGCCGTCTCACACTCGACGACCATGGGAGTGGTCGGCATGCCAAACATCCAGAAGTTCTAAGAATAGTGGTCAGGCTCGCGGCGATGAGGTTGCCGGAGAACTCAACGGCCTCATCCACCGACCTAAACTCCTCGACTGAGATAGAGAATTCTGTCATTTCCTGAAATGCAGGCCACCAGGCCCGCGCCAAGCACCCCCGAGGTGGGCTCTCAGGCGGCAGTTGCCCTGAAAATGATATTTGAATGGAAAAGTGATCACTACCATGGGGGTCATCGATCACCCGCAATCAAAATCAGGCTGTGCATCCGAAGAGCATAAAGATAGGTCAAGGCAAGAAAATGAAGCGGTTATCGGAGAGTGATGCGTAAACTCATCCACGTTAAGGACACCGATCTCAAGCTCTTCGATCAGATCGACAAGGTCTTGTCCCCTGGGATTTATTGAGTAATCTCCACAGAGAGGATGCCTGCCGTTCAGATCTCCAAGCAAGAGAAAGGGCCTCGGCAACCATGCCACGACGCGGCGGAAGTCCCCCGCGTCCAAGTCAGCTGAGGCTGGAATGTACGCAGAAATCAGAGTATACCTCCTATCCAGGTGCAGCTGCACAGCCACTGCCTGAAAGGAGGTATTTAAAGAGAAAGAAAGAACGGAGACATCATGCCGGGTGTAAACCGCTCATCCCCCAGCCCGGCCACCCCGTCATGGTGGGGTCGCAAGACCCTTATATCCCGGGAGGGCGGGCAAGGGGCACGCGCCTAGCATGGTCTCCTGCAAAAAGATGGCTAACGGGGAACGGGACGATACGAGCCTCTGCAGCTCCTCCCAGTTGGCCCGGAGTCGACGGCAATTCCATTGAAGGAATATGCCCTCCAGGCCTAGCTCGGAGGAGACGCGGGGGCCCTCCTCAAAGAGAAGTCCCTCACGGGAATGGCCGTACGCTCCCGGAGGCAGAACCCCGGGCGCTGTCGCCTTCGAGGGCTTATTGGGGAAGGTTGGCTCGACATGCGAGTCTTTTCCTCCCTCCGCCTCGAAACCTTAGGCGGGCGTTGCGGCTTCTGAGGTTGGGGGCCCTCTTTTCGAGGAACGACCGTCTCCGAGCGACTCGCTCCACCACTAGGCGTGGGCGAAGAAGCCGAAGCTCCTTTCTTGCTATCCTCCTTTCGGGGAACAGCTTTAGGAACCCCTGAAGATAGCCTAGCGACCAACTTCAGGGGTGTTGCCTCCTGTGAGTCTAACGACTCGGTGGAGGCGCGTGGCCGTTTCACCTTACGGGAGCCCGCAGAAGGGCTCCGAATGGGCACGGAAACAACCGTGCTCGTTGGCCTGGATGGGCCAGGAGCAGAGGGTGCTTTTCTCACTATTGAGGCATATGACGTCCCACGCAGAGCCTGGCGCGCCAGGACCAAGTCCTTAGCCTCGCAGCCTGAACGGCCAGGATTTCTTTCTCAAGGAGATATGCACCATATTGCTTCGAAGAAGCAGGGTGCGGCTCTCCGTAATTGACACACTTGGCCACACACTATTTGGACTTATCGTGTGCGGCCTTGGAGCAATTTACACAAACTTCGGGTGACCCGGAATTTGCACGTCTACAAGAACGATTCGTATGGCCGAAGCGGTGACAGTAATAGCACCGCCGCGGCAGTGGCACGATTTTTTTTTTTTTTTAAAGAGCTCATCTGGCGACTGCCTACTTGGGCATTAGTCACCGTATTAAAACTGGCCTAGTTCTAGGCTACTTTAAAATAAAATTAAAGGAAGGAAAGGAAGCAAGCTGGTGCGTCGGGGAGAGGTACCCCCGGCGCAGGAGCGTGCAACTAAAGGAAAAAAAACAAATGCAAAAAACAAAACAAAAAAAACTTGCTTAAATAATAGGGAGAAGGCCGGCCTTCCCCAAGAAGTAAACAGGTCCACAAGTCAATGTGCACGAATCTGTCCCGAGTACAAGGGACAGGCGGTAGCGACCCCGCCCATCCCGGTACCGGGACAGGTATCGTGCGCGAAGATCACCCAGACTGGGACATTCGACAAGAATGTGCCGAACAGTCTTTGGGACGACGCAGTCGTTGCAATAGGGCGCTGGCGAGCGCTCCATCAAATAGCGATGCGTCACACGAGTGTGTCCGATTCGGAGACGACAGAAAGCAACCTGAAGCCACCGTGGCATTGGGGGATAGGTCCATGGGAACAATTGCGGCGCAATGGCACGCAACTTTAAGTTGCCTTCGACCGTCTCCCATCTTCTTTGCCAAGAAGTCCGAAGAGCTGCCCGTATTCCTGCCATGTAGTCGGTGAGAGGAAGAGCGAAACGCTGGTCCGGTCGCAGAGTCCTCGCGGACTCTTTGGCGCCCTCATTCCCCGCAATTCCTACATGTCCAGGAACCCAGCAGAAGATAATCTCGACATCTGCCCGGCTCGCCAAAACCGTGGCGTCACGGATATCGCGAACCAGGGGATGCGGAGATTCCAATGCCTCGAGAGCACTCAGGGCACTTTGTGAGTCGCTATAGATCACAATCCGGTCTCCGAACCGGGCACGTCGCGTAATCTCCCGTACCAAGTGGTGTATTGCCACCAGCTCGGCCGTGAAGACAGACGCAGCGCCTGGTAGAGCCCCGCTGACTTCAAACAGAGGGGATACGGCGTGGAAGCCGACCCCCTCTTGGGACTTGGAGCCATCCGTATACAACGCTGGAACCGTGCGAGTGTATACGGAGGCAGTCTCACGAATGCCTTCACGCGGTAGCGGTACCAACCGGCACGCACCGACTAAGGGAGCCTTGACCGCCCCATGCTCGGCCAGCTCTAAGGTGATGTCCTCAATGGAGTAGTCAACGAGTTCCCTCGCATAAACTACTCCTTTCACAAAGTTCATGGTAGAGTGCGGCGTCACACTCACTGGGGTGCCATGAAGTGTACGAAGAGCACTTATCTTGGCCGCCTCGGCGGGATTCGCCGCATTCGCCAGAAGGCTCCCGTCCGAGAAACGGGTCACCTTGGGCTCTCTACCAATTGCCCGTGCTAATCCTCTCCTCTGATGGATCATGTTGTCTTGGCCAACATGGTGCCATCAGTGGATCGAATAACGAGGAAGCGTTTGAAGCCAGCGGGCTCGAAAACGCCAGGTAACCTCTGAATGAGGGGTCCCCGATGTCATCGAGGCTCTGCCATATGAATTTGGTCTTAATCAGGGGCTCTGTAACCGGGAGGGCAGAGGGGTAGGATGTGCCGATCTTGGCTGGGTCACTTGCCAAAGTGGCAGCAGACCCATCCATCCCCATAGCCCCCGTAGACAGAGAGGAGCTCCGAGTCTTCTTTGTCTTTTTAGCCTTTTTCTTTTTTGGAGAGGAGGGCGAGGAATGAACCCGCTTCTCACCTCCACCGGAAGGAGCCCCCAGGCTAGACCTGGCTGAGACCCTTCTCCGAAATGGATAAGGTCCTGGTAGTCGTAGGGGCACCAGTCGGAGAAGATCCCTCCCCTCCTTATACTCCCTCGGAAACCTTAGCCTTTTGAGGAGGACCTTGCATAGGGGCGGATTCTGGCACCGAGCCCGGATTACCACCTATGGAAGGTCCTACCGTCTGAGGCTGGGTTGCCTCAAGAACCATGTCTACCTCAGGGAGGGCCTCCAGTTGGCCATCCCTCCCCCCAAGACATCTCAGGTCCCCTTGGCAGTATCTTCACTAGTCTTGTGTGGGGAGGCACAGGCCTTGACCCCGGCAAGGTTCAATATTCTTGCCAGCAGGTCTTTTGAGGGAAGCAGCGAAGGGGCCTGGCTTCCCTCTCCCCCCTAAGGGAGTTTGCCTACCGAGCCGCTTCGATGTGGAGCGGCTGGCTGAGGGCTGCCTGCTGGCTTTCTTGGCAGTCCCCTTGAAAAGAACAGAGGGAACTGCCGCTGGAAAAAGGGAGGTGCCCGAAAGCACCTCCAGAGAAGGGGGTGAGGGGAAGTCCTCTACACCCGTAGGCGTAGGAGAGGAGTAAGCCTCCTTTCCGTTTAGAGAGATATGGAGTCTCCCATGCGCAAGCACACGGGAGGGACCTCCATTTTTTAGGTGGAGCTGCCCGAGGGCGGCTCCGTTTATGACACAGGGGAAGCTGAGGGTTGGGTTATTTTTTTTATTTTCATCATTGGGCATGTTAAAAACCAACCACCTCAGACCGGAGCTCAGGGGTTAGGGAACTTTGTCCCCTCCTCCCTCAGCCCCGATCCGGGACGGTTGGCTGAGAAGAAGGTCAGCATCTACCCTGTGAAATTAGAGGCTGGCCAGAGAAAGCTGTGGGAGAGGTCGTTTGAAAAGCGACGAAGTAGGGGAGAAATACAGGCTATCTGAAGGAAGGAAGGGAGGCTAAACTGGGGCCGGAATGAGCGCTGGATCCAGTCAGCACGGCGGCCAGGATGGCAAATCGCCCTCCCCTTACGGGGGAATATCACATGGAAGTGTTATCAACATCATCCACGACAATTTGGACCGTTGGGTCCCTAGAAACCTCACGCCCCATGATCAACTTCAACGTCGTCAAAGTCATCAAGGACAGAGTTGCACAAGCTGCCCTGCGCGAGTGCGGATTCGAGGAGCTCAACCATCCCCCCCACAGTGTAGATCTGGCCCCTAGCGACTACTTTTTATTCGCCAGCTCAAGGCTGTACTGCGTGGACACCGGTTTGCAGACGATGAAGATGTCCAGCTCGCCGTCCACGAGTGGATTGAACAGCAGTTGGGAGATTTCTGGTTGTCTGGAATTCGAAGCCTCAGGGACAAGTGGCGCAAGTGCATTGAAGTCGAGGGTAGTTATATTGAAAAATAATAAAACACTTTTCCTCATATCTCGTTTCCTTATATCCGAATTGCAAAACTTATTGACCACCCCTCGTATTATTCCTAAAAAATAATTGATAAATTTTTATTCCTTTGTTTATTCATAAAAATTTGTATACCTATGTATGTTTATTTTTTTATGTTTTATGCAGATATATATTAGGATATATTTTCTTTTAAATTTTCCTTTTAATTATGCATAGCATGATTTTTTTTCTTTTCAACTGTCGTAAAACTGAATTTGGTTTTCTTTTAAAAATAAAATTTCCATATGGTAAAATTTAGTTTATTCAACCACTTAAGGTGATAATTTATATAATATGAGTTGAAAAAATAGCCAGATGATAAACTCAATAAAGAGGGAAAGCAATCATCATAGTTTTCATGCAATAAAGAATTTTAAAGGTAATTAAATAAAACCCAGAGACGGAATCGAACTATTGAAAATCTAAGGAGTCGGGGTTTTAGACTACCCACTCCACAGCCCTGCTGCCTACAGCAGTAGGACTAATTACCCTCTAGTTCTTGCATTTCACCTTTCTCCCATTCATTCTTACACAACGACACTATCGTAGCATTCTTCACCCCCACCCCCAACTAAACCATCAGTTACTACATCTACTTTAGTTGCATCCTCATTTTTCATACTTCCCACAGCAATGAGTAAAAAGGGATCCTATTAAGATATATACTCACACTTTCCTGCAGTGGGGACATCTCGCCAAGGCATTATTCAGAGTATTGAACTAAAAAGAAACATGAAGTTAATTATTTGGAGGGATGTGTTTAAACGCTAAAAATAAGGTTAGAACAATTATCAACAAAGAAACAATTGAGGACAACAGCGTATCTGCTAATGGGCAGCGAGCTAAAGTAACTAAGCAGCAGATGACACAATAACTCCATATAGACGACATGCAATGGATTATTATTTATTTTTTTTTGGTTAAGGGGCTATCTGGCGACTGCCAGATAGCCGTAAACAAACAGCCTAGTTCTAGGGCTACTTCAAAATAATTCAACAGGAAACAACAATAAAAAGAAATAACAATAACAAAGCAAAAACAAAAAGATAACAAAAACAACAACAACAATAAAACCGGGTTAAATGAAAGGGAGAAGGCCGGCCTCCACCAAAAAGTCAATAAGTCCACCAGTCTTGGTGCACGCACTCGTCCCGAGTACAAGGGACAGGCGGTAGCGACCCCGCCCATCCCGGTACCGAGACAGGTATCGTGCGCGAAGATCACCCAGACTGGGACATTCGACAAGAATATGCCAAACAGTCTGGGGGACGACGCAGTCGTTGCAATAGGGCGCAGGCGAGCGCTCCATCAAGTAGCGATGCGTCACACGAGTGTGTCCGATTCGAAGACGACAGAAAGCAACCTGAAGCCGCCGCGGCATTGGGAGATACGTCCATGGGAACAGTCGCGGCGCAATGGCACGCAACTTTAAGTTCCCTTCGACCGTCTCCCATCTTCTTTGCCAAGCAGTCCGAAGAGCTGCCCGTATTCCTGCCATGTAGTAGGTGTGAGGAAGAGCGAAATGCTGGTCCGGTCGCAGAGTCCTCGCGGACTCTTTGGCGCCCTCATCGGCGCGCTCATTCCCCGCAATTCCTACATGTCCAGGAACCCAGCAGAAGATAATCTCGACATCTGCCCGGCTCGCCAAAACCGTGGCATCACGGATATCGCGAACCAGGGGATGCGGAGATTCCAATGCCCCGAGAGCACTCAGGGCGCTTTGTGAGTCGCTATAGATCACAATCCGGTCTCCGAACCGGGCACGTCGCGTAATCTCCCGTACCGAGTGGTGTATTGCCACCAGCTCGGCCGTGAAGACAGACGCAGCGCCTGGTAGAGCCCCGCTGACTTGAAACAGAGGGGATACGGCGTGGAAGCCGACCCCCTCTTGGGACTTGGAGCCATCCGTATACACTGGCACGGTTCCAGCGTGACACGATGTGTGCTCCAAAAAGCTCGAACGCAATACTCCCGGCGCAGTACAAGCTTTGGGAGCAGAGGCGTGGCGACAAATAGCCAAATGTGGTACCCTCCAGGGTGGCGTCCTGGGCAAAACCAGGGGCGCCACCGGCCCAAGAGCGATATCTACCTCTCGAAGGAGTTTCCTGGCCCTAAACCCCAAAGGCTTAGGGTATGACTGGCGTCTCTCGACGGCATAGGCACCATCGAGATCAGTTGCGGATGCAGTGAGAGCTGTTGGCGACTGAGGGAGGCGCCGGGCTCGCGCGTACAGTCGAGTGATACACTGCAAGCGGCGCAGAGCAAGTGGCATCTCCCCAGCATCGACCAACAGGCTCTCAATGGGGGAAGTGCGGAAGGCACCGGTCGCAAGGCGAAGGCCGGTGTGGTGGATCGAATCCACCTTCCGCAATAAACGCTCGGCTGCGGATGCATAAAACTCGCATCCGTAGTCGAGCTTCGAACGAACAAAGGATCGATAAAAAAGTAAGGCAGTAGCCCTATCAGCGCCCCAAGCGCTGAACGTCACAGAACGGAAAATGTCCATGGCGCGGGTACAAGAGACCCTAAGGCTGCGAATATGAGCCTCCCAGGTGAGGCGTCGGTCGAATACAAGACCAAGGAAACGGTGCGACTCAACCACATCCAGGCGCACCCCATTAAGAAACAAATCTGGGTCGGGGTGAAGCCGTGGATGGCTGCAGAAGTGCACCACCTTAGTTTTGGCCAAAGAAAACCGAAACCTGTGCGCTTCGGCATAGCGAGAGACGCGGTTCAATGCCTGTTGGAGTCGACGCTCCAGAGTTGGCATCTGGGCCGCGCCAAAAGAGATCGAAAGGTCGTCCACGTAGAGCGTAGCGAGAACATCTTCCGGCAGCACCGAGGTGATGCCGTTGATGCTCAGGGCAAAGAGTGTGACACTGGGGACACTTCCCTGCGGGACACCCTCTTCCTGCTCCTTTGGGCCGGAGAGGGCTCTATCCACCCGTACGCGGAATCGACGATCTCGCAAAAATTCAGATATAAAAATTGGGAGGCGTCCCCTCGCCCCCATCGTGTGGAGAGTCTCCATGATACCGTATCGCCATGCGGTATTATAGGCCTTCTCCAGATCGAAAAAGACCGTGGCGTAGTGCTGTCTACGAAGAAAAGCCTCGCAGACGGCATTTTCCAGTCGGAGCAGAGCATCCGACGTGCAGTGGAACTTGCGGAAGCCGCACTGTGCGGAAGACAGATGGCCTCCGCTGTCCAGAAAAAAGGCTAATCTAACATTTACCAATTTCTCCATCAACTTGCACACGCAAGAGGTTAGAGAGATTGGGCGGAAACCGGTCGGAGTAGAGTGATCTCCCTCCGGTTTGCGAAAGGCAAGCACAGTAGCGATTCGCCAGAGGTCTGGGAGAAGACCTTCCACCCAGATCCTGTTGAACAAATCTAACAGAAAGGCCATGCCTCGCTCACCCAGTTGTCGACGCATGGCGTACGGGACATCGTCCGGACCATGGTCGGTGTCCGCGCACGAAGCGAGAGCGGAACGCAACTCGCTTACAGTAAACTTGTCGTTGAAGGGTTCTCCGCCTCTGGAGGTAAGGTCCAGCCGGCGGCCTTCCGCGACATCACGACGTGCATTGAATGCTGGCGGAGTAGCATCACGGCTAGAGAATGCAGAAAAAGCGGCCGCTAAGGATTCCGCCACGGACGCGGGGTCCGAGATTGCGGTCCCATTCTCCTGGAGAATGGGAGGGGGGTCCTGCGAGAACTTGCCCCGAATCCTTTTGACTCGCTTCCACACCTCAGCTAAAGGGGTCTTCCCGTTAAGTGAAGACACGTATGCCCGCCAAGAAGAGCGGCGGGCGTGCTTCGAAATATACCGGAACCTAGCCCTAGCCCGACGAAATTCAGCGACAGTGAAATCGTTCGGGCGGCGCTTATAGCGCATGTAGGTATAACGCTTCTGTTTGAGGGCCGTCTCACACTCGGCTGACCACCATGGGAGTGGTCGGCGTGCAAAACGGCCAGACGTCCTAGGAATAGTAGTCAGGCCCACGGCGATGAGGTTGCCGGAGAAGAACTCAACGGCCTCATCTACCGACCTAAACTCCTCGACTGAGATAGACAATTCAGTCATTTCCTGAAATGCAGGCCACCGCGCCCGCGCCAAGCACCACCGAGGTGGTCTCTCAGGCGGCAGTTGCCCTGAAAATGATATTTGAATGGGAAAGTGATCACTACCATGGAGGTCATCGACCAGCCCCCAATCAAAATCAGTCTGTGCATCCGAAGAGGACAAAGATAGGTCAAGGCAAGAAAGTGAAGCGGTTCTCGGACAGTGATGCGTAAACTCATCCACGTTTAGGACACCCATCTCAAGCTCTTCGATCTGATCGGCAAGGACTTGTCCCCTGGGATTTATGGAGTAATCTCCCCAGAGAGGATGCCTGCCGTTCAGATCTCCAAGCAAGAGATAGGGCCTCAGCAACCGTGCCACGACGCGGCAGAAGTCCCCCGCGTCGAAGTCAGCTGACGGTGGAATGTAGGCAGAAATGATAGTATACCTCCTATCCAGGTGCAGCTGCACAGCCACTGCCTGAAAGGAGGTATCTAAAGTGAAAGGAAGAACGGAGACATCATGCCGGGTGTAAACCGCGCATCCCCCAGCTCGGCCATCCCGCGGTGGTGGGGTCGCAAGACCCTTGTACTCCGGGAGGGAGTACAAGGACGAAGCGGTGAAAGTAATAGCACCGCCGCGGAAGTGGCACGAATGCCTTCACGCGGTAGCGGTACCAACCGGCACGCACCGACTCAGGGAGCTTGTCACAGTCGAACGTGACGAAGAGTGTAGGGGTGGGTCTCGAGGCCCCTCCCTGTTTTCTCATCACACGTTCGACTTTGACCGCCCCATGGTCGGCCAGCTCTAGGGTGATGTCCTCAATGGAGTAGTCAATGAGTTCCCTCGCATAAACTACTCCTTTTACAAAGTTCATGGTAGAGTGCGGCGTCACACTCACCGGGGTGCCATGAAGTGTCCGAAGAGCACTTATCTTGGCCGCCTCGGCGGGATTCGCCACATTCGCCAGAAGGCTCCCGTCCGAGAAACGGGTCACCTTCGGCTCTCTACCAATTGCACTAGCTAATCCTCTCCTCTGATGGATCATGTTGCCCTTGGATAACATGGTGCCATCAGTGGAGCGAATAACGAGGAAGTGTTTGAAGCCAGCGGGCTCGAAAACGCCAGGTAACCTCTGAATGAGGGGCCCCGATGTCATCGAGGCTCCGCCCTGTGCACTCTTGGTCTTAGTCAGGGGCTCCGCACACGGGGGGGGGGGGGTAGAGGGGCTGGATGTGCCGATCTTGGCTTGGTCACCTACCAAAGTGGCAGCAGACCTATCCGTCCCCGCAGCCCCCGCGGATGGAGAGGAGCCCCGAGTCTTCTTTGTCTTTCTAGTCTTTTTTCTTTTTTGGAGAGGAGGGCCGGGAATGAACCCGCTTCTCACATCCGCCGGCAGAAGCCCCCATGCCAGATGGGCCGGCCTCAGCCAGGTCCCTCTCCGAAATGGAGAAGTTCCTGGTAGTCGTGGGGGCACCTGTCGCAGATCCCTCCCCTCCTTGTATTGCCTCGGAGCCCTCAGCCGTTTGAGGGGGACCTTGCATAGGGGCGGACTCGGGTTCGGTGCTTGGCGCCGAGCCCGGATTCCCCCCCATGGAAGGCCCTACCGTCTGAGGCTGGGTCTCCTCAAGGACCATGTCTATCACAGGAGGGGCCTCCAGTTGGCCATCCCCTCCCAGGACATCGCAGGTCCCCTTGGCAGCGTCAAGAGTCATTTGTGGGGAGGCACAAGCCTTAACCCCGGCAAGGTTTAATATCCTTGCCAGCAGGTCTTTTGAGGGAAGCGACCGAAGGGGCCTGGCTTCCCTCTCCCCCCTAAGGGGGTTTGCCCTACCGAGCCGCTTACAAGAAGGGCGGTCGGCAATGGGCTGCCTGCTGGCTTTCTTGGCAGTCCCCTTATAAAGAAAAGGAGGGACTGCCGCTGGAAATAGGGAGGTGCCCGAAAGCACCTCCAGAGAAGGGAGTGAGGGGAAGTCCCCTACACCCGTAGGCGTAGGAGAGGAGTAAGCCTCCTCTCCGGTTAAAGAAGTATGGAGGGTCCCCTGCGCAAGCACAAGGCGGGGGGGACCTCCATTTTTTTGGTGGAGCTGCCCGAGGGCGGCTCCGTTGTTCTTGGGGAAGTTGGGTTTTTTTTTTTATTCTCATCATTGGGCATGGTGACCCTCTTATTTACACGGGACGCAACAGCTCACCACCTCTCACAGTTGCCCGCACTGCAAGAGGTGCTTGCAGGCCCGGCAGAGCCAGGCGCCGCCATTTGGGACCACCCCTCCCGCCTGGTGCCTGGCAGTCCATCGGCAATGGCGGCTCCACCTTAGACACGGCGTAAAAATGATAGATTTTGAAGACGAGAGGAAAAGGGATGTGAGGAAGGTATGGGTGGGGATGAAGCAGGTAGTTAAAAACCAGCCACCCCAGACCGGAGCTCAGGGGTTAGGGAACATTGTCCCCCACCCCCTCAGCCCCGATGCGGGACGGTTGGCTGAAAGGAAGGTCAACATCTACCCTGTGAAATTAGAGGCTGACCAGAGAAAGTTGTGGGAGAGGTTGTGTGAAAAGAGAGGAAACAAGTGTTTTGAAGGAAGGAAGAGAGGCTAAGCTGGGGCCGGACGGGGTGCTGAGTCCCGTCAGCACGGCGGCCAGGATGGCAAATCGCCGCGCCCCTTACGGGGGCAACAATACAATGAATGCAAAGAGAGACGAGAACTGCCAAGGTCACTCAAGGGAGTGGTGAACTTGGAACTAGTATAAATGTGTAATATAACTTCTCAGAACCAGCTCAACTTCCGCAATGACGCTCCAGCCCTTTCCAAATGAGGATGGGGGGGGGGGGGGAGTTCGACTATGAGCCACCTAGGAGAGGGAAAATTTAAAGTCTCCGTGGATGCATCTAACAGACCAACCAAGCCCAACTCCAGTTTTGCCCCTTTACTCCTGCACAACAAAACGGACGCAACTAACCCACGATGGCACTCATTACAAAAGACAATATATTTTTTTTTTTTACAACGGCAAAAAGCAAACAAACTCGTCGAGTGGACGCTCCTCTGTTCCGACATTTTCAAAAGGGAGGCCTCTAGAATGGCAGAGTAATTTGAGGGGGATAGGAACCAGTAAGGACCGCAACTCTCTTGAACGTAACTTTCTAGAGATTCTGGTCGCGATGGCCGAATTCAATGGTTCTCAGCTGCTATAGTCCATGGTGACTATTTGGGTGGTCCACAAGACGTTCGCTATATTGGGTAATATAGGAGATTGGTGCACATTTTGAAATAAGGAGGGGGGGCAATTATAAGTCAAATTTCTAAGTTGAATTATATCAATGGATTTAACAAATTTTATAATAATCGTTTCCTTCGTTTACCTAAAAATATTAATTTCACTTAATATATTTATTTTATTCATTTTGTTTTATTGAATGAATGATTATTTTAATTATATATCGACAAGTATATATTTATTAATATATTTCATTGCCTTGCCCGCAGGTCTAAATCAATGGCAATGGCAAGCGCAAGTATTCAGAAGACTACATTAAATTCGTCTTCCTCTCTCCCAAAATGGTAGGGACCTACTACAGGGAATTATTTGTTAAGTCTTGGGAATGAATGAGTTACTAAGGCAAGGTCAGCTTAGGCTCCATCTCCCAAAGAGTGCCTCGAATTTGTTGCCAAAGGATATCATTTGGCGCGGCACTTATCAACTCCCAAGCGGCACATTCTAGGAAAAGAGCACCAATGCAAGCTTTGCCACACACAAAGAAACACAGGCCAAGAAGCCTCATACAATCGATGAGCAACATGCGCTAGCGTGTGCAAAAGAAATGGCGAGGCTTGATGTGGGTGAGGATGCATTTTTATTTTACATTTTCAGAGCCCATCGGGCGGCTGCCCTCTAGGGTAAAAGCCGCCGTAATCAAGCTACAGCCTAATAATAGGATAGATTAAAAATACAAGTAAAATATGTAAAAAAAAAAAGAAAAGAAAGATAAACAAAGGGTGAGGATGCAGCACAGAAGCTAAATGGTATATCAATATCTAATGACATGGTATCAAAAGGATAAGTTAAATTTCATAAAAATCAGTGAACAAAGTGTGAATGAAATAAAGAATTTTCCATTGTTTGCCAAACAGTTGGATGAATCAAATGATGTATCGATGTCCTCTCCGCTATTGGCGTTTGTACGACTTTTTTGGGATTGGGGAAATTTAACAGTGCACAATCGATGCTAGGCTCAATTGTTAATCGGAGGTCACTGTTTCATTCACAGAAGCAATGGCATGAAAAAGACTGCTCAGGGTATGACGGGTGTCTCTCGGCGACATGGGCACCGACGAGATCAGCTGAAAATGCAGTGAGAGCCGTTGGCGACTGAGGGAGGCGCTAGGCTCACGCGTATAGGCGAATAGTGCCCTGTGCACGGCGCAGAGCGAGTGGCATCTCCCCAGCATCGACAAGTATACTCTCAATGGGGGACGTGCAGAAGGCACCGGTCGCCAGGCGGAGGCCGGTGTGGTGGATCGAGTCCTCTTTTCCGCAAAGGGCTTGTGGATGCCTACAATTCGCATCCGTAATCAAGCTTCGAAATAACAATATTTTCATTATATATATATATATATATATATATATATATATATATATATATATATATATATATATATATATATATATATATATATATACACATACACATATATACATATATATACACATACACATACATATATATACATATATATATATACATATATATATATATATATACATATATATATACATATATATATATATATATATATATATATATATATATATATATATATATATATATATATATATATATATATATATATATATAGCGCCCATCTCCCGAGGGCGTACAAAGGCAGGAGTCTCCGAAATTAAAGTAAAACAAAAGCAAGAAACAAACGAAAAATAGTAAAGCAAAAGCAAGAATAAGTAAACACGTTTCATGCAACCAACACCAAAGAGGGTCAAATAAAATGTAGGCCAGCCTGCTCCAAGAACTCAGATAGGCCGCAGATTTGTGTGAAAGAACTGGTCCTGAGTACAAAGATGGGCGAAGATCACCCAAACTGGAACGTTCAAAAACAAGGTCTGCTGACCAAAGAGTCGCGTGCTCTCACTTTTCAAAACTTTCAATAATTCCCTGACTAACCATGGGAAGACCTTGGCAGTTATATTATTCGAAAGAGAATGTAAAAAATCACAAGAATGTCAAATTTCGTTAGAATCGGCCAAATAGTTATGATGTTATTGTCAAGACAAAATAATTCCCAGGTTAATCTTCGGAGGACTTTCACAATTATATTATAAAAGAAAATGTAAAGCAACACAAGGGGTTCAAATTTCGTTAGAATCGCCCGAATAGTTATGATGTTATTGTCAAGACAAAATAATTCCCAGGTTAATCTTCGGAGGACTTTGACAATTATATTATTAAAAAGAAAATGTAAAGCAACACAAGGGGTTCAAATTTCGTTAGAATCGCCCAAATAGTTATGATGTTATTGCCAAAACAAAATAATTACCGGGCTAAACTTGGGAGGACTTTGGAAATTATATCACTCTAAAGAGAATGTAAAACAACATAGGAGGTTCAAATTTCGTTAGAATGATCCGAATACTCGTGCTTAAGTAATTAAAAAAAAAAAGCAAAACGGGAACAGACCAACATAGGGAGATGTAGAGTCACTCGCAACTAAAAATTCGCCGAACAATCTGGGGGACAACGCAGTGGTCGCAATAATGCGCAGGCGATCGATCCATCAAATGGCGGTTCACCCGCGAGTGTGTCCAATTCAGAGACGACAGAAAGAACCTGAAGCCGTCGCGGCATTGGGGGTTAGGTTCATAAAACAGTCGCGACGCAATGGCAAGCAGCTTTAAGTTCCCCTCGACCGTTTCCCACCTTCTTTACCAGGCAATCCAGAAGACTGCCCTGATTCTTGCCATGTAGTAGGTGCGAGGAAGAGGCCAACGCTCGTCGGGTTGCCATTCCTCGCGGATTCTTTGGCGCGGTCATTCCCAGCAATTCTCACGTGTCCAGGAACCCAGCACAAGATAATCTCAACATCCGCTTGTGGCATCACGAATCTGTGAAGCAGGGTATGTGGATATTCCAATGGACCAAGAGCATTTAAGGCGCTTTGTGAGTTCCTAAAGCTCACAATCCGGTCTTTGAACCACGCACGAAGCATTATCTCCCGTACAAAGCGATGTAATGTAACCAGCTCGTGCGTAAAAACAGACGCAGCACCTCGTAGTGGCAGGCTGACTTCAAACAAGAATTGATACGGCGTTGAAACTACCCACTCCCGGGACTTGGAACCATCCGTATACATTAGCACGGATCTAGCGTGACACGAAGTGTGCTTCAAAAAGGTATAAAACAATACTCGCGGCGTAGTGGAAGCCTTGGGAGCAGAGGCGTGACAGCAAATAGTGAAAGGTGGTACCCTCCAGGGTGGTATCCTGAGGAGAACCACAGGGGCCACAGAGAGTTCTCAGAGTTTCCAAGCCCTAAACCCAAAGTGCTTAGGGAATGCCAGGCGTCTCTCAGCGGCATCGGCACCGTCGAGATCAGATGCAGATGCAGTGAGGGTTGTTGGCGATTGAGGGAGGCGCCGGGCTCGCGCATACAGGCGCATAATGCAGCGCGCACGGACCAGAGCGAGTGGCATCTCCCCAACATCGACAAGTAGGTTCTCGATAAGGGAAATGCGGAAGGCATCGGTCGTCAGGTAGAGTTCGCCTTTCGCAATACTATCTCGTTAGCGGATACATAAAACTCTCATCCGTAGTCAAGCTTCGAACGAACAAAGGATCGATAAAAAAAAGTAATGCAGTAGCCTTATCAGCGCCCCAGGCCCTGAATGTCATGTAACAAGGTAAGGCGACGGTAAAAAAAAAAAAAGTTCGGGTCGGACTGGAGCCATGGATAGCAGCACTGAATGCACTACATTAGTCTTGACTAAGTAAAACAGAAGCCTGTGCGCTTCGGCATAGCGAGAGACGCGGTTCAATGCCCATTGGATGCGACGCTCCAGAGTTGGCATCTGGGACGCACCAAAAGGTCGAAAGGTAGTTCACGTAGAGTGGCGAGAACCTCTTTCGGCAGCACCGGGATGATACCGTTGATGCTCAGGGAAAGGAGAGCAACACTGAGGACACCTTCCTGCGAGAACCCTCTTTCTGCCTCATTGGGCCGTAGAAGAGCACCACCCTTCGTTCGCGGAATCAAAAATAAAAATTGTGAGGCTTCACCTCACCCCCATCATGTGGAGAGTCTCCATGATACATGATACCGTATCGCCATGTGGTATCATAGGCTTTTTACAGAGCGAAAAACACCATGCCATAGTACTGTCTACGATGGAAGGCCTCGCAGACGGCATTTTCTAGTCGGAGCAGAGGATCCTACGTGTGGTGAAGTTGCGGAAGTTCGAAATGTGCAAAAGACTAATCTAGCATTTACTAATTTCTCCATTAACTTTAACATAGAGGAGGTTAGAGAGATTGTGCGAAAACCCATCGGGGTAGAGTTATTTCTCCCCAGTTTGCGAAAAGCGAGCAAAGTAGGCATTCCTGTTTTAAAAAATCTAACAAATGAAATACCCAGCTCACTAAGATGTCGAACCATGGCCTACGGAACATCGTCCGGACCAGAGTCGGACTACGAACATGAAGCGAGAGCGGAACGCAACTCACTTAATGTAAACCTGTCATTGAAGATCTCTCAGTCAGTGGAGGTAAAGTCCACCGACCTAAAAAAAACCTCGATTGGGAGAAAAATGTATTATTTCCTGAAAGGCGCACCCGTTGCAAGCATGACCGGGGAGAGTTTTTTAGGCAGCAGCGGCTCAGAAAATGATATGGAGTCATCGATCACCTCCCATCCAAAACCAGGCTGTGCATCCGGAGAGCACAGGGATAAGCTCAAGGCTGGAAAATACGGCCGTTTTTGTAAACTGATATGTAAATTATCCATATTTAGCACATCTCTCTCGAGCTCATCAATGAGGTCGCAAGGACCTGATACCTAGGAATGATCGAATAGTCTCCCGAGCAGTAGAAAGGGTCTCGGCAATCCCCGGACGGATGGGGCACACGCCTAGCATTCGCCAGAAGGCTCCCGTCCGAGAAACGAGCCATTTTGGACTCTCTACTAATCAAACTAGCTAATACTCACCTCTGATGAAGCATCTTGCCCTTGGCCAACATGCTGCCATCAGTGGGGCGAATAGCCAGAAACATTGGAATCTAAGGGGCTCAAAAAAGCCAGGTAGTGTCTGAATGAGGAAGCCCCAATGTAATCGAGGCTCCGCTACGAGCACTTGTGACTGTCTGGGCGTGGTCGCTCGAGAGCACCGAGGGACCGGACCTGCCGGCTTTGTTCTGGTCGCTGGGGTAAGCGGCAGCCGACCCGTCAATCCACGGACAGGTGGGAATCCATAATCTTCAATTTCTTCTTCTTGCCTTTTATCTTAGAAGAGGAAGGCGGGGAACGTACCAGCTTCTCCTCCCCCTCTCCGGAAGGGGTACAAGGCCAAACGGACCGGCCTCAGCAAGATCATTCTCCCATATAGTAAATAACTGGGCTGTCAAGTGGGCACCAGTCGGGGGAGGAAGTCCCTCCTATCCTTCTAATTCTTTGGTGGGACCATGCGGTCTCACGAGGAGCTTGCGCAGAGGCGGACTCAGGGTCGGTATCTGGCACCTGGCCAAAGTTCGCACCCATGCAAGACTGCCATATGTGGCGTGATCACCTCCTGGACCATCTACGCCTCAGGAGGAACCTCCCAATGCCCCCCGCCCAAGGTGTCATCAATCCCGACAGGGGCCGGTATGCAGGCCTGCGTTGGGAAGAGAAGGCGAACGGGCAGGCTGACTCCCATTACTTCGGATCGAAGGTGTCTTGGCAATACTCAGGGGACGAGTACATCATTTACCTTTCTAAAGGAGTTGAGGCGCCTAAGAACCGAGGGGCGGCGTCCCTCCTCGACGGGTTTTTGGCAGGCCCCTGAGAAAGCAAGTGGAGTCGCGCGGAGGAAAGTGAACAAAAGTGGATAGTGGATAAGGGGGGAGCCGCCGAGCTGAAATATTGAAAGACCTTGTTTAAAGCTTACCAAAAAACAGGAGCTCCTAAATTTGTGACCGACGAGAAAAAAATAAAAGGGGGGGGGGGTCATATTCCGCCTCCAGCCGCTCCTGACTATCCAGTCTGGGGTTTTCGGACTTTTCAGGGGGATCCACTCTGGGTGCGTTAATGGTAGTGTTCACAACCTAGTAGAGCGACGCACACCGACCAAAGTTGCCCAGTGGCCGCCGGTCCTTCCCCAAAGGTTGCAGCTCCCAACTGGGCAGCCAGAGAGGCAGGGCAAGAGGGTGGATATCCTGAGTAGGACGTAATAATCCTGAACAGGAGGGCAGAGATCTGAAATCTGTTGTGGCGGCGGGCAGTGAATTCCTCCCGCCACGAGCACCCGATAACGCACAGCAGCCTGGGGGCGTTAAGGGGCGATTGTTGATACGAGGTTTAAAAAACCTCTCTTATGACACAGCATGAGGCAGCCGGTCAGGTCTTGAAGCAGGTTGAAGGGGCGGTTAGTCATCGAGAAAAAAAAGGAATACTGAGAGGAGGAAGCGCACCAGGCCCCGGGTGGGGACAGTTCCTTCTGGTATAGTGTAGGTAAACAAAAGGTTGCGGGGAGTCGTAGCGTAAAAAAAAAACGAATAAAAGACCGCTCCGAGATGGCGAGGGGGAAGCAAACCAACAACTTTCCCAGGACCCATTGAAGTGTTCAAGTCAACCCCGTGAGGAGGTGCAACACCTCCAGGTAACATGCTTCACACGGATTTTAACCAAAGGAAACCGTAACTTGGCACTTCGGCATAACGGTAACGAAGACTAGAATTCGAAAAGGCTAAAACCAGATAGTGAACAGGGTAAAAAAAACCCAAACTAGATAGCAAAAAGAATAGATAGCGAAAAGGGTAAAAAAGATAGCAAAAAGCATAATAAATAGATAGCGAAAAGGTTAAAGGGAATATATATAAAAAGGTAAAAATAAAATAGAGGGAAAAGGGTAAAAAAGAATATATAGAGAAAGGAGAGAAAAGGGTAAAAAAAGATAGCAAAAAGGGTTGAGAACAAAAGGGCATATTTAGCAAACCTACTAAAACCTGAATACTGGAGCAGAGGGTGTGGGAGGAAGGGGGACCATGGCAAGTTGGCCAGGATGCTTAAGAGCAGGGGTTCATGAAGAAGTGGTGAAAATGGAACAAGTTAAAGTCCTCAGGGCATAATCGGAATAGAGGGCATAAAAGACAAATTTTCGGTGGGGGGGGTGAGGGAAGGCTGGAATCACATGGTCAAGCTACGCTTGAAATTTCCACCGATTTAAAATACTTGGCGCCCTCTTTCCCCTACAATCGCATTAATCAATAAGGGCAAAATATCATCGGCTTCACCCACCAACGGGGTCAGTTGCTAGGATTCAATAACTCTTGACATAGAATGGCAAAAATGGCTCATAGAAAGAAATCGCGAAACCATCAGTGCGGTGTACCGGTATATCGCCATAACAACCAGCGGTGATTCGAGCCCACAGGGGACGCTCCTCGAAGGCGCCAGAAAAAAAATCTTTGAAAACTTAAGCCTTCTATGGCAAGCCCGAGGAACGTCCCCCAGGCGGTTACAAACAGGTTTGGTCAATTATTGCTATATATTAACCACCCGGACCATATACGTGTGCATGCCTTTGCGTGTCTGAGTGCGCAAAGAACGGACGCACCCGTTATTTGAAACGTGACAAACACAACCTCGTCCAAGATTACTCGTCAATGGAAATCGGCCGGAGGTAATCCTGACCAGTAAGGATTCTCGCGCCGGCACGACGCCAACCGAAGAAGCCGTACGAGAGGCAGCGGGAAACGAGCTGATACAACCACACACTACCCTACTTTCAAATACACCCCCCCCCCATCTTCTCAACACATCGATATAGTCACAGCCCCCCCCCCTACCTTTTGAGAGGGTTGGGCAAGTCTGACGTGTATGCGTCGGGTCAACGCCCCCAACAAATACAACCAGCGCCAATCAAGGAAGGCGCAGTCAGAATCCGTGCGTCCAAGCATTTCATCACATAGCCTAAGGCAACATCACCCTCTTTTGGACACACAACACATCACTCAATCCAAAGATTCCCTGAAGGAGAAAAGGTAGCCAGGCCTTGGGCCACGAAAAGGCTCACACGTTCGAGGGTTGGTGCAAAAATACTACCACCATTCCTCTGCCCCTACATTGACTAACGAGAACCGGCCCCTGTGGCTCACAGGGTTGCCAGTGATTGTCATACTGATCTTTATATTGGTCTCCATTATAGGGTCCTGGGACCCCAACGAAGGGACGAGTGACGCTAATAATAAAAGCAAACAAGAAAATTGGAAGGTAGTCAGAAGCTTGTCTCGAGAAGAACCGGACGAATGGTACCAAGATCTCATAAAGCAATTCCCATCAACAATCCACGAGCATTACACCAGTGGCGATCCAACCGTTTTTCGGGATCATAGACGGGTATCATTGGGCATACAGTGGCTCAGACGCGATCCCCTGCCCCAGTCCTATAAGGGGGCAATGCCTGAAAACTCCCTAAATCAGTGGTTTTTAAAACTCTCTTTTGTGAGTCTCGGATCCTTTTGAGAATCTGACAAAATATAGGGACTCTCTCCCTAAAAACTCCATACAAACACAAACAAAACATTGAAAAAAAACGTTTCTCTTTAAAATCCAAACAAGTAATGAGCCCCCAGGAAAATAAAACGAAACACTGAGTAAATTAAACAAAAGGAGGCTACAATTGTACCCAAAAGTTGAGTTCAATGAGACGTGGTTGTTTGACCTGTTTAGTAAACATCCACCGAGCCAAAGAAGAATATACAAACCCAACCAAGGGGTTCGGGGACCCAAGTTAAGAAGCCTTCCCCTTGGATATTAATCCAAATCTAGAACCACGTGGATTATCCCCAAAGGGACGGGTTGAGGATCCGAATGAATAGCCATTGCTCAAGTTTATATCGAGCCAGGGTTCGAATCCCAGGGGGTGATAAAATGGAAACCAATAAAATGGAGTGTTCTGAAACATGCGAATGCCTGCGAAAATAACCTGAAGTGCCAATAAATCTTAGGACCCCCCGCAATTTACCTCTACCGATATATTTTTTTTTGCAATCACTGAAACGGAGATCGGTTTATTTGTGTGTTTAGCAACATTTGATATACCACGATGTTAGCGGCGGGTCGGACTAAATAAATGCGACAGCACGCGTGCATGGAATGGGGGTTAGGGAACTACATTATAAATGGATTTTGGGTAGGTGGGGAATTCACTAGCCCCACTTCCCTTTGAGTAGCCTATCCCCAAATGCAGTCACATTTAGCCCCGCAGCTGACATCAAGGTGGTATTTCAAATGTTGCTAAACACAATAAATAAGTCTCGTTCGCTGATGCATTTGGCTCGGCAAGGGCAACGGAGGCAGATGGAGGGGTTGCGAGCTCTCATGGTTGCTAGGGGGCCAGGGGGTTATGTACCCTTCTACACATCTAACCTCAGTTATTTTTTTGTGAACCTCTAATCAAAAAATATGGTGCAGACGCCTTCTTTAGTTTTGGCGGGAATAAATACAAAACCTCTCCTTCACTAAGGTCGACGCCTCTTATCATCCGACATCTCTTTTAAAATTACATCGTGGCAACAACAAACAAGGGATGGCACAACACCTATTAATCCCTTACTCTACATGAATCTTAAGAAAGTAGACAAACATCTGCCCAACAAAAGGTAGAACAAAACCCTAGCATAACGAAGTCGCCCCACAGGAGGCCCCGTCTCAGCCCCAAGAACGATAAACTTGGCTCTTGGCTGCAAGCCAATGCCAGATATCCTGCAGATCTGCGGTTAGGACAAAGCAGGACACTACATATATGGCAATCCTAAAGGCCTTACGGCTTGTGGCATTAAGGGGAAGAGGGGGAACAAACCCAAGAGGGATCAATCAACACCCGTTTAGGGTTCCCTCAAAGACCCTTACTCGGCAAATATATGATTGAAAAAAAGAAAGATTTTGGCCAAAGGGGATTTGAAAAAAAGGGGGAGTGGTGATGTTAGGGGAAATGAAAAAGTACGACTGGCCAGGAAGAGAGACTTTTTAAATGGGGCTAAACTCCCATCTACCTAATGCATTAAACAGGCTAAACTAACGAGGCTATGAAAAATACATTAACAGTCTTTACACCAATCCCCGAGAAAACAAGAAACGGCAAACATGAACTGAAAACGGACCGCAGTTCATAATAAGCCCCGATGGTGCTTATTTATTCATCCGATTCAAATTCAATGCAAACAAGAGATTCCCCCCAAAATACTAAACCAATAATTACAACTACGACCGCCTACAAATTTGATCCCTGTCATTGCATCCCTTTTTAAAACTCGCATCAATCAACGTCTTCATTTGCAAAACCAATCCTCTGGAATTGAGATTGAGAAGAAAGAGAAAGAGAAGCGAACGATCCAGACTTACGATAAAGGTCTCGTTGCAGTAGACGCAGGAAACCCTGCACATGCCGGGAACTTTAGGGAGGGGAGAAGAGTTGGTCGGGGAAACGGTTAAGTTAATAATCCTCTTGCAGTTAGGACGCGGACATGCAATACGCTGAGACTCGCTCCGACAGATCAGCAAGCAATTGCAAGGGCACCGCACATACTTCTTCCCGGGCGGAGCGTTCTTAATGGGCTGCAAAGAAGGGGGGTAAAAAAGGTTAGATGGTTGATTGAAGGGGAAAAAAGTGCACCACTCGTGAAGGACGACTACATGAGTGGGATTAAATCCATAAAAAAGGCTATAGGGTTGAAATATATTACTAAACATAGTCACCTATACATCCATGGCGTGGGGATTGCAGGCATCAATGCTTACTACAGGCCGAATCGGTTACGACATTTAACCACACCAAGGATTCCCACTTCACACGAATTCAAGGGACGAGACGTCTATCCTCCTATCACATTCGTCTTTTTTTTTTGTTCATTCTAAGGCCATGGACTCCTTACATCCACACACACTACACCATATCGACCCACCCTTCCTCCAGTTTTACCTACACTATTCCCAATACCAACCTAGACATACAAAAGCCACCATACATCTCACCGCAGGGAACTTTCCTCCAAAGAATTGGGTCAGAAGGATCAGCAAATCTCTCCAGCCTTTGCTCGTCCCAAAACATCCCATCAGGCATCTTAGGCACACCCAATGTCCTACCATCAACTTTTCTACTCAGATTCAACGCAGCCCCCTCCCTATCACTTTTACACTAGCGATTGCTTCACTCCCACAGGTTACAACCCGTCACCGTGTCGATCCACTACAGAAATGCTACTACCTAGACCGCTTCAGGTTGAGGGATTACCGGACCCAAGGTCATTGAACAATCGCGGGATTACTAGACAAGCGTCATCGCCCAACTTCCTGAATAGATGCAAATTTAGTTGCCTACGACGCGCAAATGAAACAAGGTAATGTTAAAAGGGATCCGTGGCCCATCTCCCTTTAACAATTTATCCTCGCGTTTGCCGACTAATTCAGACACGGGGGAATTACTAAAGTGTCAGGTATGGTATAAAGACTCATATAAACAATGGTACGATCCACTGGCATTTTGGTGGTGATTCGGGCGTTTCCCCACTATGGTACAAGTGGCAGGTATCATCTGCGCGGAAGTAAAGAAGTGGCCGGGACACTCCTACCATGTGTCCATAAGCAGGAGAATCCCTAGATCTTAAACCCATCGAGAACCTGTGGGTGACCCTAAAATCCTTTTATAGAACGGAAATCCCTTCCGCATACAATTTTAAGAATTCCCTTGTTTTACCGTTTTTTCTTGCTTCCTCTCCGCCTTTTGAATAAGTTAAATATTGGTTATGTTCAAATATCAGTCTACCATGTATAAAATATTGATTCATAATAATAATAGTATAGGAGGGAAGGGGGTTATTCTGTTGATTGTTCAGTTTGCCAAAAGCCATACTTTGGGCGAACCGATAAATTATTAAGTGTACGCTTGACGCAACATAAATACAATATTAGGAGGGGGGAATGCAGCAGCGCTTTCTTTGTCCGAATTGGAATTCGGCTAAATTTATTTACAAATCTAATGACTTTATTCAAATTTATTTACAAATCTAATGACTTTATTCAAATTTATTTAGAAATCTAATGACTTTATTTAAAGAAATATTGTTGAATGCTCATTCATTAATTCCTCGACTAATTTTAATATATCTCCTGATCTTTTTAAACTAGACCCTGTCATTAAAAAGGCTTATTTATAACGAAATTGTCCATTTAAAATCTTAGCCTTTTTATTTATTAATTTAGTTATGTCTCTCTTGTCTATTTTTATGTATTCACAATCGGGTATGTATATACTTAGTTTAGTCACATAAATGTATACATTCTTTGCGCATAGGTTGGAATTTTCCGGAAGTAGACCTTATCTATTTGGTTTTATACTTCACATCCGTCTTTGATATTATTTTTCTATTATTATTTTTGGTGTTGTATATGGGCGGGGCATTGCTCTTCTGTTTCACACACACACACACACATATATATATATATATATATATATATATATATATATATATATATATATATATATATATATATATATATATATATATATATATATATATATATATATATATATATATATATATATATATATATATATATATATATATATATATATCACAAGTAGCGCATACTTTTAACTGTGATCAAAGCGGTGCTCGCTGCCTCAGTGTGCCTGGTTCGAGTCGCTTCCCTGCACGGATTTTTTCGGAAAAGGTAATAAATATTAGTGGAAGAAAAATTTATTCCGTTTTCTCTTTCAATGTGGTTTATTGCATTCATATATATATACATACCACTTTTGTAAAAAATTTAGTTATTCCTTGATAATGAACTGAACAAGTTCGAAAGTACTTGGAATCACCCTTTCATTTTCTCGTGAAATTTTTGTGCATTTATTGCTCTACTCACGCGCTACTTTGAGTTTCTCGAACAGTGGTGAAATAATAATTATTTGATAATTCTTGTTTATATTTGAAAATAATACGTCAATGATAAGATAAATGGTACATTTAATAGGAAATATGACCGCCCTTTGCTTTTAGAACCTGCTTCACTCGCTCTGGCATAGATTCAACCAAATTTGAACACATTTCTGCCAGTTCTTCATTATGGTACCAGGCATTGGTAATAGCACAAATAATCGTCGAACAGTCGGTTTTCTCGATTCTACGTTTAATTATAGCCCATAGATTCTCGATGTGCGTATTATTTGTGAAGTATGGCACGGAGCCAGATCCTGCTGGAATATGCCGCCTCCATGGGAAAGTCTTTCTGCATCGCGAGAAGCAAAGTATTTTCGACATTGTAATATTTGAAGCCATTGAGTGTAGGGCGATGAAATTAATTTCTGATCTTTGAAATAGATCGTAAGAAGAAAGAATGAGGCCCTCTTGATTTACTTTCACAACGGAAATGACGGAGGTAAGAAACTGAAAATGGTGAAAATAAGACATCGAAATGGTGAAAGTAAGAAATATTGGATACAGTAAAACTAAGAAACATCGGATGCGGTGAAAAACATCGAAAATGGTCAAAGTACTCACCATCGCATACGGTGAACGTAAGAAACTGAAAATGGTGAAAATAAACATAGGAAATGGTATAAGTGAGAAACATGGGAAATGGTGAAAGTGAGAAAAGGGGAAATAAGAAACATCGAAAATACTAAAAAAATAAGAAACATCAGAAATGGTAAGTGAGAAATATCGGAAAAGATGAAAGTAAGAAACATCGGATAGGGTAAAAGTAAGATTCATCGGAAACGGCGAAAATAAGAAACATCGGATAGGGTGAAAGTAAGAATCATCGGAAACGGCGAAAGTAAGAAACATAAAAATTAGTAAAAAAAAAAGAAACATCGAGAATGGTGAAAGTAAGAATCATCGTAAATGGTGAAAGTAAGAAGTATCGTAAATAGCGAAAGTGAGAAACATTAGTTACGGTGATAGGGTGAAAGAATCATCGGAAATGGCTAAAGTAAGAAACATTGAAAATAGTGAAAGTGAGAAAAATCTGAAATGATGAAAGTTAGAAACATTAGTTACAGTGAAACTAAGAAATATAGGATAGGGTGAAAGTGAGAAACATCGGAAATGGTGAAAGTAAGCCAATACAAATTCCACTTTTAATTGGGACGAAAGGGGAGCTTTGGCGGTCAAAGGGTTGCATACTGTAAAGCTTTTAGTGTCTCAAATTTCAATTCAAATGGTCGGGGGACGAATTATCGGCAGCAAGGATAAGACTGGCGTTCAAACCACAAAACCACAACCAAGATGACTTTTGCTCAAAAGTAGGTAAGGAGAGATCCCGCAAAGTGGTGAAGCTTGTCTATCGAGTTCATCGTGAATTCTTCTCTTTATAATATGCCCAATCTGTACCCAGATCGTCTTGTAGTTCTGCGGTGTCATATGTACAGGCGAACCATCGAGTGTGTAAAGAGCATTCACCATGGCCGCAGGGACAGGATCAGGCGCATTCTCTAGACGGTTGCTGTTCGAGAAAAGGACAACCTTCCGTTCTCTACCCAGAACACCGATACTTGGCACTAATTGAAAGCGTGTCCAATGGACATGTCATCAATAGACCGGATTATCAGAAAGCGTTGGAAACCGGCAGGCGCAAAGACCTTGGCAAATCTCTCGATGCGGGGGCCTAACGCAAGGAGCTTCCCTCACTTTACTATCTTGTTTAGTCTTTTGGGATTTACCCTCCCCAACTGAAGGCATCTCAAGGTCAAACTTAACATCTTGAATCTGGTCCCCTACCGAGTTGGCAGGGGATCCGTTCGTCTCCGGAACTCCTCCGGACGAAAGCGAAGAATGTATCTTCTTATCTCCTCCATCTGAGGGGAGGCTTCCCCTTAAGTTTGACGTGCAGGCCTCAGCCTGAGCTTCCTCTGAAATGATAAGGGTTTATGTGTCCGTGTGACCCCATCAGGAGGAGGAGGGTCTCTTAGAGGCCTGTATGGCCTGGTAGGGTCGTTCTCAGGAAAGGACTTAGGTTTGGGGGTCTCTCACCGAGACGGTCTTGGATGACGGGTAAGACTGACATCTGGTGTGGGTTTGCCCCATCAAGCCACAACAAACCAGGAGCGATCTATCCTGGGTCACCTGCTGACTACATTATTGGCAGACCCCACCCGTAAACAAAGGAAGGGGAGAATTGGACGGACCTAAGAAAGTACAGAGGTGTCTATCTTCTAGAGCTGACTAAACCACTTAACCTAGAGTGTGAGAGGGATGAGAGCAGGCAGTAAAGACGACGCCGCGCCCGCCGGCCATAAACAACAGAGAACGCCGAACAGGGAAGTGGTTATTAGATCTTCCCATTAATCGCGCACCAACGCCCAGACCTCTCGAGTCCTGGTCTCTTGCAACCGGCGGGTTTTGTTTAGAGCGGTTCTAAAGCTCCCGTCCTGCGCCATGAGGTAGCTCGTCAGGTATTTAATGCTACAGAAAGTAAGGAGGGCACACACTTGGAAAAAACGTGGGTGCATACAGGGAAGGCACCAGCTTCCCCAACCCCAGCCAAAGAGTCAGCCCTTCCCTAATACCACTCGAGCCACAAAGATATGCGACCACTCCAGGTAACAGGTGTAGCCGTATATACAGGAAACACCTCTGCTTGGTGGAGAATCAACAATGGGGAATGGGGACAAATTTCCACAGGGTCCGACACACATGGTACCCTTCAGTGTCTGCTAGCTCTGTGCTCCCGTCAGTAAAGCCCCTTTACCCCCTTTCTATGGGGAGGAAGCCCCTTCACCATCGGAAGAATATACTATGAGTCCCCAGCAAAAGACATCCAGGGAACAATGAATAAAAGGGACTCAGGTGCCGGGGTGAGGCCAGCCTGCCCCAGGCACCCCTAACATGCAGCCAACACCCGACCAACTAGATACTATGGAAGAAGCTTACATCCTCAAATTACTCAAGACAATCTGGTGAGCATGAAACTACCTCGAGTATGAGGGACAAGCAGTTGAAACTCCTCATCCTGGTAACATGACAGGTAGAGCATGTGAGAATCTACAAGATGGACATTCTACAATATACTACAGTCAAAGAGGATCAAGCAACCATCACAATAAAATTCAGGGAAGCGCCCCTATGAGATACCATTGCATCCCGCTAATATGAGGCAACATAAATGACCTGAAGATATTGAGGGAGCAGGGAGTAGGTCGACAAGTTGCAGTGCAATGGCAAGTCTTCTTTCCCATGCCACCTAAAGAACTTGACTTGATTCCTGCAGGTTTTTAGAAAAAGCTGAGTGAACGGCTGGGCCAGGCGCCCAGTCCTAGCAGACTGTTTGGTGCTCTTAGACTGTTAATTTCTTGCTATCCAAAATGTCAAGGAACCCAACAGAAGACAATTTTGACATCCTCCCACCTTGCGGAAGCCATAGTCATGATACTTATAACCAGATTTTTAATTTTTTTTTTAAAGAGCTCATCTAGCGACTGCCTACTTGGGCATTAGTCGCCGTATAAAAAACTGGCCTAGTACTAGGCTACTTTAAAATAAAATTAAAAGAGACAAAAAACAACCCCCTTCCCCCGCCAAAAAAAAAGGGAAGAGGAAGCGATCAGTAAGCAAGCACCTGCGTCGGGGGAGAGTCGCCCGGCGCTGGAGCGTGCGAGCTAAGGGAAAAAACAAAAAACAGAAGCAAAAAACCAAAAAGAACCTTAAATAAAGGGGAGAAGCCCGGCCTCCCCCCAAAAGTCAACAAGTCCACAAGTCAATGTGCACGAATCCGTCCCGAGTACAAGGGACAGGCGGTAGCGACACATTCGACAAGAATGTGCTGAACAGTCTGGGGAACGACGCAGTCATCACAATAGGGCGCCGGCGAGCGCTCTATTTTTTTTTATTTTTTTTTTAAGAGCTCATCTGGCGACTGCCTACTTGGGCATTAGTCGCCGTATTAAAACTGGCCTAGTTCTAGGCTACTTTTAAAATAAAATTAAAGAAAGAAAAAAAAAACAACACCCCAAAAGGGGGAAAGGAAGCAAGCTGGTGCGTCGGGGAGAGGTCCCCCCGGCGCAGGAGCGTGCAACTAAAGGAAAAAAACAAAAACAAAAAACAAAACAAAACAAATGCAAAAAAACAACTAAACAAACAAACCTTGCTTAAATAATAGGGAGAAGGCCGGCCTCCCCCAAGAAGTCAACCAGTCCACAAGTCAATGTGCACGAATCTGTCCCGAGCACAAGGGACAGGCGGTAGCGACCCCGCCCATCCCGGTACTGGGACAGGTATCGTGCGCGAAGATCACCCAGACTGGGACATTCGACAAGAATGTGCCGAACAGTATGGGGGACGACGCAGTCGTTGCAATAGGGCGCAGGCGAGCGCTCCATCAAGTAGCGATGCGTCACACGAGTGTGTCAGATTCGAAGACGACAGAAAGCAACCTGAAGCCGCCGCGGCATTGGGGGATAGGTCCATGGGAACAGTCGCGGCGCAATGGCACGCAACTTTAAGTTCCCTTCGACCGTCTCCCATCTTCTTTGCCAAACAGTCCGAAGAGCTGCCCGTATTCCTGCCATGTAGTCGGTGTGAGGAAGAGCGAAACGCTGGTCCGGTCGCAGAGTCCTCGCGGACTCTTTGGCGCCCTCATCGGCGCGCTCATTCCCCGCAATTCCTACATGTCCAGGAACCCAGCAGAAGATAATCTCGACATCTGCCCGGCTCGCCAAAACCGTGGCGTCACGGATATCGCGAACCAGGGGATGCGGAGATTCCAATGCCCCGAGAGCACTCAGGGCGCTTTGTGAGTCGCTATAGATCACAATCCGGTCTCCGAATCGGGCACGTCGCGTAATCTCCCGTGCCGAGTGGTGTATTCCCACCAGCTCGGCCGTGAAGACAGACGCAGCGCCTAGTAGAGCCCCGCTGACTTCAAACAGAAGGGATACGGCGTGGAAGCCGACCCCCTCTTGGAACTTGGAGCGAGCGCTCTATCAGATAGCGATGCGTCACACGAGTGTGTCCGATTCGGAGAAGACAGAAAGCGACCTGAAGCAGTCGCGGCATTGGGGGATAGGTCCATGGGAACAGTCGCGGCGCAATGGCACGCCACTTTAAGTTCCCTTCGACCGTCTCCAGTCCTCTTTGCCAAGCAGTCCGAAGAGCTGCCCGTATTCCTGCCATGTAGTCGGTGTGAGGAAAAGCGAAACGCTGGTCCGGTCCAGAGTCCTTGGGGACTCTTTGGCGCCCTCATTCCCCGAAATTCCAACATGTCCAGGAACCCAGCAGAAGATAATCTCGACATTCACCCGGCTCGCCAAAACCGTGGCGTCACGGATATCGCGAACCAGGGGATGCGCAGATTCCAATGCCCCGAGAGCACTCAGGGCGCTTTGTGAGTCGCTATGAATCACAATCCGGTCTCCGAACCGGGCACGTCTCGTAATCTCCCGTACCGAGTGGTGAATTGCCACCAGCTCGGCCGTGAAGACAGACCCAGCGCTTGGCAGAGCCTCGCTGACTTCATAGAGGGGATACGGCGTGGAAGCCGACCCCCTCTTCGGACTTCGAGCCATCCGTATACACTGGCACGGTTCTAGCGTGAGACGAGGTGTGCCCCAAAAGGTTCGAACGCAACACACTCGGAGCTGTACAAGCTTTGGGAGAGGCGTCGCGACAAATGGTCAAATGTGGAACCCTCCAGGGCGGCGTCCTGGGCAGAACCAGAGGCGCCACCGGCCCGAGAGCTATACCTAGCTCTCGGCGGCATAGGCACCGTCGAGATCAGCTGCGGATGCAATGGGAGCTTTTGGCGACTGAGGAAGACGCCGTGCTCGCGCGTCCAGGCGAGTGATGCACTGCACGCGGCGCAGAGCAAGTGGCATCTCCCCAGCATCGACCAACAGGCTCTCAATGGGGGAAGTGCGGAAGGCACCGGTCGCAAGGCGAAGGCCGGTGTGGTGGATCGAATCCACCTTCCGCAATAAACGCTCGGCTGCGGATGCATAAAACTCGCATCCGTAGTCGAGCTACGAGCAAACAAAGGATCGATAAAAAAGTAAGGCAGTAGCCCTATCAGCGCCCCAAGCGCTGAACGTCACGGAACGGAGAATATCCATTGCGCGGGTACAAGAGACCCTAAGGCTGCGAATATAAGCCTCGCAGGTGAGGCGTCGGTCGAATACAAGACCAAGGAAACGGTGCGACTGAACCACATCCAGGCGCACCCCATTAAGAAACAAATCTGGGTCGGGGTGAAGCCGTGGATGGCGGCAAAAGTGCACCACCTTAGTCTTGGCCAAGGAAAACCGAAACCTGTGCGCTTCGGCATAGCGAGAGACGCGGTTCATTGCCTGTTGGAGTCGACGCTCCAGAGTTGGCATCTGGGCCGCGCCAAAAGAGATCGAAAGGTCATCCACGTAGAGCGTAGCGAGAACATCTTCCGGCAGCACCGAGGTGATGCCGTTGATGCTCAGGGCAAAGAGTGTGACACTGAGGACAATTTCCTGCGGGACACCCTCTTCCTGCTCCTTTGGGCAGGAGAAGGCCCAACCCACCCGTACGCGGAATCGACGATCTCGCAAAAATTCAGATATAAACATTGGGAGGCGTCCCCTCGCCCCCATCGTGTGGAGAGTCTCCATGATACCGTATCGCCATGCGGTATCATAGGCCTTCTCCAGATCAAAAAACACCGTGGTGTAGTGCTGTCTACGAAGGAAAGCCTCACAGACGGCATTTTCAGGTCGGAGCAGAGTCCGACGTGGAGTGGAACTTACGGAAGCCGCACTATGCAGAAGACAGATGGCCTCCGCTGTCCAGGAAATAGGCTAGTCTAACATTTACCAATTTCTCCATCAACTTGCAGACGCAAGAGGTTAGAGAGATTGGGCGGAAACCGGTCGGAGTAAAGTGATCTCTCCCCAGCTTGGGAAAGGCGAGCACAGTAGCGATTCGCCAGGAGTCTGGAAGAAGACCTTTCACCCAGATCCTGTTGAACAAATCTAACAGAAAGGCCATGCCTCGCTCACCCAGGTGTCGAAGCATGGCGTACGGGACATCGTCCGGACCATGGGCGGTGTCCGCGCACGAAGCGAGAGCGGAACGCAACTCACTCACAGTAAACTTGTCGTTGAAGGGTTCTCCGCCTCTGGAGGTAAAGTCCAGCCGGCGGCCTTCCGCGACATCACGACGTGCATTGAATGCTGGCGGAGCAGCATCACGGCTAGAGAATGCGGAAAAAGCGGCCGCTAAGGATTTCGCCACGGACGCGGGGTCCGAGATTGCGGTCTCATTCTCCTGGAGAACGGGAGGGGGGGGTCCTGTGAGAACTTGCCCCGAATCCTTTTGACTCGCTTCCACACCTCAGCTAAAGGGGTCTTCCCGTTAAGTGAAGACACGTATGCCCGCCAAGAAGAGCGGCGTGCGTGCTTCGAAATATTTCGGAACCTAGCCCTAGCCCGACGAAATTCAGCGACAGTGAAATCGTTCGGGCGGCGCTTATAGCACATGTAGGCATAACGCTTCTGTTTGAGGGCCGTCTCACACTCGGCCCACCACCATGGGAGTGGTCGGCGTGCAAAACGGCCAGACGTCCTAGGAATAGTAGTCAGGCCCACGGCGATGAGGTTGCCGGAGAAGAACTCAACGGCCGCATCCACCGACCTAAACTCCTCGAGTGAGATAGACAATTCAGTCATTTCCTGAAATGCAGGCCACCGCGCCCGCGCCAAGCACCACCTAAGTGGTCTCTCAGGCGGCTGTTGCCCTGAAAATGATATTTGAATGGGAAAGTGATCACTACCATGGAGGTCATCGACCACCTCCCAATCAAAATCAGGCTGTGCATCCGAATAGCACAAAGATAGGTCGGGGCAGGAAAATGAAGCGGTTCTCGGACAGTGATGCGTAAACTCATCAACGTTTAGGACACCCATCTCAAGCTCTTGGAACAGATCGGCAACGACTTGTCCCCTAGGATTTATGGAGTAATCTCCCCAGAGAGGATGCCTGCCGTTCAGATCTCCAAGCAAGAGATAGGGCCTCGGCAACCGTGCCACGACGCGGTGGAAGTCGCCCGCGTCGGTCAGCTGACGGTGGAATGTACGCAGAAATCAGAGTATACCTCCTATCCAGGTGCAGCTGCACAGCCACTGCCTGAAAGGAGGTATCTAAAGAGAAAGGAAGAACGGAGACATCATGCCTGGTGTAAACCGCTCATCCCCCAGCCCGGCCATCCCGCGGTGGTGGGGTCGCAAGACCCTTATACCCCGGAAGGGCGGGCAGGGGGCACGCGCCTAGCATGGTCTCCTGAAAAACGATAGCTAACGGGGAACGGGATGAGACGAGCCTCCGCAGCTCCTCTCAGTTGGCCCGGAGTCCACGGCAATTCCATTGAAGAAATATGCCCTCCAGGCCTGGTTCGGAGGAGACGCGGGGGCCCTCCTCGAACTGAACACCCTCACGGGAATGGCCGTACGCTCCCCGGGAGCTGTTGGCCGGACAAAGTGCTGAAGGCGGTGTCGCCTTCGAGGACTTATTGGGGGAGGTTGGGCTCGCCATGCGAGTCTTTTCCTCCCTCCGCCTCGAAACCTTAGGCGGGCGTTGCGGCTTCGGAGGCAGGGGGCCCTCTTTTCGAGGAACCACCGTCTCCGAGCCACTCGCTCCACCTTGGGGCGTGGGCGAAGGGGCCGAAGCTCCTTTGTTGCTGTCATCCTTTCGGGGAACAGCTTTAGGAACCCCGGAAGATGGCCTAGCGACCATCTTCAGGGGTGTTGCCTCCTGTGAGTCTAACGACTCGGTGGAGGCGCGTGGCCGTTTCGCCTTACGGGAAACGGTCACGCTGGGGGAAGAGGGGGGAGCCCTGGTTTTAGCCTGGGCTCGGTATGAACCTTTTTTGCCGCCAGCTTTACCAGGGGAGCGCCCGGGTTGGGTAGAGCCCGCAGAAGGGCTCCGAATTGGCGCGGAAACAACCGTGCTCGTTGGTCTGGATGGGCCAAGATCAGAGGGTGCCTTTCTAACTATTGAGGCATATAACGTCCCAGGCAGAGCCGGGCGCGCCAGGACCAAGTCCTTTGCCTCGCGGAATGAGAGTCGATCCTGGGCCTGAACGGCCAGGATTTCTTTCTCAAGGAGATATGCACCACACTGCTTCGAATAAGCGGGGTTTGGCTCTCCGCAATTGACACACTTGGCCACACACGATTTGGACTTATCGTGTGCGATCTTGGAGCAATTTACACAGACTTCGGGTGACCCCGACTTTGCACGTCTACATGAGCGATTCGTATGGCCATAGCGGTGACAGTAATAGCACCGCCGCGGCAGTGGCACGAATGCCTTCACGCGGTAGCGGTACCAACCGGCACGCACCGACTCAGGGAGCTTGTCACAGTCGAACGTGACAAAGAGTGTAGGGGTGGGACTCGAGGCCCCTCCCTGTTTTCTCATCACACGTTCGACCTTGACCGCCCCATGGTCGGCCAGCTCTAGGGTGATGTCCTCAATGGAGTAGTCAAGAGTTCCCTCGCATAAACTACTCCTTTCATAAAGTTCATGGTAGAGTGCGGCGTCACACTCACCGAGGTGCGATGAAGTGTCCGAAGAGCCCTTATCTTGGCCGCCTCGGCGGGATTCGCCGCATTCGCCAGAAGGCTCCCGTCCGAGAAACGGGTTACCTTCGGCTCTCTACCAATTGCACTAGCTGATCCTCTCATATGATGGATCATGTTGCCCTTGGACAACATGCTGCCATCAGTGGAGCGAATAACGAGGAAGCGTTTGAAGCCAGCGGGCTCAAAAACGCCATGAAACCTCTGAATCAGGGGCCCCGATGTCATCGAGGCTCCGCCCTGTGCACTTTTCGTCTTTGTCATGGTCAGGAGCTCCGTACCCGGGGGGGCAGAGGGGCCGGATGTGCCGATCTTGGCTTGGTCGCTTGCCAAAGTGGCAGCAGACCCATCCGTCCCCGTAGCCCCCGCGGATGGAGAGGAGCCCCGAGTCTTCTTCGTCTTTTTGGTCCTTTTCTTTTTTGGAGAGGAGGGCGGGGAATGAACCCGCTTCTCACCCCCGCCGGTACAAGCCCCCAGGCCAGATGGACCCGCCTCAGCCAGGTCCTTCTCCGAAATGGAGAAGGTCCTGGTGGTCGCAGGGGCATCGTCCGGAGGAGATCTCTCCCCTCCTTGTACTGCCTGAGAATCCCCAGCCGTTTGAGGAGAACCTTGCATCGGGGCGGATTCGGGTTCGGTGCTTGGCGCCGAACCAGGATTCCCCCCCATGGAAGGCCCTACCGTCTGAGGCTGGGTTTCCTCAAGGACCATGTCTATCTCAGGGGGGGGGGCCTCCAGTTGGCCATCCCCCCCCCCCCCTACAAGACATCGCAGGTCCCGTTGGCAGTATCGTCACTAGTCTTGTGTGGGGAGGCATGGTCCTTGACCCGGCAAGGTTCAGTATTCTTGCCAGCAGGTCTTTTGAGGGAAGCGACCGAAGGGGCCTGGCCTCCCTCTCCCCCCTAAGGGGGTTTGCCCTACCAAGCCACTTCGATGTGGAGTGGCTGGCTAAGGGCTGCCTGCTGGCTTTCTTGGCAGTCCCCTTGGAAAGAACAGAGGGGACTGCCGCTGGTAAAAGGGAGGCACCCGAAAGCACCTCCAGAGAAGGGGGTGAGGGGGAGTCCCGTATGCGAAGGAGAGGAGTAAGCCTTCTCTCCGGTTAGAGATATATGGAGGGTCCCCTGAGCAAGCACAGGGGGGGGGCCTCCATTTTTTTGCTGGAGCTGCACAAGGGCGGCTCCGTCGATGTTATAGGGGAAGTTGGGGGTTGAGTTTTTTTTTTAAACTAATTATTGGGCATGGTGACCCTCTTTTTGAAACGGGATGCAATCGCGCATCACCTCTCGCAGTAGCCCGCACTGCGAGAGGTGCTTACAAGCCTGGCAGAGCCAGGCGCCGCCATTTAAGACCCCCCCCCCCCCCGCCTGGTGGCCTGGCAGTCCATCGGCATGGCGGCTCCACCTTGAACACGGCGTAAAAAATATATAGATTGTGAAGAGGACAGGAAAAGGGATGTGAGGAAGGTATGGGTGGGGATAAAGCAGGTTGTTAAAAACCAACCACCCCAGACCGGAGCTCAGGGGTTAGGTAACATTGTCCCCTTCCCCCTCAGCCCCGATCCGGGACGGTTGACTCAAGAAGAAGGTCAGCATCTACCCTGTGAAATTAGAGGCTGACCATTGAAAGTTGTGAGAGAGGTTGTATGAAAAGCGAGGAAACAAGTGTTTTGAAGGAAGGAGAAGAGGCTAAGCTGGGGTCATACGGGGTGCTGAGTCCCATCAGCACGGCGGCCAGGATGGCAAATCGCCGCACCCCTTACGGGGTTCAGATCTCCAAGCAAGAGAAAGGGCCTCGGCAACCGTGCCACGATGCGGTGGAAGTCCCCCTCGTCGAAGTCAGCTGACGGTGGAATGTACGCAGAAATAACAATATACCTCCTATCCAGGTGAATCTGCACAGCCACTGCCTGAAAGGAGGTATCTAAAGTGAAAAGAAGAATGGAGACATCATGCCGGGTGTAAACCCCGCATCCCCACCCCGGTGGTGGTGGGGGCGCGAAACTCTTATACCCCGGGAGGCACGTGCCTAGCATGGTCTCCTGCAGAAAATTAGCTAACGGGGAACGGGACGAGACGAGCCTCCACAGCTCCTCCCAGTTGGCCCGGAGTCTGTCGCAATTCCATTGAAGGAATATGCCCTACAGGTCTAGCTCGGAGGAGACGCGGTGGGCCCTCTTCGAACAGAAGACTCACGGGAATGGCCGTACGCTTCCCGGGGGCAGAACCCCGGGCGCGTTTAGCCGGATAATGCGCCTAAGGCGCTGTCACCTTCGAGGACTTATTGGGGGAGGTTGGGCTCGTCATGCGAGTCTTTTTCTCCCTCCGCCTCGAAACCTTAGGCAGGCATTGCGGCTTGGGAGGCGGGGGACCCTCTTTTCTAGGATCCACCGTCTACGAGCCACCCAGCCCACCACTAGGCATGGGCGAAGGAGCCGAAGCTCCTTTGTTGCTGTCCTACTTTCGGGGGGCAGCTTTAGGAACCCCGGAAGATCGCCTGGTGACCAACTTCAGGAAGTTGCCTCCTGTGAGTCTAACGACTTGTTGGAGGCGCGTGGCCGTTTTGCCTTACAAGAAACGGTTACGCTGGGGAAAGTTAGAATAGGAAGAAAATGAATGGTTTCATTTGTAACCCAGACAAACTTCTGAACCAAATTTCATTAAAAAGTGAAATGGTAAGGTGGGGCAGATTTCTAAAATCTGGTCAGCTGGCATGGAAATGATGGAGGGGTGCAGAGGATGAAGTCAGAGAGCACCACTTTGTCTAGTTACGGGTCACGAGGCAGGGAGGGCATAAGGTCCTCCAAATGTTAACTACACTATGGATGACCAATGGTAAAGCAGACACCTGCAGGTTCAATGGGGTCAAGAGGCTGCATAGTTCTTCCAGATAGCAGATGTGAGTCTAAACAAAGGCACCACCTTGCAGTGGTTGAAACGGATCAAGGAAGATAGAACCTCATTACAGGGTTCTCCAGAAGAAAAACAGGGTTACCAACAGAGTTCTCCAAAAAATAAAACAGTTAGCAACAGGGTCTTTCAAAGAAAAAAATAATAGGTTTACCGATTGTAACAATGCCCTAGGGAAAGAAGGGGGGAGGGGGTTATGACTGTTTAAAGAGAATGTATACACCAGTGGTTTTCAACCTTTTTATGATAGTGGCACCCTAATTGCTATCTAGAAAGAGGCATGGCACTCAAATATAATATAATTTACATACAAATACTTAATTATGAGAAAAGCACTTCAAAATGAACCAAAATTGACATTTAACTTAATTTAATCAAAATAAGATATATAAAATTGAAAATAAATAAATCTTACGTTAAAGTTTAATGGGAAATTTGAGCATGATGAGTATTGCAGGTTTTTTTAAATATTGGGACGAATAATTGACAAGGCAACTCTCATTACTTAATTCACTGTCTCCAAACTTTCTCTTTTCATTATTTTTTATGTTGCAAAATGCAGAGAAGCAGGTTGAAAAATACATCAAAAGTGTCATTATATGTTTATATAAATGTTTGAAATAAATCTTCTTTTTTTGCAATTTAGGCATTTTAAAAATAATTTCTTGGTCATTCCAGGTGCACTCTTAGTTGGCCCTCGCGCCCCCTAGTTGAAAACCACTGATGCACACAATTGGCCTCCACCTAGAGGGAAGTTTGCAAGCTATTAAAGGAGGGCAAATTGAAACCGTAGCAACAAAACTTTTCAAGATATTTTGTCTTTCAAAAGGAGGATGTTGTGATAAGGAAAAAGAAAATACATAGCCCCACTGACCTAGAATCTATTTGGGGCCCCTGTAAGGGGGCTGTTTCCTAGACTCCTCCCCCCCTTGGGGCAGGGTTGGCAAATAAAAAAAAACAGCCATAAAAAGCGGGGTTTTATCACTGTTTGGGGGGCCTTTTCAAATGAAATTTGAAAAAAAAACTGGTTTGGGGTTTGTTATTTTCAAAATTCATGTTTATAATTTCAATAAATATATATCAAATTAAGGTTATTTCTCTGATACTGACTCATAATAATTCATCTCTCCTTCTACAGGTTATGGCTATCATGATTACCCACAATTCTCAATCAGTGATCTGTTCTTACTATAATATAATTATTAAACTAATTAATTATTAATATTATCTAAAAATAGAGATAGCTATTCTCTTTCTATGTTATTCTAACGTTTTTAGTATTTATTTTTTTAAAAACCCAGAATAAAACCCGGGTTTTATTGGGCTTTTTCAAAATTTGGGGGGTTTGCCAACCCTGCCTTGGGGCCACAAAGGAAAACAATCACCAAGAAACACTAGACAGGGGCGACGAGAGCGCAAAAGTGGGGATTTGTCCCTTGAGACACCACCAGGGAAAGTAAATGGGGGTGGGAGAACACTACCAACACAACTGGGACCGTACTCACAGTTGCTTCATTGCACCTTGAGCACTTCACTACGTGTTGGTCCGCCTTGCCGGCAATGTCGATCATGGCCTGGCACACCCGGCACGTGATTAACGGTTGCCCGGTCGCGGACGGTGTGTAGGGCGGAGGGAGTTCGTCGGGGCCGACCACGCCATCTTGTATACCTAAAGAGGGAGGAAGAAGGACAACACTAAATCATCATCTTTATTATTATTGTTATCATTAACCACTTTCTCGCAAAATGCAGTTAACACCACTACTCCGCATAGCTATGGACTACCCCCCCCCCCGTACATTAAAAGCATTGCGTATTTGGGTCGCTGGAATAAAACTTTCGGGTGCAAGAACCCCCACACCGGCGCGCCCTATCCCAGTTGAGTCGTCCCCCCACTAATAATGTTATGGCCATTCCCCGCCACACATAATTATTATTCATTTTCATGGAAGAGAAAGCGACCCACCTCCCCAATAATAAGAGGATAGTAGTGTACACGAGGGCATCCATATTCAGTGAAATAAGGTGGACGGATAGATAGAGGGGGGGGAAAGGATAGTGAACCTTGCCAACCCGGGTTCGAAGCCCCTACTCGAAGCAACGACGACCGAAATAGCGAACTTTGTCAACCCGGATTCGAAGCCCCTACTCGAAGCAACGACGACCGAAATAGCGTACCTTGCCAACCAGGGTTCGAAGTCCCAAAGTACAGGCCCTACTCAGAAGCAAAAACTTGGGGAGGAAGGAAGTGAGCGCCGATGAGAAGAGAAACGGTCGTCAGCTCAACATCTGAACAAAGGTGGAGCAAGCACCGGAAATCCAAAGGAAAGGCGAAAGAGAACACGGGAGAAGGGGTGTAATGTACATGTGATTTGGAAGTTGTGGGGCCATGTCGACGAGGGCTAAGGTGGGGTTCTGAGAATATTTTTTTGTTTTTCTTAATTTTAAGCGAAAGCCAACGAGGGCGTATCCCGCAAGGGGTGTAATCTTACAGATAGATGTCAACTGAGGGATTCTGACCAACGCAACCAGCTTATGTGGCCGGAGGGGGAAAGGGTCGTTATTCCGCCAAGTTTCGGGTGTACCAGAGACTTTACTTATGCTGCACCATTTCCCCGTTCGTGGGTGGATGTCTACAGCACAAGCTTAATCTCCCCCCAAACGGTGGGATGGAGCAGATAAGTCATCTGCTTCCGGGAAGCAAAGCAACATCAAGATCCTCATTTCCAACTTCAATTAACAACATTTTTCAACATCTATTCTGGGGGGTAAGCCCAACCTTGGGTTCGTTGGGAATAACTTTGCGACCTCGAAGTACTTGGCTGCATGTTCGGACCTCTCACCAGGGCCTGAGCATCTCCTTTTCTCTCTCTGCTTTTGTCCTCTTTGTTGTTGGTGTGTTTTTTTTCCATTGCTTTTAGGAGTCTTTTTCGCAACAGGCCCGGCAACGAATTAGGCGTTCGAGGTTATCACAAGGTTAAAGTTAAGTTAGGTTCGGGTAGGAGAGCAAATTTATAAAATCGAATTAATCTAAACATGATGATCCGAGGCGTGCGGCGGAGTTCATTCCGCATTCTGACAAGCCCCAAGAATCCGCCGACATATTGAATACATCAACGACGCGACTCAGGGCGAGTCGTTAGGCGGGATTTGCATAAAAACAAAGAATGCGAAATCACGGTGGATTCGAATGAAAAAATATCAGTCAAACTAACGAAAGGAGTTTCACCCGATATAGAATGACGATGGGAGAGGGGGAAAGGCGGACAAAGATTTCTTCTTCTTTTTTTATTTTGAGAGCTCATCTGGCGCCGGCCTACTAGGGCAAAAGTCGTCCTACTCACAACGGAGCCTACTACTAGGCTAGATTAAATAACAAATAAAGATAAAAAGAAAGGCAAAGGCTAGGCACAGGCAAAAAAAAAACATACAAAAAAGCAAGCACGCTCCGGCGTCGGGGGTAGGCCCACCTCCCCCGGCGCAGGAACTTGCGACATACAACAAAGAAAGTCAAATAAAGTGGAGGAGGCCAGCCTCCTCTAAAAAGTAGTATAGTGCGCAAATCTGTATACACGAACCAGTCCCGAGTACATGGGACAAGCTGTAGCGACCCGCTCATCCCGGTACCGAGACAGGTAACGTGCGCGAAGATCACCCACTTTTGGAACATTCAATAAGAATGTGCCAAACAATTGTGGGTGGGGAGCAACGCAGTCTTCACAGTAGGGCGCAGGCGAGCGCTCCCTCAAATGGCGGTGCGTCCCGCGAGTGTGTCCGATTCGGAGACGACAGAAAGCAACCTGAAGCCTTCGCGGCGCAATGGCACGCAACTTTAAGTTCCCCTCGGCCGTCTCCCATCTCATTTGCCAAGCAGCCCGTATTCCTGCCATGTAGTCGGTGTGAGGAAGAGCGAAAGAGAGAGAGAGAGAGAGAGAGAGAGAGAGAGAGAGAGAGAGAGAGAGAGAGAGAGAGAGAGAGAGAGAGAGAGTGTGTGTGTGTGTGTGTGTGTAACAACAAGGAAAGAAGGTACCCTGGGAGACCTTACGGTCCATTCAAAGAGGGTACCTTTGGACTAGCAATCGAGCGGGCACATGGCTGCTCAATTGTTTTGGGTCCCTAAACGGCCACTTTTCAAGACTTTGTCTAGTCTTGACTTGAACTGGTCAACAGATTCACTGTTGACAACTTCCAATGGAAGTGCGTTCCACTTACCGCAGATACTGTAGGTGGAAAATTTTCCACACAGATTGCGGTTGTAACGCTTCCGTTCAAGTTTGAAGCCATGATTGCGCGTTCTGTTCTAACTCAGTGTGAAAATATCCCGGTAGTCAACATTGTCGAACCCTCGAAGTATTTTGAAAACTTCGATGAGCTGACCACGCAGTCTACGGGTTTCCAGCGAGAACAGATCTAATTCCCTTAGTCTATCCTCATAACTTTTATGTCGGATAGAGGGAATCAGCTTGGTTGCCCTGGCTTGTACGCGTTCCAATCTCGCGATGTCCTTTCGCAATGAAGGACTCCAAAATTGTACGGCATACTCCAGGTGCGGTCGGACAAGTGAGTTGTACAGGCACAGTACAATCTCCTGGTTCCGATAACCAAACTGGCGCTTAATATAGCCTAGCATCCTTTGGGCCTTTTTCTCCGCCTCAATGCACTGTTTCGAGAACTTGAGGTTTCTAGTAATAGTAACCCACAAGTCCTTCTCAGTGTCACTCGATTCAAGAGCAGTGCCCTTAAGGATATACTGAGATTGGGGGTTTCTGTGGCCGATATGCATCACTTTGCATTTGCCCACGTTAAAAGGCATTTGCCACGTGTCCGACCACTCCCCAATCTTCCCAAGATCTTCCTGCAGGCGGGCAGTATTTCCATCTTTTGCAACGTTCATACCAAGCTTGGTATCGTCGAGAGAGAGAGAGTTACATAGAGTTACATAGATACACAGATCACACGGGCCTTACGGCCCAGACTAAGGTGATCTGGCCTTAAATCTACTGCCACTTACACATAGAATAGTAGAAGTAAAGGATAGAAAAGTTTTAGGCTCTCCCCACCCTCCACTCCCTTGGGCAAAAGCCGTACATGAAATAATTTGGCAAAAGTACCTTGCAGATGTAAGAAGACAGTACCTGAAGGAAATTTGCATTGAATAGTAATTAAATGAAATGCATGTGAAAACCACTTACATACACCTGAAAGAGTTATATTTTTGTAATATTATTTTATTTTGTAGCTTATGCTAAACAATTCCAATATTTGTTAAGTGTTTGGCTAATCTCATTTTAAATGAATCTATAGTGCTGCTGTCCACTACCTCGTTTGGCAAATTATTCCAATCATTAATAATCGAGTAAGTGAAGAAGTTTTTTATTACATCCATAGTGGCTCTTTTACCCTGAAGTTTTGAATCATGTCCACGAGTGGGACACTCCCCTGTCAGTGTGAACAAGTTATTGGCATTAAGGTTGTTAAATCCTTTAAGTATTTTGAAGCACTCTATAAGCTGCCCCCTTAGTCTTCGTTTTCTGACGGAAAATAGATTGAGTTTTTTTAGCCTCTCGTGGTAAGGTTTGTTACGTACTGACGGGATAAGTTTTGTCGCTCTGTGTTGTACAGCTTCTAATTTATCTATGTCTTTTATTAAGTAAGGGGCCCAGAACTGTACAGCGTATTCGAGATGGGGCCTGACAATACTTTTATATAATGGCATAATTATCTCCTCGCTTTTATAAGTAAAGTTTCTTTTTATAAATCCTAGTGCTGTGTTAGCTTTGTTTGCAGCAGCTGCGCATTGGTTTGAAGTTTTTAAGTTTTCTGTAATTATTACTCCTAAATCTTTAACCTGCTGGGTTGTGTTTATTAAGCCGCCTTGCATTGTATAGGTGTATTTTTTGTTTTTTGTTCCGCACTGAAGGATTTGGCATTTGTCGATATTAAATGGCATTTGCCATTTCTCAGACCATTCGGTAATTTTATTTATATCAGCTTGCAGGCTAGCCCTGTCCTCTTCGCATAATACTGAGTTACCTATTTTCGTGTCATCTGCAAATTTAGATATGATATTATTTATTCCAACGTCTATGTCATTGATGTATATAGTAAATAAAATAGGCCCCAGGACTGATCCCTGGGGAACACCGCTGGTAACAGATACCCAGTCCGATTCCACGCCATTTATTATCACTCTCTGCTTCCTGTTTTTTAACCAGCTACTAATCCATCCGTATATATTACCGTTAATTCCTAGCGTACGCACTTTGTTCATGAGTTTCTGATGGGGAATTTTGTCAAATGCCTTTTTGAAATCTAGGTAAATTATATCTAATGATTTAGTATCATTATATAGGTTGAAAAGCTTATGGTAAAAGTCGATTAGGTTTGTTAAGCACGATCTCTTAGACCTAAAACCATGCTGGCTATCACGTATAAGGTTATTGTTTTCGAGGAACTCTACTAGCTTGTCTCTAATGATCGTTTCGAGCAACTTTCCAACTATTGAGGTTAAGCTAATGGGTCTGTAATTACTGGCCTGGTTTTTACATCCCTTCTTAAAGATAGGTGTGACGTTAGCTTCCCTCCAATCATCAGGGACGACCCCATGCTCGAGAGATTTGTTAAAAATGAGAGCAAGTGACTCTGCTAACTCATTATGGACATGTTTTAAGATTCTCGGGTAAAATTTATCAGGACCAGGAGTCTTGTACGAGTTCATTTTCTTTAATTTATCAATTACTAGTTGCGGACTTACTTCCAGGCTCCTTAGTGAAGGGTGTCTGACCTGTATAGACTCGTTGTTATCGTTATTAGTATATCCTAAGGTGAAGACTGAACTAAAAAACTCGTTTAAGATATTAGCCATACCCATATCATCTGAAATAATTTCACCCAACTGGTTTTTCAAGGGGCCAATCCCGCTTCTCATTTGCCTATTTCTATTGATATAAGTATAGAAGTGTTTGGGATTAGTGGTGCTTGCTTTCGCTATCTCGATTTCGTATTGACGTTTCGTTGATCTTATGAGTGTTTTAACCTTTCTTCTGCTAGTGTTATATTGTTGCTTAACTTCATAGCTTCTATTGTGTTTTAATAATGTGTGGAGACGGTTTCTATCTCTAATTGCTCGTTTGATGTCATTATTAAACCACGGCGGATTGCCTCTATTCGCGTTACTATTCCTTGTCTTAAGAGGAACATGGTTTTCTTGGGCTATAAAAAATAGTTCTTTAAATTTATTCCAAAGTTGATTTACATCTTCTATTTCTATCAGCTGCTCGTGAATATTTCCCAGGGCTTCTCTGAGGCCCTCTAAGTTAGCTTTACTGTAGTCTGGTACTTTTGAATAGTTATTGGTAGTTGAATACCTGGCATTTAGATCAAAGCAGATTAGTTTATGGTCACATGTACCTATATGTTCCGCTACGGCCAGAGTTGATATTAAATTATTATTTCCTCTGGTTGGCTCCCTTACGCATTGGTGTAAATAATTAGTATCGATAAAATTTGTCATTAATTTTTCTTGTTGGCTAGTCCCTATATTCAAGTCCCAGCAGATATTAGGTAAATTAAAATCTCCCAGTAATAGCGTTTGTTCCTCCTGTAATGTTTCTTGCAAGATTCTATATATTTCCAGGTCCTCATTAACGGTAGTATTTGGGCGACGGTAAAAAGTGCTTATGTATATTTTAAAATCTCGTAAATGTAGTTTAACACACACACACACACACACACACAGAGAGAGAGAGAGAGAGAGAGAGAGAGAGAGAGAGAGAGAGAGAGAGAGAGAGAGAGAGAGAGAGAGAGAGAGAGAGAGAGAGAGAGAGAGAGAGAGAGAGAGAGAGAGAGAGAGAGAGAGAGAGAGAGAGAGAGAGAGAGAGAGAGAGAGAGAGAGAGAGAGAGAGAGAGAGAGAGAGAAGAGAGAGAGAGTAACAAGGAGTAACAAGGAAAGTAAGTACCCTAGGAGACCTTACGGTCCATTCAAAGAGGGTACCTTTGGACTAGCAATTGAGCGGGCACATGGCTGCTCAATTGTTTTGCGTCCATAAACGGCCACTTTTCAAGACTTTGTCTAGTCTTGACTTGAACTGGTCAACAGATTCACTGTTGACAACTTCCACTGGAAGTGCGTTCCACTTACCGCAGATTGGTAAAACTGTAGATTGCGGTTGTAACGCTTCAGTTCAAGTTTGAAGCCGTGATTGCGCGTTCTGTTCTCACTCAGTGTGAAAATATCCCGGTAGTCAACATTGTCGAACCCTCGAAGTATTTTGAAGACTTCGATGAGCTGACCACGCAGTCTACGGGTTTCCAGTGAGAACAGATCTAACTCCCTTAGTCTATCCTCATAACTTTTATGTCGGATAGAGGGAATCAGCTTGGTTGCCCTGGCTTGTACGCGTTTCCAATCTCGCGATGTCCTTT